>JAVJAQ010001060.1:168413-883711 GCA_032362365.1 Zygogramma bicolorata
TGCCATCGATGGGTGGCGTCACACTCTCTTAGACATTCTACTGTCTTGTCTAATCATAGTATTTGCAATTTATTATTTAGTTGTATAACTCAATATTTAGACTTTCAGACGGTATAATTTCCATTCATTAAACCGTTGATGAACTATTTACATTAGGGTCACATTAGTTTTTGATTTGGTTTCGAAAAATATTGTTACTTTGAAGAAAATGTCCTTGAACTGAAAAAATTCCACTTCTTGGTTTCATTCTGTGCTAGTATCAGTTTCATGAGCGTTTTCATTTTACACTCGGTTTATCAATGGTTAACCTGGAAATGACATAAATTTTGACAGTAGTATTGTTGGTGGTAGGAGTTCCTTCGATCGATTCATTGACTACGTTGACGGTTCCAGTGTTTCTGGAGATCTTATGCTCTCTAATTGATCCATTAGTCTCTCACATCATATTTTGAAATAACATGAGATAGCTTATGATACTCATTAATTTTCAAATAGTTTTTTTTGCCTTATGTAGGTGTTCTAGTAGCAAATACCATCTAAAATTGTGATTTTCATTATATGTTCTGGACTGGAATTATTTGCACTCGACACATTGATATTGAGTTGAGTATCAATTAAGATATTCAGTATCAATTTTCTTTTCCTGAAGATGTTAACCTTAATAAATTATGAGATTGGAACCTTTGGGGTAAAAGTTCAAACTTTTCTTTGAGATCAATTATTCTAACACCAAACTTACATTCTTGCACTCGACGCGCGCTTCACTAACAAGGGTAGCATCTTCTGGATAAGAAGGTTGGCATCTTCAGGAGAAGTAGAAGTATCGATTTTCTTCTCCTGAAGATGATAAGTGAGCGAAACGCGCGTCGAGTGCAAAAATCTCAGTTTGGTGTTAGGGTAATTCATCTCTGAAAAAAGTTTCATTCTGGTACTGGGGAGTCATCCGGGTTCTTTTGCCGTGGTCCACAGGTTTTTATTCCTGACGTTTCGACCACATCTGTGGTAGGCATTTTCAAAGTCTGTGAGGTAACGGACGCAATGTTCTCGTTCTCACTGCATATTGTGCAGTTAGTGCCTACTCACATATGTGGTAGGCATTTTCAAAGTCTGTGAGGTAACGGACGCAATGTTCTCGTTCTCACTGCATATTGTGCAGTTAGTGCCTACTCACATATGTGGTGGGCATTTTTAAAGTCTGTGGGGGAACGAACGCAATGTTCTCGTTCTCACTGCATATTGTGCAGTCAGTGTGAACGAGAACATTGAGTCCGTTACCTCACAGACTTTGAAAATGCCTACTACAGATGTGGGCGAAACGTCAGGAATAAAAACCTGTGGACCACGGCAAATGAACCCGGATATCTCCCTAGTACCAGTTTCTGCTGGCCGTGAAAGCTCACGTTCTTTGATCAAGTTCCATTCTGTTCATTGGTTAAACTCCTTCAATTCAGGCTGTACCTAAAATGTGTCCAATTTCAAATATTTCAAAGCACTCATTTGTAATTGGATTCTAATTGAAATCATGATTGAATTAATAGATATATTCATGAAAATGGAGTACAGTAACAATACTCAACGATTGAACAGGTAATAGTTTAATGATAGATAATCATATATGAATATAACAGATTACTAATTCTTTTATTCAACTCAATAAATCAACTCAATCCAAAAAAAGCACAGAAATATCTTTCATCCAATACCCTCTACCTCTTGTCTTATTCTACCAAGTTGAAAGAAATTTCCAAAACCTGTTTATCATTAAATTAACCTTATCACTTTGTGAATGCATGCACAATATACAAAACATTACATGTACAGATCATCCAATTCAACTCATCACGGTAATTCGTCTCATCCGGTTGCTCATTGAACTTCGTGTAGGTTTCAAACGCTAATTTCCTCTCACTGCAATACGTCATCATTTCTGTGCCAAGATGAAATGAATAAGCTGTACCCACCTTTCGATTTCAAATATAATGTAACTACATTGATGTATATTGATGAATAAAACATTTGTAATAATCCTTGTATCATTCCATAAATTATCGTTAACACTTCATTATCCCTGAAAACCTTTACAGTTCATAGCGGGGATATAACAAAAATGTATAAATCGAGTTCAAAAAAATAAAAAGTTAATTGAAAAAAAAGTTAACATGTTTCATCAACAAATGACTGTATCTGAAATTTCTTCAAAATGTTTTTTGAATAAGATTTTGCCTTTTTATTTTTTCGAAGTTCTTGCAAATTGAAATGTAAATATTAGTACAATTATGAATGAAATTTTGTTCAAAACTTTTTTTTTTTGAGAGATTTCAAGGCCGTATGTTTACGGGTATTGTAAACATGAAAATCATTGACAAAAATTAGATGTTTTCATATCATGTTCAACAAATCGAATGAATTTGCTTAACTTCAATTCACAAGTTATCAATATGTTGATTACTATATTCAAACTGTGAACACTTCTTTCAGCATGCTACTGCTCAAATGAAATAATTCACTAAAATGAAACAACAGACATCGATCATTTTATTTCGATTAACAGCAATTTCATTTCATCTACATTTCATACTCTCATTTACATGAAAAATGCATTTTGTTCAGTTGATCAGGGCCGATTGCACAGCTCCTACTGTTTTATATTCACTTTTTGATAGAGGATGATAAATCAATAAACACCTTGCACGAATGATGGATAGAGACTGCTCTATTGGTCGTTTTCCTTCAGTGACATACTTGACACTTCATTCAGTGTGGCCAATTGTTAAAAGTAAAATTTGCCTTCCATGATCATATGACATCCTCCCCTTCGGCTACATTTTTTTTACAGTTCTACACTCTTCCTCCTTGACAATCATCTATTACACAATTACAATTACAGCTTTACATACTATGTAGTTTTGTTCTTCTTTACATTTCAAGTTTTCGACTTTTCCTTTTGACAAACATCTATTATAAAATTACAGCTTTACACATGATGTAGTTTTGTTTTTACATTTCATCTCACCACTCCAAAACCATTATGACAACACAAAAATGGCACTCTTCAAGTCCCCCAAGCAAATAATTCATTCATGATTTTCATTTTGTACTGATTTTCCTAATTATGTAATTATTTTGTTATAGTAACAATGAAGTTTTTTGTGAATAAAGATGCTTAAAAGCCTTGAAGTGTTGCCTTGACACTTTACATAACAAACATCCTTATATTTCTTCATTCCAGCCAACGCTTTGGTCTTTTTATTATTCTACCTGACTTTGTAATGAAGTTTGGTGACACCAGTTTACATGTTTCACTAGAGCTTGTGCTCTCATCACTCATGTTTTCAAAATCATCACAACTAATACCTACTGTGGTATTCTTTTGGAGATTGAGTTATCAGCACTTAGATAACTGCTAAAACTATTATAGCTAGATGAGTTACTTATGTCCGTACTGCTGTTAAAGCTTTCGTCTAGGTTTGTTGAAGATTTTTCTCTGACATTTGTAAAAAAGTCATCATTTGAGCTATGAGAACAACCTGGTAGGTTTTGGTCTAAATTGTCATTTTGAATTCCAGAGTTTTCATCATATTGATTCACATGAGAATCTTGCACGTTCTCAGAAGACTGATTCTGAGGTAATGAAAAGTTGAAAAAGACATCTCTTGAGAAGTTCTGAGAGTTACTAGATGAAGGTTGAGAATAACCTGTAGAAATACCAATTTCCTCACCAGATCTTTCTCCCTTAGTAGTCTTGATTATGTTTGGTGTTATGTTGTTACTTTTTTTTTCTAAAAACGTTGACTGGTCTTATGAAAATACGGTTTCTAATGAAGGTTCTACCATCTTGAAGTAGAACTCTATAAGCTCTTATACTACTTTTTGACAGAATCTTACCCCTCAGCCATTTTGTCTGTGGTTTGATTTGAATCCACACTTCAGTGTGTTTTTGAAGATCAGTTTGGTTTCTAGTGCCTTTTTTATCAAAATAATATTTTTGTTTTACTTGACTTTCATCAATAAAAGTATCAAATTGTTTTTTATTTATTATTTGAGAATCAAATTGTGTTTTAATTTGAGGTCATAATGATCTTAAGTTTCTACTCATTGAGACATTGGCTGGTGAATGTTTTCCGTCAATTGGGGTGTTTCTTAGATCAAGCAAGTGCGGATCTTTACCTTCTTCACTACATTTTCTCAATGTGATTTTTACTGTTTGAATCATTCTTTCGACTTGCCCATTACTCTGAGGATACGTAGGAGATGAAAATTTGTGTAAAAATCCATAATCAGATGCAAATTGTGAAAACAAATGGCTAGAAAACTGCGGACCTCCGTCAGTTATGCAAATTGATGGAATACCAAATCGTGCGAATATGCTTTTTATGATATTGACAGTATTTTTACTTGATAAGTCACCTTTTAGCTTTACTACTTCAACATATTTGGAGTAATAGTCTACTAATAACAAATATGTCTGGTTGGCAATGTCGAACAAGTCAATGTCTACTTTGTAGAACGGTATTTTGACGATTTCATGTGACATCATGGGTTCAGATGGGTTTGATTTTCTGTAGGTTTGGCAGATGTGACAGGATGATATCAAATCTTGAATTTGTTTATTCATGCCCATCCAAAAAAATGATAAATTTGCTTTGCTAATGGTTTTGTTTATGCCGAGATGACTATAGTGCAGTTTTTCTAGAATGTAACTTCTGAAGCTCTTTGGTACGATTAATTTTTGGCCCTTGAAAACCAAATCATCCATAATATTCAATTCATGCCGAAATTCATAATAAAATTTTAACTCACCAATTACTTTAGAATATGATTTTGGCCATCCTTCTTGTATGTATTTTTTCAATAACACTAGTTCCGAGTCACTTTCAGTCAATTTTTTGAGTTTTTCTTTGAGTTCCGGTGTTGTATTTAATTTACTTGAAATGAGACAAACTTGCGCCTCAAGTTCTAAGTCGATATTTTCATTAAATACTTTATTTTCCTCATAAGCTCTACTCAAAGTATCAGCCAATATAAGTTTTTTGCCAGGTTTATATACAAGATTGAAATCATACTTTTTCAATTGAATTAATATTCGCTGAAGCCTAGCTGGACAAGAATTCAACGGTTTCTTTATAATAGCTTTAAGAGGTTGATGATCAGTATCCACTGTTAAAGATTTTCCAAACACAAATTGCTCAAAGTGTGTTACTCCAAAAAATACTCCTAACAATTCTTTTTCAATTTAACTATATCTTTTTTGAGTTTCAGTTAGACTTTTCGATGCATAAGCACATAGAAATCTTTCCTGCACTAAAACTGCCGCCATTCCATTTTGACTAGAATCTACGGATATTGTTGTTGGTTTTTTAATGTCATAAAATTTCAAACATGGGCTCTGGCATGCCAACTTTTTTAATTCTTCAAAACTATTTTCTTGTTCTGGTCCCCATATAAATGCAACTTCATTTTTCGAAAGGTTATGTAAATGAAAAGTCTTTTCTGATAAATTCGGAATAAATTCACCAACATATGTGATATAACCTAAGAATCTCTGAACGTCTTTTTGTTTTGAGGTCTTGGCATGTTTTTAATGGCATCTACTTTCGCCTCGTCAACTGCAATACCAGAAAGAACTGATGCTGTGTCCCATGTATAGAACACGATCTACTAAAAATTTACACTTATTCCTGTTAAATCTAATGTTCTGTTTTTTTGCGATTTCCAGTACTTTAATCAATATCTTATTATGTTCTTCAATGCTGTTTCCGTAACAGATAAGATCATCTATAAAACATCTAACCCCTTTTACATTTCCAAAGATGTTATTCATTCGTTCCTGAAATACTTCAGAACTGCTTGTCAGACCATATGGTAATCTTAAAAATCTGTATCTACCAAATTCAGTAGCAAATGTGCATAACCTAGAACTCTCATCATCTAGTTGAATTTGTAAAAAACCTTGTGTTGCATCTAACACTGAAAAATATTTAGCTCCTGAAAATTCACTGGTAAGTTCTGAAAACGATGGCAAGTGGGTCACAGGCCTGATTATATATTTATTCAAATGAGTAGGGTCTAAACACAGCCTTAGATCACCATTTGGTTTTTTTTACGAGCACATAAGGATGCACCCATTCAGAGCTTTCATTACTTTCAACGATAATTTTTGTTTTTTCAATTGATTTAATATATGTCTGAATTTTTCTTTCAATGCAAACGGTACTTTCCTCGGAGGAATGATCATCGGTTGGGCATTTTTCAACAAGTCTATATGATAAGGTTCATCTAAACATCCTATTCCCGAAAAAAGGAAATCATATTCATTTACTATTTTAGTCACTGCACTAGAGTCATTCAAGCTTAAATTATTTTCATTTTCCTGACTCATGTCAGAGTCTACAGCTTCAATTTTTTTCATCAAATTCAAAGAAACACATGTTTTTAAACCAAGTAGCGGAAAGCATTTCATATCAACAACATAAAATAATATCTTATTATATTGACCCTTATAAAAGCAAGATAAATGGCAAATACCTTTCACTAGTAGTTCATGATTAGAATATGAACTCAAACGAACATTTGTTTTCTGTATGTTTTTCATTCCATACCCAATCTGCTTTGAGACTTCTGATGATATCACATTCGCCATAGCCCCAGTGTCAATCTTAAATTTCACATTATGTCCTTCAATTGTCAAGTTCTGAACCCAAGATGATCCTTGTGTGGTGTCGACTTGGTCCATTACGATGTTATCTATAAACAGAAATTCTGGTGAAGTATCATGGTCCTCATAAATAGAATCAATAGTAGACCTTTGACATTCATCTAGATTTTCCTCAACAAGGTGAATTTTCTTTCCATTTTGACCTCTATTTTGATTGAATTTTTGCCTATTGTCAACAGAAGACTTACTGACATAATTATAGGATCTATAATTATTATCTCTACTACTAGTATTCCTATCAGATTGACATGTATTAAAAAAATGATTCATTTTGAAACATCTGTGACATTTTTTTCCAAAAGCTGGACATTTTTTCAAAGGGTGTCGGGAAGCACAATTCTTACAATATACTAAGCTAGTCTGACCTTTTTTATAATTAGAATGAAAATTTCCCACTGAACTTGATTGGAAATTTGATTTAAGCTTTCTGTCGATCACTTCCACCTGATGTTGATGACTCTTGCCGTTGGTTATTTCTTTATTTCTGTCCCTAGCATGTTCGAGAGACAAACAGACATCAATGGCGTCCTGAAGTTTTGTGTGGTTCGCTGCTAACAATTTCTCTCTCAAGTTGTCATCCATCAGTCCACAGATTATAACATGCTTGACTATGGGTTCTCTCATATCGCCTAACTCACAGTTCAATGACAAGTTCTTCAGCTCCATGACAAAGTTTTCAATTGATTGTCCCACTTTTTGTTTACAGGTTAAAAATTTGAAAAATTCATATGTGAGATTCTTCTTCGGTGCAAAATAGTTGTAAAATTTCTTCAACAAATTGTCGAAGTTGTCTTTCTCAGCTTCCTCCAGTTGCATGGAATTAAAAATTCGTAGACCTTCGTCCCCCATTAGAGTTAATAATTGTGCACATTTTGTTTTTTCTTCCTTCTTTATCAACTCAGTCGCTACCGGGTAGTTTAGAAACCTTTGTTTCCAAAATTTCCAATTCTCCGCCACATTTCCACTATATAACATTGGTATGATTCCAGAGAAATTCATTTTTCCTGTCTATATTGGAACTTTTCACAAAAATTATCAGTTGGCCAGGTTCCTTTCTGCCACTTATAGTTTTCCGTTGGAAAATCAGTCCAATTACTAATCACTGGCCGTTGATTACTCCAGATTTAGTTTTCTGGAAGCATGTCCGTTCATGACTGGGCCATGCTTTATATTCACTTTTTGGGAGAGAATGATAAATCAAACACCTTGCACGAATGCTGGATAGAGACTGCTCTATTGGTCGTTTTCCTTCAGTGACATACTTGACACTTCATTCAGTGTGGCCAATTGTTAAAAGTAAAATTTGCCTTCCATGATCATATGACACTACTTAACGAAAGTTTCACTAAGCTAGGCTTATTCGCTAAAGAACAATGATTCTGATTAAAAAAATTAAACCCAGCTTAGATAAACCACAATTAAATCAATTTTCCCTCAAACTATTAAACTAGTACCAATTATTGGTCAAGTTCAATGCTTTTCTGCAGACAAAAAGTTTCAAGTCCTCTCTCTTTGATGAGCCTGCTACTGACTCAGAAATGCCTTATTTGATTTCCAAAAGTGAATAAATGCTGAAAAACCTTTTCAAGATGCAACACTTACCCTTATCAATAAGTAACATTCCTCTTGGCAACAAGTGGTGGAGGTCCTGAAAATGGTGCTTTCTCTCCATGAACTTCGTTCAAACTTGTTATGTTGTCCCTTTCATTTAGCAGATTTCAGTTTGATTTTATCACTAGTACAGAGGTGATTTCTGCACACTTAAAATATTAAATAAGTGAAATAAATTGATTCGAGGACAATGACCATATTTTTCGGTAGTGCTGTGGGTGAATATGTTGGTAAGTATAATCATATATAAAAATATTTTGAAAGCATATTCTTCTTTTTATATTCTCTTCAATATTCACTTGTAAATATAATTTTCACATCTGCACCCTAAGATCGCTACAATGGAATGGTGGTGGTAAATAATCCAACATGCTTTTTTTAAAACACCAAACTGAACAGTGGATGTGCTTTCCTAACTGAGATAGCTAGCATATACTGAAATTACAAATGTATAGTCTGATAATGATTTTAGGCCAAGATTAATCTACAAAATAATTGCTGAAAGGAAATGGAGATTCTAATATGACACTATTTACAGTTCAATTATCCTAATTACTTTAATGATTATTCAGCTGATTGAATGGGATTGTTTTTGTCACTATTCATACACTATTAAGTCTAGCTATTTTCAGACTTTCCAATACATTGAAAAAACTCATATCATGTCAAATTTTTTTCTTTCAAATTGCTCCTAGTGGTTCTGTGATTCTCATTCGAAGCATGCTGCCTAAACTTTTTATTTCTATCAAATGCATATTGCCTTTCGGAACGAGTATTTGTAAGTATGTACTGTTTGAACGTCATTATTTTGTGGTGGATCGATATTTGTCCCGTAGTTTTCTGGGTATTGTAACCTACCACAATCTGAAAAAATTAGAATTGATATTTGAATCTATACAAGTGTAGAAGGGCAGATTTTTAATCTACCCCGTCACTTACCAAGATTGCGCCTACAGGAGATATTGGGATTTGTACAGGAATTTGCATATCAGTTTTGAGAACGGAAGCGGATTTAAATTTAAATCCGCTTCCGTTCTCAAATATAATATATATATATATATATATATATATATATATATATATATATATATATATATATATATATATATATATATATATATATATATTAGTTCTTATTATTTTTTTGAAAGGCAAAATTTGAGTTATACGAGAAGTTGCTTACTAATTGGACTTGTTCTATCCAGAAAGAACTGTTTTTCAATAGACGCAGCAACTTTTCGAGGTAGATTGAAAATCTACACTTGTATAGATTCAAATATTGAGTCTTATGTTTTCAGATTGTGGTAGGTTTCAATACCCAGAAAACTACAACAACAACCTGTTACAATTGCTACAACTTGCATATATTTTTTTTATTTTTTCCTACTCTCGGGAATCTTATCAGGGCCTGCAGTGAACAGAACATATGGTCATGTGTAATTCACTGCATACATTTTTTATGAAGGTATCCTAAATTTCAACTCCCCCATAGCTTATCCACATAATTGGACTATTACCAGTTCTATTTATGCAGCTATGTGCCTAAGCAGTCTTTTCACTGTTGATCCTATCGTTTGAGGGGAATGTTATGAGCCAGAAACTGCAAACCTGCCATTTCATGTTGTGCACACTGGTAAGATCTATTCAAGATATACCAGCTTTTTAGTATGATACATACTTTGACAATCATATTGTTCCTCTATTGATGCTGATTTGGTTACTGGAACTTGCATGGTTTGTTTTCAGTTTGGTGTTAGGGTAATTGATCGGTTGAAATTATTCACTTTCACATCAAAGGTTCCAATCTGTCCCATGAAAGGTCAAGTGAAAATACTATGTTATATGATCCAGGTAGATGCATGTGTTATTGGACTACATCCATTCACAAATATCGGGAAAAGCTGTATAATTCAACTGAAGATTTTCACTGGTATGTTGGAAATTGTTCCTGTTTTAATCATACTATTTCTCGTAATAATATGAGATTGTGCATATTCATTCGAATAATAAAGATATTTATAGGGACTTTTAACTTCAGCAATCTCACATAACCCTAAAAAATAATTGCCTGCGCAATGATTTCACAGCAGCCAAAAAGTTTGAAGGAGACAGAGCGTATCAGGCTTCACCCCTTTAACATTGGCTCTTATCAGCTGTTATCCGTATTGATATCAATACGTATATGAGGGTAACAGAGATATGCCGGGGATGGGCATGTGACATGTGAGAAGCTAATAAAGAATAGTTAATACGTAGAGCCGTTGATGTTATTTCGTCGAAAATTGGATATCCGATAGATAGGTATCCCCTGAAAATTCCAAAAACGTTCAAAGATTGGGCTAGGTGCTAGTACTCATACTTTTCTCGCTTCGGAACCTACTACTACTTCGCTTACCTCCTTTTCTTCTGGCTAGTTCCACCACAGAACACCTGTGGTCCTGACATTTCACGTTCCGCGACTAATGAGAAATATATCGGCTAGCTTCGGCACGTCTAATGGCATGATATTATCTTCGGAATTTGCACCTTGCACAATTAATGAGAAATCATTCGGTCATCTTCGGAATGACATTAAAATAAACATAAAATTCGAGGAAGATCCTTATCCATCATAATTCCTCATTTTTTCCACAGAAATCAAACTCAGATATTGCTAATTTTGCATAAAATTCGCAGAAATCCCATGAATGAGGTCTGATGAAGAAAATAAATGAGGATTTATAGAGTTCATGCCTCTAAAAGAAAATTACTTTTTTCTACTGAAAAAAAAGTGCCATTTTCCACGATGCATGACATAATCTATGGTGATCTATACTGTTGCATGAGTCCACCTATATATATTTCCATTATATAATTATTTTTCATGAAAGATCCAGTAATGGATAACCTATGAATATCTATTGAAAACCAAACTTAAAACATGTCCACTATTGATATCCTATGGATATATATCCATTTATGTCCATCCAAAACATGCCCTCTGATGGACATTCTATGTATGTCCAATTCGTGTCCACGGATATCCGTACATGATATGGACATAAGCTGGATATCCATAGGATATTCGGTGCTACTTAGGTTGGTTGATATAATTGGACCGCGCGTGAATGGATTCGGTCAATCGTTTACTGATTTATAGTTTCTAACGTATAACTTTCTCCTTTCCTGTGTTCCATTTTTCTGAGAATGCATTTCATCAACTGAATGCTTTTTATATTATTTGATGACATTTGATCGGGGATGGGAACATTTTGAAAACTGTCAATGTGAACTCATATGAGAAGAACATTCAATGGCCCCAAAAATCACTCACAAGTAGGTCTCAAATGTCCTCCAAGAAGTAGAAGCATTCAGTTAGTCAACCATATGAAAATATTATTTGAAGGGATGGTAACAGCGGCGAGATGACACTAGTGATTTCGTTTCCAAGTCATGTCTTTTCTTTCGTTTTTCTTACGGACGTCGCGCGTCGTAGCCTGAAACACCCATTTTCTTGATTATTTATACATTATACCAAAAGACGGCAGTCAGTTCAGAAACAGAAGTCTTTTTTTTTCATTGTCGTTGATCATTCACGTTTTGAAAATTATTCCAATGCCTAAACTTTCATTTCCTTCATGAACTTCTATCGTCAACTCTATTTTGAAGCTCCTTTTTCTTTCCTTCAACATTCCAGTCAAACTGACAGATAGAAATCTGCATCCATTTTCCCTTTCAAAGCCGGACATTTCGTCGCGCATTGTCACGTAAGCGAAAATATCGACATTATATTGCAGATGGCGTAACAAAACCACTTCAAATCATTTTCACACAGGCATTGACTAATAGATCGGGCGACACTGACAGATTCTTCGGACCAATTTTTTACAGTCTGCCTTCGGAATAGAAAATACTTTTTTTATATGCAGATTCACACGAAAAGGAAGCCCTGTGATGTCCAAAGAACACCGCGTTAATCAAGGGACAGGAGATACGAATTAACATTTACTGAATATGAAAGAAAACATAATCTGCAAAACAAAAATTACGCGCTGCGTGGTACTTCATAGGTAACCCAGAATTTGCGCTTGATACACTGTATACTTCCAAAGAGTATGCCTCATAAATTTTCGTTATTCTCAAAATAAGACTGATTTCAGTTGGAACTTTGCGTAGGTACTGGAAACAGTTTCCTTTTTTTTTTTCGAAATACATTCAGGGAATTTGTTAATCATCCTGTATCATTTTTTTCACTTTGATCGATGTTTGTATGTGTAAAAAATGTGAAGTAGCCTGTGAAAAGGCTTCCATCCAAATTCTTGTTGAGCTTAACGAACGCAAGTTATGGGTTTTACATGAAATACCATGCAGCGCGTAATTTTTTTCACGGATTACGATTTACTTTATCTTCAATTACTTCCTTTTCCAAAGCCAGACTGTGAAAAATTGGTCCAAAAAATCAGGTACTGCCTCCTGGTCTATAACCATATCTCTATAAACAATGGTAGAAATTATGAAAACTAGCGTCTACGCCCTAATTGCAACTTGGGTGTCTGATTCTGTGATTGGTCAATATACATGCCAGCCGACTCAAATAATAATTCTTGAATTATCAGCAAAAACCTAATCTGACCTAGCTAACCTAATGTTGACAAAATAACTATTCAAAATCTTTCCGATACAAAGACTATTTGATTGTTGGTGGGAGCAGCCGTATGCATCTGGGATAGACTATTCTGTTATACGAACAGCTTTCGGCTGAGTGAATAAATACCCCGCTTATTCAAACGTCAAGTGGTGACGTCGAAGGGCTACCTATGGGTGTTTTCTGGCGCTCAAGTATTCAAAACGTATTCATCTGTCTCCTTCTCTCTCACTTACGGCCAGCCAAATAGCGAGAGAGAAATGGATAGAGACGGATACGTTTTGAATGCAAAGCGCCAGAAAACGCCTTATTTAACGACGTTACGACTAGATGACCGATTATGGCATGACCGGAGGCGCTTGAATGCAGATAGTATTTACCAAGCAGTTGCAAACTGGTTATGACATATTGCTGAACCTTCCAATAGGTGATGTTGAATTTCTCTTTCGCTCAAATATATACATCTATAAGAGTTTTGAATGATAATTTCATAAGGATTATGAGCGTCTTGATCAATACATCTAACCTATTTTCCATGATTTTTCGTTAGCCATCGAAGGAAAATGGAAAGATTGAATAGGTTGATAATATGAATAATGATATGATTCTAGCGATTTAAAATGAAATTACATTGGTTTTGAATCATAATTGTACATTTTTAAGTTTATGTGTGTTTTGCTTTCATACCCAAAACACTGTTAACAACAATTTTGATATTTTAATATTTTTAACCGCTAACATGACCTGATTTTTTTGAAGGTTTTTTTTGTTCTAGCACAAGTACTTGATATTTTCTTAGACCATGGAAGTCCTGAACCATTTCACTCAAATGAAAACAGTGTCGACAATTATCAAATGATACTCCGTCTGACATTCCAATGTATACAAAATATTCATGTAGGTATGTGAAATTGTAAAAAATATATACCTTCATTCATTTTCCAACAAGCATACATAAATTGATATAATATCGATTATTGATCAGTTCTATATCATCAACATCTACGGTCAATTGCAATTTGAAATTGAAACTCAATTAAAAAATCCTGAGAAAAAACAAAACTAGTAAAAACAAAAATTCACATTCTTCGAAATAGCGTTTTGTCATTACTCTACTTCAATCGCTAACATCTTAAAATGAGTGTTTATTTCTGACAAAAAATTCATTAGTTCAGGTTTAAGATCAATTACTTGACACCTCCAATTAATGACAACTCAACTATATGACTGCATACCACTCGTGGTGAATTCATGATTTCTTAAATTGAAGTGAATTTTTTTCGCGATTAATGAGAGTATTGCTACTAGTAAAGTAACTTCTTCAATGAGAATGTAAGTGGTGGGGAATGATAATTATAATATCATTTCGTAAAAGTTGTTTGATTTCTCAAACCATAAAATGGCAACAATTATTATTGTTCTTGGTCAATCCAATATGTTTTTGTCCGCCACTGATCATACTAACCATCTAGTTGCTTGGGGCATAGGCGTTTGTTAACTTGGTTCACTTTCTCCCGGAACCGGATCTCATTCTGAACCTATTATTCTCTTCAATGATCGCGGTTCCCTCTCATTTACTCGGTCACGTGATGCGTGAGTTGGTTTCACTTGATTATGTGAGCATTGTTTCGACGATTCAGTTTACAAGGTTACTCACTTCTGCTTAACTAGCGCTATGATGTTCAATTCAGTTAAGTTTACCAATTATTATTCATGAGAGATCACGTCATTATGAGATTTGATTCGAATAATGAATCTGGAAAATGGTTCTTTCGTGGAAAGTATTGAACTTTGTTTGTTGACATTTATTGACTTTTTTGGACAGTTTTGGTAATTCATCTGAGGTGAACTACCAATAAGATGACGTTCTATCAGTTGTTCAATTTTCCACATCATTTTTCTGTTTTTGGAATTGCCAATACATAAATCACAAGCAGACATAACAATTATCACATTAAATACACAATTTAAGTGGCAAAACAATGTTTGGAAAAATAATCATCACCATAATAACCTCCATCTTATAAAAACGTTTCCAGTGCATTCCTCAATATTATGAGTTTGAAATTGTCCTTCAAACGTTTAGGTCAGGGATGCACAGACCACGGCCCGCAGGCCGCATGCGGCCCGCCGGTCGAGTACTGCACGGGGAATCTGATAAATAGAAACGTATATTAGAATCGAAATGTGACGTCAAATTGACGTCAAAATCGACATCTCGGCAATGTAAGTATAGGACCGAGATGTCGAATTTGACGTCACATTTCGATTCTAATATATACGTTTCTATTTATCATAGTCCCCGTGCTGGTGGCCCGCCGACGGCAAAAATAATACTCTCGTACATTCGAAAAATATTGAATTCTATTCCAGATTAAATAAAAAAAAATGTTCAAAAAGTAATTTGCGCTTATCGGTGCGCCGTGCATGCGTCGGTAACAGCGCTCGGTAATGCTCGTGCCGATCTCGGTTAAATTCGTTTCCTTGACGAAGCGCCGCGGCTGGCGGCGCGGCGACGACGGCAGCGCGTTTTTTTATTGTTAGAGCAAGCGAAATAGCAATAGTCCCGAATTCCCGATTGCTCGCGTAGGTAGATACACGAAGCTTCCAGAGTCGGTTTCGAGATTTCTCCAGACAGTTTTCGACTCTACACTCGCGGTATAAAAGCCACGCTAACCGCAGCGACCGACAGTTCGGTTTTAATTTGAGTGAAGTGTCAATAGTTCTAGTGTAGATTTCAACCCGACTAGCCGGTATCATATATTTTGATCCACATTCAACGTAGATTTCCTGTCAAGTGCCGTGTATAATTGTGTTGTGAAATCGTAAGTAAAACTCTGTTATTAATAAGTGTTTCCCTACATATTAAATCGATTATTAATGGTAATTTAAAAAAAGATGGGTTAATCAAGTGAGTACTGTAATTGTTTTCAGGTGCTGTGTTAATCCTAGCCAGGATTAGAACGCAACATGGACAAGCCAGGGCCTAGTAAATAACGTAAGGTTGAAGATAAAAACTGCCAGTTTCAAGAAATTTGGACTGGGAAATACTTTTTTGTATGGTCGCATAACAAAGTCGTTTGTTTAATTTGCAAGAATTCTGTTGCGATTGCAAAGGAATATAATGTAAAAAGGCACTATGAAACGCAGCATCCTACTTTTACCCAAATTTACAGGCGAATCAACAAAGCAAAAAATGTTGTCTCGGAAACGGGATCTAATTGGTCAGCAAGCAATGTTCACAAAACCCATTCAAGATTCAGAAACAGCTACAGAAGTCAGTTATGAAATTCAGGAATGATAACAAAGCGAAGTCGCCCCTTCAATTATGGGGATTTTGTAAAAGAATGCATAGAAATTGCCGCTAAGATAATGAATCCAGAAGAAGCAAAAAAGTTTGAGGAAATTCAGCTGAATCGTATGACTATCCAGAGACGAATTACGTATTTGTCAGGTAATATTGCGGAACAATTAAATGAAAAAACTAAGATCACTGAATTTTTTTCATTAGCACCCGACGAATCCACTGACATCAGTTCCACAGCTCAACTTCTCATATTTATACGAGGTGTTCAATGAAAGGTCAAACCAGAGGAGTTGATATACTCAATGTACTTTGGGATGAGTGTTCAAAAACTGATTTAGACTGATCAAAAGTATCGGGAGTTGCGACTGACGGTGCTCCTTCGATGATTGGTGTCAATTCTGGGCTAGTTACTTTGCTGAAAAAGCATCTACAAGAAAAAAACATAAACGCTGAAAATCTCATGCAGTTTCACTGCATTATACACCAAGAAGCCCTCTGTTCTAAAAAATTTAACTTCAAAATGTCATGAAAGTGGTAGTTTCGACTGTAAATTTCATGAAATCACGAGGACTCAATCACAGGCAATTCAAACAATTCCTTGATGACATCGAAAGCGAATATGGAGTATCATACAGAAGTAAGGTGACTAAGTCGTGGATTGACACTGGAACGATTTCTAAATTTAATAGAAAGAATTGGAATATTTCTGTCGGAAAAGCAAAGGGATGTCCCGGAACTTAAAAATCCTGATTGGTTGTTTGATTTGGCTTCTTTAGTTGACATTACAAATCATCCGAAAGCCTTGAATACACGGCTTCAAGGCAAAAGTCAACTGATATCCCAGCTCTACGCTCACGTATCATCCTTTCAATGCAAGCTGACACTTTATGTAGAAAAGCTAGATATTTTGATTCAATCTTTCCAAGACAGTTTTACGGAGTTTATGAAAGTGAAACCTATTCAGCAATCCTTTCACGATTTCATTTGAAAATGCGCCAGAGTCAATGCAGTTAGAAATTATCGACATTCAAAACGACCAAGATTTACGCAACAAATTCAACGAAGGAGACTTGCTGAACTTCTACTGCTGCATTGAGAAAAATACGTACAAAGAGTTGCGCATAAACGCTTTGAAATGTGCCAGCTTATTTGGTTCTACAAACCTTTTCGATACTGAATAATAATAAAACAAAAACTCGAAAACAAGTAAATTTGAGCCAAATATCAGAAAGATTGTAAGCAGTATGCAGTGCCACGCTTCAAATTAATAAATTCTTTTTCAATTTTTATACTTCTGGCGGCCCGCCATCAGTTCATAATTTGCCCGAGTGCCCCTAATCTTTATGAGTCTGGTTCAGGTGAATAGTCGAATATTTCGAGACCCATATATGATGAGGATCCCTTGAGGTATTTTTCTCTTCAGCAAACTGAACGTGAAAACCATCTGTTCGGTTTCGAATTCGCATTTCGGAAATATACAAAATGAAAACAATTGCAATATTTATGAATGTATATGTGATCTTTCAAATCAACAGAATCCTTTAACCCTTGTATAACTAAGTTCAGAAAAATTAATGGATTTTTATATCATTTTTCATAAATTAAGTTGTTTCATCTATATTATTGGTGAATCCTATTTTATTTTTAGCCCTGTTCCTCAACTCTATACTTGAAAGAGAAATGAAATTTCTTCAACTAATCATAAAAAAAATGATGTCATATCATGTTATAGCTATTTATATATTCAGAGGAATCGTACTCCATATTCATTAATCAACACATGATGATTGAACAATGTAACTGAATGTTTCGTTTACTTTAGAACGCAAAAAAATGGATGCGAGCTACGTGATGTGAAAGATAGGTATTGTTGAAGATATTTTGACTCTCACGATTTGTCCTCTTTTTTTGTAATGAACAAGATAATGAAAAAGGGATATTTAATTAGTTATTCAGGGTACTTTCACTCCCTTCGGTAAACAATCTAATAATCAAGATACATATATTCAAAAGTAGTAAAGAATACATTCAATCATTATGTATAGTTTGTATACACACTCGTAGTGAGCTCCATATTTGTTTCTGTTGACTCTTCATAGGATTAAATTACATAAAACGGATGTCCCTAGCAAACCAAAGTTCATCCCTGGAAGTCACGAATAATCAACATCAGGAATACAACTTTCAATGCGATGCTCAGAAAAACTGTATCCAGTGATTCCTGGCGACTTCCGAATGTCCACGACACCGAAGACCTCATGGAAATCTTCAAGAAATCCCAACAGACATAATATGGAAGTTTAACAGAATGCTTTATGATATCTTATTGCGGGTCATTATGTGCCACTGAAAATATGTTCGCATCCCACTTTCTGGTTCAATGGAAATGAATTGTTTGTCATCCATGGGGCTCCACTCAAGTAATATTGTGAGGACTTACATTGATAACAACATTATACCAGATGACCAATGAATCCATTCAGGTCTATTATAGATCCAAACGTCCGTGGATTAGAAATGGATATCCATTGAATGTAAACTTCCGAGCGTTAATTTGAATATCCAGAAATGTTTATCTGAAGGACGTCCAGAGCTAGAAATTATTTGGATATGTAAAACTTTACATCCTTTGGACGTACTCCTTTGGACGTTAACTTGAAAACTTGAAAGAACGTGAACTGTCATGGACGGAGATAACTGATTCTGGGATGTTTTTCGGGTAAGTTTGTCGTGGTCCACAAGTTTTCACTACTAACGTTTCGCCTACAGCTGTCTTAGGCATCATCAAAGTCTATGAGGTAAAGGACGCAATGTTCTCGTTCTCACAGTACATTTTTCTTGGTTGTTCGTTCTGAAATTGTTCTAAAATTGTTCGTTTCCGTTAACCAGCTGACGAACGTCAACCCTCAGAAGTCGAAACTTGTGCGAGCAATGGATCAACGAGGCCTTACCTTTTAACTTGCGATTACTCAGCACGTATGATTAACATCTCAATGATTTGGAAAGAAATGAAAGGGATGAATTCACATATATCACTGAATTATGCGGGAAAAGGTGACATTTTCATTATTTCTTGTTTGTACGTAATTATGGAGACAGTGTGCTAAGTTGTTGCTCGTTCAACTTTGGCTAATATAGTCTTCAGTGAATCGAAATTAATATCGCATTGGTTGCAGTGGGTATTATAGTTTTTCACACATCAGATTAAAAGGATACACTTTTCCAAGGTTGGATCTAGTAAAAAGAGTATAGAAAGTAGTATGACTGCGTGTATATTAGCTTGAGGTACATTGAAATTGATCAGTTGTAGTAACGAGGGTGCATCAATAAGACCGTTCGAAATTTCGTATAACATAATTATACTTGATGAAATTCTACGTTGTTCTAAGGAAGGTAAACCGAATCTTAGGAGTAATGTGGAATGATCATTTCCTCTAGCACGGTACACACCATCAGATTTGAATGCAAGAAACTTCAGAAAACGCCTCTGCACATTTTCTGAGGTCTCTTCATGTACATTATAAAGAGGATACCAAACCAAGGTTGCATACTCTTACTTAGAACGAACGAGAGATGTATAAAGTGTGGTTAAGGCGCTAATATTGATGAATGACTCACAGTTGCGGGGAACAAATGCAGGTGTTTTTCTAGCCTAGGCCGCAAAGGTATTGGTGTGGCCAACAAATGTCAACCTGCTGTCCAACACGACCCCTAGATCTTTGACGGTGTCGTCGCGAAGGATTATTCCATCTTTAAATGTATAAAAGAACTCACTATCATCAGCATTACGTGTATAAGAGAAAACTTTGCATTTTTTAACATTCATCCTCAATTTATTGACTCGACACTAGTTTTCGATCAGATACAATTGAGATTGAAGGTGAGAGCCACTCTCTAAACTTGAGATAGATGAAAAGATCTTCAAGTCGTCTGCAAAAAGTAAATTGCCTCACGTGGGCTCAGAGGTGAGATCATTTATGAAAATGAGAAAAAGCAGGGGTCCTATAAATTGGAGCCTTGTGGCACACCGGATGGTGATTAATAAGGTAAGGATAAAAAACCATTATAGTAAACAACATTGGTTCTCTAGTCCAAATAAGAGCGTAGAAGTTGCGTCAGTGAATGATTGGAACCCATTCGAACTATTTTCTCTAGTAAGATGGAATGATCAATTCTGTGAAGGGCCTTCGCCAAATATGTGCCCTTTTTTGTCCATTACTTCAGACAAAAACTGTTCAATAGTGCAGAGATTTGACACAGTGGACTTCTTTGCTAGGAATCCATGCTGGTTCACAGAAATCAGGAGTTTGACTTGTGGCATTAGCAGGTCATACACACATATCTCGAAGGCCTTCGCAAAGTTACACAGAATATAAATTGGTCTGCAGTTTTCAATATTTTCCGGGTTACCAGATTTAAGAATTGGACAAATCTTTGATTTTTTCCACCGTACAGGAAAGAGAGATCGGCCAAGAATTGTGCGGAATATTTTAGACATTGGACAAAACCTGAGCACAGTCCTTCACCAGGAAACTGGTAATGAGATCATAACCAGAAGTCAATTCATTGGATAATTTCCTAAGTGAAAGTATCACTTGTTCTTGTGTAAAAGGTTTTATGGAAATATTTTCTCCTGGTATGGTATCATCGTTGGACACAGAGTTTGCATGTCGGGAGAAAATACTGTTGAAGAATGCGGCAAATCCGACTATGTCTTGGGAAGCGTCTAGGACGGTGTCTTCCATAAATATTCTATTAGGTATTCTGGAGGTTCCTTTTTTGCGTTGAACAAAGTTTCAGAAACTTTTGGGGTCGTTGTGAATGTTTGATTCAACAGAATGTTGGTAGTTATCATAAGCTACTTTAACTTGATGCTTGATGTAACTTCTAATGCGATAGAAATCCCGGAAAATGTGTTGTTACCAGTTTCGATTTCAGACAGTAAATGATGTCCAGCGTGCACCAACAGGGAAACTTTCTCTTTGTGTTCCTATACCGGGGGACATAAATATCAAGAATTCTATGTAACATATCATAAAACTCATTGCATATTTCATCTATATCTGCTATGTGATCCAAGAAGGCCCAGTCAATAAGGAGTCAGTGTTGATCGAGTTCTTGGAAGTTTGCCTTCTTGAAGTTGTAAGATTTATTTTGACAGTTTGTGGGGAGATTGTGCGAGTTTGGTCCATTCACATGAAAATTCATATGGAGAGAAGGGTGATATGGGTCCTCTGCGGCTGAAGTGAGAGTTTCCCAATTGATTTCGAGGAGCATATCACTGATCACTAAGTCAAAATGTCTTCCGGAGGAGTTGAAGATAGGGGTTACATTAAGTCGTGTTGAGCCCAGATTATGCGGCAAGTAGGACATCACCTCCAGGAGTAGTTGAGGTATCGGCGAAGTTTCTGTCACTTTGATAGACATGGTAGTCACTGGAGCTGTTAACGTCATCTGAGAGCTATGTCTCTACCAAAGCAATGAAGTCGTACTCAGCAAGTGTCACATTTGAGTACAACCTTTGAATCTCAGTGTTCAAGCCTCTGACATTTTGGAAGTAGGTATTTCTAGGTGACGTTGATCTGATGGGCACAATTAGTTTTTCGAAACAATTTTCGGAACCCCCTTCATATATTTTATTGCTAGGTTTATATCACCTTCTGCAATTCTTCCATTAAGCTCATCTTTGAGAGATTCATAGTGCGCGATTTGCCGTGGGGTGCGATCGAGATGAATTATCATAAGCTCATCGTATGTTTAACCCAATCGGCTTCACAATTCCAGTTTCCTTATATCCGAAACTATTGCTGCAGAATCTGTGGCAAACAAAGATTGGATCAGGCAAGAAAGTTGAGGGGGAAGCAGAATCCCATATCTTCGTTAGCTGGGAGAATTGTCAGTTTTGAAGGATTCGAAAATACTCAGATGGTTAGGTTATCAGCCCCAAATGACAGCTGCAAGCTTACACATTTTTTGCGATGGTTCCCAAGATGCCTATGAAGCAGCCATATTTTTGAGGATGTAAACAGTGATGATTTACCTTGTACAAGCCAAATCCAGGGTATCACCTATAACAAAGCTCACTACACCAAGACTAGAATTGATGGCAGCAATAATATGAGCAAGGTTATCTGAAACAGTATTGAGCAATATACATCTAGAATACCTCAAGGTTCATCGGTGGGCTGATTCGACCACTATGCTATCCTGGATCAAGGCAGATGAGGTATGTAATCCATTTGTCTGGAACTGGGTACAAGAAATTCGTGAATTAACAGTCAACGTTGTGAAAGGTAACAAAGCGAACAATTAATTTTGGCCAAACTATAATCCAAATGAACCATCTTCATCTATTTCATATTTGGATTCAACCAATTTATATGAACACAGTATGTCATAACCATTACCAACAGGTGATTTCGGATGGTTAAAACCCCATAAAATTCTCAATCTTGATATAATGAATGTGGATGCTAATACCTAGTATGCATATGTATTGGAAGTGGATTTTTATTATCCCCAAGAACTTCATGATGAACATTCTGATCTTCCATTCTGAGTTGAACGTTTGATACCTCCATGCTCTAAATCAAAAGTTCCCAAATTTATCACGAATTCAAATGGTGAAAAAAAGTATATTGTTTACTAAAGAAAATTACAGCAAGCTCTCAATCATTTTCGATCCCACATAGCAGCAGATGTTGAATGGACATTCATTTTAGGTCCAATATAGATCCAAACGTCCATGGATTCGAAATGGATATCCATTGGATGAACGCTTCTGGACGTCGACTTGAATATCCAAAAATGTTTATTCGATGGACGTCCAGAGGTGGACATTGTTAGGAAATTTAAAACTATACATCCACTGGACGTACACTTTCGAACGTGAACTTGAATATCCAAAAATGTTTATGCAATGGACGTCCAGAGATGGACATTGTTTGGAAATGTGACACTGTACATCCATTGGACGTACACGTATGGATTTGGATTTGGATATCCAGAAATGTACATTTACTGGACGTCTAGATGTGGACGTTATTTGGAAATTTGGAACTGTTGTAAGAATTTCACACAATTATTTCTGATTTCTCACAAAAACAGTAATAATTTCATTGATTATGTAAAATTTACATATCTTCGGTTTTGAGAGAAATTACTAATTGATTCTGAATATGAATAGAATATATTCAAATTACGCGCCAATCGTTTAGCGTTTCGCCCCCAATTGAGAATAGCAGAATAGCGCCAAAAGCACTTCGTGTCGATAGTGGCTAGTGGCACAGCATACATATAACAATTGCTGTGGTGGTGAGTAGTGTATTGTATCTGTATTGAACGCTGGGAGCTTTCATTTTGTACGAATGTTGAGTTTTGTGTATTCCGATCTGTATCATGAAGCAGAAATAAGCTATATTGAAGGTGAGTGACTATTTTCAGTGAAAGTGAGGTTATATCATACTTTTCAATGTATATCTTAAAAAAAAATATTCGTTCGTCTGAGCAACCTAGAAATACGAACTTGCATATTTCAAAAGGGTCCGAGTTGCAATAAATAAAGAAAATCAGTGGTGGAACAGTTCCAGTATTCAACAACTGCACTGATTCTTCGCACTCACCAAAGTATGATAGACCTTCAACCAGTTCAGCTTTATATTCTGATCACGGTAGAATCAGTTCAAACACAAATGCGACTGTTATACTACTGATGAATAATTTGAATCAAAAAATATCTCTACGACAGATAGTGAGTCCTGTTACCATTTTGAAATCAATCGTACTAGTCATGGCCACGCAACAAAATGAAACTATGTCAGATTGCTTTTAGTGTGAACTTAAACTCTCAACTTTTTTGCAGAAGCTGCTGAATAACCTAACATCACTAAGAACAAGAAAGAAGAGCAAAGGAGAGAAAATAAATTTTTTCCATACATGTATTGACATGAAATAATTTATTCATTTTCAGGAAAGATTGAGTTTTTGGTGAATTTCTTCCCCAGAATTTATTCTTTCATTTTAAGTATAATAAAAGTTGTTTGTGTAGAAAAGAACTCTTTGTTTGATTCAGAACTGGAAATATAAATGTTAAATTTATGAATATAGTCAGTATAATTGAGTTTGGTTTCTCACCAAATATATAAGAAACATTGTTATCTCGAATGGGTCAACTTATATTTAAAAGAGGTTTGTTTCTAACTTTGTTTCTTTCATTCATTCATTCATTGAGATATAGTATATGTAAATCAAGTCGGATGTGATGATTCACCTATGTGTGCGCGGACTAAACGGTTCGGTATAGACGAACATTATGTTCTCCCAAAATGTTGGTCTCTATCAGTTCTACAAAAAAGTCTATGGTACTATATAGCTAGCTTTCATATTTAAATCACCAATGATGAAGGGTTTGTATATTTAGAGTAGAAAAATATCCATTCATCTCAGTAAGAGATTTGAGCCGGTTCTGAGCCTCCCCCATCACTTCGACGCCAACAATAACAAATTAATGACATGTGGTGTAATTAGGGTGACCTTGAACAATTTGTCTGGTGCATAGTTTTGACCTCCAACGAAATATATGGAGCAAAGATGAAAATTCATGGGAATATTTTATCTTAGATATTGGGTGTGTGTGTGTGAGACGACATATCCTTTGACTTTGAGATGGGTGGGGGGATTACACGGTAATGCAGATTATCGTTCATGTGTACTGAGTTCAAACAATCTTGTACAGAGTACACATGTCTGCACACACACACACATACACACACACACACACAAAAGCTACATTCACATAAACAATTATATAAAAAATTTAAACAACTACACTCATTCATATACCTGCACACAATTTCAATACCTCCGCTCAAGTATAAAATTATGGGGCTTCTACTATTTATTTTCGAATATTTCAATTATCAATGAATGATGTACATGCTATCAGTGCTGATTATTATGAATAATATATATATATATATATATATATATATATATATATATATATATATATATATATATATATTGTTATGTTATTTATGTGTGTGAAATTTATATGGATTTTAGTGAAATCTAATAATGTTGTTGAATTCTCCTATTATATCTTTTTACCTTTTTCTTTTCTTGGCTAGCTCAGATGTTGTCGTTCGTTTGAGACACAAGATCATAGGCGCCGGAACTTCAAAATGACTATGGGGGCTCGGTCTCCAAAAATTGACATAAAAATCATATATATATATATATATATATATATATACATATATATATATATATATATATATATATATATATATATATATATATATATATAAACATATATATTAAATTCTCCATAATGAAATTGGTAAAATAAATCCATTGTATTATAACATAACATCATATATTCAGGCGATGTTAACGTACATAAAAAAACACAAAGTGAATACTAATACAAAACGACCTAAGTACAACATGTTTGAAATAATGAAAATAATATCGAAACTCTTCGGTAAAATATATAAAAAACAAAAAAAATAATCACAGCCAGTTTCAAACCTTGAATGCCAAATGGAGAGTCTGAGTATTACTACAAATAATTATCAAGAGGGGACAACAACTAACTAAACTGATACACGTAATCGCCGTGAGCGGAGCGGACTAGCAAGAGAATGTTGAGGTTGCGTATCGCATGGTACGACCACCATATTCGACTGATACAATTATGGAGATGCAATGAGACCGATACATAATTTGTTATATTCGAAATATTTTTTTTATGAGAGCATGGTAACAGTTTTGAAAAACAGAAATCCACTATGGGGGCTCCGGCTCCATAGACAATTCTCTATTGGGGCCCGAGCCCCCATTGCCCCCATGGTTCCGGCGCCCCTGCACAAGATTGTCTTGAATCTCAGGAGGGTTGCAGCTTCTGGGCGTCTTGATGTCAATTTATTTGTGAACTGAAATGTGATATTGCAAATAAAAATGAATAAAAATGATTTTTGTTCTGAAAATGTTTTTTTTATTTTATTTTAATTAATTTTGTTCAAACTTTTCAATAACGAAGTGAAATGAAGTAAGAAATTTCTTGAAAACTTGAAAATTGATATTTAACTCTTATGCTCCCCTAACTCTAAGAGATAGCTATCTTATTGCTATTCTTGATTACTTGCTCATTTCTATTCAAAATTATTCTTGATATTTACAAACTTGTGATATGAAAGTTCTTATGCAAAATTTATTCTAATGAGTCTGTGAACTTGGTTCAGTTGATATTGTTGAATTCCAGCCTAATAATTGTGTTTCAAACGTCACAACCACGGAATTTCAGAGTATGAGGTTATGTACTATTGGATTTTACTCTGATGAAAAGTTCTTCGCAATTTATTTATGTGGAAACTCATTTTGGATTGTTTTCATCTTCCAAAATACCTGGATAACCTGTTGTTGGTTGGATTGGGCACTCGTGTGAAGTTAGCGTCGGGCGCCAGCGCCCAGATCTAGCGCCCACCCCCCACTCCTAAGTCCGGTTTACACCACACAAGTACTTGACTGAGGTATTGTGGAGATCGCCAAATCGACTCGAAGGTATTTTGTGTTTCCTTTGAGTTCAGTGGAATAGTGATGGAACATAAGCCAATCATTGTTATACACTTAATAATTGAAGAGACCAATTTTGAGACATATTTTTTATAATAATGGACTGTGTACACACTCCCAGAAAAATGTGTTTGAAGGGGTTTGGAAATTCAATCTCCCGTTAGAAACTTGAACGTGGGAGAGAATATTTCATTACACTTTCTAGAAGAAATATTCACACATGGAATCATTTATAAAAAAAAAAACAATAGTTATTTTTGTATTCAGAAATGATATATTGAAATAGAGTCCTGGGGCAGAGTCTGATATAATGCCGACTGTTAAGAATATATAGTAGTATGAAGCCAAACATTTTCAGCCCTCCAAAATATCGGCGTCATAGTTTAAATGGCGACCACCCCCGAAAAGACTTTGACTTATTTTCCTGGAAACGTGTCTTTGAGACACATTCTGATGTAGTGCATCATGTTGATTATATTTAGTAGTATAACTCTATAAATTTTCAGCCCTTCAAAATATCGGCGTCATAGTTTAAAGGGCGACCACCCCAAGAGAGAATATGTTTTTTTTCCTGGAAACGAGTTTTTGAGACACATTCTGATGAAGTGCATCATGTCGAGTATATTTAGTAGTGTGAGTCCAAAAATGTTCAGCCCTTCAAAATATCGGCGTCATAGTTTAAATGGCGACCACCCCTAGAGAGAATTTATTTTTTTTCCTGAAAACGAGTTTTTGAGAGACATTCTGATGAAGTGCATAATGTCGAGTATATTTAGTAGTGTAAGTCCAAAAATTATCAGCCCTTCAAAATATCGGCGTCATAGTTTAAATGGCGACCACCCCTAGAGAGAATTTATTTTTTTTCCTGAAAACGAGTTTTTGAGACACATTCTGATGAAGTGCACCATGTTGAGTATATTTAGTAGTGTAAGTCCAAAAATTATCAGCCCTTCAAAATATCGGCGTCATAGTTCAAATGGCGACCACCCCTAGAGAGAATTTATTTTTTTTCCTGAAAACGAGTTTTTGAGACACATTCTGATGAAGTGCATCATGTCGAGTATATTTAGTAGTGTAAGTCCAAAAATTTTCAGCCCTTCAGAATATCGGCGTCATAGTTTAAATGGCGACCACCACTAGAGAGAATTTATTTTTTTTCCTGAAAACGAGTTTTTGAGACACATTATGATGAAGTGCATCATGTCGAGTATATTTGGTAGTGTAACTCCACAAATTTTCAGCCTTTCAAAATATCGGCGTTATAGTTAAAATGGCGACCACCTCTACGGAGAATGACTATTTTTCCTGATAAAAAATTCTTGAGACAGATCATGCTCTTGTGCAGCATTTCGGGTAACCCGGAACCAACTTACTGCCTTGTATCTTCGATGTTGTTTTGTAGTTACAGTTCAATTTGTAGTTACAGTTCAATTTGTAGTCATCAATGTGAGTGTATCAACTCAGCAAGTATCAAACCGGAAGCGCTTCCAATTTTGATATCTCAAATGTAAAGTATTTTTTTTAGGAATAACGACAGAGTATAAAATTATTTTTCCAATAATATATCACAATCATACTCCTAATTCACAATCTGCTGATATAGTTGATATCTTATGAATATTACTTTTTGCATTCCACTCGTAACGAAACATCTTCATGAAAGAATGCTATTAAAAATTGAATAATATCATATAAGGAACAATAATTTATTGCTAAACTTTTCACACCATACTTTTATGTGGATTAGATACTTTTGATATTTAAATCTTTTTCATTTTTCAACATCATGTCTCTATCATTTCTTGAATTTTAATACATCTTCAAATTTGGTGAGAAACTCCAATACATATCGAAAAACATAACATGGATTGTATTAGAGTTTATAACCAACTCCCAAATTCCTATGTTAGCATTTTAGAAATGACAAACTTGAAGTTGGAATATAAAGAAAAATTAAGTTTCAAAAATTGCTAATATGCCAATAGTATATTATGCAACGATCGTGTAATGATGGTTATTAAATGAGCATAAACCGGGATACGAAACGAGCCGAAGATGAGTTTCGTATGGTTTATGAGAGTGTATTAATAACCATTACATGAGAGTTGCATACTCTATTTATCTACACCCAATAAATAATGAAGAACTAATAGTATTATATTATTAGGTATTTATATAAAACACAATAATAGTAGGTAATCAATTGTATTCCTTTGAAAAATTCTACAAAATATAATTAATGGTATAACCACGGAAAATACAACAATGTGAAATGAAAAGAACAAAAAAATAAAAAAAAATATCTGCCGAGGTCAGGATTTGAACCTGAACGCTCCTGATCGCAGCCCTCACCACTGGCCACTAGGCCATGAGAGCTCAATCATTTTGGTTGAAAATAAAACACATGTGTTGCATTTGTCAAATGAAAAATATAATCCTTTCGATTGTTTTTTTTTCTTGTCTATGACATCTGTGGAGGAGTCGCTGGTAATTCTTCTATATCACTGCTATAAGACATTTTCATTCGATTATCGAAAATTGACTAAATTCTTCAAAAATTCAATACCTACTGATTTGACTTGACAAACGTCAAAATGCAAAGCTTGCACATCATGCTTGATTGGAAAATAATGGGTATCTATTGGTTGAAAATCTGTATCGTAATGGATTTCATTATAAAGCGGGTTGAGGGCATATAAGTGTATTATTCGAGTACGGGTGTAGATAAAAAATATTATGTGAAAAGTTTGGCCATGAATTGTTTTAATCACATGATATTGTTCAATATTCCATATTCTGAAATGCTTTTTTTGGTTTTTCTCTCCCCTAGGAATGAAAAGGAGAACGTTTGGAGTTCTTATAATATCTGTTCTTTGGGCAAATTGGTATATTTGCGCCCGATACGTAACTGCATGAAAATGTTTCGTTACGCGAGGGGAACTCAAAGAGTATTTTCTTATGAAATCTTGACTATATCAGCATATTGTGAATTGGGAGTATGATTATGATATATCATTGAAAAAGCTTCGGATAAAACCAGAAGTGTCATATAAATCTGGTTTGATACTTGCTAAATTGTTCCGGGTCACCCGGTATACGAGCTCTCGAGACAAATTGTGATTTGGCTTTCAAGACAGAGGAGGATGTTATGAAGAATGTTGCGAAAATCAATCCTAATGTTTGAATCTCTGGAATATCCCCAATCCATATTCGAAATTAATTCATATCCTTAATTTCTGTTTTGGTATACACAAAGGACATAGTTCATCAAACTCATGATATGATTAGAAACATTTTGGTACGAGGATTCTTTTGCATCCTCAGCAGTTGAAACACTTACCCTTTCTCGACCACGTATCTTCCACAAATAAGACAATGTTCCTGAACTTTTCCCGATTTCATCAATAAATACTCCCTGAGGTATGAACGATAATTGTCGGTATCAACTGAGGAAATGCATAACAAATATTCCGCAATTATAAGAATCCATCTATTTGGAGTGATACTGCTGAGTATAATCAACATGATGCACTACGTCACAATGTGTCTCAAAGACTTGTATCCAGGAAAAAAATCAAAGTTTTTTCAGGGGTGGTTGCCATTTCAACTATGACGCCGATATTTTGAAGGGCTGAAAATTTGTGAAGTAATACTCCTTAATATATTCAACATGATGCACTACATGAGAATGTGTCTTAAAAAATAGTTTCCAGGAAAATAAGTCAAAGTCTTTTCAGGGGTGGTCGTCATTTAAACTATGACGCCGATATTTTGAAGGGCTGAGTATTTTTAGAGATATACTACTGAATATATCCAACATGATGCACTACATCAGAATGTGTCTCAAAATCTCGTTTTCTGGAAAAAAAATAAATTCTCTCTAGAGGTGGTCGCCATTTTAACTATGACGCCGATATTTTGAAGGGCTGAAAATTTGTGGAGTAACACTACTAAATATACTCAACATGATGCACTTCATCGAAATGTGTCTCAAAAACTCGTTTTCAGGAAAAAAAATAAATTCTCTCTAGAGGTGGTCGCCATTTTAACTATGACGCCGATATTTTGAAGGGCTGAAAATTTGTGGAGTTACACTACTTAATATACTCGACATGATGCACTCCATCAGAATGTGTCTCAAAAACTCGTTTTCAGGAGAAAACATTAAATTCTCTCTAGGGGTGGTCGCCATTTTAACTATGACGCCGATATTTTGAAAGGCTGAAAATTTGCGGAGTTACACTACTAAATATACTCGACATGATGCACTTCATCAGAATGTGTCTCAAAAACTCGTTTTCAGGAGAAAACAATAAATTCTCTCTTGGGGTGGTTGCCATTTCAACTATGACGCCGATATTTTGAAGGGCTGAAAATTTGTGAAGTTATACTCCTTAATATATTCAACATGATGCACTACATGAGAATGTGTCTTAAAAAATAGTTTCCAGGAAAATAAGTCAAAGTCTTTTCAGGGGTGGTCGTCATTTAAACTATGACGCCGATATTTTGAAGGGCTGAACATTTTTAGAGATATACTACTGAATATATCCAACATGATGCACTACATCAGAATGTGTCTCAAAATCTCGTTTTCTGGAAAAAAAATAAATTCTCTCTAGAGGTGGTCGCCATTTTAACTATGACGCCGATATTTTGAAGGGCTGAAAATTTGTGGAGTTACACTACTAAATATACTCAACATGATGCACTTCATCAGAATGTGTCTCAAAAACCCGTTTTCAGGAAAAAAAAATTAATTCTCCCTAGGGGTGGTCGCCATTTAAAATATGACGCCGATATTTTGAAGGGCTGAAAATTTGTGGAGTTACACTACTAAATATACTCAACATGATGCACTTCATCGAAATGTGTCTCAAAAACTCGTTTTCAGGAAAAAAAATAAATTCTCTCTAGAGGTGGTCGCCATTTGAACTATGACGCCGATATTTTGAAGGGCTGATAATTCTTGGACTTACACTACTTAATATACTCGACATGATGCACTCCATCAGAATGTGTCTCAAAAACTCGTTTTCAGGAGAAAACATTATATTCTCTCTAGGGGTGGTCGCCATTTTAACTATGACGCCGATATTTTGAAAGGCTGAAAATTTGTGGAGTTACACTACTAAATATACTCGACATGATGCACTTCATCAGAATGTGTCTCAAAAACTCGTTTTCAGGAGAAAACAATAAATTCTCTCTAGGGGTGGTTGCCATTTCAACTATGACGCCGATATTTTGAAGGGCTGAAAATTTGTGAAGTTATACTCCTTAATATATTCAACATGATGCACTACATGAGAATGTGTCTTAAAAAATAGTTTCCAGGAAAATAAGTCAAAGTCTTTTCAGGGGTGGTCGTCATTTAAACTATGACGCCGATATTTTGAAGGGCTGAACATTTTTAGAGATATACTACTGAATATATCCAACATGATGCACTACATCAGAATGTGTCTCAAAATCTCGTTTTCTGGAAAAAAAATAAATTCTCTCTAGAGGTGGTCGCCATTTTAACTATGACGCCGATATTTTGAAGGGCTGAAAATTTGTGGAGTTACACTACTAAATATACTCAACATGATGCACTTCATCAGAATGTGTCTCAAAAACCCGTTTTCAGGAAAAAAAAAATCTCTCTTGGGGTGGTCGCTATTTTAACTATAACGCCGATATTTTGAAAGGCTGAAAATTTGTGGAGTCACACTACTAAATATACTCAACATGATGCACTTCATCAAAAACTCGTTTTCAGGAAAAAAAATAAATTCTCTCTAGAGGTGGTCGCCATTTTAACTATGACGCCGATATTTTGAAGGGCTGAAAATTTGTGGAGTTACACTACTTAATATACTCGACATGATGCACTTCATCAGAATGTGTCTCAAAAACTCGTTTTCAGGAGAAAACATTAAATTCTCTCTAGGGGTGGTCGCCATTTTAACTATGACGCCGATATTTTGAAAGGCTGAAAATTTGTGGAGTTACACTACTAAATATACTCGACATGATGCACTTCATCAGAATGTGTCTCAAAAACTCGTTTTCAGGAGAAAACAATAAATTCTCTCTAGGGGTGGTTGCCATTTCAACTATGACGCCGATATTTTGAAGGGCTGAAAATTTGTGAAGTTATACTCCTTAATATATTCAACATGATGCACTACATGAGAATGTGTCTTAAAAAATAGTTTCCAGGAAAATAAGTCAAAGTCTTTTCAGGGGTGGTCGTCATTTAAACTATGACGCCGATATTTTGAAGGGCTGAACATTTTTAGAGATATACTACTGAATATATCCAACATGATGCACTACATCAGAATGTGTCTCAAAATCTCGTTTTCTGGAAAAAAAATAAATTCTCTCTAGAGGTGGTCGCCATTTTAACTATGACGCCGATATTTTGAAGGGCTGAAAATTTGTGGAGTTACACTACTTAATATACTCGACATGATGCACTCCATCAGAATGTGTCTCAAAAACTCGTTTTCAGGAGAAAACATTAAATTCTCTCTAGGGGTGGTCGCCATTTTAACTATGACGCCGATATTTTGAAAGGCTGAAAATTTGTGGAGTTACACTACTAAATATACTCGACATGATGCACTTCATCAGAATGTGTCTCAAAAACTCGTTTTCAGGAGAAAACAATAAATTCTCTCTAGGGGTGGTTGCCATTTCAACTATGACGCCGATATTTTGAAGGGCTGAAAATTTGTGAAGTTATACTCCTTAATATATTCAACATGATGCACTACATGAGAATGTGTCTTAAAAAATAGTTTCCAGGAAAATAAGTCAAAGTCTTTTCAGGGGTGGTCGTCATTTAAACTATGACGCCGATATTTTGAAGGGCTGAACATTTTTAGAGATATACTACTGAATATATCCAACATGATGCACTACATCAGAATGTGTCTCAAAATCTCGTTTTCGGGAAAAAAAATAAATTCTCTCTAGAGGTGGTCACCATTTTAACTATGACGCCGATATTTTGAAGGGCTGAAAATTTGTGGAGTTACACTACTTAATATACTCGACATGATGCACTCCATCAGAATGTGTCTCAAAAACTCGTTTTCAGGAGAAAACATTAAATTCTCTCTAGGGGTGGTCGCCATTTTAACTATGACGCCGATATTTTGAAAGGCTGAAAATTTGTGGAGTTACACTACTAAATATACTCGACATGATGCACTTCATCAGAATGTGTCTCAAAAACTCGTTTTCAGGAGAAAACAATAAATTCTCTCTAGGGGTGGTTGCCATTTCAACTATGACGCCGATATTTTGAAGGGCTGAAAATTTGTGAAGTTATACTCCTTAATATATTCAACATGATGCACTACATGAGAATGTGTCTTAAAAAATAGTTTCCAGGAAAATAAGTCAAAGTCTTTTCAGGGGTGGTCGTCATTTAAACTATGACGCCGATATTTTGAAGGGCTGAACATTTTTAGAGATATACTACTGAATATATCCAACATGATGCACTACATCAGAATGTGTCTCAAAATCTCGTTTTCTGGAAAAAAATTAAATTCTCTCTAGAGGTGGTCGCCATTTTAACTATGACGCCGATATTTTGAAGGGCTGAAAATTTGTGGAGTTACACTACTAAATATACTCAACATGATGCACTTCATCAGAATGTGTCTCAAAAACTCGTTTTCAGGAAAAAAAAAATTCTCTCTTGGGGTGGTCGCTATTTTAACTATAACGCCGATATTTTGAAAGGCTGAAAATTTGTGGAGTTACACTACTAAATATACTCAACATGATGCACTTCATCGAAATGTGTCTCAAAAACTCGTTTTCAGGAAAAAAAATAAATTCTCTCTAGAGGTGGTCGCCATTTTAACTATGACGCCGATATTTTGAAGGGCTGAAAATTTGTGGAGTTACACTACTTAATATACTCGACATGATGCACTTCATCAGAATGTGTCTCAAAAACTCGTTTTCAGGAGAAAACAATAAATTCTCTCTAGGGGTGGTCGCCATTTTAACTATGACGCCGATATTTTGAAAGGCTGAAAATTTGTGGAGTTACACTACTAAATATACTTAACATGATGCACTTCATCAGAATGTGTCTCAAAAACCCGTTTTCAGGAAAAAAAATTAATTCTCCCTAGGGGTGGTCGCCATTTAAAATATGACGCCGATATTTCGAAGGGATGAAAATTTGTGGAGTTATACTACTAAATATACTCAACATGGTGCACTTCATCAGAATGTGACGCCGATATTTTGAACGGCTGAAAATTTGTGGAGTTATACTACTAAATATACTCAACATGGTGCACTTCATCAGAATGTGTCTCAAAAACTCGTTTTCAGGAAAAAAAATAAATTCTCTCTAGGGGTGGTCGCCATTTAAACTATGACGCCGATATTTTGAAGCGCTGAAAATTTGTGGAGTTATACTCCCTAGTAGGTATATTCAACATGATGCAGTACATCAGAATGTGTCTCAAAAAATCCTTTCCGGGAAAATAAGTCGAAGTCTTTTCAGGGGTGGTCGCCATTTAAACTATGACGCCGATATTTCGAAGGGCTGAAAATTTGTGGAGTTATACTACTAAATATACTCAACATGGTGCACTTCATTAGAATGTGTCTCAAAAACTCGTTTCCAGGAAAATAAATCAAAGTCTTTTCAGGGGTGGTCGCCATTTAAACTATGACGCCGATATTTTGAAGGGCTGAAAATTCATAGAGTTATACTACTAAACATAATCAACATGATGCACTACATCAGAATGTGTCTCAGAGACTCGTTTTCAGGAAAATAAGTCAAAGTCTTCTCGGGGGTGGTCGCCATTTAAACTATGACGCCGATATTTTGGGGGGCTGAAAATTTTTGGCTTCATACTACTATATATTCTTAACAGTCGGGATTATATCAGACTCTGCCCCAGGACTTGATTTCAATATATTATTTCTGAATAAAAAAATAACTATTGCTTTTTTTTTATAAATTGATTCCATCTGTGAATATTTCTTCTAGTCGTGTAATAAAATATTCTCTCCCACGTTCAAGTTTCTAATGGGAGATTGAATTTCCAAACCCCTTCAAACACATTTTTCTGGGAGTGTGTACACAGTCCATTATTATAAAAAATATGTCTCAAAATTGGTCTCTTTAATTATTAAGTGTATAACAATGATTGGCTTATGTTCCATTACTATTCGACTGAACTCAAAGGAAACACAAAATACCTCCGAGTCGATTTGGCGATCTCCACAATACCTCAGTCAAGTACTTGTGTGGTGTAAACCGGACTTAGGAGTGGGGGGTGGGCGCTAGATTTGGGCGCTGGCGCCCGACGCTAACTTCACACGAGTGGATTGGGCCTGGATTTAGCACAGCTCTCAGCTCAGCTCCGGTGTTTCTTCAGGATTTCTTACAAGGTATGCCAATATATGCACTTTGATTTCTTCCTCTCGTACTGGGGTCGTTTTCTAACTTTCATAATACCTTTCTGGTCACCTAATTTAAATTTTCCACTTTTCATCCATATTTAAACTTTTGGCAAAATTTGGAGTACTTCTCCTTCAGCTTGGCTTGTCAACAACCCCTTAGTAACGGTGATACTCAAATTTTTCTTTCGAAACACAAGTCTTTCCTTCCTGAAATTTCAGTCTTTCAAACGTTGATTCTTAATTCTACACTCTCCTAATTAACTTATTTACATAAATTTTCCAATGTTTATGCTTCCAAATTCTAATATTTTTCTCAATTCAAAAGTTTCTTCCTTCTTTGTTCATTTTTTCTGTCAGTGTCATTTTTCAGTTCCAAAGCAAATGTTATACAGTGTGATTTATTTTATTCACTTTTAATTTCATGAAATTTCAGCTTTTTCTGTATAATTTGACTATTTCTTTATATGTTACTGTTAACTGACTCTACTTTATTGTTTTATAGGTTCCTCAAGATATTTGGTGTTCTACAAACTTGGCTGGATGTGAATTTTGATGAATTTTGGTACACCGAGAAAAAAGTTCAATAACCACATTCAAAATTTTAATAGTAGCAATCAAAAAGTTCATCTAAATACGTGACTAAGACACAAGTCACTTGCCTCAAATGAAACTAGAACCTTGACATAGTTTAATTGCGATAATTAAACAATTTTCAAACACACTAAAGTGTTTATCACTATTAAAAACAGATAATTCACAGCAATTCATCAAGCACTTTACCACTAACATATAGTTTAATTGGTCTGGTGTTGATACTATTAAATTGGGTATTTGCACTAATCAAAGATGGTCTTCATCACTATTAAAATGCTTCATTTACAATAATGCCTCTAGGACATTAACACTATCAAACATTTTAATTGCCTCTGAATACAGAATGGCTCCAGTACAAATAAAAATGTACTTGCTACTACTTAACTGTGCATTTGCACTAATCGAACGGTGATCTAAAAGAAGTGCTGAAAACAATTGCTGCTTTCAATGACTTCAGTCATTCAGATTGTAATCACACTTTATTTTCGGAGCAATGAAAAAAAGGTACTTGAGACAAATACCATAAAAAATTACCAGATATAAAAAATAAATTGTCCTAAGGAATATGTTGAATGATAGTGAATGAATGAACAGTTTACAGCAAACATAAAACATATTGATCTCAATTAGTCTTCTCCTTGTAAATGGATCCGAATAGACGTCTTATTTTTCTCTTGAGGTATTATATATATATATATATATATATATATATATATATATATATATATATATATATACATATATATATATATACTAGCTGACCCGGCCACGCGTTGCTGTGGCTAAAGTTTTTGTTATATTACATTATAGTAAACAATCTAAGAGGAACAATAAGAGAACATCAGTCACGGAGTCCACTATGCTTTTTCACACAGATGGTATTTGTAAAAAAAAATGGTGATCTCCTTTTTTGACTTTCTACTACTATAACCCTTTAGTACAATGAAATTATTTACGAACAAAGACGAAAATGTTGATGTTGGTATACAAATTCACTGGATTGAGATTTGAAGGGGAAGTACGTTGAACACAATTAATTAAAATGTTCTTACACTTGATATTAAGCAGAAATCAATAGGTACAAAATAAAAATTTATCAGATTTATTATTTCCATTTAATTTTATAACAAATATAAGTATATTACAGTATAATACAGTAAATAACATGTGACGCTTAAACTCATGAATGAGGTAGGCAAGGCAGACAGTCTTAAACTTTTGAACATTAATATCTATTTTTTTGAATTATAAATACTATCAATTTCAATTTAATTTAACACCAATCGGTGCACAATGTTTTTGGTTAACCTGTCTTTAGCTAACACAAATAGATTCGACGGTTTCCCAACACGTGAACACGCAACATATAGTTGCCCATGAGAAAAACATGGATTTTCCAAATCTAAACCATTTGTGGTTGTGCATGACCTTCTGCTGTCCTGATTCTTTGAGCTGGATTTCTTGATTCAATTTGTTCCTGCCAACTGATGGGCTCAGCAGCGTCATCTATTGATTACTTACTCAACCCAGTCGAAAGGTATCGACATCTGTTAGAATCATTTGGAGTTAACAGATAATTGTGACTGTCAGATAATAACAGACAAATAATTAGCAATAAATTAAAATTGCGACTATAATTTGAGATTTGAACTATCCTATCTCTCAAGTTGGATCGAACTGCACATGGTGTGCGAATTTTATTATAATCGGTTAAGTGGTTTAGGAGTCCATTGAGGACAAGCATTGTGACACGAGATTTATATATATTAAGATATATATATATATATATATATATATATATATATATATATATATATATATATATATATAAAGGTAGAGATTTGAATCGACTGAACAGATTATGATATGAGAGATTGTGTCGGGTTTCGCAGTCTGAGGAATGAGTGTACTCTTTATTTCAGTTCGAGCTTTCGAGTCTATTTGGCTCTTCTTCAGGAACGCTATACAATCAAAAATCAATTCTTAAATAGCTGGAATACAGTATAAAGGAATTAACTTACGAAATGTGAGATTAAAATAAGAAGCTGCAAATTCTATGTTCATCCATCACACTTGTATATCTTGTAATATTGTATAAAACTAGTGAAATATATATATAAAATTGGGTAAAAGAGGTTTAGAGTTCTCAATCGTCAAAATATACTGATATAAGTGACATTGGCTTTGATTGATATGTATCGGGACACTGACATAAAACTACTGGTTTTTGAATAATCTATATGAAAACGAAGTTGAAAATAGTATATGAACCTTGCTGAATTTTATGAGAATGAAATTTGATGTTTGTCAAATTAAATTGACGAAAATTAGTGAATCATTTGAAATCTGTTGTTATTGTCTAGGTCTAGATCTAGATGGAGTAAGTAAGTATATATTACGTTGAGACTTTCTCTGTCTCTTCTTGAATTTATACAATCAGAATGTTTGAAAATATTAATCATTTCAAAAAAAAGTCTTTTTTGTGAATTACTTGAGGAATCTAAAATTCTAACATTATTGAAATCAAATTTATGATCTTGATCGTGACTATGTTTCGTTAACATGCAAGTATCTTTATTTAATCTTATATCACTCTTATGAGAAGTTATTCTGTCTTTGAGTAGTCTGCCGGTTTGCCCAATGTACTTCTTATTACAATTTCTACATGGAATAGAGTAGATTACATTGGATTTATGTGAAATTGAATCATTGTCTTTGAGTTTGCTGAAAATATTTTTTATATTAAATATATTTCTGAATGAAATTTGAACATTTGGAATTTGTTTGAGGATCTTTCTGAGTTGAAAGGATAAATGATTGATAAGTGGAATAGAAAAATAAGTTATATAATAATAATAACTTTATTTGAAATAGGCAATCCTAATCTACATTAAAAAATAATAATAATAACGATCATACATGAAGCAATCATATGTATATGTAGTATGTAGCAGCTCCTTCGATAGTATTATTATATAAGATATAAATTTCAATGTACTCATTATTTACATTGTACTGTTAAGACGAAATAACTATTCAAGTACAGCCAAATACCATTAGAATTATATATATATATATATAAAGATACATGAAACCAACAAGTATGCTTTCCCAATGCAAAGCCCGTAAGAACATATAACAACCCTTAAAATTACTAATCATGACAGACAACTAATACGACCATTTTACTTTTGCAGTAAGTGGTTTATCATTTTCAATTTGAACTGTTGGAGAGTTTCTGATCTCTTCACATCATCTGGCAAACTGTTATAAGCAATGAATCCCTTGAACACTAAGGTTTTAGTATTGTAAGCCTTTGACTTCCTAGTCACATGTAAGTTATGTTTACTTCTCGTATCATGTTGGTGGATTTGCGTATTGAAAGTTATAAATTCATGAAAATATGATGGAAGAAGATTATGTAACATTTTGAAGATATAAGTCATACTTAAATAAATAAGTCTATTTTCTATTGACAGCCATTGCAATGTTTCCAACATCAATGATATTGGTGTATATCTATTACATCTCAATGTGATTCTCATTGCACGATTTTGTAGTTTTTGCAGTGATCTTATTTTATTGATGTCAAAAACATATAATAAAGTCGGGCAATACTCAAAGTGAGGTTTGATAATTGTATTATATACTGTAACTCTTGAATTCATACTCAGATGTTGAGATACCCTAGAGAAGAAATATAGTTTTTTGAGTATTTTTTTCTGAATGTAATTAAAATGACTATTTAACGTTAAGTGGTTGTCAATCATAAACCCTAAATACTCAAACTCGTGAACTAATTCAACTGTGTTATTTTCTATTTTAATGTGAATTTCATTTATATCAATTTGTCTATATTTAAATGGTGTAGCAATTATCATCCCTTTTGTTTTGTCCACGTTCAGTTTCAATTTATTCATTTTGAGGTATTCTACTATTCTATTCAAAGAATGATTCATCTTCAGTACTGCATTATTCAGATCAGTGTCAGTTACTGATATTAACGTGTCATCTGCAAACAAGTGTATATAGTCACATTCATTGTATTGATTAAGAGCCCTATGGAGTGGCAGCGCCATATTGAAAATCGTGAAAACAATTTGTGAAGAAATGAGATGTTACATAGAAAATAGTTAAATGGGAAAGTTATTGGAAATGTAACGAAGAATGTCGCCAGCTCATTTTTTTCCGTTTATTTACCCAAACATGATTTCAACTTTTTATTCCTTTGGCGAATTTCATAACTTTTACCCTAGCGACATTGTACGATTGAATATAGTCAACTTCTTCACAAAAGAAATATGTAATAATGTATGGCTAATTTATGAAACGTGTTTTTTTCATTGAATGAATTTTCACCTGTCAAGTGCTGCCATCTGGTAAAAACTTAACCCGTGTTAGAGCAGAAAATGGCTTGGCAACATCGCTTGACTGGACCAAGTAGACCTGTCATATTTCTGTTTTCCTCACTTTTACCGCTTTGATATTTGACAGTTGTGGAAAGTTTGGTTGTATCGTTGTTTCCGATTTTCTGTAGAGTTCAAGTGTGTGACGGTGATTATTTTCTTTTTATTTCGAGTTTTGACTCTAGTGTTCGGTATTTTCATTTGTTTTGTGCATTTGGCTATCCTAAAAATGGGACGTAGAAGTTCATACACAAAAAGCCGTATGCCCTCCAGGAGAAAGAAGAATCGAAGCCTTCTCTCCAGAAGGTATTGAGGTTCTTAATCATGATGCTAGTTGATCCCAACTGAAAATTTTTTCGAGGATTCTGAAACAGAAACTGGCTCACAATGCCCAGTCCCAGGAAAACCCATCCCATCTATTACAAGCGTCTGGTAGCAGGTAGGTAATATAAAAAACATGCTGATTACTAATCAAACTATTGTCAAAAGTGTCAAAATTTGCAGATAGTTATGATTGTGTTATCCATATCAAATATTGATTCACAAATCTGAATACAATCATTCACATATCTTCATGCCAGATAAGTTCAAAATATTAATTTCGTTTACAGCAATACAGTTCAGGCCAATCCTTTAGTCAGTTATGATGACACTCTGTTTGAGGACTCAGCCAAAGACAATGCTCTGACAACTTGTTCTACTCCTATGAAGGACTCTGAAGCCGAGAAGTTAGATTGCTGCGATATGGAGGTCAAAGTATCACAAGAGTAAGTTACTTTTAAAATTTTATTCACACATTGCTTGAATATAAACTTGAGTGGTATCAACTTCCAGTTAGGTTAGGTAGAGCTTCAGATTCATAGATCTAAAATACAATCACTCAAATAAGTCAAATATATCTCAATGCTAGGATATGTTCAAAAATATTAATTTTATTTACAGCACCACAGTTCAGGCCAATCCATCAGTCAGTCATGATGACAATGATGACACTCTGTTTGAGGACTCGGCCAAAGAGAATTCTCTGGAAACTACTACTCCTTTGAAGGACTCTGAAGCCGAAAACTTAGATTACTGTGGCATGGAAGTCGAAGTATCATATGAGTAAGTTACTCTCAAAATTTTTATACATTTTTCGACTATAAGCTTGAATGGAATCAATTTCCAGTTAGGTAAATAGTGGGTCATTTTCAGTATACCACCCTTGCTTGTCTCAGGGGCGGTTTTACACATCTACTCAGGGTGAGGCGAAAATAAAAAAAAGCCATTGAATTGCAGTTCTAAAGCCGAAAAACTGAATTAGGTTCATAAAAATATATTGGAGCAGTATGTCGCCCCCCCCCCCCCCCTAAAAACTGCCACTTCTCTTCTCGAATTCTGAGTTGAAAATTATTTATCTTTGTTGATGGAACTAAGTACATATTTTTATTGCAGACTGGTTGGATAGGTATATTGCATAATTACAGATGCTAGAACATAGGGCTGGAGTGATAACCTTCAATTTTCTATAAGGCATTCCAAATAATGGGATGTCTGGGGGGCATATACCAGTTTTACCTTGGAAATCACACCCTCCTGAAATAAACAAACGAAAGTCTGGGGACCAGATGCAGCACTATTGATTCATTTGATATTTTTGAGAAGTATCTGGAAGGCCAGATGGAATGAAAATATTTTAATTCACATGATACAACCTAGGTTTCATTTCAATTTTGTTTACAAATTGTTACATTACTACTGGAGTAAAAACAATCTCATGAACACTGGATGGAAACATTATCAAACACACCAAAATTGATATAGCAACATCAAAAATATTCTTCAAAAGTCATTCTATACCAAATACAACTTCAATCCAACAACATTTCTAAGTTAACATTCAGATAATAGCTAAATTCAGTGTAATGAAAACATCAATAATTTTTTTCTTATGTTTGCAGGCAGGAGTCGACACTCTCAGATATCTCTGGAAGGCATATTTCTGATATTCAACAGTTATTAGCACAATTGTTGAATGGTAAAAAACACGAGTTGTATGACTGTGATTTAACAGATTGCGTTTCAATAAGGGAACATAGACGAGGCCTATATAGTGAATTTTTGTTGAAATGCAAAATGTGTGGCATAACTGAAACTATCACAACAGAGAAGTGTCAAGTACAAGGGCAATTAGCGATCACCAAGCGATTATTCTGTTACTTTATTGTCTGGAGTCCTTAAGGCATGCTAGTGGAAAAGGTAATTATTATTATCAATCTCAAATTATTCGTATTCACCTGGAATCACTTTTGAACTATAATCTCAAACATAGCTGCTCATCCAAATTGGACTAAATTATATATATATATATATATAAACCGTCTGAATTTGGAGAATCCTCATACAATGAAAATTAACCTTGGGGTTGCAGTCATAAATTGAGTTTGGCCTGATATAGTGAAATTCTTTATTAAATTGTCCAGCTTTCGAAAATCTTTATTTTCCTTTTCAAGACATCTGAAAAACAGTGTTTATTGTTACATATAGCACTCAAACATGTTAAAATTGAACTTACTAATGTGAGATTAGAATAAACACTGTTTTTCAGATGTCTTGAAAGGAAAATAAAGATTTTCGAAAGCTCGACAATTCTTTAATAAAGAGTTTCACTATATCAGGCCAAACTCAATTTATGACTGCAACCCCAAGGTTAATTTTCATTGCATGAAGATTTTCCAAATTTAGACGGTTTTTTCAACTAGTCTAGTCAAGAGACTACCCTTCTCACTATATATATATATATATATATATAGTATATATATATCAAATTGTTGCTTATTTTTACGAATTTCAAAATACTCTTCTATAAATAATGAATTGATTATTTATCTTTTTCAGATCGAACGAGATATTTCATTTTGTAAAGAGAAGATGTTGCCAAAGCAGAAACACTTTTATTTCAACAAACTCTTACCAGAACTTGTTGATCCACAACATCCAAAGGGACGCCTAATAAGAATCAGTCAATACCCATTTCTCACCATAGACAACAATTTCATTTCAAAATATTTAATCAACTCACTCCAATTGCAGACTATACCTAAAAAAATATATTCAACTCGGTCGTTTCTTTATCTTCACAAATAATATTTTGAGTGTATTCTTCATATAGGTTGAATTCATAAATAGATTTCCAAAAATTTTGGTGATCGATCTCGAAAGATTCTCTACAACAAAAATGTTCATAGGGAAATTAATTGTCACCATAGATTTTTCATTAGAAGGTATGGACATGAGTTATTATGTGGCATTCAACGTAGCTTTCCGTACCTTTAGGCACTTTGGAATCACACTTTATCTAGTAGCTTCTACACGGCTTTCAGTCGACACCCATATTTATGAAGCACATACCACAATGCACGCAAGTCGCCAATTCCCTCGAAATTTCTTGTTTTATTTCATAAATAAATTATTTTTTTTCAATTTTGAACCCTCTTTTTGAAAACTCCTTTCCTAATAGAAATATGATTTATTCTACATTTCGCTCATACAACGTTAATTTTTTGTTAAAAATGAAACTCTCTTTGAATATCAACCACAGTTCATTTTGTCAAGCCCATTTTATTCACTCTTCACTAATCGAGTATGTTTATCACATAACTTGTCAATTTGGCGTATTCTATAAATTTGATCAACTCTTGAAGTGATTTTGAAATTTGAAAAAAGACAAAATTACTGAACCGAGTGTTGATCCCAATTTGTACTTGTGTTGAGTGATTTAAAAGTTAGGAAGAATGATTGAACCGATCTCAGAATCACCTAATGAATAAATATATATATTTTTATATATATATATATATATATATATATATATATACATAACCAACTAGGAATAAATTTCAACACAGTGTTTTTTTATCTCACTATACTTCAAACGGATTGCTGGCCATATACCTATGGTATTAGTTCTTTGGTAACATGGATTGGATAAGCTTTACACAAAACATGATGAAAAAAACATTGCTTTCATTATTTTTCATTGACGCTCGTTCCGCTAACAAGGTTAGCATCTTCAGAAGTTATCGAAAAGCGCCTTTATCACCTCTTGTGGTCCAATCACAAAGTTTTTCGAATAAAATATTACCATGGAAAAGGATATAACCAAACTCAAATTCCAACAAGAGAAACCTGAAATGAGTTCGAATGTTTGCACAATATAATTTTAGTATTTTCAATTTTTGACCACACCGCCACTGATCTCTGGCTCCGCCACTGAGAAATGAATGAAATTCAGCTCAGCATCTTGACGAAATTTTAATCGGTTCGGTTGCATTTGACCAACGTTGCCAAGTGATAAAAAGGCGAATGTGAGCATTCAATAAGAAATGCTGTACTTTATTCTCGTCGCACTTACTTCGAGTGCTTACTTCCGCTACCCGCCAGCAGGGACGTGTGTCTTTGATTAATTTGGCTAGAGAGAGTAAGGCATGAAGAGAGATGAAAATATCGATGACAGATAATATGTTACTCACGTGATCCCACGGCCTCTTAATGTCATTTATATACAGAAGGAACAATAGTGGACCCAAAATGCTTCCTTGTGGAACTCCATGTTGCACTTCTAATGGAGCTGACAATGAATTACCAACTTTTGTCTGTTGTTTTCTACCTGTTAAATAGTTTTTAATCCAAACAAGTACTTTTCCCCCTATGCCATAGAGTTTCAGTTTTTTCAGTAATATATTATGGTTTATGGTTTCAAATGCTCGCCTCAAATCCAAAAACACAGCCACAGTGTACATATTTCTACTCATACTATTTTTCCATTCATTAACAAATAACTGAATAGCTGACTCACATAAATGATTGGATCTAAAGCCAGATTGATTCATAAAAAGTATATTATTTTCATTGCAGTATTTTAAGAGTTGTTCATAAACTACTAGCTCTAACAGTTTCTCAGCACAAGGTAAAGTGTTGACAGGGCGGAATTCACTACACTTATTTGTATTATTTACCTTTTCAATGGGAGTAACAGTACTTATCTTCAATTCTGTAGGAACTATACCTTTTTCTAATGATGTATTTATGAAGTGACACCAAACATGACCAATTACCTGAAAACTGTTTTTTATCATTTTGCTATTCATTTCATCAGTCTGTGAACCTTTATTTGCATCGATTTCCGATATTATTTTTTTCAGCTGCTTTAAGTCGACCAGTTTGAAGGCACTGAAACTATCTTCATAATTTTCGATATAGCAAACTAATTCACACTCTTCAATAGTTAGGATTATATCGTTGATACTACTTAGAAAGTATTTATTAAAACAATCTGCTATTTCATTACTGTTTTTTACCAATATATTTTGTCCATTTAGTTCAAAGTATACACCATTGAAGAAATAATTTTGGTTTTTTTTCGGATTGATCAAACTTTTTAACGTTTTCCACATTAAACGAGGATTATCTACATTTCTATCTATTTTTTTTAAATAAAACTGATTCTTCTTTGCTTTAATAATATTCACAACAGCATTTCGTTTCTGCTTATAATTTTCCCAATTCACATCATTTGAATTCCGTTTGAAACACTTATATGCCATATCTCTATCTCTACTTAGTATTCTGATTTCGTTATCGTACCATGGTAGTTCATTTTCATAGTGAGTAATTGTTTTCAAGGGAGCTATCTCATTTACAACTTTGTTGAACTGTTCTTTTAAATTTATGAAAATATCATCCATATTGCTACTATTTAGCAGAAAATTGGAGCTAATTAAGTTCAAATTGATATCATCAAGCATTTTTTCTGTTAATCTTCTTACAGTTCTTGTACGTTCGTTGCTGAAATTAGTTTTTTCAGAATAGAAACATTTGATTGATATTACAGCATGGTCAGTAAATTTTGGTTCATCTAGCACGTTCACTTGACTTTCTTCAAAATTCGTCAGTACATAATCAATTAGTGTTTTACTTGTATTTGTAATTCTGGTAAACGATTTTACCTCTTGAGTTATGCCGTATGTATTGAATATATCTTTGATTTTGTTTGTATAAAAGTTTTCTGACAAGAAATTCAAATTGAAGTCTCCAACTAATATTGTACGGGTGTTGTTAGAGAATATTTCTTCACATATATTTTCCAAATGATCTAAAAAAGTTGCATGACTTTCGCTTGGAGAATGATATAAACAACCAATTACCAACTTTGTACCAGAATGAGTTGTTGTGATAAATTTACACCAATAATTACGGTTGTGTACGAATGTTTTATATACTGAATATTGTATTTCTTTGCTCACATAGATAGTAACACCCCCTGTATGCCTCGAGTTTCAGTCGCATCTGATTAGCGAGTGATTTATAATATCAAGTTCATGATCATTCATTTCTACTGTTGTTCTTGATTCGCTGAGCAATATAAATGATGGATTGTAGTGGTATATATCAGCTAAGAGTTGAGATTTATGAGCTAATAAACTTTCAATATTTAAGTACACTATATCTGAATTATATTCAAGTTTGTTATGATTACCAACATAAGAGTAGCTTAGTTTTTTGATTCTTTTCTGTCGTAATATTTATTTACAATTTTTGGCACCCCTCTTATATATCTTATGCATTTTGAGTTATCACCAGCACTTATAATTGATTCTAGCTTCAATTCTTTATAATAATTTCTCTGCCTAGGTGTTTGGTCACTGAATATCTTTACTGAAGGTACCTTTTCTGTTATTTTTTTACTATTTCTCAATATATTAATTACCGTTTCGTTGGAATCCAATATAACTTTGATAGGACGACTTTTTCTTCCATCATATTTCCCAACCCTCAAAACTCTAAAATTTTCTATATTACTATCTATACTCTGTAATAGTTTTTTGACAGTGTTTTTTTCATCTTCAATCCTCTGATTTCTGTTTTCAGCATTCGACTCATTTACATTGATGATCATCACATTATTTGCTCTCTTTCTTCTTTCTTCCATCTCATTGATGAATTCTTCCATTTTCATTTTTTCTTCTCTATTCTTCAATTTTAATAATTCCTCTTCCATTGATTCATTTCTGCTTTTCATTTCAGTTATTTCCCGCTTTAATATGTCAACTTCATTTCTGAAATCTTCTATTTGTCTGAGAAGCAGAGGTATTTTTTTAAATGTACCTCTACATTCAAAGCAGAAAAAATTCAAAGATCTATTTTGCAGTATAACGGCTCGAAATTCTGAGGCACCTAGTTTTGTACAGTTCTCATTCGCGTGCATTGTTGTATGACAACTGTCACAGGTTACCGCTTTATTCTTCTCGTGTATTTCATCTTTACAAGTTTGACAATTTCTGGGCATCTCTCACCTTGGTAAAAACGATATTGTACACCACTGAGTTCAAACTATTGCTAGAGGCCAACGGTTTTTATCTACGTGCGATGTCGTTTTTTGTTTCTTTACTGCACCCAGTTCAACACTAGTTTCTTGTTATTTCTTCCTTGTGTATTTACGAAATTGAAACGGAAATTTTATCAAATGCTATACTGCACTCTTCTTATGGTGTTGGAACTATTTTCGAAATTTTTACTCATCAAACACCTACTAAAAATTTAGTTTTTATCGGAGCTCTTTATCAGCAAGTCAGTCGCGAAACGTTAACGTTAACGTTATCTGATTTGTATTGGGTGCTTCAGGTTGATTTCTTTGTATGGTAGTTATGATGGACGATCTGTTGAAAATTGAACTATTTATTAAACGAGGAGGGTATCCACAATTCATGAAAAGATATTTTCAGCAAACTCAAAGACAATGATCCAATTTCACATAAATCCAATGTAATCTACTCTATTCCATGTAGTAATTGTAATAAGGAGTACATTGGGCAAACTGGCAAGACTACTCAAAGACAGAATAACTTCTCATAAGAGTGATATAAGATTAAATAAAAATACTTGCATATTAACGAAACATAGTCACGATCAAGATCATAAATTTGATTTCAATAATGTTACAATATTAGATTCCTCAAGTAATTCACAAAAAAGACTTTTTTCAGAAATGACTAATATATTCAAACATTCTGATTGTATAAATTTAAGAAGAGACATATAAAGTCTGAACGTAATATATACTTACTTACTCCATCTAGACAATAACAACAGATTTCAAATAATTCACTAATTTTTGTCAATTTAATTTGACAAACATCAAATTTCATTTTCATAGAATTCAGCAAGGTTCATATACTATTTTCAACTTCGTTTTCATATAGATTATTCAAAAACCAGTAGTTTTATGTCAGTGTCCCGATACATATCAATCAAAGCCAATGTCACTTATATCAGTATATTTTAACGATTGAGAACTCTAAACCCCTTTTACCCAATTTTATATATATATATTTTACTAGTTTTATACAATATTACAAGATATACAAGTGTGATGGATAAACATAGAATTTGCAGCTTCTCATTTTAATCTCATATTTCGTAAGTTAATTTCCTTATACTGTATTTTAGCTATTTAAGAATTGATTTCTAATTGTATAGCGTTCCTGAAGAAGAGCCATATAGACACGAAAGCTCGAACTGAAATAAAGAGTACACTTATTCCTCAGACTGCGAAACCCGACACAATCTCTCATATTGTATATATATATATATATATATATATATATATATATATATATATATATATATATATATAGTGTAGAAAGTTCTCAACTGTCAATAGATATGAAGGTGAGTTATATCGGGTGTTCAGTCGTTCAACTGGAGAAAAACTCTTCTTTACTCTACCAAGTTTTTTCTAGATTTCGATAATTTTTATTATCTTTATCAAGGCTGAAATGTACGATTAATGGTCAAATAACTAATGTATAAATAAAAATGGTATTAACTTACTGGTAAAACGAGTTAAATAGTTATCTTCTTCTTCTTCTTCAGTTTTGGTAGGTTTGGTGATCCAGAGTTAAATTCTTCAATGGTGGTATTGGTGGGATTGGGATCAATTCAATTAAAGAAAAACTATTGTTTCCTTGCCAACGTTTCGAATTTTAATAAATTCATCATCAGGGCTCTATAACAATGAGTTGCGTGTTAGAGTGGAAGGATATAAATAAAATAAGAGAATGCCAACAAACTATTGGAACATTTTAAGGGGTTCAAAATGTAGATTATGTAACTAGATTATCAAGTTCTCTGGTCTACCACAACTTGCATTCAATTCGAAATGCCCCCCACAAGACAGTTAGCTGTTTCTGGCTTTGCATGGCCTTCATCAGCTGTGGGTTGGCAAAGTCCTCGTATCGGACACAAATTGTTGTAGATGCCAACCCACAGCTGATGAAGGCCAAAGTCAGAAACAGCTAGCTGTCTTGTGGTGGGCATTTCGAATTGAATGCCAGTTGTGACAGACCAGAGGATTTGATAATCTATTTATCAGTTTTCCTGATTCATCTGCTTCATAGCAAATACCACTTTCTCTCTCTCTCTCTCTCTCTCTCTCTCTCTCTCTATATATATATATATATATATATATATATATATATATATATAGGTTTCCGCGGTCAGTTGTGTGCTGTTGTTGAGTTCGGGTTGAACCGCGTCTGGAGTTTTGTTCTCGACGTTTCGGCTCCGATTTTGGAGCCATTTTCAAGAGGTGAATGTGACTTCACGCTGAGGTCTCAATCTGCCTACTAAGTTCGATCTAAGGAGTAGGCAGATTGAGACCTTAGAAAGAATTCGTGACGAGACCTGGGGAGTAGGCAGATTGAGGCCCCGGCGTCAAGTCACAAACCCTTGCCCCCTGTGACAACAACCTGAGGAGTAGGCAGATTGAGACCTCAGCGTGAAGTCACATTCACCTCTTGAAAATGGCTCCAAAATCGGAGCCGAAACGTCGAGAACAAAACTCCAGACGCGGTTCAACCCGAACTCAACAACAACATATATATATATATATATATATGGAGCATTCACATAATTGAAACTTTTGCTAGAGATCCATGACCCAAACACGAAACTGATATTTTTGCCGCGCGGTTCGCTAACAAGGTTAGCATCTTCTAGAGATTAAATTTGATATTTCTTCTTCTGAAGATGCTAACGCGCGTCTAGTGCAAAAAAATCAGTTTTGTGTAAGGTTAATTTATCTCTAGAAATCTGGAACTTTCACACCAAAGCTTACAATCTTATTGTTTATTCATGTACATGTTTTGATTTCAATCAACAGTATTATTTGAACCTGCAAAAGATCATGGTGAATTGCGAAAATAAACTAAGTTGGTTTCAAGTACTCATTTATTTTCAACTGTAAAATGAACGAAATAATAATCTCTTAGATACTCTTATTATAAACTGTGATGAAAGAGGTTTTGAAATTACTTATAAAAGTAATGAAACTATAAAAGAACTAACTAAATAATAAACATTACTTCCATTTCTTCAACACTTTCTGGTATTCCATCCTGCGTGCATATAATATAATAGTCCAGGGTGTCCACTGATACATATATATATATATATATATATATATATATATATATATATATATATAGGAGTTACAATAAAGGCAGTACACATGCACAACCGCACATAATAAATTATAACAGATAAAAGGACGCATGAACTTCTATATGAAGTTACCTAACCAAGACTCAAAACTGAACTGAGAACCAAGCACCACAAAAACTCGACAAGGAATCGCAGACGCCGCACGCGCATTCATTTGGGGTGCGAAATAGCATACCCCCACCCTAATTATTAAATATTGTTCATTGTCACAATTACTTCCTCATCTCATAGTAAATTGTATATATATTGTCATAAACCCTCAACCCATCTCTGATAAATGATAGAGTAAGATCCCAGAGCAATCAGACATAACTTATTTTCACACGGATGAAACCTGAAGTTTTCAGTAGCGTCTCGTGTGCCTTGAATACCTACGCGCTTTGTGGAACTTGCCGAGTGACACCTGGGCAGGTACCAGGTGAGAAAGGTAACTAAAAATAAGAATTATTTTACTTAAATTCACATGGCTGATTTTTATATATGTCATGTAGAATATTATTTTAAAGTAATATCATAAGTGTCAGACACTTTTGATGGACCAGAGCTTTTATCAGACGCTTTTAAGCTACCCAAAAAATAAATGAACTTTACTTATTTTTACATGTCTGATTTTTTAATATGTTATTGAAGTATTCATTTAAAAGTTATATTCAAACAGTAATACAAATTAGAGTGACCAAACATCCCCTAAGACAAAAATTATTCAGCCAGAAGTATGAGGGCGAGAGTACTATGCATGCGCTTCAGAGTGAATGAGACGTCCATAATAACTCGGTTTCCCTTCTCAAACTCACCATCTGTTTCAATCTACTGTGTATGTGCTGTTTGTGTGTAATATAACTTATAGTATACAGTATAGTCAGTGTTGTTTTTTAAGGCACAATTGTGCCAAAAGGGGCACTATGGTAAGCACTTTGAGAAATTGGTCGAAAACGGGCACAATTTTAAGATTCCGTATTTTCGTGGTTCCGTGGTCATTTTCACTTGTCTAAATTCTCACTTTTCATTTCATTTTCCTCAACAATCCTGTTTCCTGTTAGTATGAAATTTAAAAATTATGATTTCTATGCAATATATACATGATTTCTCAACGTTCAGATTGGTAAACATTAAAAAATGGAGCTTCATGTAGTATTTGATATGCAATTGATGGAATTCCGCAGGTTTCTGGGGCCAAAATTGCCTCCTTTGGGGCTTTGGACAAACCGTCTACTTTTTGCGAGGACAAACGCTAACTCGAATGTGACTCAAGTGTCAATTTTTCATATTTATAATATATTATTGAATATATTTATATTTTTACGATGCAGAAAAACTCAAACTCGTCTCCACAATTTAATATTTGAAAGGTGTTCAGTACGGTGATTCAGTACATGTTTCGAACCTACATAGGTTCATCATCGGCTGAATTTACATTGAATTCTACAATAAAGGAAGAGTAATATAATATCAGTTGATACATGAAGTATAAAATTTACTTACATGGAGATGAAAAAAATAGCAAATTCACATGGTGAAGTTCAAAAGGACATAAAAAATTTGGTTGGGTTAGGTTATTTTTCTAATATTGCATATGGGCATAAGGGCTCCAAGCCCCCCAATCTTTAATGTATTTATGGTGTTATGGATGTCCCAAATTCCCCTAATATCAAATTAATCATAATTGTCAATAGAATTTACTAATTTATAACTATTTTTATAGGTTGTTCATTTTCTATTTTATAAGGACCTTCAAATGGTAACATTAATTTTGCACATATGTTCTGTCTTTTATCTGGTACTCTAAAATTCTTTATTATAACTAGATCTCCTTTTTTGTATTTAGTATACTCTCTCCTGTTTTTATGTTCCCTTTTTATGTATTTCATAGCATTTCTTTTTATTCTAATAATTACTTTTTCCATAGTTTCCATTAAATCTTTTTCTGTATTTATCCATTCTCTATCTGGTAAAATTCCTGTCATTAGATATTTAGGACTCTCTTCAGTTATAGTGCTTGGTATATCATTAAGATATCTTTCTAGAATTGTTAATTTTTCTTTCCATTGTTTGTGATGTTTATTGATTATCAATCTTGAATATTTTGAAATTTCTCCTGTGTAACGTTCTGTTGGATTTGATGAAGGATGTCTTATACTGGTAAAATTTAATTGAATATTTGATTCTTCACAAAAACTTTTCATACGGTCATTATTAAAATAAGTCGCATTTGTCTAGAATTATTTGCTCACGTTTTCCTACTTCACTAATAAATTTACTAAGTAATGTCTTTACTGTTTTGAAATTTGTTTTATTGGTTGGATACATTTTTACATACTTGGAAAAATGGTCTACTATAACAAATATATTTTTACTATTTTCATTACTTTTCATTAAATTGCTGATGAAATCAATGGAAATTATTTGTAGTGTTTTCTCTGTTATGGATGCTTTTAGGTTGATTTTTATTTAGCCTATTTTTATATTTTCCTATCTGACAAAATTAACATTTATTTATTATGTTCTTTATTACTTCTAGATCTTTGAGACTCATGAATTTTTCTCTGAATATCAACCAAGTTTTTCTCATTCCTACATGAATGTATTTTTTATGGATGTCTTTGATAATTAGTTCAGTAAAATTTTTAGTAATTACATACACTTCATTTTCATTTATTACTTTTATTATTGTTCCATTTTTATTTATTGTTCCTCTTTTTTCTTTCTCTGTTAAATTTTTTTGATCTTCCATCATGCTGGTTAGTGAATATAGTCCAGTCATATTCCTAAAAATATTAAGACCTATTTTAATTTGTCTGTTGTTACTAATGATGTTTGTTCCCATTCTAGTCAAAGCATCCGGTACTGAGTTCTGTTTTCCAGGAATGTATTTTATTTGAAATTTATATTCTTGTGAAAGTAATGACCATCTATGTATTCTGCTATAAGCATACCTACAATTTAATATTGGTGTCAATGCCTCGTGATCAGTTTCTATATAAACATTTCTTCTAGTGAATAAAATCTAAGCTTATTTATGCAAAATATTATGCTGGCTAGTTCACTTACACTATAGTTTCTTTCATGTTTTTCAGTTATTCTTGATACAAATGATATTGGTACCTCTTTTTCTTCTTGAATTTGTATTATTACTCCTGCAAATTCTTCTATTGATGAATCTGTACGTAGTATGGAAGGTAACTCATAATTTGGATGATGTATTTTTAAATTTTTTATAAAAATTCCTTTCAATTCTCTAAATGCATTTTCCTGATCCTCACTCCATTTCCATTTTTCATTTTTCTTCAACAATTTCAATTAAGGTAATTCTTTCTGACTCAAATCTGGAATGAGTCTCTTGAAATAGTTTAAAATCCCTAGAAATCCCCTCAGAGTTTTTAGATTATGTGGTCTTGTATACTCTTGTATTGTTTTCATCCTATCAGGATCCATTTCAAAACCTTGCTGACTCAAAACATAACCTAAATATTCTACCTCTTTTTGAAAAAACTCGCATTTCTCTATATTTATTTTTGAACCTTCTTCATCTAATAGTTTTAAAACTTGTTCTAAATGTTTTCTATGTTCATTTTTATCCTTTGAATAAATCAGTATGTCATCAACATAATGTAAAACAAAATCTCCATATTTATCTAATATTTTATGTAATTCTCTTTCTAAAGCTGGACATGCTGACTGTAAACCATACGGAACTACTCTGAATTGACATACAACCCCTTCTATACAAAATCCTGTAAAATTTCTAACACTTTTGTCTAATGGTATCAACCAAAAACTATGTTTTGAATCAATTTTAGTGAAAATATTGGCATTTGTTATTTTTCCAAAAATAGCTTCTATGTTCAAATGTTCAGAAATGAACAAATTGTTCATTTTTAGAACATTTGATTTGAAGCCAGTCTTCAAGCATCCCCATGAATATTTGTTTCATTCGTATTTTCCTTGTACTAGGAATTGGGGCCATGCGGATATGCTCTTGGTAAGTACCTGTACCTAGTCTACGGGCAGATGGTGCAGCAACGGCTATTTTGCTAGTTGTTTGTATCAGCCTAGGTCTAGGGAAGATACTCTACTCGAGTATGATTTTTAATTATGGGAAGTCATCGACTTATGTTGATGATGGCACTGCCTTGCACTGACGAGAGGCCAAATAGCCCGAAACCGGTCTGCAAGTGTGTCCCGTCCCATTAATTGAAAATCAATTCTGGTGGTGTATCGCCAAGAGCATATGTGGAAATTCTTCTGTGAAGAATCCCACACTTACACCTGTTGGATGTAATCCAATGCCCTTCGTGGTATCAGCCAGGGGAGTAGTTGTTTTCTAATAGGTGTTGGTCCGTCAACCTACAGTGTAGGTGAGTTGAGGCTGGCCTGAATAAATTGTTCATTTTTGGAATATTTGATTTGAAGCCAGTCTTCAAGCATCCCCATGAATATTTGTTTTATGTGTATATGGTTGCCTATTTTCATTGAAATTCCTATTTGTTTGATAGTTCCCATTTTGATAACCATAATTATTCCTACTATTCTGATAATCTTGCCCATCATTTTGATTTCTATAATTTTCATTTTGACCTCCATAATTGTTTCTATCATAGTTACTTGTATTGTAATTTCCATTTTGATTATAATTTCTATTTGATCTATAATTGTTTTCATTATTATTATAATTTCTTCTTTCAGTGTACCTTTCATTTTGCCTATAATTTCTATACTCATTCTGTCTATTTGTATCCTGTTGATTGTTATTTTGATTCCTATTATTCCTGTTTTTGTTTTACATACTATTTCCTCTTCATTCGTCTGTGGTTTCAGATATTGAGCAATTGCATATAATTGAATGGCATAATTATTGTAATTTGTAGTTTTTGTCTCATCAATTTTACCAAATTGGAGTCTATCTGTTTGAATCATTTGAGCATTCTCTGCCCAGAATTGTTTTAAAAATAAGTATTCAAAATCTGCAGAGCTGTTTATATTTTTCTCTTGGCTATTAAACCATACTGATTTTTGATTACATGAATATTCTCTTATAATATCTTCGAGTTCCTCTGTATTCTGGATATTCTTAGTTTTGTTCTTTAATGATTTGATAAAACTGATAGGATGTATTTTGTGAATATTTCCATCAAATTTATTAGTCAATTGAATATTTTGTAAATTAGTTATTATTCTTGTTTCTACATTTTGATTTCTATTTTCCTTTAAATTTTTGACCTTGTCATTTATTTCCTGAATTTTTCTTTGACATCCTAAATTATTATTGTTATTATTATTTTCTTTTATTTTATTCATTTCCGTTTCCACTATTTCAAATTTATTATTAGTTAATTTTTTATATTCCTCCAATTTTTTATTAGTTTTATCTATTACATTATAAATCGTTTTATAAGCAATTTGCATTTCTACTCTGATTTCCTCACATTCTTTCTTGCTTTCCTCCGCTTTGTTATTTATTTGGCCCATTCTTTCTTCCATTTTTTTATAGAATTCTAAATTTTGCTTCTCTATTTAATTTTCAAATTCCTTACAAGTCTCTACAAATTCTTTCTTATTTCTTTCTAATTTCCTATCTATTCTTCTTTCCATCTTAATCATATTCTCTTTTATTCCATCTTCCAATTTAGTTATGTTCTCTTTCATTCCATCTTCCATTTTAGTTATGCTGTTTGCTTTAAATTCCATCAATTTTTGCATATGGTCCACATTCATACCTTCTTGCTGTATCCTTTGATTGCTCGTTTCTCTACCTTCCTCATCACTCCCATTTCCTTCATTCTCTCCTGCTCTCCTTCTTGCAACAATCTTTTCATCTCTCAAATCCATTTTTACTTTCCTTTCTTTCAAATTTCCCCAAATTTACTCACTTTCTCACCAATCACACTTATATATATTTTTTAACCACTTTTTAAATTCGCCCCACGTTGGGCGCCAAATGTTATGTTATTTATGTGTGTGAAATTTATATGAATTTTAGTGAAATCTAATAATGTTGTTGAATTCCCGTATTTTACCTTTTTACCTTTTTCTTTTCTTGACTAGCTCAGATGTTGTCGTTCGTTCGAGACACAAGATTGTCTTGAATCTCAGGAGGGTTGCAGCTTCTGGGCGTCTTGATGTCAATTTATTTGTGAACTGAAATGTGATGCTGCAAATAAAAATAAATAAAAATGTTTTTTGTTCTGAAAATGTTTTTTTTATTTTAATTCATTTTCAACTATAGAATATATTCTATGAATAATCTATAAAACTAATCAACTATTACTTTTTTGACATCTCCATCTGAATTTTTTTTTTATTTCAAAAGTCCCGACAATAATGAACGATCAACACCACAATCAATTATTCGACTTTTGTTATTGATTTCAAAATATAAGTTTCGTTTCAATGAATTCAAGTAACTCTATTCAACCAATTACCATGAATTTCAATGAAATGAACTCTAAAAATAAACGATACCACCTCTCATAATGCTGACCCAACCAAATTTGAATTTGCGAATTGCACTTCAGGGAGAAAAACCACCAAACGAGAAACAGAACCAAAAGGGCAACTCGGAACTGGGTATTGACTTAACTGCGAAACCCATATAGATAAGTAGCTAATTGTAAATCCGGCAACAATGATCCAATTTCTTGCACACAGAAACAAATCCATCCATCCGAAAATAAACAACTGGGGCGCCAATTTATAACCTAACAAAACGTCGTGAACTAATTGTCAGTCGTTTTGGGTTATAAGAGGGTTTATAAGCAAAATAATAATTACATTAACACCAGATCGATAGAGTGGGTCGTGGAGAAATAATACAATTTATTGAAGTGAATAGATGGATTCACTCTGTACAGAAATTGTTCACTAGTCGTTCAGGTATCCGAATAAGGCCGCTGGAAATACCTATTATCATTCAAGGCACAGTAATACTGATGCAGAATACCCCCCTTGTGTATATACACCAGAGTTCACACTGAAAATGGGTAAGTTAAATGCAATATTTCTAACTCAATAAAATAATATATCAAGATGTTCTTCCAGGTATTGTATAGTGCAGGGTCAATGAATAAGCTTCTATGATTCACAATACTAGCATGAACAAGCTCCTCAGTAAGCCAACAAGCCGTTTGATGTTGAGATAGCGAATAAGCGAGAAATGCAAGCAAAATGAGCAAGATATCGGTATAGCAATGAATAAATGGAAAGAGCTCGCCTGGTAAGTCGTAGCTGACAGTGGTGGTACAGTCAGCCTTCGGTTTGGTTCTGCTGGAGTCTCCGTAGTGGTCAAATTCAGATCAGGTATGGTCTTTGAGCAGTGGTAACCGTTCTGCCAGGTCTTTTGGTGGTAAGGAACTGCGAAATGATTAGCTTCTTGTAGCTGAACCAGTTGTCAACTGACAAGGCTCGTAGAGCACAACGAGAAGGCCTGTAATAGAACTTCGTTATACGAACAATCTGGGACAAAATCAAGTTCTGTTGATGCTCGACTAGAAAAATACTGGAGGAGTAGGACGTACCTTTAGATAGTGGGTGGCCTAATGTGGTTTTTACTGTTACGGCAAGATTGGGAGTATTGAATAACCCAGATCCTGGACAAGCAGGTGAGTAGCTCTTTCTTTTCTCAAGACTAAGAGTACTCTATTATTAAACTCCGAATGCTTATACTTATGGCAAATCCATCCACGATGCGAGCAATAATTCTAAAAATTAGCTACAGCCATGTGCCGTGACATTCAAAAAAAACTTATTTCCTCCTTTCAAAGTTTATGTCAATTTTTCACTGTCATTTCCTATAAAGCAATATTCATATGTCGAACTTGTTTTTGTTCAATCGGTGGCTTTCGATATTTTCGGTTATTTTGGCATCTCTGATCATGACGTCAAGGACAGGTTAGCTTGGGATAAAGGTTGCACCATAGACCTGACATGACGTCACACGTGGAGGATTCGCGCTTGACAAAAGTGACACCGATTGATCGCATAACTCAGCCATGGCGTGAAATCATATTGTGTGACATTGAAGTTGATTATTTCCTTTTCAGAAACCACCAATTCAAGAAGTAATCATGGATCTATGGAACTGAGATTTCATTGCAGTGGTTGAATAGAAATAACCAAAATACGAACGATCTATTTCAACGTATGGAACTTGCTCTGATTTAATCTTTATAACTAGAATACTAGTTTGAATCAACTATATTGTTCAGGGAATGAATGTTTTCTTACAATAAATACCGTAAAGTTATACCGCTTCTTATACTTATTCACTAATATTTCTCTATGAAAAAGTAACCTGTTACAACTTACTAAAAGGAATTTCAGTTATTTTGAAATCAGGGTAGATACGAAAAGGATTAAAACCATTCACGGATAATAAATGTCAGACTGAGGAATTCAAACTTATATTACCAAAATGAGGCTGACTTTAATCTATTCAAGACAAACGCCGAAATATATATAGAGAGATTGAATGATTTCAGGCTACCACAAGATGTGTATCAGACGGCAAAACTGTCAAAAGTATTGCTCGCTATAAATAAAGGTCAAACTGCCATGTATAAGGGCAAGAGCCTTGACGAAATTGAGCTTTCTGACAATGTTGACTCCGAAGACTCTGATTATGAAGACAGTTTATCAAACGATCCACCCAGAAGAAAGAAACGCTAACAGCGAAATCACAAATGATTCATTGAGTGACTCTGAGGATGAAAGTGAGCATTTTCTAGTAACCTTCAACTATACAAGTGTACATGGGTAGAAAGCCCAGGGTCATTTCCACAACATTCATTTGAATTTTCCGAACACATTTCGGACCTACATGTTAATTGTTAGCCAAAATAATCAAGTTTACAATAGGAGGGAAAACCATGAAAGGACATATGTGAAATATTTTTGGAAAATATTCGCGATGAAAAATTAAAAGTGTTTTGCTAATATTACGAATATAGATTTTTTTTAAGTTATACAAAATTGAACGGACTTAGAACCCATGTTGTTAGGATTACAACCTTGGACGGCAAACAAACCATTGGAATTCATCAAAAACCTTTTCTTCTTTTCACAAACTTTCATTCACTTTCACCGTCCCGGACGGATCCAAAATGGCAGACAAGTTTCATTGATTATGTTCTGATTCGATTCAAAATTGGTGTATGGTGGTTTTCAAAGCCGGATATTATGAGTTATTTGACAAAATTAATAAACTCAACATGGCGGCTCAGAAACTAAAGAGTTACAATTGAAAATTAGATGAAAAACATTTATAAAGACAAATGTACTAAAATGGAAAAAAAAATTTTTCTTTGTTTGATCTAGATTATTCTGTAACAGACTCAAAAGCTTGCTGCGGATACAAAATAGGTCACCTTGCGGGACAAGATTTTGAATCTGATACTCACAGTATAACCTAGATTGAGGAATGAAATGAATTGTTTTCACCTTTGTATAAAAACGTTTTTTTTTTTATAACCTTTTCTCAAAAGGTTTTCAATTCCTGTGCATCCTTATTGAATTTTTTTATTTATAATGTATGCAGTAAAGCTTTCTCAAGTGAGTATTTTACAAAAATGTTTTATTCATCTCCTCATGGATCCATCTTTATGGTAGAACTGAAGTCTTCGATTAGTATTGGACAGAAATGTTCGAATAAATAAATATTGCAGGAGATTTCTATCGTTGAATCATTTCATCCACTTTCTGGCAAAAATTCACTTCTACATAAGAATTATACGAATATGAAAGTACCCTTGTAGGAGGCTGATTAATATATTTTTCCACATTCAGATTATTCATCCAGTAATTCATCTGCCCCACCAAACTTATGGAAAAAACAAAGAGACGGAAAAACTGGAGATATAAAGTCTGGTGCTCCTGAAAAGGGTAAAATATTTTATGCTGTTTTTTTATATTTTGATCAAATGATTAAGACATTGCAACAGTATAAATTTTTCATTTACTGCATTGTATAATATTGTTGTATCAAACCTCTACCGATTCTACCATTTCATCGAAACAAAATTTCTCTAAGTCTGAATAGCTATATTTTTAAACAGTAAACAGTTTGATTTTTTGTTTCAGTCCAAAGAGTGCATTTTACTGAAGACCAAAATGAAAGAATATGTTCATTTTCCACAAAACACATAAAGAAAAGTATTCCCACAAGAATACATGAAGTTGAATAATTTATTGAAGAAAATAAAAAATTGTTCAACAACAAAAATTGGGTTAAAATAAAAGCGTTCGTTTTTAACTCTTATAAAAATGAATGAAATGATTGAATCATACTAAGTTCTAGAAGTTTCCATAATTTGGGATGTTTTTTTCATAAACACTTATTTTATATATTATTTAAGACATGTTACATAAATTCCCGACTAGATTATTTCATTAAAGTTCCTTCAGCCTATTTTTGGTATAATTTCTTTCGTATCCTGCCCAAAATTAGAGTTGAATGACTTTATTGAAACCCATACGAGTAAAGTGCTGTCCAGGAAGGCTGGGAGTGCTGCTCTGGACCGTTAATAATAATAATCATATCTCTAAATTTCAAGTTACTCGTAGAATATCAACGGCATGCTCACATCAGAATATAACGAAATCTGAGTACATGGATGGTCGAGACTGCACATGAATTTTGTGAAATCAAGACAAATCGACAACTGGTACTAGCGAGATCATATAAAAAACAAAGGAAACGGTCCAGTTTCATTTCATTTCATTTATTGATCAACCACACCGAGAAAAAAGTTTAATAACCACATTCAAAATTTTAATAGTAGCAATCAAAAAGTTCATCTAAATACGTGACTAAGACACAAGTCACTTGCCTCAAATGAAACTAGAACCTTGACAGAGTTTAATTGCGATAATTAAACAATTTCCAAATACACTAAAGTGTTTATCACTATTAAAAACAGATAATTTACAGCAATTAATCAAGCACTTTACCACTAACATATAGTTTAATTGGTCTGGTTTTGAAACTATTGAATTGGGTATTTGCACTAATCAAAGATGGTCTTTATCACTATTAAAATGCTTTATTTACATCAATGACTCTAGGACATTAACACTATCAAACATTTTAATTGCCTCTGAATACAGAATGGCTCCAGTACAAATAAAAATGTACTTGCTACTACTGAACTGTGCATTTGCACTAATCAAACAGTGATCTAAAAGTAGTGCTGAAAACAATTGCTGCTTTCAATGACTTCAGTTATTGTAATCACACTTTATTTTCGGAGCAGTGAAAAAAAGGTACTTGAGACAAATACAGATATAAAAAATAAATTGTCCTAAGGAATATGTTGAATAATAGTGAATGAATGAACAGTTTATAGCAAACATAAAACATTAGTAAAACAATTAGTCTTCTCCTTGTAAATGGATAAATAAAAAAATGGATATATATATATGGAGCATGCACATATAATTGAAACTTTTGCTAGAGATCAATTACCCAAACACGAAACTGATATTTTTGCCGCGCTGTTCGCTATATCAAGGTTAGCATCTTCAAGAGATTCAATTTGAATTTTCTTCTTCTGAAGATGCTAACCTTGTTAGCAAAACGCGCGTCGAATGCAAAATTATCAGTTTTGTGTAAGGTTAATTTATCTCTAGAAATCTAGAAAAAAATGTAAACTTTCACACCAAAGCTTCCAATCTTATTGTTTATTCATGCACATGTTTCGATTTCAATCAACAGTATTATATGAACCTGCAAAAGATCATGGTGAATTGCGAAAATAAACTAAGTTGGTTTCAAATACTCATTTATTTTCAACTGTAAAATGAACGAAATAATAATCTCTTAGATACTCTTATTATAAACTGTGATGAAAGAGGTTTTAAAATTACTTATAAAAGTAGTGAAACTATAAAAGAACTAACAGAGTAATAAACATCACTTCCATTTCTAGGTTTCAAGTACTCATTTATTTTCAACTGTAAAATGAACAAAATATCAATATCCTAGATCATCAGAAACTGTGATGAAAGAGGTTTTAAAAATACTTATAAAAGTAATGAAACTATAAAAGAACTAACTGAATAATAAACATTACTTCCATATCTAGTATCACATTCCTTCAACACTTTCTGGTATTCCATTCTGCGTGCATATAATATAATAGTACAGGGTGTCCACTGATATATATATATATATCTATAAATATATAGGAGATACAATAAATGCAGTACACATGCACAACCGCACATAATATATTATAATAGATAAAAGGACGCATGAACTTCTATATGAAGTTACCTAACAAAGACTCAAAACTGAACTGAGAACCAAGCACCACAAAAACTCGACACGGAATCGCAGACGCCGCACGCGCATTCATTTGGGGTGCGAAATAGCATACCCCCACCCAAATTATTAAATATTGTTCATTGCCACAATTACTTCCTTATCTCATAGTAAATTGTATATGTATTGTCATAAACCCTCAACCCATCTCTGATAAATGAACTCAGTGTCAATTATAGTGTCAACCTGCGACAATCAAACAGTTTCTTGGGGTAAATGTACACATTAATTGTGGCATTTGAACTTCAATAACTGCAATTACTCAAGTGTCAAGATTTTTTTTTTAATTGTAGCGAAGACTGAGATTTGAAGGTGGGAATTAAACATCTGATAGCCACAATTAAAATTGTGTTAGATACACCAGTTTATTTGGAGCATTTCTCTCAGTGCATACGCCAAATACAAAATAATGGATTGGATTCGTTTTTTGTCACAATACATAATAGTATAATGGTGAAAAGAGGTATAAATATATATATATATATATATATATATTTACATAAAGTAAAAAGGTTCAAAAAAAACATCAACATTGATTAGATGGATATACAAAATATATGTTTGAAGACAATTATCGCAGTGGGTCATATATTCGTCAAGGCTATAGAAGCAATTTGTTAATAGGTAAGACTTATGTTTTTTCTTGAAAAGTTTGTTCAACCCAATTTTTTATTTTGGAAGGTGAAATATTGTATAGCTGTACACCAGCCCCCTCCGGTAATTTTTTGAAGTAACTGTGATTGTGTTTCTTGATGTATAATTCATTAATCCACCTAGTTGGGTATGAATGCATATCACCATGTTTGGTAAAATTGCCAATATTGTGTCTTGTGTACAGTATCAGTTTGAAGATATAGGTACAGGTTACGGTGAGGATTCTGTGCAATTTGAAAATTTCCCTGCAGGATGCTTTACAATCTAGGTTGAACATTATTCGTAATATTTTTTTTGAATAATAAAAAGGCGATCCTTCTGAGTAGCTTGTCCCCAAGACACAATGTTGGATGATATGATGGAGTGCACGGCTGCAAAGTAATACTGTTTGAGTGATATCTCATTTAAATTTCTTTTTTTTTTAGTAGGGAAAAAAACGCATCAACCTCGATGGGTTGTTAGCGGTGGTACATTCACTTCAAATAGATGTATACATATTGATTTGTTGAAGGTATTTTATGACATCACTTGGGCAACTGTTCAGAATAGTATAAATATCTTCTTTCAAACCGAGGTCTTGTCTGTCCTGGTGGTATTGTGGACAAACAAAGAGGTGCTCGACTGTAAGATCTGTGTTACAGTATTCACATCTGCGTGGGTTCTCCTTCTTCAGCCAGTGTTGGTGTGTGAGTCTAGTATGTCCAATTCTGAGGCGACTCATGATTGTTTGGTGTTTGCGACTGAGCCCAGCATAGTTATGTTTTTCCATGTTGGGATTAATTTGGTATAGTTTATTGGTGGTTTGAGTTTGTCACTTCTGTTTCCAAGCTTCATTTGTGATAGTTTTTATTTGTCGATACAAGTCTGTGCATGGTGTTTTCTGAATTATCTCTGCTCTTGGGTTAGAGAGGATATTACGCGCCAATGTGTCGACTTTCTCATTTCCAGTTATCCAACTCTATCTTGATCAGCTGTAACAGGGGGTGTGTGGGATATAACTGTCGGATTCCTTCGATTGCACTGAGTGAGTCTGTGAAAATTATTGAGTGTCCAGCTATGTGACTCGCATGTTCAATTGCTTCAACTATTGCATAAACTTCTTCACTGTAGATACTACAGGTATGTGGTAGTTTGTAGCATTTGCTCCCGTGCTCAGTAATGACCGCTGATCCCACGCATCCTTCCATTTTTGAGGCATCAGTATAGATGTGATTAAAATCAGAATATTTAGAGGATATGGCTTGGAATGACTTTCGTATTAGGGCCGTGGGCGTTTCATTCTTAGGGAAAGTGAGGAGTTCTGTATTACAGGGTGGAATGTCGATCAACCAAGGTGGAGGAATATTCAGGGTGATGGAATATGTAGAGGAAAAGTCGATACTATTCTGTATTCTGCGAATGCGAGTGTGTAAGGGCGGATTTATGTGGTCGAATAGTGGATTGATGTGATTAGGAAATATTAGGTTACGAGTGGGATTTTTAGGGTTTGAGGAAATTCTTGCAGCATAAGTCAGACTGAGATAGTTTCGTCTCAATTTCAATGAAGGTTCTCCTGCTTCCACGTACAAGCTTTCCACTGGACTTGTCCGGAATGCACCAATGGCAATTCTTATACCAGCATGGTGGATACTGTCCAGCCGCTTGAGTACTGTTTCTCGAGCACTCAAATACACTACAGATCCATAGTCCAATTTCGATCGTACTGTCGCTTTATACAAGTGCATCAGTGTTGTGTGATCTGCATCCCAAGAGTGGCTTGCTAAAGTTTTCATCAAACTTAAGAGTCAAAATTGCGAAATAACATCTGTTAAGTCTAGAGCAGATGTAGCTGATTTGACTGTCCCAGCTCATGTCACAATCAACATCTGTTTCAAGGAAACTTATATTCGTTTGTAGTTTTATAGAATTATCATCAAATTTCAAATCAGATTTGAGCATTTCGATTTGTGTTCGTCTATGAGTGCCCACAAATCGCATGTAAAGAGTTTTTTCTAAATTTATCATTAATTGGTTTCTCTCACACCAAGTTGCTAGCTGATTGAGAACAGTATTTGCTTTGAAAAGTACATCATCTTCTGTTTTTGCAGACACATTAATGGTAGTATCATTGGCATACATGAACAACCTTTCCTCCGATACATGGAAGGGAAGATCGTTCATGTATGAGAGAAACAAAAGAGGTCCCAAAATGCTACCTTGTGGTGTGTCCCAAGTTCAATTTCGAAGGTTTGTGAGAAATAATCCTGGACATTAACGACCAATTGTCTATTTGTGGTAAATGACATAATCCATTCATTCATCGGTCCTCTTATTCCTAAGGAATCAAGCTTTTCAGAAAGAAACTGAGGATTGAGCATGTTAAAGGCACGAGATAGATCTACGAAAATACCTAAAACTAGCTCCCCTATATCTAATTTATCATAAATTGATTGTACCAATTCAGTTGATGCTGTTTCGATAGAATAATATTGTCTGGAGCCATGTTGACAAGGAGTTAATATACTATAATCATTTATATATTTCATCAAGACAGTGTACATAGATTTTTCGAGAATTTTTGAAAAAGGACTCAGTAGGGATATTGCCCTATAATTTTTGACTAGTTGTTTATCGCCTTTTTGTATATGGGAACAGTTCTAGAAACTTTCAACCTCTCCGAAAATTTCCCAGAAAGTATGGAGAAGTTTATATTGCGAGTTAGATAGGAAGTAATTTCATTTATGCCATTTTCAATGAGCTTCATGGGAATTTCATCGGGACCCGTTTAATCTTTGTTTTTCAGCCCTCTTATGATACTTTTCACTTCGTATTCATCGATTCCAGTGAAGAACAATGAATTGTTTTTAATATTGTTCGATTTAGTACACCCTATATTTGAGTTTACCTTATGGTTTTTTTGTAGCAGCTCAACAACCGATGTTGAGAAAAAATGTCCAAACTCATTTTGAGTGGTTTTATTTATTGTCACTGCTAATTTCATTGTTTATCTCAAGAATTTTGACTCTTATTTTTATCCAATTTCATGTTCACAAGTTCCCGTATCATTTTATTTTTATTTCCTGCTGAAGTTATTATATTGCTGAAATGCATTTTCTTATACTCGCTTATACTTCTGGAGAGATTTTTTTTTCTTTCCTCATTGTATTGTGTATGTTTCGATCAGTGGTTAATTTTCGCAAGCGGTTCAAGTTTTCTAGATGAATGGATTCTTCAAGAAATTCTGGAGGTAGGGTAACCTTGTTTTTGATTACATTTTTTTTAGACTACGTTTTTTAGGGTGCGTGACTTCAAAACACCATAAGAAACTTTCGTAAAAAGTTCCAAATATTTTATCCAGTTTGAAATGTTCTGGGTTCACATTTTCGGGTATGTCTGGACGGTTTTTCAAAAACAGTTCTCTGAATTCAATTGAGTTATTGTTTACAGTTCTTAAAGAAATGTTATTTCAGGTGAATGTGATGGCAAACTGTGACAATTAGTACTCCATTCAATCATTTGTGCGTTATGATCGGAAATGCCCGCTACTGAATTTAAGTTATATTTTCATAATCATCATAAAAATCATAATCAATTGCTGAAGAACTTGTGACACCAAACTTATTTGTTGTTATACGTGTGGGTTGGTCAACCAGTGACACGAACTGGAATGAGTCTAATATATCTTGGAGTTTTTTTGATAATAAGTTATTTGATAGTTTGTTGATATTCAAATCCCCACATAGTGAGGTGGAAGAGGAATTACTCACAGAATATCTCAATAATCACCGGAGGGAGGACAGTAGACCGAAATTATACATATTTTTTCTTCAAAAACAATTGCGGCACATTCAAGGCAATTTCGAAGCGATGTATTGCGGATATACTTGACTTCGGAACATTTATCCAATAATTCAGTTTTTGTAAATATGACTGATCCACCATATGTTACACTTTCACTAATGCACTTGCTAGTTCTACAGAAATGAGAAAGACATTTGGAACCTTCTATATATGAATTTTCTAATCTTCCTTCGCTCATCCAGTGTTCAGTAAGAGCTAAAAAGCATACATCATATTTTTTCATTGACAGTTCAAGTACGTTTATTTTATTTGCAAGGGACTGGATGTTCAGATGAGAAAGGTTCAAAGCTAGTTCATCTGGTTTTCCATTTCCTTTTATCCTTCTACAGTAAAATTATGTTTTTGGGGAAATTTGAAGCGTCCAACTGCGGCTCCCATCGGCCAAATATCAGGATCGTAAACATCCTTGACAAATTCTATAGGAAATGATAGTTTGAATGATACAGAGTTATCACCTCTATGCCATTCCTCGCATTCGAAGGGAATTTCAGGAGCGGTTTCCTTGAGAAATGAAAGCAATTTTTCACTCGACATATCATTTTGAAGCGGAATGCATGCAGATAACCTTTCTTTCCATTTGTGTGGCTTTTAATGTTTGCCCCAATGACAGGCTCATACCTATTGTGGTTTTTGTCAAGGGGATTCCTAGTTAACTGTTTTTTGCGCTGTTCGGAGTTTCTATTTTCTGTCTACTGATATCGGGCATTGTTGTTGTTTTTTGTTATATTCGAGTATTTTTCTTCAGGTACAACTATCGAATCGTTCGAGATTTCTTTCGAGGTCGATGCTTGACTCACATTCGTCTTTTTATTGATCACGTTTTCGTTAGATGTCGTTGAAAGATCTCTCGAATTGATACTGCTAGGTTGGTTGTTAATTTGTTTCAGTAACAGAACAAGATATTCTTGATCTTGAATCCTTTTTCTGAGTGATATGAGAGTTTTTTTCATGGTATCCAGCTTACCAGTAAAAGCCTTGTAGCGAACTCGGATGTTTTCCAATTCATGCTGATCAGTTGTTAGGTTATCCTGGCTATCACGAAACAACTGCTCGGTATTTATCTTATGGCAAAGCTCATTTACAAAGCTAATCACTAGTTCACTCGATATACTGTTTGGAAGTCTCTGATTCACAATAATATCGACCAATACGTCTTTTTTCAATTAATTCAATTCGGACACTAATAGACCGGGAGGTCATGACAGGTGACGTTCCACCATTTTTTCGTGCATGCCTTTTTAAGGCATGATGAATAACCCTAAAATATCAAAGATAGTCGGGTTTTTAGCCCCTCCGCGCGTCCTCTTAATAAGGAAAAACGCTTTTCTTTCTGTAGCGAATTTTCGTGTTTTTCCGTGATATTTTACTGCATGCCATTGTAATATACGGAAGTTCAAACTAATTGAAGCTCTAATAATTGATGGCATGCACCCCGCAGCGGCCCAAGATGAACAAAGGGTTGTGAAAACCTGAAAAAAATGTAGGAAAATTCCGTGTTTTCAAATTGCATGCTGATGTGAAGAATTGAAGTTTTTGTAATAAAAACACTATGGAAAAATTGGCATGCACCTCTCGTAGGACCAACGGTGAAAAATTTCCGGAAAATTCTGTAAAATTTCAACACCGAATTCCGTGATTTCAAACTGCATGCCATTGAAAAAATACTTTATTCGTACCATTATTCAATAGAAGGAAATTTGGCATGCACACCAGGGTGTTGCAAAATAGAGGCATGCGTGACGAAAGTTGCAAAAAACACTGAGCAAATTTAGGTGACTTGTTTTTGCATGCCGTTTTGAAATTCATGAATTTACCTTATTTTGAGTCATGAGTGTAGGCATGCATGTAGCTACAGCCCAAAACACAAAAATTGTGAAAAAATTGAATAAACATCAATTTTTTTATCGAAAAAAAATCTAAAAAATGGCGTGACTTCTTTTTGCTTACCGCTATATACTTTTTTGAGCCGAAATGCAGAATAGCATGCATGTAGCTTTATGACAATTGGTTAAATAAACAAAAAAATCGTCCTATTTAATAATTTTATTATTTTTCAAATTTTTTATGAACAATGAAAGTCGAAAATCATTTTCAGCATCATTATTTTATACATGTAGTATTATTATTGAATTCACTCGCCGCCCTATTTGGGTTAATATTCCCATCTCTTACTTAACGCTCAGCCGATGTATTTGAGGCATGAGTGCAAGTGAGCCAAGAATGCTCTCAGCCGACACCCTCCTACCGCACCACATGCCGCCAGAGCCCATCTAAATATAAAGTCTTGACCTGATACATCATGCCGACTGGTAGCGAACTTGTTGTTTACTTCTATACGGTGGTATAGGCAATGGCGTAGCGTGTAACGGTGGTGAAAGTTATTGGGAGCTAAGTGGAGCAGAGCTTTGTGCGGAAGTAGAATTTTTAGTACAGAGAGTTTTGGTACCGAGCATTGGAAAGTTATCGGAGCGATTTAAGTGATTGTGTTGTATTGTATTGTGATAGAGAGTTATAATAAAAGAAGTTCAGTGTTGTTCGGTGTTTTTATCGACGAACCCAGGGATAAATCGTAACAGTAGTGTCAGAAGTTGGATTTTGAAAGGATATATCGTAACAGTGGTGTCAGAATTGATATTTTCCAGAAGGAAGATCGTTACAATAGGGTAGTAGTAACCTCTCGTGCTAGTCAACGTATGATAGGCCACGTTCAGACTAGAGACCGGGAGATTCGAGTTATTTGATTTTTTTTTTTAATTCTTGAATGTTGGACTGTGATAAATATATGTTATTTCAGCCATCAACTTGAAATAATGTTTATTCAAACAATTTTCATGGAGCTACATGCATGCCATTTCGTATTTCAACTCAAAATAGTATCTACAAACGAAATACAAAGTGGCATGCAAGAAGAAGTCACCGCATTTTTTAGATTTTTTTTTTCAATCCAAAAATTGATGTTTATTCAATTTTTTCACAATTTTTGTGTATTGGGCTGTAGCTACATGCATGCCATTTACATTCATGACTTGAAATAAGGTGAATTCATCAAATACAAAACGGCATGCAAAAACAAGTCACCTAAATTTGCACTGTTTTTTTGCAACTTTCATTATTATTTATAATACGATGGGCTTATTCAACATGCATGCCATTTGAATTAGATAATTATTCCGTTATAAAATTAATATTCATCCTTATTAGGAGTGATTTGGAATCACGGAAAATCGGTGTTAGAATTTTACAGAATTTTCCGGAAATTTTTCACCGTTGGTCCTACGGGGGGTGCATGCCAATTTTCCCATAGTATTTTTATTACAAAAACTTCAATTCCTCACATCGGCATGCAATTTGAAAACACGGAATTTTCCTAATTTTTTTTTCAGATTTTCACAACCCTTTGATCATCTTGGGCCGCTGCGGGGTGCATGCCATCAATTATTAGAGCTTCAATTAGTTTGAACTTCCGTATATTACAATGGCATGCAGTAAAATATCACGGAAAAACACGAAAATTCGCTACAGAAAGAAAAGCGTTTTTCCCTATGAAGAGGACGCGCGGGGGGGCTGAAAACCCGACTATCTTTGATATTTTAGGGTTATTTATCAAGCCTTAAAAAGGCATGCACGAAAAAATGGTGGAACGTCACCTGTCATGACCTCCCGGTCTATAAACACTCGACTTCTCCGGTGGACGCCATCTTGATGCAATGGAGCCAACGAACAGAGTAAATATTTTAAAAAGAACATTTATCTCAAATAGATTCATTTCCTTGCAAATTATGAGGATTCGAATAATTTAAATGCCGTCGCCACCAGAGTAAACAAGAATCATCGTATAGTATATAAGCTGCATTCAGATTTGCAATTCTAGAGACTACTTTTCTGATGAAAATACTCCCATGCATGCAAATAGTCCATGGCGTTTCAATACAGAGTGGCGATTCTATTTCACGAATTCGATCATCAAGAAGCTCAAACTATGACCATAACCGCTCAATCATAATTTCATACACATAGTCTGAGCAATTCGATAATCGAATTCGTGAAATCGAATCGCCACTGCTCGCATAGTATACACAACCTCGTTAGGTGGGCTTCACAGAGTCAGATTCATGATCGTCTTGAAATTGGAAATAGCCATGAAACTAACTCTGTGAAGCCCTCACACTACATATGCATGTTGTCAAATCTAGGGCTAAACAACGAATATAAAATATTGTGGAATATTGGGGCTCATCTACGTTGTTGAAATAATAATCGGTATGTGAGTACACTGCCCCCTTCTATGAATGCCTTGCACTAAGTGATGTATCTTGGTTTGGTTGAAGTGTTCTTGTGGAGTCCTAGCAAAAAATTGGGAAATATTTTAAACACCGTTGTGAAGCCCATCAGAACATATATACACCGGCATACGTTGTGGAGCCCAGACTTGGGACACACAACGTCTGATCGGGGAGTACTCTTTTAAGTTAGTCCAAGGTTTCGGAAAATTTTATTTCCATCATCAGGGAAACTACAATAATATATGAAAAAGTTGTAAAGTAATTCTAAAATATTAATCACTAATGACTTACATCTTATTTGAGGATGATTACATTGATGTTAGAGATGATTTGATGGGACATTGTTGACGATGAACCATGATACATATTAAAACTTGATTGAAATTTTTTTCGGGGGTTATATCCCGAGTGCACCAAGTTTAATCGGTTAAAATGTGTACTGCAATTCCATGATTCTCGAAATTTTGCTTAGCAAATGACTTGAATGTATGATAATTTGATGAAATCCCGAGACCGCAGGTCGAGGGAATTTATTTTGAATTATTATACACGAAAGCATTTGCTTGAAAGCAAAATTTTGAAAATCATGGAAATGCACGCATTTTGGTCGATTGAACTTGGTGAAGGAGGGATATATGTTTAGATTATTTCCAGAAAACATGTAAACTCAGGAAACATCAAAATCGAACATAGGAATAATATAGTACCAGAGATAGTACCTGAAAAGTGATCCAAACGCCCGGTTTATTTCGAACATTTTAATCGGTTAAAAGGTCTAGTGCATTTAATCGCTGTAAAACTCTGTAAAAGCAGTCTAGCCTTCAACTGTTTCATCGTTTATTCGCATTGAGGGAAATAATCAGGTTGAAATCTGGACGTTGCTCTCACATGAGCTTGTCCGTTAACTAATTGAAGTATGACATTGATTTGAATTATGAAGTTGACAATTGAGTTTTGGCAGAGGGCCTGGGGTATCAGTGAGTTGCCAACTGATATCTAGTTACTAATTTGGAACTAATTGAATTGACATATTACTGAATTTGGTTACTTTGAATTTTGATTATGCAATTGAATTACTGAAACTAATGGGAGTTCCAAAAGTCTGTTCAAATATTTTATTGTTGAACGAAAAGTAAGTGCTATCAAAGAGAAAAGTTAATATTTCGATAGCACTTACTTTTCGTTCAACAATAAAATATTTAAACAGACTCTTGGAACTCCCATGGGAGCATCCATTTCACCAATATTAGCTGCATACGAGATGAATGATCTGCTGGACACAGTATTACCAGTTTTATCTTTCAAACCTCACTTTATAAAAAAATACGTAGATGATATCATAATTTCAATTCCACAAGAAGGCTTAAATGAGATTCTTTCCACCCTGAATAGTTATGACCTCCACATTCAGTTCACAATCGAAACAGAAGACAACCAACAATCAGTACCCTTCCTCGATACAAAGTTCATCAGAACAGCGGACAACAAAGTCCTAATTGATTGGTACAGGAAGCCCTGCAGCTTAGGTAGATACATGAACTACCATTCGTATCACAAACATTCGATCAAAGTGAACTTGGTCAAACAACTGAAGAACAGAGTGCTAAGAATCTCAGATAAAGGTTTCCATAATAAAAATTTGAAAATTCTTGCACAATTATTCATAGAAAATTCGTATCCAACCAAATTAATTAACAATATTTTGTTCAGTACATCTACATCACTAGAAATTTACAATTCGAACTCAAACAATGGCAATGGGACTGATGATGCCCCAATCCACTCCATATTCACATCATTACCTTTCATCAGGGAAATCACTCCCAGACTTTCTAGAATTTTCAAAATTCTACCTAACATAAAAATAGCAAACAAAACCGTCCCAACTATCAAATCAATTCATAGCAGAGTCAAAGACAAGGTTCCCTTGAGAAATCAAGTGAATGTCGTGTATAGTATTCCTTGCCAAACATGCAACACAATATATGTTGGGCAAACTTCACGATCATTAGGTGCGAGAGTTGTTTCTCACAAAAGTGATTCAAGACTACACCCTGAGAGATGTGCACTGGCGAACCATGTGAATGAGTTTGACCACCATATGGATTACGATTCAATAAAAGTTTTAACCACTGAAACTCTAACAGTCAAGAGGTCCTTTTTAGAAATGTCCTACATTTTTCAAAATAACAATTGTATGAACAAAAGAACAGACATCAATCACCTAAGTGAGATATATTCTTATTTATTGACTCTAGGCAAGAACCTATCCAATAGCAATATTAGTTTCAGTAATTCAATTGCATAATCAAAATTCAAAGTAACCAAATTTGGTAATATGTCAATTCAATTATTTCCAAATAAGTAACTAGATATCAGTTGGTAACACACTGATACCCCAGGCCCTCTGCCAAAACTCAATTGTCAACCATAATTCAAATCAATGTCATACTTCATAGTTAACGGACAAGTTCATGTGAGAGCAACGTCCAGATTTTAACCTGAAAAAAATTTCAATCAAGTTTTAATATGTATCATGGTTCATCGTCAACAGTGTCTCATCAAATCATCTCTAACATCAATGTAATAATCCTCAAATAAGATGTAAGTCATTAGTAATTAATATTTTAGAATTACTCTACAACTTTTTTATATATTATTGTAGTTTTCCTGATGATGAAAATAAAATTTTCCGAAAGCTTGGAATAACTTAAAAGAGTACTCCTTCACTTGCTGAAACACCCCACTATCCACTGGTTCTATATATATATATATATATATGTTGTTGTTGAATTCGGGTTGAACCGCGTCTGGAGTTTTGTTCTCTACGTTTCGGCTCCGATTTTGGAGCCATTTTCAAGAGGTAACTGAGACTTCACGCTGAGGTCTCAATCTGCCTACTCCTCAGGTGTTGTCACAGGGGGCAAGGGTTTGTGACTTGACGCCGGGGCCTCAATCTGCCTACTCCCCAGGTCTCGTCACGAGTTCTTTCTAAGGTCTCAATCTGCCTACTCCTTAGATCGATATATTTATATATATGTATACAATTAAAGAATTAAAATCATTATTATTTTATATTATTATTATATATTCTGTATTTCTTCGGGTCAGACAAATCTCTGTTCTTTGGAATAAACACGGTCTGCTACTCGACTAACTAATCCTGAATCTGTGCTCTCTGTCACAGTGATCAACGTTATTGATTGACAGATCATCAATGAGAATATAGTAAGTTGAGTGAATTTATATTTTTAGGTTCCTCCTTCACACACCGATACTGAAATCATAATATTGACTAACGAATAATTTGATAAATCTGAGTTGTATATTTTTCAGTTCATCATAAGGAACATAATCACTTTCAAATGAAATCGTATAGAATATTCGATTCGAAAGAAAATTGAATCAACAGGATTCTGGCTAGTGAAATATCAAAGTACTATGTCATCATACCGTCTACTAAACATATCATGAAAATTCCAACATAATTCAAATACCCAACAACAAAGTAATATCACTCAAGATGCTGACTTGGGTAGCAAATAGTTTGGCGTTAGGGTGAATGGTTTCTGTCTAACATTCTCACTTTTACATCAAAGGCTCCAATCTCATGGATCATTTAATTCATTGAATCTGATCACATTACACGTTATCATTAACTATTACTTTTCATCACAAAATAAGAAACAGATATACACAACAATAATTTAAAACTCACACTAGTAAATAAATAATCATAAAACAAATAAATAAAATTCAATAATCTAACAAACTAGTATCTTCGAGTTATTTGTTTAATCCAATCAAGGTAGTGTGCTACTTTGACGTAAACTCCCGGCACACCATTTTGGCCACAGCCAATTCCCCAACTGACGACACCAACTAATTGCCAAGTTCCACTTTTTTCGCATACCATTGGACCACCACCATCACCTTTGCAAGCATCTTTTCCTTCCTCTCCTCCAGCACATAAAAACCCAGGGTGAAGTTTGAAGTCGTATCCTAGTCTAGTTTGCTGCAATTGTCTTTGACATAATGCATTATTGACCACTGGTACATCTACTTCTTTCAAAATGTTTTGATATTTTCCAAAATCACCAAAAGCATCTTTGCCCCATCCTGTGGTCCAGCATCTTGATCCAGAGTAATCATCATGTTGATTTGGTAGGCAAGCAGGACTGATATGTGGATGTTTTGACCAGTCAACAGGCGTATCCATACGTAAAATAGCAATGTCATTGTATAATGTACCAGCATAAAATTCTGGATGGACATATACAGACCCGACATCACGTTCAATATATGGATAGAATTCTACATCATGATTCACGTCCCATTCTCCCAAGCGAACTCGCAAATCGAAACCAGTGTAACTGAAATATTGAAAAGTATATCATTGAATATTATTGATAAAAAATAATCATACTCACGATTTGACGCAATGAGCAGCTGTTATAATATGTAGAGAGTCAATTAAGGTTCCACCACAAACATATACACTCTCTTTGGGATCCTTTTTCAGAATTGCCACTTGCCATGGATATTCTCCAAATTCACTATCACCATCAACATATACTGGGTTCTTAATACGTCCGTTTATACCTTGTGAGTTTCGTGTACCACACTGGCGATTTATTTGAGGCCGTTCAGGTTGTAATGGTCTCCTACAGCAAACATATCTTGGTCCACATGCTCGAAGGTTTCCAAAATTACCAGTAAATTGTCGCTGTAAAATTGAGAATGGATTACCAAATATCGAATAATTGAAAAGGGAATATTTGGTGGGTTACGTTACCTCACTGATATTTTTAACAAATTCATTTTGTCTTAAGTCTCGTCTTTTTCTGCCGGGTGGGAATTTTATAAGGTTCGAGGAGGGTTTATCAATACTTCTACTATTTTTATCAGATAAGATGTTTTTGGATGATGTCAGGTCATCAGGATAAATGTTCTCGCTGGCAGGATAATAGGGTTTTGGAAAACCTGTATTGTCACCTCCATATTGTGACTGATATTGGTGAAGCAAAGCTTCTTTTTCAACATGTGTCGTGATATTCAAATGAGATCTTTCATTGTTGATATCAATATAATTGCTATCTTCGATGATATCTTGCTTCTGGGAATGATCTTGATAGTATGGAAATTCCACAAAACTGGTATCAGAACTAGCATAATTCAGAGGGCTTTCAAAGTTAGGAAGAAGTCTAGTATATTCGGATAGGAGCTTGGGAGGCTGATCAAGCGCATAAGGATAACTGTTGTAGAATCCACCGTTTTGATGAGTGTAACGATGAGGAACTTTGTGAACGTGGAAATGTTTGTGTTTATTGAAAACGACTGATTTTTTATATGAAAATAAATCTTCCAATTTATGAACAAGATAGTTATTCGGAGTTACATGGAGGTTGATGAATGGTTTTATTTCTTTATTGCCATAATCATCCTTCGTTATCTGAAGTGAAACAAGAGGATTCACGGATACTAAACCAAGATTGATGCCAGTAGTTCCAATTATACCATTATGAGTATTGACTAAAGGATTCGGGTCATGTGGATTTATTGGGTATACACCGCCTTGTTGTGGTAAGCCAAAGGAAACGCCGAAAGTCGGTTTGATTTTCTTCATATCTATCGATCCTAGAGATCCGTATTGACGCTGGAAAAATTCAGCTGATTTACTGTTATTGCAATGAACGCGACTCAGTTTATCCGACACCTATGTTAAAAAGTACTGGGAAGAAATTTTGAATATTCATTCGTTAGCGGTGGTGACTTATTGGATTTCAACATTTTTTTTCTGGGAAACTATGGTAATTAGTGGTTTTAGTGAAATATTCCAATTTTTTTAGGGCGCCCACAGGTAAAATATAATAGTATAACTTTTCTGTTAACTGTCATTTTCCAATATGAATAACAAAAAAATTAAACAAAAATACTCACAGGTTCTGGATCAACACTTCTTTCCTTCTCCATGGGAGCCTCGCGTTTGTTCACAGTTTTTGTAATCATCATACTTTTCTCTGTCTTTCCTTCGGTAGAGTTGGTTGAATTTTCATGTGGAGTTCGGATAGAAATTGAGGTATCATTAGAGTACGGTTCGACTTGTTTGTCATCCACGAGAGCCTCAATATCGGATTTCAAATTGCGTGGATCGAGAGGTAAGTATAAGTCACTTTTTCGTCCAATGACATCATGAGGAGGGCACTGATCATAGGGAACACAGAAACAGTTGAATTTTTCAGATTCTGAACCTTTATATTTATTCGCATAACCCGATTGCAATTTATTGTTGCCAAATGAATTGATATTCAGTTCCTTTTTATAAAGCTCAGATGATCCAGAACCGCCGAAAGTTTGAACTCCATAATTTTCGAATATAGGTTTGATAGGTGCGAAAGAATTGACACCAATAGAAGGGCCACCATAATTGGCTATAGACTGGCCACCGTATGATATTTCACTACCACCCAGCGCTGTTTCGAAAGATGAAGAACCACCATTATTATTCAGGAGATTTCCGTAGTTTGAACCATAATTACTTAGTCCACCAGAATCCGAATTGCTGAATGTTGGCCTATTGATAGAGTTAGGAGACACAAGAGAACCAAAAGAATCATGTTTAATGAAAGAACTGGAAGTCAGATCGCCTGACGACGAAACTGTAGCAGCGGAAATCTGAATTGGGTTTGTTTTCAAGGTATGTTTATCATTTCCATCAAGATTGTGATGATAGTGATGGTGAACATGTTCCAGAGCGCCAAGAATGGACTGTGATCCACCATTCGCCGATCCCACACCACCTTGAGCATTCACTGTTATTTCTACCCTCTTATCCTTGTGATGAACTGGCTGATTCTCGAACTTATAGGGAGCAACAACTGGTTCAATGGGTCGACCAAATTCATTGGGAGGAGTTGAAATAAAACTAGAAGGTTCAGAAAAAAAATCAGAGCCTTCGTAGACATTCAACTCTGGTTTTCCATAAAATGGTTTGTTTGAGGGTATAGGTGATGCGAAATGACGACGTGGTGGTTTACCATGGTAAGAAGATTGTGGCGGAACGGAATGACTTGGCGGACCATATTTTCCTGGTTGAATATGATTTCCTGCTACTCCTGATAGTCCAGGAGGTGAATAAGGCCGAGGAAAAGGTTTCGAAGCACCGTAATTATTTCCTCTCACCCCCTTGAGCGGAATTGTTGGAATTGGTTTACCCACTGGATTGATAGCAACAGGTTGAGCATAAACAAGTTCTTCTGGGGAAATATAAGGGCGCTTTTCTTCAATATGTTCTTCGGTATCACACTGAAAAAGAAATCGAATAGTACTGGAATTGAATAAATGCATGAGAATGTACCTGCATCAATCCTAAGTAACATAGACGATCTTTGATAACATTTCTTGCTTCAGTGTCATCTCCTTTTTGCAATGCGCTCTGTACATTCGGATCGCTGTAAACTTCATCAAAACCATCCAAAGCTTTACCTTCTCTTGAAGACGTGAGAATTTCATTGACGACATTTCCAATGATGGTTGAGTTGAACTCAATAGAACTTTCTACAAATTCACTCGGAGACGTTTGCAAATCATTAGGTGCATTCAGTTTGCGATAATGGTTCTCTGATAACTCCAAATCGAGGTTTTCATTCTGAACCACCCATGGTCGAGAGTTCGCCTGAGAGTTGACGCAGTGTAGACCAAAAATCAAGTTGAGTATCAGCCACATATCTGAAATACATGTTTCGTCAAAATATAACGTTTGGCAGGTCGTGTCATTGACAGCAGTCAGAGCTCAAGAATTATATGAGTTATATTGCTTTCCCTTTACAATCCCACTTCGGGAGTCGTCAAATCCATAAAATTTCGACAAAAAATATACAGTTGCCTGTTTAAACTTTGTTTAAAGTTCCTGTTTGAGGAAGCTATTGTATAGCGAAATACGTGTCGCGGTTTAGTAAACCCTACTACGTGAAAATCTTACAGGCAACTGTATATTATTTGTTCAATATGGATTTTCATCAAGTAACGGCCACTTCCATTCAGTTCATAAAAATTCGCACATTCGACAGCAAGACTCATTCATTATTCGTTAATTCAACTCAATTGAGACCTGTGAGTAGATAATGACCTATTTTCATTTACTACCTCTTGACTTACGATCAGTAATACCTTATTTGCAGCCTTGATGAAGACACGAAGTTTTTCGAAAGCTCGTCAGAGTAGACAATAGTTGTACAAGCCAGTCTGAAGGAAGAAGATTGTTATTGGGTGAAGCAGCAAGCAGAAATGTGTACTCTTAACACTTTATTCCAATATTTCGACAGTTGTTACTGTTATCGTCAGGGAAGATACAAATAATATCATATATCATATCATATAAAGAACAAACAGGAAAATGAATTATTACTCACATTGTCGGCGAGAATGTATGCTTTTATGTTTTAACTCGAGCAACATCATTTTGTGACAGATCGAACAAAAAATGTTTATATCAAAACTTTTTTGTTTGAAATATATATATATATATGTTAGCATGAAGATTCTCACGGACGAAGTATGATGAGTTGTTTTTTCGGGTTTCATTCCGTGTTCTGTGGTTTTGATCCTCTGAAGGATAATTGTCACAACGGCAAAGTCTCATTTGCCATCTTCTAGGTGATGATTGAGTTTCGTCCTCCGAACTCGACTAATTACTTCGAGTTCTACTTCTCAATATATAGGGGTGGTCATTGATGGTATCTTTGACCTGGGCCCCTCCCACTTCCTTCGTTCGTCCGACTGCATTTGTCATTATCTCTGGACCTTACCACGTAATTACCCAGAGATAATGACAAATGCAGTCGGACGAACGAAGGAAGTGGGAGGGGCCCAGGTCAAAGATACCATCAATGACCACCCCTATATATTGAGAAGTAGAACTCGAAGTAATTAGTCGAGTTCGGAGGACGAAACTCAATCATCACCTAGAAGATGGCAAATGAGACTTTGCCGAAACGTTGTGACAATTATCCTTCAGAGGATCAAAACCACAGAACACGGAATGAAACCCGAAAAAAACAACTCATCATATATATATATATATATATATATATATATATATATATATATATATATATATATATATATATATATATATATATATATATATGAGATTTTTATAGTGACTGATAGTCGTAAAAAAAAAATTCGAAACCAGAGAAGTGATTTTGAATTTTGAAGATAGCGAAGAATGTGAATGAAACTCTTCGATATTCGTCAATAAGCTTCCGGAAATCTTTATTTCCTTCCAAATAAATGACATTTGAAACGACAAAATTTTCGATGATTTGATTTTTAGTTTCCCATTTCAGTTGTATGATGGTTCCGTTTTATTCCAATTGACCGTTTGTTGCTGAGAAAATCGAAATCACGTCGAAAATGCAAAATTGCGTTTTTTATGAGCAGATGAACCTGATCTTTCTATAAATAAACACACATATCCCAATGTCCTTCAGTCCTCGATCATTAGTGATAAGACACAGGTGATAATGAGACTTTGTCTTGAAAATGAAAATATTCGACCCACCCAACATATCGAAGTTTGAACAAAATTTATCGTGGGCCAGAATACCCTGTCCTTTGTGTGGATTCCTTCAACTTTCACTTTTTCTCTTCGAAACAGTTCTAGTGAAATTCCTTTACTGTTCTGAAGAGAGGCGATAACGTAATATAAATACTCGCTTAGCAGAACATTTCATACTCATTTCATTGTATGCCAATTTGTTTCACAACAGTACGTAGGACGCTGAGTGAAAGTTTGCAATGAACACAACTGGAAAATATTTCATTGCTGAATATATATATATATATATATATATATATATATATATATATATATATATATATATATATATATATACATATATATATATATATATATAAAATGAAGTGAAGGAATTAAATTATCGAAAAATATTTCAATAAAAAATTCAGATATCGACGAATTCGAGTCTTTTGAAGTTATTTACTAATATACAGGGTACTGATCAAAAGCATTATATTCATATTTGAATTCGAAAAAAAATATAGGGCTTCAGGCAAAACTACGTGATATCATAACTAAGAGAGTCATTCACGAAAAACAGAAAATTTTGAGAAAAGCTTTCCGAAATGAAATCATTCCTACACCTTCCAAATTGATTGATCCCAATTTTTTCTATGATACCTAGCAGAAGCTCAATTTTTGACGCTATTCGTTATGATTACTGTTCGTTATCATGACGTATACGGTATTGCTAGGGTGCAACCAATCGTAACCATGCTACCTTAGTGATAGGGTATTCGATGTATAACGAAAGTGGTCAAATAATGGGCTCAAGGTCCAAATTAATGCGACTATAGCAAGCAAGGAACTCGTATAGGACTCTGATATGATGTTTACAGTGTTTTAACCATTCCCATACTACATATCAATGCACTCTTAAAAATGTGTTGGATTACGATTAGTCAATGGAAATAATACTACAATAGGCGTTTAAATTTTTTTGGAAAGAGTTAACTTCACTTGCAGAAGCGAGTCATGTTCATTATCATGCTCAATGAAATGAACAAGCCGCTGATATAATTTCTGGTAACGGTGATGATTAGGACTCGTTCGCAGAAGAAATGTTTGTTTTTCACTACTATTTGTATTTCCTTACAAATACATGGTAAAATTTTGTATAAAAAAACATGCAACTAAATATAATATTGAAAGCAAGCAGATTTCGTCTCGAAATTACGTGATAGTTGGATAGTTTGAGACTCCAGATTTTTTATGTGAATATCGTGGTTTTAATTGATATCTGTTCAACTGGGTGAAGATGGGTTGAACATAATTGAGATGTTCAATTCGCGAGAGCATTCTTCCTCACTTGAGTTTTTTAACCAATGATTTGTTGCCGATGGATTCCATTATGTTATAATAAGGGTAATAGATATTCCGATACGTATTGAAAATTCATGTACAATTTTTTGCGTTCATATTAGTGCCTTCTTTTTGCCAACTTTTTATATTCGGTAATGATTTCTATAGAAGTTTCAATATGAAAATAGATTCGAGAGATGACATCATTGATGTTATTTCAGTTAGAAATGGGCTCAAATCTTCCTGAAGTGAATACTACTAGTATCGATTTTCTTCTCCTGAAGATGCTGGTCTTGCTAGCGAAACACTAGACGAGTGTGGTGTTAGGGAAATTGATCTCTACCAAAAGTTTCCACCTTATACACTATAGGTTCCAATCTCATCGTTGAATATATATTGAGTTTACAAAGTCAATTCATCTGAGAGTCATCTGGGTCGGTTAGAACACATTTTATACATGTTCAAAAAATTTAATCAAAGAAAATTAAGTCTGGGCAGATGATGTAAGAAGTCTTCCGAGTTTGGTTAAGGAAGTTTAAAAAAATGCATATGGCATATAAGAGAAATGCTAATCAATATAACTTGCGGAGGTTTGCCGCTGATTTCAACGTGGGAGGTATGGAAGAGAAAGTCTTTTCAAGTCAGTTGGCTACCAATTATCCTATTTGTACCGTTTCCAACCAAAAATCAGAATCAGTTCATGATCGTACTGGTTAACAGAGAAACACGTTTCAAATCCAATATAGTGGTATACATTTCTGCTTGAGAATTGAATGCAAAAGAACATTGCTGCAGTATTTACGTTATTCTAGACCTGTTGAATTTGAAATTAAAAAAAACGTTTCTACGAAAAAATTTGAAAAATGCCAAAGGAAAACGTTGTTTCGTCGATTTTTCGGACTTTCGGTCTATGTATTTCACCTCTGATCAATCGAATCTGAGTCAGTTCCTGATCAAATGGGAAGAACTGGAAAACATTCTCAACATGAAAGACAATTTTCTAGAAGCGGGTATATTTTTCTAGGCCGCAGTTCAACAAAGGTATTTTTCAACTAGATATTGCATATAGATCTCGTATTCATCAAAATTACGGACTTTGGTTTATGTTTTGTTCATACCACTACAGCAAAAGTTTATTTTTGATATGTTTGTGTTCAAAAATATTTTATGTTCCAGATGATTCAATTCAACTGCTTACATTCATTATTTCTTTTTGGTATTGATTTCATGAGAAGATAGAATGAACGATTCTTCAAATTTGTTTAACGGTACGATGTCAATATTTCATTCACTGTCGAAGTAGACATTGTACACCATACTTAAACATGAAACTTATTAGAACTGAACAAAACAAGATAACAGAAGTTCTCTCAATTTTTATCTATAGAATCCCTATAAGATGGAAATTATATGGTCACATCACTTGAAAGTAGAGTGGAATTAAGTCATCACAGCATGCGTCAATATTGTTTGAGAGAATTATCATTCCAAACATTTATACAATACTATACTCTTTTTCATCGATAATCAATCACAAATTACAACCATAATTCCGAATTCGTCACTTCGGACCATATTCAGATTTCTACCATTCATTGATAAATTCAGTCCTGAATTAATTGATTTTCTAAAGTATGAAAATATTAAAATAACAAAAAAAAATCATCAATACCATGTCAAAATCACTTCAAATAATACAAATATCGAATATTGCTTATGAAATTCCTCGTCTAGACTGTGAACACAGTATAATGGTCAAATATTTTAATACTCATGATTTTACACAGAAACCACTGCAGAAGAAATATCAATTTGTATGCCTCATCGGAACATGTGAATCGTAATTATCAATCATTGAATGGATTGTGAGAACACTGAGAACTCTGAGAACTCATATTCAGAGCTAAATATTTCGAAAATATGTTTTCCAGAAATGGTATATATCTTATATATATATATATATATATATATATATATATATATATATATAAATATATATATATATATATATATATATAACGAATTGATAACTTTATGACTTTTTGGCGATTATTGTCGCCTTCTTCAGAGCTGTACATGTTTAATATCTGATTTCAATGAATGATTTTAATGTTACATTTGAGAAACATGACTATGATGACTATGTATATATCACAACAACAATACAGTTTATGTCCTAACTGTCAATAACAGTTTGCCACTGGGGCACAGAATTCCATTCAACAAATAATGCATAAGTTAATAAAATAAATAGAAATATAAAATTAAATCGAATATAACATCGAATGTAAAATATTTCAAGAAAATTGAATAAATATTAGCAATTGTTATATAGATGATTATTCAATATTGCCACAGAGTCTTTGATCACTGCAATCGTTATCTTGTCTAATAATGATTTAGATAATGTGAATGTGCTGGTGAAGTTCACAAAAAATGTTGGCATTATTCCACGAGCACCAATCATATGTCCGATTACTGTGATATTGTCAATTGCATATTCATTTTCGAAGTACGAAACAGTTGGTTCGTAGTATTCTCTCTTTTCTCTGTCAAAGACTTCTGGTTGGGTTTCATTTATTTCAAAACGGATAGTAGGGTCGAATATAAAACCTTTTTTCCAAAAATTGAATTGAACTGGCCGATACTTGATGAAAATCCATATTAACAAAAATACATTACAGTTTCCTGTATGATTTCCACTCACAATGGGTTTAAAAAACCGCGGTTGGAAGTGGAAATCATACAGGAAACTGTTATATATTTTTCAAAACCTTTTTTATTTTTAAGATCCACAGCAATTATATCAATTCTCTGGCTTGAACCATCGATCGCAATACAACTGACCTCTTCGTGCACTTCAAAATCCTTTTTTTCTCAGTTCATCTGCTATCATGGTCCTCACTTGATGAATATGTACCGAATATTGATGGAAATTATATTTCAATCATATTTTATGTATCTTCAGCCAACAAACAATAATCAATACCAATTTCAATTATTTGTCAAAATGAATCATCTATTCATCCTGAAGAAAAATACGCATGCCTCGATGAGAGTGATTGTTTCTCATTATTGATGTGTACTGAATTAGCTAAATTGTACTACGATTAATGGAATTCTCGGATCATCTCTTATATTCTTCTGTCCCATCTCGAAATTTTAAACATGATATAATTTTAACCAATCAATGTTACGATAGAGGTAATCGTCTCACCGAGATCAACAAACTCACTAAAGATACCACGAATTCATTGGAATACTAACCTGTATAATTTCACTTCACTTTCTTCCAAAACAACTGACCTCACAGTAGTGAAGAATTCATTTGAACCGGTATTATGTTTTATAGATTCCCTCCACTGAAGTCGTAGGCTGTCACTTTCTATGAAAATGCAAGTGTAAGTGAAGATGACGAATCCACTGATGTGGCTTACCTAATAAACTTTTTATAAGCCTGAGTTCAAGGTACTACATGAGGGGTTGTTGGGAAATAGTTTCGAGAATTGTATTTAGCGCAAGTCCGAACGGATCTTGAACATTAACAAATTGGGTTTTCCCTCAAGGTTCAGACTTCTTGATGTTGAAAAGTTCCTAGTACTTGATATCATGTAAACGAAGACCGCCAAAGAATCATTTTTTCGAAATTCCAGCTACTATTTGTATGTCACGAATTCAACAAAAACCGTTATCTCTCAAATTGGCACCATCGAAATATTATACAATTTTACTTATCTATTGATAATGCTGACTTCCTATAGAACCTCCAAGCCAAGCAAAACACCAGTTGGTTATCGAAGTTGGGATTTTGTTGAATGATATGTCTAATTTAAAAAACTAGAATTTCTGTTGTTGTTGTTGTTGTTGTCTTTTTTTCCTGATTGATATGAGAAGGAAATACTTTCAAAATAAAAGTAATAATGAAAATATTAGCAAACATTTTCCAGCTATCTGTGTATATCATTGCAAATGCATGATCAATTTATACACAGAAAGAAAGAGACACTCGTGTGAAGTTAGCGTCGGGCGCCAGCGCCCAAATCTAGCGCCCACCCCCCACTCCTAAGTCCGGTTTACACCACACAAGTACTTGACTGAGGTATTGTGGAGATCGCCAAATCGACTCGGAGGTATTTTGTGTTTCCTTTGAGTTCAGTCGAATAGTAATGGAACATAAGCCAATCATTGTTATACTTTCAATAATTAAAGAGACCAATTTTGAGATATATTTTTTATAATAATGGACTGTGTACACACTCCTAGAAAAATGTGTTTGAAGGGGTTTGAAAATTCAATCTCCCGTTAAAAACTTGAACGTGGGAGAGAATATTTTATTACACGACTTGAAGAAATATTCACAGATGGAATCAATTTAAAAAAAAAACAATAATTATTCTTTTATTCAGAAATGATATATTGCGAATTCAAGTACTGGGACAGAGTATGATATAATGCCGACTGTTAAGAATATATAGTAGTATGAAGCCAAAAATTTTCAGCCCTCCAAAATATCGGCGTCATAGTTTAAATGGCGAACACCCCCGAAAAGACTTTGACTTATTTTCCTGGAAACGAGTTTTTGAGACACATTCTGATGTAGTGCATCATGTTGATTATATTTAGTAGTATAACTCTACAAATTTTCAGCCCTTCAAAATATCGGCGTCATAGTTTAAATGGCGACCATCCCTGAAAAGACTTTGACTTATTTTCCTGGAAACGAGTTTTTGAGACACATTCTGATGTAGTGCATCATATTGATTATATTAAGTAGTATAACTCTATGAATTTTCAGCCCTTCAGAATATCGGCGTCATAGTTTAAATGGCGACCACCCCTGAATAGATTTTGACTTATTTCCCTGGAAACGAGTTTTTGAGACACATTCTGATGTTGTGCATCATGTTGATTATATTTAGTAGTATATCTCTATAAATTTTCAGCCCTTCAAAATATCGGCGTCATAGTTTAAATGGCGACCACCCCTGAAAAGACTTTGACTTATTTTGTTGGAAACGAGTTTTTGAGACACATTCTGATGAAGTGCACCATGTTGAGTATATTTAGTAGTGTAACTCCACAAATTTTTAGCTCTTCAAAATATCGGCGTCATAGTTTAAATGGCGACCACCCCAAGAGAGAATATGTTTTTTTTCCTGAAAACGAGTTTTTGAGACACATTCTGATGTAGTGCATCATGTTGAATATGTTTGGTAGTATAACTCCACAAATTTTCAGCCCTTCAAAATATCGGCGTCATAGTTGAAATGGCAACCACCCCTGAAAAAACTTTGATTGTTTTCCTGGATACGAGTCTTTGAGACACATTCTGATGTAGTGCATCATGTTGAGTATATTTAGTAGTGTAACTCCACAAATTTTCAGCCCTTCATAATATAGGCGTCATAGTTCAAATGGCGTCCACCCCAAGAGAAAATATGTTTTTTTCCTGAAAACGAGTTTTCGAGACACATTCTGATTAAGTGCACCATGTTGAGTATATTTAGTAGTGTAACTCCACAAATTTTTCTCCCTTCAAAATATCGGCGTCATAGTTCAAATGGCGATCACCTCAAGAGAGAATATGTTTTTTTCCTGAAAACGAGTTTTGGAGACACATTCTGATGAAGTGCACCATGTTCAGTATATTTAGTCGTGTAACTCCACAAATTTTTAGCCCTTCAACATATCGGCGTCATAGTTTAAATGGCGTCCACCCCAAGAGAGAACATGTTTTTTTTTTTCCTGAAAACGAGTTTTTGAGACACATTCTGATGAAGTGCACCATGTCGAGTATATTTGGTAGTGTAACTCCACAAATGTTTAGCCCTTCAAAATATCGGCGTCATAGTTTAAATGGCGTCCACCCCAAGAGAGAACATGTTTTTTTTCCTGAAAACGAGTTTTTGAGACACATTCCGATGAAGTGCACCATGTTCACTATATTTAGTAGTGTGACTCCACAAATTTTTAGCCCTTCAAAATATCGGCGTCATACTTTAAATGGCTACCACCCTTAGAGAGAATTTATTTTTTTTCCTGGAAACAAGTTTTTGAGACACATTCTGATGTAGTGCATCATGTTGAGTATATTTAGTGGTGTAACTCCACAAATTTTTAGCCCTTCAAAATATCGGCGTCATAGTTTAAATGGCGTCCACCCCAAGACAGAACATGTTTTTTTTCCTGAAAACGAGTTTTTGAGACACATTCTGATGAGGGGCACCATGTGGAGTATATTTAGTGGTGTAACTCCACAAATTTTTAGCCCTTCAAAATATCGGCGTCATAGTTCAAATGGCGACCACCCCAAGAGAGAATATGTTTTTTTTCCTGAAAACGAGTTTTTGAGACACATTCTGATGTAGTGCATCATGTTGAGTATATTTAGTAGTGTAACTCCACAAATTTTCAGCCCTTCATAATATAGGCGTCATAGTTCAAATGGCGTCCACCCCAAGAGAAAATATGTTTTTTTCCTGAAAACGAGTTCTCGAGACACATTCTGATGAAGTGCACCATGTTGAGTATATTTAGTAGTGTAACTCCACAAATTTTTCTCCCTTCAAAATATCGGCGTCATAGTTCAAATGGCGATCACCCCAAGAGAGAATATGTTTTTTTCCTGAAAACGAGTTTTGGAGACACATTCTGATGAAGTGCACCATGTTCAGTATATTTAGTCGTGTAACTCCACAAATTTTTAGCCCTTCAACATATCGGCGTCATAGTTTAAATGGCGTCCACCCCAAGAGAGAACATGTTTTTTTTCCTGAAAACGAGTTTTTGAGACACATTCCGATGAAGTGCACCATGTTCACTATATTTAGTAGTGTGACTCCACAAATTTTTAGCCCTTCAAAATATCGGCGTCATAGTTTAAATGGCTACCACCCTTAGAGAGAATTTATTTTTTTTCCTGGAAACAAGTTTTTGAGACACATTCTGATGTAGTGCATCATGTTGAGTATATTTAGTGGTGTAACTCCACAAATTTTTAGCCCTTCAAAATATCGGCGTCATAGTTTAAATGGCGTCCACCCCAAGACAGAACATGTTTTTTTTCCTGAAAACGAGTTTTTGAGACACATTCTGATGAGGGGCACCATGTGGAGTATATTTAGTGGTGTAACTCCACAAATTTTTAGCCCTTCAAAATATCGGCGTCATAGTTTAAATGGCGACCACCCCTGAGAGAATTTATTTTTTCTCCTGGAAACGAGTTTTTGAGGCACATTCTGATGTAGTGCACCATGTTGAGTATAATTAGTAGTGTAACTCCACAAATTTTTAGCCCTTCAAAATATCGGCGTCATAGTTCAAATGGCGACCACCCCAAGAGAGAATATGTTTTTTTTCCTGAAAACGAGTTTTTGAGACACATTCTGATGTAGTGCATCATGTTGATTATACTCAGTAGTATCACTCCAAACAGATGGATTCTCATAATTGTGGAATATTTGTTATGCATTTCCTCAGTTGTTGTATTCTAAATGGCAATACATCAGATGTAAACTTCTGATCCCGACAATTATCGTTCATACCTCAGGGAGTATTTATTGATGAAATCGGGAAAAGTTCAGGAACATTGTCTTACTTGTGGAAGATACTTGGTCGAGAAAGGGTAAGTGTTTCAACTGCTGAGGATGCAAAAGAATCCTCGTACCAAAATGTTTTTAATCATATTATGAGTTTGATGAACTATATGTCCTTTGTGTATACCAAAACAGAAATTAAGGATGTGAATTAATTTCGAATATGGATTGGGGATATTCCAGAGATTCAAACATTAGGATTAATTTTCGCAACATTCTTCAAAACATCTTTCTCTGTCTTGAAAGCCAAATCACAATTTGTCTCGAGAGCTCGAATACGGGGTGACCCGGAACCAATTCACTCCCTGTGTCCACGTTGTTATTCGTATGAATGCTCGGTACTTAGATTTATAGCCATCAGTGTACAATTTAGCAAGTATCAAACCATATTTATATGACACTTCCGGTTTTATCGGAAGCTTTTTCAATGATATATCATTATCATACTCCCAATTCACAATATGCTGATATAATGAGATCCCCTCGTAACGGAACATTTTCATGCAGTTACGTATCGGGCGCAAATATACCAATTTGCCCAAAGAACAGATATTATAAGAACTCCAAACGTTATCCTTTTCATTCCTAGGGGAGAGAAAAACCAAAAAAAGCATTTCAGAATATGGAATATTGAACAATATCATTTGATTAAAACAATTCATGGCCAAACTTTTCACATAATATTTTTTAGCAGATTAACAATTTTTCAAACTTAATTTTTCTTTATATTCCAACTTCAAGTTTGTCATTTCTCAAATGCTAACATAGGAATTTGGGAGTTGGTTATAAACTCCAATACAATCCATGTTTTGATTTTCGATATGTATTGGAGTTTCTCACCAAATTTAAAGATGTATTAGCATTCAAGAAATGATAGACATGATGTTGAAAAATGAAAAAGACCTAAATATCAAAATTATCTAATCCACATAAACGTATTGTGTGAAAAGATTAGCAATGCAATAAATTATTGTTCCTTATATGATATTATTCAATTTTCAATAGCATTCTCTCATAAAGATGTTTCGTTACGAGTGGAATGCAAAAAGTAATATTTATAAGATATCAACTATATCAGCAGATTGTGAATTAGGAGTATGATTGTGATATATCATTGGAAAAGTAATTTTATACTCTGTCGTCATTCCTAAAAAAAAATACTTTCCATTTGAGATATTAAAATTGGAAGCGCTTCCGGTCAAACCGGTTTGATACTTGCTGAGTTTATACACTTACATTGAAGACTACAAATTGAAATGTAACTACAAAACAACTTCGAAGATACAATAAGGTAGTAAGTTGGTTCCGGGTTACCCGAAATGCTGCACAAGAGCTTGATCTGTCTCAAGAATGTTTTATCAGGAAAAAAAGTAATTCTCCGTAGAGGTGGTCGATATTTTAACTATAACGCCGATATTTTGAAATGCTGAAAACTACTGGAGTGATACTACTAAATATAATCAACATGATGCACTTCAACAGAATGTGTCTCAAAAATCTGTTTTCAGGAAAAAAATAAATTCTCTCTAGGGGTGGTTGCCATTTAAACTATGACGCCGATATTTTGAAGGGCTGAAAATTTCTGGAGTTATACTACTAAATATAATCAACATGATGCACTTCATCAGAATGTGTCTCAAAAACCCGTTTTCAGGAAACAAAAAAAATTCTCTCTAGAGGTGGTCGCCATTTAAACCATGACGCCGATATTTTGAAGGGCTGAAAATTTGTGGAGTTATACTACTAAATATACTCAACATGGTGCACTTCATCAGAATGTGTCTCAAAAACCTGTTTTCAGAAAAAAAAATTATCTCTAGAGGTGGTCGCCATTTAAACTATGACGCCGATATTTTGAAGGGCTGAAAATTTGTGGAGTTATACTACTAAATATAATCAACATGATGCACCATATCAGAATGTGTCTCAAGAACTCGTTTTCAGGAAAAAAAATATATTCTCTCTTGGGGTGGTCGCCATTTAAACTATGACGCCGATATTTTGAAGGGCTGAAAATTTGTGGAGTTACACTACTAAATATAATCAACATGATGCACCACATCAGAATGTGTCTCTAAAACTCGTTTTCAGGAAAAAAAATATATTCTCTCTTGGGGTGGTCGCCATTTAAACTATGACGCCGATATTTTGAAGGGCTGAAAATTTGTGGACTTACATTACACTACAAAATATAATCAACATGATGCACCACACAGAATGTGTCTCGAAAACTCGTTTTCAGGAAAAAAATATATTCTCTCTTGGGGTGGTCGCCATTTAAACTATGACGCCGATATTTTGAAGGGCTGAAAATTTCTGGAGTTACACTACTAAATATAATCAACATGATGCACTTCATCAGAATGTGTCTCAAAAACTCGTTTTCAGGAAAAAAAATGTATTCTCTTTTGGGGTGGTCGCCATTTAAACTATGACGCCGATATTTTGAAGGGTTGAAAATTTGTGGAGTTACACTACTAAATATAATCAACATGATGCACCACATCAGAATGTGTCTCAAAAACTCGTTTTCAGGAAAAAAAAATTCTCTCTTGGGGTAGTCGCCATTTAAACTATGACGCCGATATTTTGAAGGGCTGAAAATTTGTGGAGTTACAATACTAAATATAATCAACATGATGCACCACACAGAATGTGTCTCAAAAACTCGTTTTCAGGAAAAAAAATATATTCTCTCTTGGGGTGGTTGCCATTTGAACTATGACGCCGATATTTTGAAGGGCTGAAAATTTCTAGAGTTATACTACTTGACATATCCAACATGATGCAATGCATCAGAATGTGTCTCAAAGACACGTTTCCAGGAAAATAAGTCAAATCTTTTCGGGGGTGGTCGCCATTTGAACTATGACGCCGATATTTTGGAGGGCTGAAAATTTTTGGCTTCATACTACTATATATTCTTAACAGTCGGAATTATATCAGACTCTGTCCCAGGACTTGATTTCAATATATGATTTCTGAATAAAAAAATAACTATTGTTTTTTTTATGAATTGATTCCATCTGTGAATATTTCGTCTAGTCTTGTAATAAAATATTCTCTCCCACGTTCAAGTTTCTAACGGGAGATTGAATTTCCAAACCCCTTCAAACACATTTTTCTGGGAGTGTGTACACAGTCCTATTATTATAAAAAATATATCTCAAAATTGGTCTCTTTAATTATCAAGTGTATAACAATGATTGGCTTATGTTCCATTACTATTCGACTGAACTCAAAGGAAACACAAAATACCTCCGAGTCGATTTGGCGATCTCCACAATACCTCAGTCAAGTACTTGTGTGGTGTAAACTGGACTTAGGAGTGGGGGGTGGGCGCTAGATTTGGGCGCTGGCGCCCGACGCTAACTTCACACGAGTGAAAGAGACACGAAAGGCGGATTCTTGCAACATCAACCAAATCATAATGAATTTAAAATCATTTATTGGTGTTCATGCAACATCAATTATTGTACTAAAATTGTGTCACATGTTTACTCGGCTGTCCATCTGTATTTATTCTGATCTGATGCTATTTATCATGAATATGGAACTTAAATAATAAAGCTGAGAATAATCCGTGAGGCAATTAAACGAATCATGCAGTTTAATCCGAGCCACGTGAGAGAGAACAAACTTTTGCAGTGATTCAGAAATGTACAGAAAAGGGTGAGAGACGTTTTGGAAACGTATAATAAATGTGATAATTGACGTTTTTTTTTTGTTTCGAATTCAAAATGTTGAACATGTATTTATTCGCTTAATTTTTTCAAAATATTTCGAAACTTGCAAATAATAAAAGAACGCCTAGTAATAAAATGTGACATGTTGGTATCCCCGAATGGGTAATTGTGAACTTTAACTGAAGTTGACGTAAATCGAAGTAACATTTGAAGTACCTACCCAGTTTGAATATAAATGTTTCTCAGACCATGACATGTTGTTCTCATCATGAAACTTTCAAATCTCTGATGATAAAACTCGATAAAAGCTGTTTCATCAGAGTCGGCTTCACTTCCAAGATCCGAAAAAAAAGTAATCACAATGGATCCTATACAAATCAATATTAATAACAGTTACAATGCTTTGGTTGCTGCAAGTGCTGATGTACCAGTCCAAATTATCAATATTTTTTTCACTTTCCCTCCATATATTCCAAAAATTCTTACTTTCTACAACATTAAAATTGCATATAAAATAGTCTCAACAATCAATTTACTTTTCACCAAAGTTAAAGAATTACTTCAACTCATCAGTCAGATATAGTTTACTATGTCCCATGCTTTAATTGTAGCACTGAATATAATGACCAAGCCAACATAATCCTCAAAGACATGAAATATATGCGCCCTCAATGAACCTGTGCACGAGGAAGGTCACATTGTGGATTTTGGCCCTACGAAAATCCTTGCAAAATAATCGAATAAATATAAAAAACTCTTCCTGGAAATGGCCTTCAACTCACAGTCGATCACATGCATAAACAATATATCAATTATCAAGATTCTCAGTGAGATATATTCCTTTTTGCTGCAGATGGATCATGGCGATTCGAATGTGATACATCAAAGCTCCCAAATTTCTTTCGAAATTAAATCAATGATAATTCCTTTTCAACTCAATTTCACACAACATTTCGATGATATACCTACATTATACATAGGTATTCAATATACCAAAACAATGAATTCTAATTTCACCGTCCTCAGCTGTCATTGGTGAAACATGATCTATTCTATGCTACCTTTTTGGTTCGAAATTTCGCAGGCTCACTCTGAGAATGAGTCAACCTACTCTTTCTGTCTCAGACATTTTTCATTTGGGGTTAAGTGGAAGAACAGCGTGCAAATCTAGGTTGGCACAGCTGAACTTCGCCCTTTCATCACTGAATAAAGAGTATTATTATTATTATTATTATTATTTCCGTATATCCATGAAGGATGGAACTTTAACCTCACAAATTCGTGAATCCATGCCGGCGTTCGACAATAAATACGACGTCGTCGTATCAATGAATTTTACAAAATTTCAAAGAGAAATTCTGCACAGTGTTTCTGTTGACCTTTTTAAATGTTTGTTTTGATTAAATATAATGATCAAATTACATATGTATCAGTCAAAGAGATGTTTCGATGTTTCAACAACCTTTACGCAATCAATCTCGTGAACGCTGTAGGTAGTTTTTTTCCACGGTTGAATTTTCTCATGTGATGTTAACAATTGTATAATATCATGGCGGGAAATACGTTTTTTTTGTGAGGGTGAATTTTCGAGAACAAATTATGTTGAATAAACTTCTAATGAAATGATATACATATTCACTGTACAACTTCAAAGTATTGAAAGATGATTGGTGACGGTCTGATACAGGTTTTATAGACTCGATCCAAGCTAAGTTAACGCACGTGCCCGTTGAGTCGACGAATTGTGTCGGAAACCGTCCTCGACCTCTAGTAGTGATACAACAGGCATTCTGGCTCATTTCAAGGTCACATCTAGCGATTGGAGTTGGAATATGCCATCGGTACATGTGGCGGTACATGGGAACGTGTCATGTTCTGGGTACGGCGATTGGAGTTGGAATATGACATCGGTACATGTGACGGTACATGGGTACGTGTCATGTTCTCTCCTGCGGGCAGCAGGCAAAACTTTTTTATTTGAAGAGATATCGAAAAATTACATTTGGAAAAAATGATCAGCGTCGAAAAATAACAAAGACCTATTGTTGGAGAAAAATTAAAAAAAATTACTTTAGATTCTATGGGTGTTTATTGTGTAACATGTCGGTTTTTTTCGGACACTCTGTAGACCATACCGTTGCTCGTAATCGAAAAACAAAAAAACTGTCGTGTATGTCTCAAAATACTCTACACTTTTCAGTCGAAACATTCTTTTCTAAACCGATCGGAAAATGGAAAAATCGGGAAATTTCTGAAATTCATGTTTGGAGTTTTTTTTTTGTGAATATCTCGGAAACGGATGAGAAAATCAAAAATCACCAAGAGTAAAAAAATGATCACCCTAGTGTATACTATGGAAAACTTCAAAACATTTAGTGTCAAAAATAAATTGCCGAAACCCGGAGTCGAACCGAGGGTCTTTAGATTTTCAGTCTAACGCTCTTGCCACTGAGCTATTTCGGCTATGTAAATGAAACACAGATGATATGAATAGAATTTAATTTTCAAAATCAGTCATAATGAAAGAGTAATATTTGTAAACTTGCACATATTTTCGAAAATTCGCCACATTGAAGGAGAACTGCATTATTTCGTTGCTCATCGTAGTCGTACACACTGCAACTTCTGCTAGCCTGTTCCATGAGAGAGAGAGAGGGTGGGGGACGACTCAGCCAAATCTTGCAGCATATATCGTATTTCGATGTGATTGATTCAAAATTGGAACGATCGTTCGAGATGTTTCGGCAATACGTCTCTGGAAACGAAATCGATCGAGAGGAAAATTCTCCCAAAATTTGCTTCTTGATTGTCTGTAGGCAAATTGCCACACATACAAGTAGTGCACTTGATTAATATCCTCGTTGAATGTCACTTTCTTCATGTTGAACTTTGAACTTCAATAGATATTTGAGTAGAAATTTGAAAATTTGCATCAACGATACACTTGTAATAAAGTATAGTAGTCCTGCAATTGTTTTTATATCAGATTCGAGACACAGCTTGGCAGGTTCGATTTTCTTCCAATCAGGTAAGTCTCCAAAACTGCGGTCTTCAAAAACAAGTCTCAGCTTGTAAGAATTGGCATCGGCAGGTATTTCGGCACTCAAAACATGCAGATGACCTTCATTCAGAGCAGTCGGAATCATTGGCATCCAATTTGAAGGCCACGTTTCGTTTCTATAGCCGCTAGCATTTTCAAAGGTAACAAACACTTTGGTCACTTTATCCGGCGGATTGATGTACAGAATATTGGAAAAAATGGCAGACAAGATTATATAACTTGATCTTAACACGGCCATTGCAGACAATCAACTGATCTCCCAATCGACTCACTCATACATTTATAAAACACAAAGACATGAAAACATTTTATTTTTCAGAAATAGGTACAGGTGTTATTCTACGTGTAGGTTTTACATTGAATTTAAATCTATTTAAATTGCAAAATACGTTTTTCCATGTAGGTGACGACGATGACGATCTCAGGTGCTCAGATGAATTTTCAGGATAGGCTACCATACCATTTGCTGCACTACCCACGTCCATATTGCGAAACAGTGAATCAGACTACAACGCGTCTTTTTACCTCTATGATTGATGCACAGCGGTTTCTCAAAGGTAAAAACAGGTGGCTGATTGGGCGTTGTCGTCGTAGCGTTCTCAGTATGAAATTTTTCCAAATTAACAATGTGTGGTGGTTTTGATGCGTATTCGGCAAAGTAATTTTGGAGAATGTCGAATTTTTGATGGCCCTTCACATAAATAACATCGAAATCCGTTAAAGTTTGCCAAATACTGTACAAATCAGAGTATTCGACGAAACCATCGGAATATCGCAAGCCGTGCACGTTCTGTTCGACATATCTCACTTGACGTTTCTCTACAGCAGAAAGTGAACTATACGGCTTCGGAGGTTTCATCAAAAAATAATTCGTCTGCGTCCCATTGGTTATGGCAATTTCTTTGGGGTAAAACACACCACTCAAATCAAAACCTTGAATGTCTACTGCTACAAGCTTCATCTTCGGCGTCTCTCATACAACTGATCGTAACCCGCTCAGATCTCTTCAAGATAAATGTCTAACTATCTCACTCAAAGGTAAATTTTCTATAACACAATCGTGAATTATGATGCAATAGGCACGTGTGTTGGCAGGAAATCCATTTTTAGCTTCAATATCGAGCTTCACATCCACCGTACTCGATTTCACAAATTCAGCTCTTTTCGAAACGTCTACCACGAAAATAGCTCGATTTTTGAATGTTACATAATCGAGTAGTGGCTGCTTTTTGGGGGAGTTCATGTAGCTGGAATAGAATTCGGTGTATGTGCGATGCGCCTCAACGAAATCGCTTTTTTCAAAATCCAATCTCATTCGCTCGTGCGGGTAGATGTCACTGTTCAATGTCAATCTGATGTCCATTATATCAATATTATCAAAATATGTGGGATCTTTGTGCAAGTTGTCCACACGGCCTGTTTGGAATACTGTGATGATATATCGAGGACTCTCCATGGCAGAAGCAGTTTTGACAGCCCAAATTTCTTTCGTTGATCCCTCTGTCAATGCTGGTAGTTCGTGAAGTTCCCATTTTCGAAAGGGTATCATTATAGGTGTATCAGCTTTGATGGATTGCAATAGGTTCAAACGAATTTCATCATTAGGGAAAATGTGCTTCACTTTCAATTCGATACCTTCGATTTGCAATTTGGCAGTAGTCTTTCCAGGTGCATTGGCAGCATCTTTGACGAATATGCTGTTGTTATCGTTGCGTGCACGAACCAAACGTAGAGACTGTTTACCGCATGTAGCAAAAGTATAGTCATTGAAAATGCCCAAAAGGTGTCTGAGGGGAATGTGAAAGGTGAAAAATCCATCAGCATCATTTCGTAGAGATCCATTGGGATAATTCCATCCAGATGTACACATGTGGCTGGTATCGTCTGCACTATAACACAAGTATCCTCTGAGTGTACTCACTATTCCAGGATTACGAACTGTATCCAATTCTTTACCATTGAGTTCGTATGAGATAGAGTCGAAAAAGAAAGCTGGTGCATTATTAACAAAATTAACAGTTCCATCTCCAGCAGTTTTTTTCATTGTTCCTCTGATACTTATTACAGCATCGTACATGAGTAACCATGTTTCACTTTGTTGAATGGAAATTTCAACAATATCATTATTCTCGAAGGATTTCACATATGGGTAATGAGTTCTAGTTTCCAAACGTTGGATGGATTCGTCGAATTGAGGTCGGCGGTAGATGTCGAACACGTGTCGAGACAACATTGTAACCCAATGATTGTAGAAAGCGACGATTTGTGGCGGAAAGTTTGGAAGTGACCGACCTGTTGGAGGACTTCTTCACTACTGATGGTGTGGATGTGTTGTGATTGAATATATCATCAAAAACTAAACCCATTACAGTTTCTTCAGAACCAATCTTATGACATTAAGTTCACCTCTGAAATTCACCGGAGCGAAATCTTGATCGAGAATATGTACTGTAATATTGTTTATTTCACCTTTGCTCGTCACAGGTAGATAGATCAAATTTAGTGGAACTTCGTCGATGGCAAAACCGGGGTCGTCTCTGGGTGCAAATTCGTAGATGGTATGTGAAGGTCGTCCGTTGAAATATGCACCCGAAGTTATATTACAATCCAGGTGAATTGTTCGAACTTTGACAATTTTCACAGGTAGATCAGACTTGTGAACTTGACCAGGTGGCAGTAATCTCTGTGAGAATCCCAGTAATTTTCCAATGCAGTCCGCAGGTCGAAAATCAATGGCGTGTACTTTGCTGTAGATTTCACACTCTAGAGTATTGAGATTGGCTTTCAGAGAAAATACTTTATCACTTATATCGTCGTCCTCCTTCTCTCCACTTTCAGCGTCGTCGTCGTTTTTCCTTCTCTTTTTTACTTCCTTGGGCTTTTCCACGAATTTCGTGAGGAATTTGGCAATGTTAGTGATTTCGTAGGAACCAATGGGAATACTGATGATTTCTCTCTTGGTCGTATCAGCGTTCTTGAAATAGTAAAACTTTCTATTACCCTCCTCTATGTTTGGGATGCTGTTGTACGAGTGAAAACCAATCAAAGCCAAACCGTATTCGGCGTCAGGGTCCAAGGAAATCGGGTTGGTGAAGTCACTGCTAGCCGTGGAAGTATGACTTGTCAGCGTGACAATCAGAGACATGACTGAACCTCAATCAGTGCTACACACTAGTTTTATAGAGGAATTCCAAGCACAAATGCCCACAATTTGTCTCATTGAAATTTTGATAGCGATCATTGTTGTATGAAATTTTGACATTGCCCAGATATTTCACCAATTCCACAGGTGGTTTCAAACGACCGAAACTGTCGAAATATTCCACCTTATTGCCATGTTTGCAGTAAGCTACCCAATGAGTTCCTTTGTTCTTTTGCAAATCCAAATTAACGATGGCACATTCTTTGGCTGCTGGTGTGGAGTGTGCGAGTTGATCACGCATGAAGACTCCCTTGAAATGAGGAATTTTCAATTGCTTCGCATATCGTCTCAACTCCACATCGAAAAGGGCTCTATTGGGCAGCTTCAACGGGAGTTTTTTTGTTTTCGAAGGAAAATTCCATAGCCACGACGACTTTTCCTCAAAAATAATCCTGTACCCTGTTTTCCGATCTCTTCCATTGCTTTGTTGTGTCGATGATCTTCTTCAAGTTTTTTCTTTGCGTTCTTTGCATCAATCACAGTCTTGGCAACTCCTGCAGCGCCACCAGCCAAACCACCTAGGGCACTAAGGGCAGCAAATATTGGTATCAAAGGTAAAATACCACCACTTTTTCCTTCGATTGGTATTATTCGAGGTACTCGAATTTTTTTGCGACCTCCTTCTTGTTTAACCAAACGTCTAGCAACACGTAGAGCAGCCAGCGATGACTTGTGGATATCACCCGAATTGAGAGATTTGAGAGATTTTTTAATTTTCTGAACGATGGCCCTTTTGAATGATGTCTTTTTTACACCCATGCCGAGTTTGCGTTTGGTCTTCATGGCAGTAGTTACGAACCAAGAGGCTGCTTTCTCTCCCAAACTAGCGTCTTTCGAATGACGATCTTCCAAAGACTTGTTTTGGGAGTAGGCTATGTCGTGGCGGCGACAGGCCGAGTCTAGACCATTAATGCCTTTTTGACCAAGAGCTAACCTCTTCTGCAGTTGTGTTCCAGGTCCGCAGTATTGATATCCAGGCAAGTGTAATTCAATGGGAAGTTTATTGATTAGAGTGTTCACAATACCACCACCTTGCCGTTCAAAGGTTAGCATTATACTGACAAATGTGCTCAGAGTAACTGTGTATAAAGAGTTTCAGTCCCAGAGGACGGTTGAATCTGAAAGCATTAGTCGCGTTTAACGAAGCGTTAGTTGCATTAAACGAAGCGCCAGTCGCATTTAACGAAGCGTCAGTCGCATTTGACGGTGCGTTTAACGAAGCGTTAGTTGCATTTAACGAAGCGTTAGTCGGAGTTAACGAAGCGTTTAACGAAGCGTTAGTCGCATTCAACGAACCGTTAGTCGCATTAAACGGAGCGTTAGATGCTTTTTCCACAGTTTAATGTGAGCCGTCATGAAGGTTACCCAGCAAAAATGTGCACTACCTATTGAAAACTTGGATTTTGTGAAAGTGTCGAAAAATAGCAAACATGGCGTACTATTACCCGATTCTTTTCGAGCAATATTTTGCGGTCCAAGTGGATGTGGCAAGACCAATGCTATGCTGAGTTTGTTATTCAATCCGAATGGCGCTAAATTCAAAAATGTCTACGTCTACTCGAAATCATTGTATCAGCCCAAATATCAGCTCCTTCAAGATGTGTTGGCAAAGGTGAAAGGTATGGGTTACTTTCCCTTCAAAGATAACGAGGAAATAATCGACCCGGCTGAAGCTCGAGAACATTCCATATTCATTTTCGACGATGTGGCTTGCGATAAACAAAATAAAATTCGAGAATATTATGCAATGTGCCGACACAAGTCAATAGATGCCGCATACCTTTGCCAGACCTATTCAAAAATACCAAAACAATTGATTAGAGACAACTGTAATGTAATTGTTTTATTCAAGCAGGATGACATGAATTTGAAACATGTCTTTGATGAACATGTCTCACCTGATTTCACCTACGACGAATTCAAGACAATTTGCTCGAAATGTTGGAACGAGAAATTTGGCACTTTGGTCATTGTCAAGGATTTCGACAGGAACAATGGCAGATATCGCATGGGATTCGACAAATTTATAAGAGTGTGATGCTGGAGTAATTCCTCAGTAGGCATCATGTCATCGACAAGTATAGATGATCAAATTACTGATGCTGAACGTAAATCAAAAATAAATCAGTTAGCGAAAGGAGTGCGAAGGAAATACTTGGCACTGAAATTGGGCAAGTCTGAAGAAGATGAAGCTATTCAAAAATTATTCAAACCCATAACTGAACCGCTGAAACAAATTGCTGCATACTCAGCACCCAGACGAAAATTGAAACCACCCCCACTGAGACCATTCAAATCGAAATATGTCAAACAATTGATAAAAACAGAACCTGAAAAAGTGGACGAAACGCAGCAGCGTTTAGAACCCACCAAATTTCTACAGCTGGAAGAGGTTGCTGCTGCGGATGCTGAAGAAGAAGAAGATGAAGATGAGGTCTTCGATAGTTTGGAATCAAATCAAAAAATTCCGGAGGATGTACTGAATGATTATCTAGAACAATATCCAACAATGTCGCGGGAATATATCATGGAATATTTGGGTAAAAGTGAGCAGATTGATATGGTTTACGGTCCTATATACGACTTTGTTTCTTCGAAATGGTTCCTGGGGGGAAAGGAAATTGATTTTCGCGAAGGAAAAATCATAACAGAAGGATATAATTTCAAAGAAACACCAGGTCTGTATCAATTGCTATTTTATGATTACCCCAAAAAATATGAGAAGGAAGATTTGGAAAATTATAAAAGGATTTTGGAGTTGACAACACCTCATCTGAATAGTCTTGGACGTATGAAGGGTACTATCAAAAATAAATACAAGCATATCATCAGACCTCTCTTCCGACACCACACCACTGGCAGTGGCATTCCAATCGATAGTTTGACATTCAACGAAAAACCAGTTGAATATGTGTATTGGGATGATGTCAATGAGCTGGTCGACAGGTTGAGACTTCTCACTGCATCTGAATCGGCAGGTAATACATCTGTACATAATGAGATCGTGGCAATTATTGAGGAATTGAAGGAGGCCGGTGTCATCCAATAAATTCAAATGTTCCACCTGTACTGCATCAGTCTCATTATGAGTATCAACAAGTTCGGTTACTCTGCCAAATCGGCATCTGATGAAGAGCCGCAAGGATCTTGTGAGTGCTCAGGTATAGTCTTAAATTATACTCACGATGGAAATATTGATGCAGATTTTTTGAAAATAAGTAATGTCAAGATGCCAACAGATGGTGAAGATGTGGCCAATAAGAATTATGTGGATAGCACCTTGAATAACTTGCTTGAACAAATTAGACGAGAAGCTTTGGAAAGGGGGAAACTTGCTTCACTTTGTGCACAGCAAAAACAAGATATAGTAAATGCTATGAATTTGAGAAGTAAAAATATTCGAGAAGCCATGTTACTTATCGATAAACGAATCGCAAATACCGATGAACAACTTGCTGATTTCAAGATGAAAACTACATCTCAAATGGATAATCTACACAACGATTCGGTTGCAAATATGAAAAATATTCAAACTGCCATGGTACAACATACAAATGACATCGAAAAATTAACTGATGAACAAACCACCTTCAGTACTTATGTAAAAACTATTGTAGAACAACACAATAAAGGTTATACTCAGATTGAGGAAGTATTGACTAAACATGAAAAGGATATCATCTCAATGAAAAAGGATACAACTTTATTGGCTGATGATACACATTCGAAACTTACGGCTGTCATACTTCAACATAACGCTGATATTACCAAAATAAATTCAGTTATACTTGAGGTAAAAGCTACCATCGATGCCTTGGTCGAATCACAAAAAGACCGTTTGATCACGCCGAAGCCAAAATAAATTCACAGTATACTATGTGCCATCGGAATGGAAGGACATTCAAAGGAGAAAATTCAGCTGGTAAATGAACTTCATAGGGCAGTTCGCAAAAACTTTCCACGCCGTCGCACCATAATCAAGGGTTGGGATGATTTGTGGCAAATGGACCTTGCTGATCTTCAAAATTACGCCAAAGTCAATCGAAACTACAAGTACATTTCGGTTGTCATCGATACCTTTTCCAAATACCTATGGGCTGAGCCGATCAAAAGTAAAAATGCTGCAGACGTCACCAATGCAATGACCGAAATTTTGAAAAGGAGTGGGGGACGATGTCCCAAAAATCTACAGTCAGATTTGGGCAGAGAGTTCTACAATTCAACGTTTCAGAATTTAATGAAGAAACACCAAATCAATCATTATAGTACGTATACTGTGAAAAAAGCAGCTATTGCAGAACGTGTGATTCGAACTTTGAAAGAGAAACTCTTCAAACATTTCAGTTTGAATGGCTCCTACAAATGGCTGGATATTCTACCTCAACTCGTTCAGAATTACAACAATCGCAAACATCGCACCATCAACATGAAACCCTCGGATGTTACGAAAGCCAATGAAAAGCATGTTCTCAATACTGCCTATAATTTTATCAAAATTGCTACTGGACGAAAAAAATTCCAAGTCGGTGATATGGTTCGAATTTCCAAGGCCAAACATATTTTCGAGAAAGGTTATATGCCCAATTGGACATGTGAGATCTTTCGCGTAGCAAAAGTCAAAATTACCAACCCCATTACCTACTTGTTGGAAGATCTGGAGGGGCGTCCAATCAGTGGTGCTTTTTACGAAGAGGAATTACAAAAATCTAAAAATCCCGATGTTTATTTGGTGGAAAAAGTCCTTAGGAAGAAGGGAAATAAGGTCTATGTGAAATGGTTGGGTTTGGACAAATCACATAACAGTTGGATTGATGCGTCAAATCGTTTGTAAATGAAAAACGAGCACAAATATTCAGTTACATGAGGGCCTTTCAAACCAATCAATAGCCGGATGTGCACTCGATGGTATAAATTCATTTCGATTTGATGAATTTTGATCAGTTTCTAGCAATCATGCCTGAAGAGCGTAGTGAGTCACCAACTTCTGATTACGGTTCCTCTGATCACTTTGACTACGATGGCGAATTGGAACGTGTCTGCCAAATTCACCAAGAAGCCATCAAATGTGAACGTTTCTACATACTCAATTCAGTGTTCAACTTTGGTGCAAATTTATTCAACTTGCATTGTGGCCTTAGTCCTGCACGAGGTTTCGAACCAGCTGTCAAGATGGTGTATTCGCTGAACTCTGATTGCCAAATGTCCTTCAATACCTACGAATGGGGCGTATTCATCAGTTTGCTGAGCAGATTATCGCCTGCTGCGACCATGATCCTAGATTGCGGTGACTCCATCCATATTACTTGGAAGTGCAGTGAAGATATGAAGTTATGTGTTATATCCAAAGACATTGAAATGTTTCATCTGTTGGAGAGCGATGTGTATGAGATTTTGCAATTAGACTGTCTAATTACCAAAAAATTCAGCATGTTGTCAAAAATGAAATTTTCCGAATATTACCATAATTTTTTGCAAACAGCTGCCAAAATTTCTCAACAGGCTGATTCAGCAACAGACATTATATATGCTCTATGTGATTTATGTAATAGTTGTGAAAGCTATTGTATGCGAGAATGCATGTATTTTATTAGAGATAAAGTATTGATTGATTTGGATAGAAAAAAATTTCAATAAATATTAAACATATCTTCGTTAGAGTTTCATTTCAGTTGTGGCAATGGAGGTGGAAGCAAGAATGTTTGTGATACCTGAATTCAACACCTATGTGGATAGACTCGAAACTTTTCGTAATTGGAAGTCAGAATTTCCAAAAGATAAACTTGCTGATGCCGGATTCATTTATACTGGCAGAGATGATGTAGTTGTGTGTCCAAAGTGTCAAATTGAAGGATTTAGATGGACTGCTGGAGATGACCCTCTGATGGATCATTTCAGGTGGCAACCTGATTGTCAATTTTTTGATGATGAAGGAGATTATGTGAGACGGAAAAGACGTCCTGTATATAAAGATAAAGTTAATTTTGAGGCTCGATTGAAGACGTTCGATGACTGGCCTGTATGTATTCAACAAAAACCACATGACCTAGCTGAGGCAGGATTCTTTTATACCGGCAGAAGTGATCGAGTCAAGTGCTTCTACTGCGGACTTGAGGTGAAAGAGTGGATGCCTGAAGATGAAATTTGGGCTCAACATCAAATCTACCATGATAAATGCGAATTTTGGAAACTCAAAAATCCCAATTTTGAATTTAAAAACATCCAATCTCCATCAGATAAAGATCAGCGTTATACTTGTAAAATTTGTTTAGAAAATGAAATGAAAGTTGTGTTTATGCCTTGTAAACACTTAGCTTGTTGTGTAGATTGTTCTATTGAATGTGAAAGTTGTCCGATTTGTAGAACACCTATAGCTTCATTTTTGAGAATTTTTGTAACTTAAAAATAAAACAGCATCCACATTTTGGTATTTTATTTCATAAATCACGCATCTGAGTAATCAATATACATAACTGGGTAATCAATATACATAACTGAGTAATCAATCAGTACGAACAAATTATATCAACGTGTACAATAAGAAGATAGTATGAACAAATTATATCAAAGTGAACAATAAAAAATAGTATGATTTTTCCATCTGTACCTTGATAAAGTACCAAATTTTCAATATATATTTCATTCAAATTAAATCAACGTGTACAATAAAAAATGAAGAATTTTTTCATCTGTACCTTGTATAAGCTACAAATTTGAATTTCAAGAAATTTGACCAATGAGAATCGGTAAAATGGTAATTTCTCCTTATTTGTTTTTTCAATTCTCTAATACAATTAACATTTAGTTTCTCTTTAAATTCTTTCGGTATAATGAAAGAACAAGTATTCGGCATGTCTTTGCAATACCAAATTTCAATACCAAGTTTTTCAACTGCAACAGTCCTACAAATTTCATTTAAGGTCAATTCTTGTAGAGTTGGGATGGTGTTCGACCTTTTCAGAGTAACACACCTATCGACCATATTAAAACTAGAACAAAAAAATCGTCTCATCAATAAAAAAATCCAAATGAAAACCTCATTTCAAGCTATAGTGCCCCCAGGGTAAAGTGTCAAATGATTTGGGGATTAATTTTCGTTTGTCGTCATGTGGACTCAGGGCCTTTTTCATCTGCTTGATGCTGAAAACGTTGTGGGCGTATGAGCGAATAGTACACTGTTCACGTATCTTTTCCTTGAAATTCTTGAGACAATCGATATAATCTTCGAAATTGATTTCATTTTTGACTACATTATATCGAACTCCCTTTGATTTTTTGGTAACTTTTCCGCCTTGCACCTTGTTGAGAAGATAACCCTATATATATGCATATTTGATTATCCCTATATCTGTTTCATTTTTCTTAGTATCAAGTCGTTCCGAAATGAGATGTATTGTTTTGAGAAAATAAATAACTACTGTCACTGTCACGATTATTTCCAATTGGTATTGAAATCTATAAAAAGGCAGTGGAAGCACTAAAAAATACAGTCCACAAATCACAACATGGTCCTTCTGGAGCCGAATCAGTAAGAAACCAGTACGAGGAATTGTGCGAATCGTCAATAGCAGACGCCGGACAGAATCCATCTGCTAGTATCAAATACGAATCAAGTTGCGAGTCGGTGAGACGTTTCCAGTTTCCTCATTTCATTTCTGTTTTTGCTTGTACGAGTCAATAGCTGTACAACTCTTCAAGTGTTAAATACGCATTTAGAACGCTAAAAAAAGTAAACATAATGTCACAAGTTGAACTGCAAAGACAAAAAGCAATTAATAAAAGTAAGCTATCTAATTTTGGGATGTTTGTCAGAGAGTTGTGTGACAAACAGAAAAATCAAACTATTGAGAACGTTGACATTTTCCAACTACAGGAGCGTATTTTGAAAATTGAATGTATTCTTGATACATTTGAGGTTATCCAAGATTCTATTGAAAAGAGCACTGGTATAGTTGATGAAACTGAGAGAAAGTCTTTCGAATCAGACTATTTCTCATATTTGTCAATTGCCAAAAAGATTTCATATGAGTACGAATTGACTAATTCTACTAATCGTCGTGAAAATGATTCAGTACATTCAGGTTCGAACATGAATAATGCACACCTAGGTCAAATAAGGCTTCCCACAATCAATATTCCCAAATTCAGTGGCAATTTTCAGAATTGGTTGGAATTTCGCGACATTTTCGAGTCTATGGTTGATAAAAATGGTTCCCTCAATAGTGTACAGAAATATCATTATTTAAGAAATTGTTTGGAGGGCTCTGCCGCAGAAGTCATTAAATCTCTTGATTTCACATCAAAAAATTATGAAATTGCATGGAATTTATTGTTGGAACGGTATAATAATTCAAGGATTTTAATACATAATCATGTTAAAGCTCTTTTTACTATTGAGAGTATTTCCAGAGCGTCTCCAGAAAAAATCAGAACATTGATAGATATTGTATCCAAGCATTTGCATTCCCTTGAACAACTGAATGAGCCGACTGCGTCTTGGGATACTCTCATAATTTATTTGATATCAACCAAATTGGACTTTGTTACTGCTCGCGAATGGGAACAGTACAAAAATAATAACGATTTCTCGAATAAATCTCCAACTCTCAAAGATTTGAAAAGTTTTTTGAAAAATAGAGCTGATCTATTAGAAAGTATCAAAATGAACTCATCTTCTTCTGATAATAGTAGAGGAAAAACAAATAATACTGTTAACGGTTTCTTTGTTGGTACGTCAAATTGTATATTTTGCAAAGAAAAACATTTCAATCACAATTGTGAAACATTTTTGAAGTTAGGAGTACAAGATAGAATCAAAATGGTTCAAAATCTGAAGCTATGTATCAATTGTTTAAAAGTTGGGCATCACAGTAGGTTTTGCAAATCATCTTCAAATTGCAAGCAATGCAATCGAAAACACAATACGTTATTGCATATTGAACATCAGAACAATGCTAAGAGTACAAAGTCACAAGAAGCTACAACTTCACATACAAAAAATGTCGAAAGTGTTAGCAATCATGATAAAGAGAATAACTCTTCAGTAGTCCTATCATCGTGTAACTTTTCATCAGATCAAGTGATCCTTTCTACAGCGCTAATCGATATAAAGGGTAGTTCTGAAACTTGTCAGAGAGTTCGTGTTCTCTTAGATTCCGGTTCTCAGTCAAGTTTCATTACAGCTGACCTTTGTGATCGTTTAGGTTTACAGAAAAGCAAATTAAATATGAGTGTATCGGGTTTGAATGGATCTTTATCACAAATAAAATATAAATGTGATGTTACATTACAATCTTTACAATCCGATTTCAGTACAAATATTTCTTGTTTCGTACTCCCACGAATAACTGAAAATCTACCAAACATTACAATAAATTGTTCAAATTTGTCAATTCCTGTCAACATTCAGTTAGCCGATCCAACATTCAATACACCAGGGCCAATTCAAATGCTAATTGGCGCTGATTTATTTTGGACTCTGATCTGTACTGAGCAAATAAAGCTGGGCAGAAATAAACCGATTTTGCAAAAAACGCTATTTGGTTGGGTTGTTTCTGGTCCCATGGCAACTGCATGTCATTTCAGTAAAACACATTGTACTTTGGTACGTAACATTGAGTTAGAAAATCAATTATCTAGATTCTGGGATATTGAAGAGGGTTATAATAATCATGTCAAATTATTATCAGATGAGGAATTGGAATGTGAACATTCTTTCAAAAATAGTACCGTTCGCGATGAGGATGGCAGATTTGTTGTACGAATGCCATTTAAAATATCTCCAGATGTACTGGGTGATTCATATGAGCAAGCCAAACGGCGTTTTTACTCACTCGAACGGAAATTTCAGACTAAGGAAAATCTTAAATCACAGTATGTGAGTTTCATGGACGAATACGAGAAAATGGGTCATATGATTAAGGTTGATAATGATGATTGTTCAAGTATGAAAACCTATTATATGCCCCATCATTGTGTTATTCGGGAAGACAGTTTGACTACAAAACTAAGGGTGGTGTTCGATGCATCTGCCAAAACTACGACTGGTTTGTCTTTGAATGATATTCAAATGGTTGGTCCAAAAATTCAACAGGACTTGATTTCTATATTGCTTCGGTTTAGACAACATAAGTACGTCGTGTCAGGAGATATTGCCAAAATGTACAGGCAAGTGAATATAGATCCTTCTCAATATCCCCTACAACGAATCCTTTGGCGAAATAATTGTAATGGTTCTTTAGATACGTATCAATTGAAGACGGTAACGTACGGTACAGCATCGGCACCTTTTCTGGCGGTGAGATGTTTGATGGAATTGGCAAATGAATATGAACAAACCAATCCAAGAGTAGCAAAAATAATAAGGGAAGATTTTTATGTCGATGACCTTTTGACTGGATGTGATTCATCCGAAGACATGTCAAAAATTTGTTCTGAAGTAGTAGATATTTTGCAAAAAGGTTGTTTTCATCTACGGAAATTTTACTTCAACCATCCATTTCTTCTGCAACCTACCATGAATAATATTTCATCTGATGATATTGTACATTTTGGTGAAAAAGAAAACGCAAAAACTTTGGGGCTCATTTGGAATTGTAGAACAGATCATTTAACGTTTAAAATTGAACTAAACAGTACAAATAATAAATGTTTTACCAAACGTGTGATACTATCAGAAATATCCAAGATTTTCGATCCTTTGGGTCTTCTGAGTTGTTCAATTATAAAAGCAAAAATATGGTTACAGCGATTGTGGCTAGAAAAAATTAATTGGGATGAAGCTTTGCCTTACGATTTATGCACTCAATGGACTGATTTTCGAAATCAGTTACCAGTTTTCAATAGTTTGCTAATTCCACGTCACATTGTTTGTAATAAACCAATAAGCATACAAATACATGCCTTCTCAGATGCCTCCGAAGTGGGTTACGGAGGGTGTGTATATGTACGGTCAAAAAATGACAATGGTGATGTTTTTGTTAGATTACTATGTGCCAAAAGTAAGGTTGCACCTTTGAAGGTAATCACACTTCCACGTTTGGAATTATGCGCAGCGCTAGTTTTGTCTCGCCTGGTAAATACAATTTTATCTTCAATAACTTTGAACATTGATAATTGCACATTCTGGTCTGATTCCTCTATCGTACTTGGGTGGTTAAAAACTCCACCAAATCTATTGAAAACTTTCGTCAATACACGAGTTGCTGAAATTCAATCAATAACTGGATTATATCAATGGAAGCACGTACCAACCAAAGATAATCCAGCAGATTTGTTGTCGAGAGGTATAAATCCCCATCAGGTTCAAAATTCACTATTATGGTGGTATGGACCCGAATGGCTCAAAAATAGTCATACAGAATGGCCAAATACTAAGTTTGATAATGTTTCTTTACCAGAAATGAAGAGCATATCGAATACTTTCTCATCATTTCAGGTGCGAGAATTTCCATTTGAGAAATTTTCGGACTTAGAAAAATTGAAACGAACTGTTGCATTCATGTTCAGGTTCAAAAATAATTGTCAAGTTGAAAAATCTGATCGCAACTTTGAATCCCTCAGTATTGCAGAAATTGGCCATGCCTTCAAAACATTGCTCAAAATCTCTCAATCCCAATCTTTCCAAAATGATATGAATTGTCTCCACCGCAAAAAAGAAGTTGATCGGAATAGCAAAATTTTGAGCTTAAATCCATTTTTAGATGACGATTTGATCATTCGCGTAGGCGGTAGACTTGATAATTCCGATTTTTCTTTCGATAAAAAGCATCCGATCATATTAGACTCGAAACATTATCTGACTGAATTGATATTTGAAAACGAACATAAAAGACTGTTGCATGCAGGTCCACAACTTTTATTAGCATCAATTCGGGAAAGATTTTGGCCACTTGCGGGGCGCAATTTAGCTAAAAAGATTTACAGGAAATGCATTGTATGTTTTCGTCAAAATCCAAAAACCATACAGCCTATAATGGGTAATTTACCTAAACAAAGGCTACAGCCAGGTTCTGTTTTTGAAGTCACAGGGGTAGATTATGCTGGACCCTATAATATAAAAGATAAGAAGGGACGTGGCTCGAAAACATCTAAATGTTATATCGCTTTATTTATATGTTTTTCTACCAAAGCCATACATTTGGAGTTGGTTACGGATTTAACTAAAGATTCATTCATTTTAACATTGAGACGATTTATGTCTAGGAGAGGTAAACCCTCACGTATCTTTTCAGACAATGGGTCGAACTTTGTTGCAGCTAGTTCTGAGTTGTCGAGTTTGGGCGATTTTTTGAAAAAAAATGAAACTGAACTAGCTGAATCATTTTCGAAAGAACAAATATTTTGGGAATTTATACCTCCAAATTCTCCTCATTTCGGTGGAATCTGGGAGGCAGGAGTTAAAAGTTGTAAATTTCATTTGAAAAGGGTTTTGGGAAGCAATTTGCTCACTTTTGAAGAGTTTTACACTTTACTTGTACAAGTAGAAGCAGTTTTGAATTCTCGACCGCTTTACCCGATGTCCGATGATCCGAACGATTTAGAACCGTTGACTCCAGGCCATTTCCTCATCGGGAAACCTGTAGTTGCACTGGCAGATCCAGACCTTAGAAGCATTCCTATTGGAAGATTATGCAGATTCCAACTCATTCAACAAATGCAGCAGCATTTCTGGATCAGATGGCAGAAGGAATATGTGTCACAGCTTCAACAACGTGTACGTTGGAAACATAGCCAAGGCCAACTTAAAGAAGGAACACTTGTGTTGGTGAAGGAAGACAACATACCTCCTATGAACTGGCGATTGGGAAGAGTTCTCCAGATTTGTCCGGGACGAGACCAAATCGCAAGAGTGGCAATAATAAAAACTTCCAGAGGCACCATCAAACGAGCATTTTCCAAAATATGTCCGCTTCCTCTAGAAGACTAATGTTATTTACGTTTCGTTATTATGTTGAAAGTGGGTACTTCCAAGGCGGGGGGCATGTTGAGAAGATAACCCTATATATATGCATATTTGATTATCCCTATATCTGTTTCATTTTTCTTAGTATCAAGTCGTTCCGAAATGAGATGTATTGTTTTGAGAAAATAAATAACTACTGTCACTGTCACGATTATTTCCAATTGGTATTGAAATCTATAAAAAGGCAGTGGAAGCACTAAAAAATACAGTCCACAAATCACAACACACCTTATAGGCGTACATTTTGGAACGTAGCCTCACAAAATCTGTGATAATTTCACCATTTGCCTCATCTTTCATTAAGCCAGGAATTTTTTTATTCACAAGTGGAATTTGAAACTTATTATCGGGTGAATAATCTGAAGTATCAAATTTTGATAGGTGTTTTTTAACGAGTTCCGAATATAAATCTTCACACGTTATTTCGTATATGAAGCTGTCCGTGTCTGAATACATCAATTTGCAATTTTCTTTACCCAAAGTGGGTATCATAAAGTCGTAATGGAAATCGAACATGCATGTTTTTGAAATGTCTAATATTGCCATTCCAATGTACAAAGGTTTATTGAATATGAGTTCAGCCTTTCTCAATTCAATAGCCATCAAGTCTGTATCGAAAATAGTTCGACTCTGAAATCGGGGGCTGGAAATTAAATTCTTAGCACCATAACGACCGTTCCACGAATTTACAAGTTTGACCACCCGGTGTAACCGGATGTTCTCCATTGTTTTTCCGAAAACGGCATTATTCATTAGTTTATATAAATTTTTTTCGAAAGAACTGGTGGCTACAGCCCTTAGACGAGTATTCATTTCGATATAGGGACGCAGCCACGCAGATTGTTCAAATTTCAGAACCCGATGAATTTTCGTCAGAATCAAACCGTTATTCAGTGCCTGTTTCAAGTTACGATAGTGCAAAATATATTTGTCTTTATTATACAGGGTGCCCATTAATTTTTTCTGTTTGGAATTTGGTGGTGCTCGATGCTCTGGACAAAATGGAAAATCTTTATGTAAATCATGTAATCTCTCAGGATACTCCAAATCGACTTCCAATATGTAGCCTTCCGAAGCATTGTTGGGGATTTGAGTAACATCCTTATCAAAATTTTCAACCCACTGAAAATTGTCGTACGGTAAAAATTCCGACATTGCCCACCCATATAAATTATTAACGTCTAAATATGAAAGATATTTCGAAGGTTTTTCAGCATCGTATGCTTCCATATATTTATTATTTGCTCTTGAATATCTATTCGAACAAACCGATATTCCACCCCTTATCCCTTTTTCTATGAACATAATCATGTCAATGTCTTTTAAAATTCGTAATTTACATTTTGTATACTTCAACATAGCATCCCACGTGTACCCCGGCATAGTATAATACCACGCGGGATCCAACCCATAAGTCGTTATGCTTTTTTCCCGAAAATTCTCAAAAACATCCGCCAATAATAAAATATCTGTTTTCAAATATAGGTCGGCATACGCCCCTAAATTTGTAATTTGGAATGACTTCCAAACATTTTGTGCGTGAGCATATTTCTCTTCTGTTATGTGTTCATCGTTTAATTTATTATAGAATACTTCTCGTGATGGTAACTCAGAGTCGTTCAATTTCTCCATGCTATCTATATAATCATATGGAAATACCCCCTTCTTGGTGAGAAGAGCGAATTTCTCAGCATCTAAATGGATAAATTCTTTTTTCAAAATTTTCAGATTATTTTGATTCAATGTGGATGCTAATTCATCCAACGACGTTCCCATGAATCGGAAAGAATCTATAAATCGAAATTTAATTTTAGTTGCAGCATCGTTCAGTGTAAAGGAAATATATTTCTCTTTATTTGAAGGAAGTATGCTCACACATCCTTTTTTTGCGAGATCTCTTATAATGAAGTGACTGTCGTATCCTGAAAGATTATGAAAAGTAATGGGTACCATGAATAATTTTCGAAAATTGACGTTACAAGGAGCTTGATGCGCCCACCCCCGAAACACCCCCGTAAAGTGATCGTGGTCACGTACGATAACATCTTTGGGGGTGAATGGCTTCTCACAAATATGACAAGTCGTTGCAGCGATTGTATTCAGAGGCACTATCATCGGTTCAATATTCTTTATTTTAGATTCGACATATTTTGCAATATCGGACAACTCATCAGCAAACCATTTCATACAGTCTTCACCTCGATAGCTTTTGAAACGAGAGAGACTGTCGTCATAGGAACACTTTAAGTAGTAGCCTGCACTGAAAGGTATATGTCTTTGGTATTTTGTAGTTTTGTTTGATATGCTTTCATTACATTTTTCCAACAGTGACTCAAAATCGGCGAAAATCATGAATGGGCATTTTTGTTTATAAATATGATTTCGAAATTCCACATAATCATATGTAGGGAACGAAATTTTACAGTCGTTCACTTTTTCACACAAAACAGTATGATCATCTAATTTTTGTTCAGAATGAAAATAATTTAGACATCTATCACATACAAATTTTTTACAGTGGTATTTATTCAATTGGAAACTCAATAATCGCGATATGTTTTTAATCCAACAGTAATGAAATTTAATTTCGGTCTTGTCATCATCAATAGGAGGTGCCTCATAATCGTTCAATTTTGGAAAATAATTGTCTTGAATCAATAGCAAATTAACATGTCTGAGTCGTTTTTTGGTCGTGAGTCTGGCAGGTACTACCACATAAAATGATTTTTGATTTGCTTGATTCAATTCTAAAGTGTAAACATTCACAGAAATATCATTGAGTTGCTCAAATTTGGGAATTTGATGTATCTCCATTGGAGTATTCAGCCCTGTAGTATTCAAAACTGTAGAATAGTGCGGATAATTTGACACTCTGTCTGAGTTTTTTTCTACAGGATATAAGGCGCTAATAATACTCCAAAAGAAGCACATTTCATCATCATTTCGTACATTGATGCATGCATGCTTAATTGCGATTTGTTTCGGTAGCGGAATGAAAGAAGAACCGTTACCAATTTCAAATTTATTTATTGCTACTTCCAACAAAAGAATTTTACTCAAAGCCCAACCCGACATGTGTTCCTCAAATTCACTTAGTTTATTCAATATTACATCCACAGCGTTTTCATTGTACCAAGCAGTCAAGTCTGTACCTGAATCTATAACTCTATTTGGGGTACTGAAATATTTCCGATCAACAATTTCCCCATCATTTGAATTTTTAATAAAATCACCTGAAAATGTTAAGTTAACTTTGAGAATTGACATTTCTTTCAAAATTTTGGAAATCTCACGTTTGAATAAGAAAAAAGCATCACCTAGAAAATTTTTCGGATCTTTATGGGTTAAATTGATGATTACCCCCGTTTTTACTCTACGATTGAAAACATTGTTAACATTTCGCCACTTTACCCTGGAGCTTCGTCGCTGTAAACCTGAGCCTGTATGTTTATTATTCATCATTCTGATAATCAGTCTGAAGCGTTTCAATTCTCCAATTTTTGTAATTATTTTCTTTTTTTCCCCAACCGAGAAGTTAATTTTTTTCATAGCTGAAACGCATTTTTGTATATGCTTATTGATAAATTGTACAGCTCTTTTGGCAATATCATCTGAATAATTATCTCTGATGAGTGAAAGGTATTTATCAATTACCGACATTGTTTTTGGAAAATCGGTCATTTGGATTTTATTGATGAGACTCACCGATTGTTCAGAAATTATTGGTGCGATGAAGTTGTTCTGTACGCTGATGGTTCTGGAAGCTGCTGAGGGAAGGCTCTGCTGAGGCTAGGGACTGCTGAGGACGCTGCTGTGAAGCTAGACTGCCAGGGAAGACTCGATGAAAGGCTACTGAGGTGGTTCTGTGAACGCTGTCGAAATGGTTCTGGACTGCACACGTTGATATATTTATTGTTCTGAAATAATTCCGTTTTTTAATACAAAATATAAAAAAAATTGAGAGTGTGTTTCATGGGATGATGGTAGTGATCTATAGAACTTTAGGTACAAAAAATATTGCAAAAATTCTCTGCATATTAAACGACGATACTAACCTTAATTTTGTACAATTTCAAATGAAGCAACACGATTGGGTTTCCCGATGTCAACCAGCCCCTTGAACACAATGGCGTATTTTCCCGACGAAAATTCTTCCAGGTAGGAGCGGTAGTCCTCCGTCACTCTCTGCGGCAAAAACGATACCTTGTCATCCAAATCCAACAGCACCGTCTCACCAAATTTCCCTCGTACAATTTTGGCTGCTAATATTTTGTGCGGCGTCCCTATAGGCAAATCCGCAACTTTAATAATTGGTTTCTTCTCGACTATGACTGATTTGGCGTTTAATTTTTGTAGATCCATCTCTGAGAAACAAAAATAAAAAAGGATCACAAATCACATGAACACTTTCTCTCAATGAACGGAGGGATATTTGACTAAAATCATTTGTTAAATTTTGGGACACCTCTCTGAAGCAGAATCACACACATTCTCCCCCAGAAAAAACAAGCAGTCTAGGTGAAAACATTCAAGTAAACTAAGGAAAATTTGAACTGAAAAAATGAACCGCTTCGAATTACAAATTCAATGGAAAAGAATAGTCCCTCAAAGGTGCACATTGAAACATTAAAGTGAATCTAAGATAAATTTGATCTGAAAAAATGAACCGCTTCGAATTTCAAATTCAATGGAAAACAATAATCCTTCAAAGGTGTGCATAAAAACAATTTGAACTAGAAATGATTATTGAACTGGCTCTGAATTATATCACATTAAAATTCATCTGAAAGCTGAACTAAGAACGTATGAAAATCAATGAGAACTACAACTCAGAAGGTGAACATGGAAAACAATTGAAAAACACTTACTTTCAAGAAATAATTGACGCACTTGTCACTGGTATCACTCTCAAGTATGAACTGATTTTTCGAAGTGACTTCAAAAAAATTATTGGTGCACTTGTCACTGGTAACACTCTCAAGCATGAACTGATCTTTCGAAGTGACTTGTTAATCTAACAAAACCTCAGACTGGAAAAACCCATTGTTCATATTATTGAATTAATTTTCTTATCGCAGAATGTGCATAAACCAATTTCATTATCAATTTCGCATTTCCTGTCAGCGCGCCTGCATCCAATTGATATCATTATCTCAATAAACATTCATCAACGTTTGGAAAATCCCATAATCTCGCATCCATTCGAATGAATTTTTATTAAAGTGTTTAATTTCTGGTTTTCATTTTTATGGTTGAAATAACATCGTTGAATTTTGATAATTTGAAATTTGGTGGTTCTGGTCATGCTAGGAATTTTCGTACTTTGTCGTTTTTGAGTCGATTGAATTTTACAGCTTTTCGTCGATATTTCCTAAACTATTGAATCTAGAGGAAAAATGATTTTAAGTTTTCATAGTATTCGACGAGATCTACAATTTCACTCCCATGACAAATTTTGATAAAGTGAGTGGTTTCGGAGATATAGTTTGTTTTCTTGAAAAAAAAATCATATTTCCCGTACTGTTGATTTTAGAAAAAAAATGTCTGGAAGTTTTTCATAGTATACACTAAGGTGATCATTTTTTTACTCTTGGTGATTTTTGATTTTCTCATCCGTTTCCGAGATATTCACAAAAAAAACTCCAAACATGAATTTCAGAAATTTCCCGATTTTTCCATTTTCCGATCGGTTCAGAAAAGAATGTTTCGACTGAAAAGTGTAGAGTATTTTGAGACATACACGACAGTTTATTTGTTTTTCGATTACGAGCAACGGTATGGTCTACAGAGTGTCCGAAAAAAACCGACATGTTACACAATAAACACCCATAGAATCTAAAGTAATTTTTTTTAATTTTTCTCCAACAATAGGTCTTTGTTATTTTTCGACGCTGATCATTTTTTCCAAATGTAATTTTTCGATATCTCTTCAAATAAAAAAGTTTTGCCTGCTGCCCGCAGGAGAGAACATGACACGTACCCATGTACCGTCACATGTACCGATGTCATATTCCAACTCCAATCGCCGTACCCAGAACATGACACGTTCCCATGTACCGCCACATGTACCGATGGCATATTCCAACTCCAATCGCTAGATGTGACCTTGAAATGAGCCAGAATGCCTGTTGTATCACTACTACCTCTCATTGATCCTGGTTCCACAACTCCTCCGCTCTCAGAGTGAAATCCTGGGGGTAGCAATAGGATTGGAGTGTTCGCGGAGGATGTCTTGCAGTCCAACAACTTGTGGATGTCTGGCCCTGTTCTTTTTCTTCTTTGATGAAACTTCTAAATGAAATACATTATAGAAATGATAATGTAAATAATAACTGTTCAGACACTAATATTGTTGAAATAAATTGGTTCATCTAAAAATATTATTGAGTTTGTCATGTTGAATATTCAAAGCAGTTATAATATGGTTTACTTCATTTAAATCAATAGTGTCCAACTTCAGTGGTTCAAAGGATTCATGAGAATTCTGATAACTTTGCATTTGGAAGTCTTTCATTTGCACAACACATTCCGGTTCCAGTTAGAACACGAAAGTTCCTTGAATCGGAAAAACGTCTTTTTCATTTTCGTACTTATCTTTGACTAATATATGTTATTGAAAGACGATGATCCATTCGTTCTGCTCAATTTGGTAAATCATGAGTGTCTTAATTTCTGTTGAAATAGCTTGGCAATTCGATAGAATTCATGAATATTTAACATATGCACTTCACAGGGTCTTCTTGAACTCGGATTGGTATCATCCCGTGTCATATACATATACTCTTCTAGTTTGACTTCTTGACACTCGGAGTCAAACAATATGTGAGTTTGCTCATTGAGGATAATAAATTTGGACTGAGTGATGAATATTTGGAAAATATCCTTTTGGATGACTGGGGGGGGGGATACAAATGGTAATGATTGTAATTATGCCTTTCTACTTTTCCAAGAATTAGGAAAAAACAAAATAATTTAATTTGTCAGAGTGCAGCCTAGAACTGTAATGAATCAATAATTGATATACATGAAAAATAACTGGGAACATGCATCATTCAGCTTACATATATTATATTCAACTGTACTACTTTTCATGTGAAATAAATGAAAATAATGAACCTGTAATTGAAATCTGTTATGAGCTTATGGTTACTATATTCTCATAACATGTATAAAAGTACATATAAGATATTCAAAAGTAGGAATTTGCTGATAACCCCGAGCGGACTAATTTCCGTGGGATGTTTTGTTCATACAAATTTCCTTTTAAATCAATCTCGAACAATGTAGAGATATATGAATAAACATTATTATCATTATCATATAATTTAATATTGATATTACATATTCTCCTTTTTCATTAACTTCAAGTGAAGCATTGGGAAGTATATGGTTGTCGACAGTTTTTTATTGAATCCAGGTTTTTTCGGTTCAGTGCTTGAGATGGTCATAGTAGTAATAGTAGCAAATTCAAAATGGATGTTTTTCTCGCTCGCTGGAATATGGAAAATAGTCCTTTCGGGTATTATTCCGTGTGCAGCATGTTGAAATGTTCGACAATTCGACTCTCATCCTGGAGTCATTATCAAGAAATCACAGATATATTTCATCAATATCGCAATAGAACCAACCAACCCTCCTACAGATTGAACAGCCGAATCAAAATATCAACTTTGACAGCCTGAAACTGATGAAACGTCATCGCTCGACCAGATCCCTCGCCGTCCTGCACGTTCTGGTATGGTACAAAAATGAATGTTTATTCCGTAGGAGGGTTGATTAATTGAATTAATTCGATTATTCAAGGCAAAACCTCGCTCTCTCTGTTGGCTGTAAATATTTATTTTCTTCAATCACAAGTGTCATGGCTATTTCTAAATTGTCAGCGCTTCTCAATCGCACATTATTTTAAAGTTGTCCGAGTACCTCTGATAAAATTTGTTGGAACTGAGTCATCATGATTTCGTGATTGGATTCTGAATGTGTTCGAAAAATTATAGAGTTCTTCATTTTTGAAAAGATGCAGTGCAAGCAAATCTTGACCTAGACAATCAATGTTTCTTCGATCAACAAAACTCAATTTAATAGCTGGGTGTATTTCATGTCAGGTTCTCAGTTCACATTTTTTTTTTTTTGTTTCCATACAGTTAAAATAGTGAATGTTCTACCGTAGAAATCAGTAAGAAGTCACAGAGCACTTCGGCATCCAAGACAATTAATCGACCCCCATCCGCATAAAGCTCTGCCTTCTGCGGTTTCCTAATGATAACTCGTAAAATAAAATTATCAATGTCTGGATTGTTTGGATCAAGAAATACTCCTTTCACTGCTCTTTTCAAACTGTACAGGAAAACTCCCTTCGTATTGGGATTCTCTTAGAAACTTGAAATCACGTCAACACATATTCTCAATAGTTGATAACCAACTGGACGATCGACTGCCATTGTTGTTGTTTTGACCGTAGCTTATTTGAATTTTGTAAAATCTTTTGTTCTCATGTTCACAGCCCAATCATTTGGAATTGGCGTCAATTCTTCCCCCTACTCTATTTTCATCTTAATGATACATTTTATCATTGCAAAAGGTCATATGTAATGCTGAGCATTTTTAAGTGAACTCAATATAAGTATTCGCACCCTGTATTTGAAAGCTTCATATACAATGTATCAAAATTCATTTGAGAATTCCTCTCACGAAACACCCAATGAAAGAAGTCTTTGTTTCAGTCTAGACGAGATATGAGATGTCAATGTGTAAACCTCTTGATAGACAAAACATCGCCTTCGCGTGGGATCAGTCCGATGAATGGTTACTTACATTCATCCAGCGTTTGCGATTTTTGCAAAATATGCAAAAATGAGAGTGGACGAGAAAAGGTCGCTCTTAGGTAGTTGATCTAGAGACACGGTCAAGAAACAAACTCGCGAACGCGAGGGGACGGCCTTTTGCAGGTTTGTCCCCTACCAAAATTATGGGGGCGCGTCTCATTACGACAATCTAATTTCGGTCGGAAAATTTCGGGAAAATAAATAATGTCATTGATTCGTGTGCAAAGTGCCATAATCTTGGAATACCACAAAAACTATGGAATGGAATGGAAACAGCCATGCAAGATAGACAGAAAACTTGGTATGTCAATTTTGATGTGTGTTAACGTAAATAACCATTTTATTAACTTTTGGGAAGAGAAAGCCACCATTAATTTTATATCTGTTGTTTGAATCACAAGTTGAGAAATCTTTCTGACTCTCTCTGACATCGAGTAGTTATTGGGATGGGCCGTAGGGCGGCCTATAATATACATTTAGCCAGTAGGGCAAATTTAGAGGCATTTATAGATATAAGTACATCAGATTTTTGTGTTCTGAGTACACATTTTTCTGTTTGTGGAATTTTCATTTTTCTTATGCATAGAGAAGACCACTGCCGGTCTCAATTCATTTTTCAATATTTTGATTAAATTAAATAGTACGGTAAATGTTATTTTTTCGTTATAAATTGTTTTCAATGCATATTTCTTTTGTTATATATTTTTTCTTATCTATTTTGTAAGTTCCTATTTTCATTTCGTTGCTAATATATTGCTTAAAGTTATCAGAGGATTTCATTTCCTACAAGCCGCCCTATCTTCAGATTTCAGAGTATACGAGGAAGCAGAAATTAAACCCTAGGTTTCTCACTAAAGACCCTTTCTTCGTGCAAAGGGCCGAACTCATGTTCCTTCCGGAAATTGCCTTAATAACATCCAAGTTTTGACGTGGAATTACCCTCCTCGTCTGGTGACAGCAAGCTGCCTTAATGAATTCAAAAGCCTTTAGCCAATTACTCCGTCTAGTAACGTGCAGAGGGATTGTAATCTGATATATGTTTTTTTTTTGAGGAAAACATAAAGTAATCGTTGATAAATGATTTACATAAGAGAAATAAGATACTAGAAGCGTTCATGCAGAATTACAATAACTCTCGCAGCCGTTACATCTGGTGATCTAGCGTTGGGATTATTTTTGCTGAAGTGTGAACTACTTGAGAAATGTTGATAAGCAAGTGTTAATGTTGAAATAATACAAAAATAATACCTTTTCAGCAATTACCACACTAGTAACAGAGCGGAGGGATTGTAAATTGTAAAGTTGTCTATTCTGTAAACATAAACTGATACAGATAGGTTGAAAAAGAGGTACAGTGTTAGGAAGAAAATATTAGGGGAATATTGTAAGTACCTAGAAGAGCAATAAAAAATAACAATTACAAACCCTACCGGTCGTTACATCTGGTGACAGCGGTGAGATTTTTGTGAAAACTTGGGGTTGAAATTTCATTATTTTGAGTGGAATTTTTGTGATAATTCAGGAGGAAAAATATCACTTGATTTGGTGGAAAAATAGGTACCTATATAATAATATGAAGAACGAAGATACGTTTCATTTGTTTACAGAATTCTTCAGGCAGTTTGAAGTAGTATAAGTTTAAAGTGCCACTGGGATTTTTGTTGGAAAGAGATCAATATCGAATAGAGAATTTAAGTCAATAAGAAGACACGTTTCAAGAGCAAGTAGCGTTCCGTCGGAACATACTCGAGCGAATTCAGTTTGTTGAATTTTCTGAGATACTTTCGAATAGTTAAGCGTGAAGAAAGAACTATTGAGTTATTTGAAAATTAAGTTGATTCAGTAAATAAGTATTTACTAGTACGAGAAATTGGATAGGTATTTCTATTTTGAAGATCATTGTAGAGAAAAATAACCGGAGAGTTGAGTGACACTAATAGGTTGTCAGAAATAGGGCTATTGCGAAAAATAGCGTATACAGAGGAATATTGCTTTCCGAGAAATTGTGTGACACTTAGGGGTTGTGTCAGAAATAAGGCTATTGCGAAAAAATAGCGTAAACCGGGATATTGTTTTCCCGAAGAGTATGTGACACATACAGATTGTGTTAATACTTTGCACTGGCGTCTGTTGAATGTATTTCAATGCCCGTCGAGGTACTTGCCAGGGGAGTAGTTGTTTTTCGCCAGATGATCGGTAAATCATCCCATTTCAAAGGTTGCTGAGACTTGCTTAGAAGTATATAGGTCAAATGTATTAATTAGAAAAATGAATCTTGAGAAACGATTTTTATACATTTGAGATGAGGAATACTAGCGAATAAATTTACCTGTGACATTCTAAACATTTGTTTTCGTTCTAAAAGTAAAGTTGAATGTTTTTTTTTAATTCTGAGAGCAGTGATTGGGAATTTCATTATTTTTCTATTTTTAATAAATGCTGGAAAAGATAATCGGAGGAATAAAACATATTTGTTGAGAAATGGAAAATATAATTTCCATTGTTGTAAGTTTTCATTCAGTTGTAGCAAATATAATTACAGAGTGAAGTAATGATAATTTTTTTTTGTGCTCAGGAAGTTGATTTGAACTTTTTCATTTAGTTGGAAGTAAATATAATAGAGAGCGAAGTAACGATAATTTTTCTTGTAGCGTTTATGAAGTTGAAACTAGTTGAAAGAATATAAAGCGATGAAAGTTATTTGAAACAAGGATAGAGAAAAATTCATATAGTTAAAGGATTATATCACTGTTGTCAGAAATTGAAAATTTTGAAATAATTCGTGGTCATGGAATTTCGCGATGTAATTTAATAAAAAGAATACCGCTTCAGACTGCATTTCAGGTATAGAAAAAGAAGCTAATAAAGGTAGGTGGATATGTTTTTTTTGAGAATTCATTTTTTAAAATGGCCATCTCTTCCCAAAAATACTAACACAATTTCGACAAGAAGATCCAGCGAGAAAGAAGACAGCAGGAGCATATTTTCGTATATGCCTACACATGAAGTGACAAAGCACCCGCTTTGTATATGGAAAGCGAATTCTGGGCCTGAAGTAAAAGGCCTTCTAAAAATCTGGGTAGATTCATACATAAAATTACAAATAGACGTGGAGAGAAAAATTTGTGAAATTTCGTTTCACAAAGGTAATAATAATAAAAGGGGATTTGGGAATTGATTTGCATCAGTTGAAGGTATTTTTTTTTAGGCGTAACTTATGGACAATTCGAGTTTTTCCGTAACATATACAAGGTGACTGGAAACATTTTACGAATGAAAAAAGTAACTGATATTTTTTGTTGGGATAAAAGGGGATTGAATAACATCGGTGGAGAGTATTTTATGTTGAGAAGTAACTTATTGACAGCTTGAATTTTTTTTAATATACAGGATGATTGGAATTATTTTGCGCTGGAGGAAATAGCTGGTGATCTTTTGTATCGAGAGTTTTTACAAACACGGAAAATTATAAAAGCATTTTGTGCAAGGGGGAAAATAATTTTTCTGAAAAGTAACAAGAAGAGAGTAGATTATTTTTTTTAAATAGGAGTAAGGGAATTCTGTTGTGAATAAGAAACAAGTTTCAGTAAATTGAGATGCATTGGAAATTTTTTTTTGAGAAAGACCGTAATGAGACGTGACCATAAAAGGGGAAAAGAAAATGGGTCGGAGATTTTCTGTTGAGAGCACATTAGAGCGATGGGACGTGGCTCGAAATTTTTGTTTTTCAGGAAAGCGGCCAGAGTAGAATGCCGGTAGCTGAAGTAAGCTTATATAGAGGGGGCTGTTGAGAGCACGTTAGAGCGATGTGACGTGGCTCTAAGTTTTTGTTTTTCAGGAGAAAGCGGCCAGAGTAGATTGCCGGTAGCTGGAGTGAGCTGATATAGAGGGAGCTGTTAAGAGCACGCTAGAGCGATGAGGCGTGGCTCAGAATTATTGTTTTTCAGGAAAGAGGCCAGAGGAGAATGCCGGTAGCTGAAGTAGGCCGATATATAGCGCGATTAGAGGAGTCGGACTCAAATTTTGCGAAGCGAACCATGTGAAGGGGTAACATGGATAATCGCCGGTCCTCCGAGTGTCACGCTAGAAAACTGCAAGACAGCCTAGGTGGCAAAAGTCAGGTTTTGCCCTCAACACAGAGTGTTGGTAAGGAGCAGTTTAGTAAGCGGTTAAAAGTATTTAGTATTATGTGCTGTACTTACCGCCGAAGCCAAACCGACTAGTGAGGACCAATAGTACCAGTTTTAACTGATGAGGCCAATGCGAGAGTGATATTGGTATTTTATATAGGCTCCAGGAAAGCGAGAGGACAACCGCTGGGAGAAAGCGATGTGTTTTAATTACCTTATCGGGGACAAGATGAATGGGGATATTCAGCTGAGAGTAGTTGAATTTTTTTTCAGAGAGAGGAGGACAATCGCTGGAAGAAAGCGAGATGTGTAATAGACTTGTCAGGGACAAGATGAAAGCGAGATGTTTAGTAGCCTTGTCGGGGACAAGATGAAAGAGCTGCAGGGAGCAGTCTAAGGAGAAGTTGGAGCCCGAAGAGAGGCCAATTTTGGAGACGCCGAGGAGGCGCAGTCTTGGAAAGACATAGAGAGAGGCATAGACATGCGAATTTTACTTGGCGAGTTTCTGTAGGAGAAATCTTGAGCGAGACGTTTTGGTCGTGAGCGATTTATTGTTGGAGAGTCATAGAAAGTCTTTATTTTTGCTCTATAGAGGGGGCCGCAGAATTCCTTTGTTAGATTCCACTGGTGAGTAAAAGTCTCACGATGGAAACCAAGCTTCGATCGGTGAGGTACCGACCGAAACAGTACCGTGTAGGAATGGGTGAATGCAGAGCTGTAGAAATGTACATTATTGTTTATATCAGGGGTAATTAAGACGTTAAAACGTTTAGGTAGGATATAATTTTTTTTTTAATACAGGTGCACCAGTATTTTTATTATAGACTCTGATTTAATATAGGATGTTTAATATATGTTTAGTGTGCATAAATACTGCAGGTAACGTTTTAACTTTAGATGCGCTAGCCGAAATAAGATTGAGATAGTTGAGTAAGACTTTATATAATCAGGACGGATTGATTTTTTTTTGTGAGTTAGAAGTAGGAAAAAGACGTTTTATAGACGATTAGTATAGGTAACGTGAATCGCACTACGAACTACAGACTTTTCATAAGAAGACGGCAGGTCAATATGGTAGACCTTGTTTGGGGTCATCGTCAACGTCATCATCACGTGAGGTAACCTTGATCATGATTGCCAGATTTCCAATCCAGGTGAAGTTGTTCCAGTTCAACGGCGACGAGTAAAGTATCGAAACGTCGACGAAAGTGAATCGCACAGTTCGCGAAGTGCTCGGAAACTCAGACTATGTAAAATCGAGTCGGGCAAGTAAAAGTAATTCAGTTTTGATAAGTCGCGCCTGTAGTACAAACAAATACGCGAGCGTTTTTGGGGAACTTTCAATTACAAACCGCTTGTGATCGCAAGGTGTCATTCTGCTAACCAGTTACCAGGGGAAGGAGAGATATCGGCATTAGTGGCCACCAGTTTCAGCACCATGGAAGGAGTAACCCAGTCGCAGATAACAGATGTAGAAGGACAAGGACGTCCTAGGCAAGTACCAGTAATGTCGCCTGAAAGGCAGTCAGTTTGGTTTCAACCCATAGTTGTGGGGTGGCAGTATCAGCCGTGTATTGGCATGCAGATAGTCCATCGTTAGCAGATGGCAACCCAACCGAGAAGCTGAGGAACCAGTACCAGGAGAGCAGGCTAGCTTTCCACAAATCCATGTTTATGTGTCCACTCTATACCCGAGGAGTGGACAATACCATTTTTCCCCATGCGACATATAGACAATATAGTGCGAGTCGAAATCCCGCAATGAACAATTCTGGCACCGTGAGCCGGACGTTGCAGAAGAATTTAAATGTTTTCACTCTGCAAATTCGTAATGACTTCGAATTCCCCTAATAGACTTTCTTTTGGTTAACGCGAATTAGTGCGTGTAAAGTCCAAATAAACGGTTTGGACAACTACAGAGCTCATTGTCATAGGCTCTAAAGTCGACTGTAGTAACGACGGCAGCTGAGTAGCGGCGTCGACAGCGTCGAAGTCCTGGGTTTCCCGGTATCATGAAATAGGTTACTCTCATTGTCATCATTGCCATCGACCACCTGTGATCGTGCGCGTTCAATGCGACGCGAGTGTAGTGCGGGGAACAGACTCGCGAAAATTGTTTCGCCGCGGAAAATATGTACAGGGGTAGCCATAAGTTGGGGTACAGTGTTCGTGTGGGAGCGCGAAATTGTACGCCCCGCGAATTATTATACAGGGGATAGTCATAAGGTATATAATGGAAACTTATAAAAATAGTTGATGGTCATTAATAATTTTGAATTCAATATACGGGGGAGAGTCAGAAAATATTTGGATGGAGATCACCGAGGTAGGTGATCATTTGATTTTTTTTTTGGTTTGAGGTTGACTGTCTATTTCGTTGGAAAAGTTATGGCATTGGGTATGCACAGAACTTTTTCGTAGGGGAGAGTGATGTAATGCTGAGCATTTTTAAGTGAACTCAATATAAGTATTCGCACCCTGTATTTGAAAGCTTCATATACAATGTATCAAAATTCATTTGAGAATTCCTCTCACGAAACACCCAATGAAAGAAGTCTTTGTTTCAGTCTAGACGAGATATGAGATGTCAATGTGTAAACCTCTTGATAGACAAAACATCGCCTTCGCGTGGGATCAGTCCGATGAATGGTTACTTACATTCATCCAGCGTTTGCGATTTTTGCAAAATATGCAAAAATGAGAGTGGACGAGAAAAGGTCGCTCTTAGGTAGTTGATCTAGAGACACGGTCAAGAAACAAACTCGCGAACGCGAGGGGACGGCCTTTTTCAGGTTTGTCCCCTACCAAAAATTATGGGGGCGCGTCTCATTACGACAATCTAATTTCGGTCGGAAAATTTCGGGAAAATAAATAATGTCATTGATTCGTGTGCAAAGTGCCATAATCTTGGAATACCACAAAAACTATGGAATGGAATGGAAACAGCCATGCAAGATAGACAGAAAACTTGGTATGTCAATTTTGATGTGTGTTAACGTAAATAACCATTTTATTAACTTTTGGGAAGAGAAAGCCACCATTAATTTTATATCTGTTGTTTGAATCACAAGTTGAGAAATCTTTCTGACTCTTTCTGACATCGAGTAGTTATTGGGATGGGCCGTAGGGCGGCCTATAATATACATTTAGCCAGTAGGGCAAATTTAGAGGAATTTATAGATATGAGTACATCAGATTTTTGTGTTCTGAGTACACATTTTTCTGTTTGTGGAATTTTCATTTTTCTTATGCATAGAGAAGACCACTGCCGGTCTCAATTCATTTTTCAATCAGAAATTAAACCCTAGGTTTCTCACTAAAGACCCTTTCTTTGTGCAAAGGGCCGAACTCATGTTCCTTCCGGAAATTGCCTTAATAACATCCAAAATTTGACGTGGAATTACCCTCCTCGTCTGGTGACAGCAAGCTGCCTTAATGAATTCAAAAGCCTTTAGCCAATTACTCCGTCTAGTAACGTGCAGAGGGATTGTAATCTGATATAAGTTTTTTTTTGAGGAAAACATAAAGTAATCGTTGATAAATGATTTACATAAGAGAAATAAGATACTAGAAGCGTTCATGCAGAATTACAATAACTCTCGCAGCCGTTACATCTGGTGATCTAGCGTTGGGATTATTTTTGCTGAAGTGTGAACTAGTTGAGAAATGTTGATAAGCAAGTGTTAATGTTGAAATAATACAAAAATTATACCCTTTCAGCAATTACCACACTAGTAACAGAGCGGAGGGATTGTAAATTGTAAAGTTGTCTATTCTGTAAACATAAACTGATACAGATAGGTTGAAAAAGAGGTACAGTGTTAGGAAAAAAATATTAGGGGAATATTGTAAGTACCTAGAAGAGCAATAAAAAATAACAATTACAAACCCTACCGGTCATTACACATAAAGGTTTTCCATACAAATTATTTACTGAATACGGTTATTTTTGGTATATATGATTTAATAATTTCATTCAATATTTATTAAAACCAAATGGTGACATTTTGAAATATCAAATATTTGAAACGTCAAAATCAAAATGAAACAATTTGTATAAATCCGTGGCAACATAATGAAGTGAAAAGAGCCCATGGGATCTTCTCAGTATAATGTTGTTCTGATTGGTTTTGTTTGTGGTGACTATATATATACTGGTGTATTACTCCATATAAATACAAAAGATTGTCAGCCAATAAGAAGACCGATATGGCCTACTTGATCGAGAATTGATGACGTAGGCGTACTAGTAATTCAAAAAATCCGCCAGGTACTCTCGCAATTGCGAATTCCTGGTGTGCTGATATTGATTGATGATATTTTCATTTGAGCAATTTCATTCAAAACCCGAGTGATCTTAGCTCAAAATTTCGGTTTAAAAGTGGTAACACTATTATTCAGCCAAATATTCACATCAATGCGTGTGGGCGAATGAGAGTATTAGTAGTGAGAATTCAAATTTTATGTATGTAAGTGAAAAAAGGCTTTTTTTCTGGTGAGTGAATACATAAGTTATTTCCTATAATCTTCTCGGTTGAACTGAAAATGCTATAGCACTTTTTTTATGGAACTTAGTAATTCGGTCTTTTTTTGAAAAAACCATTAGTTTTGCAAAAAATCTAATTTTCTCCAAAAGTCAACATCAATACGTTAAGTCCTCAACAATAAAAATCACATCAAACCAAATTGGTTATAGTTTGCAAATAAATGCATTTTCTGACAAACTAATGTTTTTTCCCGCTTAAAAAGGTTCAGAACGAGTGAAAGAGAGTGATGTTTGATCAGAAAAAGGACGAATTTTGTGTATTCAAACAACAGAAATTTGAAGTGAAAATTGTGAAGTTTCACAACAAAAGGGAACTGTATCTCCGAAAATATACGAACCCACCAAAAATTTCATTTGGATTTTTTGTAGAGGAGACCGAATCACGCAAGTTCCACAAAAAAAAACAGGTGCTCATAGTGATCGAAGTATTACCCTGAAAATATCTGAGAGGAAAATATCAGTGCATTTATAGAATATCGAGATGTTCCATAACGTGTGCACCCTCTAGAATTTTTTTGCCTGTAAACCTCTGTATTTTTTGTAATAACTGCGAAATGTTCAAACGGTTAGTGAATATACTAGAACGCGAGATTATTCTTGGATTGAATGTGAATTTTGTTTTCATCAGCCTCAGAATAATTTCGCGTTATATACGATTTTCTCAGTACAGACCAGTGTTATAGGCATTCTCAATCACGCCTTCTATATTTGTTTATCGAACAGCAACCTAGTTCTATCTTTTAGTGGTTTGAGCCGTTTGGACACAACTTTTTGATATAATTTCAGGAACAGTTGACATCCCAACCAGCTTTTTTCCACTGATCACATTCTTCCGATCTCAGAACATTGCGGAATTTTGAATGAAGAATATCATGAAAGATGGGAGTAACAATAAACATATGTTTGTTGTTGAAATTTTTTTTTCTGACTTTCGAATGGCTATAACTTCTGAATGGATGAAGAGTACCCATTTTGAGCCTTCAGGTTCAGTGTCTGAAATCAGGTAGGTTGGTTCAAAATTTTTTTCGAAACGTCCAGTAAACAAATGATTACTTTTGCTCTCACTGAAGTTACTGTGGCTGAAGAAAACCAACTTTACCTTCGATGTCCTTTTTTGGGTTGAAGTTATATTTCTATGATCTGTTGATTGTTCATCAGAATTTTCCAATTCGACACATTTCTTCCAAGTTCGAGCATTGGTGCCATTGGTTGTTGTAAGCCATGTAATTGCAGTAATTGAAAATCATGGATTGAAAGTTATTTCAGGCGAATGTTGTCAAATGCAGTGTTTCAAGTAGGTTTTCCAACTGGGAAATTCTTAAAAACAATCAGCAATTCACACGAATATAACTTCTATTGAACATTAAGATGGGATTTGCTCAACACAGACCAATGTATTCTCAGTCAACCCAGCACGAAATTTCATAGATATATCAATGAAACTCCGCAAATTGAGATGATTTCAATGTTTGTTTACATCCAAAAACTGGATGCGAACGCCTCTATATTTATTTGTCGAACAGCAACCTAGTTTTATGTTTTAGTGTTTTGAGCCATCTAGTCATTCTGTTTCACTAGATAACGTAAACACTAATTGGTTCCTGAGCCCCCAAATCACAACCTTTTGATATTATTTCAGGAACAGTTAATTTTTCTAACCAGCGTTGTTCCACTGATCATTTTTGTCCACTCTATTGGAACGTTGCGGATTTCTGAATGGAGAATATCGAAGAGAAGCGAGTAATGATACACATATGTTCCGATCATTTTTTGGAGCAAAAACAAGGTGGATTATGCTTTTTTGTGACTTTCGAGAGTACTGCTTGAGCCTTCAGGTTCAGGTTCAGTGACTGAAACCAGGTAATTTGATTCAAATTTATTTTTCGAAAAACCGGTTTTGTACGTCCGGCAAACAAATGGTTACTTTTGCTTTTCCTGAAGTTTTTGGAATATAGACTGAAATATTGGTGTGTATGTAGATGTTAAATATCACATTGATACCTTGTATCAGAAGCATACTGAAAGTTAAGGGGATTATTTGTGGATCATGATCTACAACAGAAACCATAATTTACAATACTTTTGCTGCATATACCTACCAATCATGCAAGCACAAGAATATTCACCTCGTAAACTTTAGCAGTATCTGAATGCACTTGAAGGGTCAACTAGTGTTAGTTTAGATAATTTCAATCTTTCATCCAAAGCTGCGGTGAGATATTTTTTGTTCCTTCATTTACAGATATCATGAGTTTTCTCCTCCAATGACTCTTGATTGAAGTATTACAGCCTGTAGTCTGAGGACTGGTTATTCAATCTTGAGAATGAAGAATATGGATGGATATGACCATTTCATATTGATATATTGCCGTATTTGATGACTATAGAAAATTGTTGGCAACTCTGCGCCAGGTGATTCTTTGATCATCATTAAGTAAGGGACATTTGCACTTATACTAAAAGGAAGAATAATTGAAATTGTGTGGAATTGCTACAGCAACTTCTGATAGTATCAAATCGAAAGAACTGATATTCATAAAAAGGACAATGTCACAGATTCGAGATTTGACATTTAGACTTTGAAGACGCTAAATCAAGTATGAAACATATCACTTGATCTTGGTGAAATACAGTTATTTATTGATAACATGATAAAGATTCAATATCATATTTCCAGTTTAGTTTTTTGCGCTGAGTTGAATGCATACTATGAAAGAATGGAATTGGAGCATTTGCAAAACTCAAGTGTAGATTGTTAGCGCTTCATGCTGCTAAATTGCAAAAACCGAGGAGGTCTCATTAAACCATCTCCGGATATAATAAAAATTTGCCTATTTTCTGAAAAAAAATTGCGATTTTTCTTGCGATTGAATGACAACCAGTTGCCAAAAGAGTCCCATTTCTTTGATATATTCATTAATAAAATCTGCTCCGAATTATATTGTTACAACTTTGGTGAATTTTCACAACTTTGATGAATCTGTTACAACTTTGGTTTGGGGGTTGCTCAGGGTAGCTTTATGATAGAGATAACATGAGGGAAACACCAGAATACTTGAATACTAGGTTTAATGCCTTGGAGTTGTACATAGGGGTCTTTTCCCAATCAGGTCTTAATAACAACTGTCTTATTATAATACATGATAACATCATCAAAAATTGTCGAGTTGAGGAATCAGCTACCGCGGTCCCCCCTCGATCCGTACGCCTCGTGTTGGTCATAGTGACAATACGTTGCCGCTTCGCAGGGTAGAGTCCTTTACCGACATAGGTCATCATCTCGCAACACTCCCCCTTGCAACTGAGACATCGACCCCGATGTCCGAATTAGATTGACGACTTGTATCCAGCGTTCGGAGTCCGTGGTTTCCTTGGTAACTGACCCTGCAATCCAAGAAAAACTACGGCAGTACCTACACAAAATCTTAGACTTAAAACTAGGTTTTCAGGCATCAATCTCGCAATCATACATTTATTATAATAATTTTCTTTTCGTGAAAAAACTTTTTCTATGCTATTATTTCTTATTCTATTCTCTTATATTCTATACTGCAGTATGCGTTAACATCGAGATTGTGGTTTATGTCGATGTTTTATGTTTGCTTTTTCTTTCCGCGCTACTTTCTCTTTTCTGTATCTCTATTACTTCCTCTTTTCCACTTTCCAGCGATGACAATTCACGCGATTGCAAGGGCTGCTTCTCTTTATTCCATTTTACCAAAAAATAATACATACTCTAAGCAGTAAAGACTATCAGGACTAACAAAACAAATATGCCACTGATATCATTTAAAATTATGTTTCAATTTGTCGCTGATACTGTGGAAATCGTGCCAAATCCTAACAAGTAAGGATTTTTCATTATTATCACTATAACCAAAACAGTTATAACCCAATCAATAGAGCTTTCAATTTTCCATCCCACTTCGTGGAAGTGGTGTGAATCTATTAATGATGACTGACTTTCTTCAATACGGGGATATTTTTGTTTTTCGAAATGATGTACAAATTTTGGAACTTTCATAGACCAATTCTCATTCAGGCATTCCGAAAAAATTTCAAAATTCAAATGAGTATATGTAGTCATGGCATCCAGTTTAAATGAATCGAATTTGGACCACATAGCTGGCAAAATGTGTTTAAAACTGTAGTCACTTATTCCTCTTGTGTCACAAGGAAATACTTCTGAAACTGATATTTTTTGTCCAGAAACTAAAGAACAATCACACGGAATATTAATTTCAAGAGAGCCCAAATTATCCGCTTGGTTACTTGCTATGTTTTTTTGTTTGATTGGGGCACCCCAACGACAAATCGATTGGGGCATGCGTTATAATGAATTTTTCAGATTCTATTTGGTTAACTAGAGTACTGTTATCTAAAGAACAAGTCAGTTCACAAACATTTATCAACTCTGAAACTTGAGCTCCGCGAGCCAGCCTGTAAAAGCACGTAGGATTCTTCACACCGGTGTCACTAGCTCTAGATAAAAAACAAAGATTGTCATTTTCGAGGCATGCTCTCACAGCAATTACAGCAATTATTTTCATTTCTTCGTTATCTTCTGCCAACAGAATCTCGTTCTCGTTAAAAACACATGTTTTGTCACTCCAAGCAAAAGGCGTAAATGTGAGACGAAAGATTTCCCAGTTTCGTTTTATCTGCTCTACCGGTAGTTTTAAAGAGATAACAACAGCGTCGTTTGATGCTACGCAAGCGGCTATACTGAGTCGTAGGTATCCTGTTACATCCTCTAAATTTATAACAAGTTCATGTCCTTGCTTTTTCAATGATTTTCCTATTCTTGATGAATTTTTCTGGAAGGATTTCGAATCAATTACTTTTATGGGTATTTTATCATCACGGCATTGACTAATTATTTCGTACTTATTAAATATTTGGAGTATCTTTAAATTTTGGAGAGCGTGATTGATTGCATATTGCCAAAGAAAATTGGTATCCAACGCAAAATATTTCGATTGGTTATTCATCACATTACGAATTTCTTTGAAGGTTCCAGCTATTTCATGAGCATAAGAATTTGTGTGGGATACGACCGAAGTTATGTCAGAGCTAAATTGTTTTATTGAATTAACTACACTCAACTATTCGGCATGATTTTCATTACCAGCTAGCTGCAAATTGTTTGTAATGTGCCTTAGTTTTTGTTCATCAACGGAGAATGGTTCTACAGCGCGTTTTGTCAACACTGCACAACACCAATCCAAAACTTCGCCTTGAAACTCTATTGCTCTAGTCAAGATTTACGGATACGGGTTTTATCCGATTCCATAGTAGACTCCTGCACCATGATTCGTTGTATGATTTTCTGATGTTGTAAAAACTGCCCGTTCAAGAAGTGTAGGAACTATGAACGCTTACAACTGGCGTCAGTATTTTTTAGACAGCTTCCCATATCAGGTACCTACCAATCTCATTCCCCAATTGTCCGCTGTTAGAAATGGTGCCTTATAAACCAGTGGAACAGAAGACTAATAAACCAAAAGATTTGGCACTTTGCCCAATGAACTCCGGAAACTATACTTATTTCGGGTTGCCCTCGTATAATGAAAAAATTCAGTAGTAAAATCCTATTAGATTGTTCATTTTTATGTTCGACTATTATCCGCGATAGAACTGGAGTTGATTTGACCGATTGAAAATGCAAGATCGCTAGAGAAATCAGAATAGTTTTTTATTCCGCAAACTTTTATTTTTCAAACTATAAATCTTGCAATGTAAATGCATGACTACAAAGTGCGATGAAATCGAGTTGTACTTACAAAGCGCGTTCTTTGAACGGCTTCATTCGCTCCACGTGTATCGTGTCTTGTTTTAAATTCTTACCCTTCTTCATTTCGATTTTATAATTGACGTCATTTACTTTTTCGATTATTTTATATGGGCCAAACCATCGATGGAGTAATTTTTCTGACTTACCAACTTTTCGAGTCGGTTTATACACTAAAGGTCACAGCTCATTAGAGCCACCCGGCACCGGCTCGCCTCCTGCGGCTAGCATTCATTATGAGGACTTGTACGGGTATGCGCTCACTATATCAACTCCGTAGCGTCACCGGATCGCATCGGTCGTAAGCCCTCCACGCGCGGACAGCGGGTGGACCACTCAGTGACAATTCGCTGCTCGCATGCTTGCCTCGCGTTGACTGCGCGTTGCCAACGTGCGGGTCCCGAGTGGACCGCGCGCTGCCCGCGAATGATTCACAGCTATGAGTGCCAATTCACGGATTGTAAAATTTGACATTACGAAACACACGTGTAGACCTAGTGCCAATTGTTAACAGACTACTCAAAACTTCGTGGACAAAACGACGTCCCTTCGTTGACTTCTCGGCGTTCACTCGTTGACCGCACGGGGTCCACTGGTTGACCGCGCGACATTTATTGGTGAGAACGCGGCGTCCACATGTCGACAACGAGTGGACGCCGTGCGATGAGGCGGTAACGAGTGGGTGCCGGGTGGCTCTAATGAGCTGTGACCTTAATACTTTATCGTCTACACGATAACTGACATGTCGATGCGTCTCATCATATCTGGATTTCTGTCTTTGTTGTTTTTCCGCTATTTTTTGTCACATCTTCCCTAGTTTTCTGAATTCGATTTAACGTTTCATTTACTTCTGAATTGTCGCTAAAATTCGTACATATATCAAATTCGGCTATATCTATTGGTACTCGAGCTTCACGGCCATAAACTAATAAAAATGGAGAATGTTTCATCGTTTCTTGGGGCGAGACAATATAACCAGAACATAAGTATCCCAGTCCTTTTGATAGGTAGAAACATTCATAGAGATCATGGTGGCAATTGTGCCATTGAAATGCTCAACAAGAGCAGGGTGGTAAGCTGTTGTGAACGTTGGGTGGCTACCTATACCCTTCAATAACTCTTTGACTAGATTTGAAGTGAAACATGCTCCTCTATCACTAATAATTCGCTCAGGGCATCCGTGTCTACAAATGATGTTTTCGAGTTGAAATTCAGCCACATTTTTTGCTGTTGCTGCGGGTAACGCCTTCGTCTCTGTCCATTTTGTTGAATAACAAAGAGCCGTTACAATGCATGTATTGCCCAAGTCTGATTTTGTAAGGGGGCCCAAAATGTCAATTCCTATTTTTTGAAAGGGTTGGCCCACTTTTATGGGTTGTATAGACCGGGTTGTGCTTTAGGCACATATATTTTGTGCTGACAATGAGTACAGGTTTGGCGTATTGTTCGACTTCTTTATACATGTTTGGCCAAAAATATCGATTTTTTAGTTTCTCAAAAGTTTTCGCGAACCCTAAATGACTTCCGCTCAACGGGTCATCATGAAAGCTCAATAGAATTTTCCTTTTAAGATTTTTTGGTATTACAAATAGTTTTGCTGACCCAGCTGGTCCGAAATGCTTTTTATAAAGTATGCCATTTTCATGAACAAAACTTCGTGATTGTTTTACTAATTTGTTATTTGCTTGTTCAGGATTTGTAATTGCGTTAATGAGTTCGGTGAGTAGATCATTTCTAAAATGATGCAGTACTGGATAGTTCACGAGTTTTGATTTCACCTCATCGAAGGCTTCTTGTTCGACCTTGGACCAAAAAAAACTTCGATGTTTTCCTCGTTAATAAAGTGAGAGGTCTCTGCAGAATTAGCAATAGATTTTCTATAACAATTGGCAAGTCCAACAAAAGATTGCACTTGTTTCACCGTTTCAGGTATTGGAAAATTTTCAATTGCAGCAATTTTGTCTGGGTCAGGTGAAATACCAATATTACTAGCCACGTAACGTAGAATTTTCATTTCTTGAAATGCGAAAGAACACTTAGCAGGTTTCAATTTTGATTTTGCACGTCTGAACCGATCAAACAGTCTACGTAATTTTGCTAAATGATCTTCGAAATTTTCTCCTTGTACCAAAACGTCATCTAAATGAACTATGCATGTGTTGTATTTCAATCCTGATAGAACCTGATCCATACACCTCCGGAACAACGGTGGAATTATTGAGAGGCCAAAAGGAGCAACATTGAACTCGTAGAGACCATCCCCTACTATGAATGCCGTTTTATGTTTGTCCCCTTTCAGCTATACTAATTTGCCAGTAACCCGAAAATGAATCCAGAGACGTAGAAAAGTTAGAGCCATTCAAGGCAGCTAAAAGATCATCTATTACCGGCAAAGGACAACAATCCTTTTTTATAACCGCATTTATTTTTCTGCAATCCACACAGATAGATAGATAGATAATTTTATTGATCATAATTCTTCAGTGTATAAATGAAGTTTTACAACATTGAGAAGAAAAACTCACAGTACATATTATATATCAACTATTACTATGGTTAAAATGTCCGTATACATAAACATACACATATACACACATATCGTCATGCAGTAATAAAATTATCACATATCTAGGAATTTGAAAAACGCTGACAGTAATCTATGTACTCTTACATGCTGTAAAATGCGTTATTTATAAGGAAGGTCTTGAGCCCTAATTTGAATTTGATGATTTTCCTCTCAGTTTTTATTTCATGTGGTAGAATGTTGAAAAATCTCATACCAGCATAGTTTGGAGATTTTTTGTAGCTCTCGTATTTGTAATACATTTACATGTGTATAGTATTGACCCAATGACTTCACAAAGTGATTCGGAAGAATTGTTGAAAGACAGTTTCCCTGAATCGCAATGTGAAGCTATGACTCCTAAGCATCCTGGTGTTTATAATTCCTTCAGTCTCAATCTTTGAAAGCAACTTCAGAAAAGTAATGAATCCTTGAATCTGGCCATTCGGTGCGTGTGTTCAGCAATTTTTAAAGTTGCAGAAGAGGGTGGTAACCAAGACATAGAACGAGATTTTTCTTCGCCCAATATTCTTGTCCTCAATATTAACATGGATGTAATCCAATGCCCTTCGTGGTATTAGCCAGGGGAGTAGTTGTTTTCTAATAGGTGTTAGTCCGTCAACCTACAGTGTAGGTGAGTTGAGGCAGGCCTGAACAAATTGTTCATTTTTTGAATATTCAATATTAACAGTATGAATGACCAAAAAATTAATGATTTATATTGTGATATCCACGTGTTCAAAGAATTAAATTTTTTATGTCTCACTGAGGTAAATGAAAAATGTGACACGATCGACAGTATTGTTATTCAAGGCTTCACCTTAGCTAGTTCTTTTTGTAGAACAGACTTTCAAAGAGGAGGGGTAGGGATATGGGCAAAACAGTCTCTTATTGTTGAAGTTCTGAAACCAAACAATTACTGTTCAGAAAAAAATGTAGAAATATGTGGTATATCTTGGAATTATAAAAACAGGAAATACATACTGATTAACTGCTATAGATCACCCTGTGGTGATCTCAATATATTTTGTGATGTAATGACTGAATTACTGGATTCTATATTCCAACCAAATACATTTTTAATTGTACTTGGTGATTTCAACTGTGATGCGTGCAATGAATCATCTGATTTCAAAAAGTTGAGTTATGTGTTCTCATGTTTTAATCTCCATCACGTTGTGAACTGGCCAACTCGTGTGCAGGGAGATAGCTGTACTACGATCAATAATATTTTCATCAATTTTCCCAATGATGGTGTTACCTCTGTCCTGGATAATGATATATATAACGATGTCTCTGATGATCGAGATGAATCATATTGGAGTCTAAAGAGATCATATGACTGTGAATACATTTCGAATTTCTAGAATGCCCTGGCAGGTGAGGGATGGAATGATCTTTATATTGCTGTTGGTGTCGATGATGCCTTCACTACTTATAGTGAAATATTCAAATATCATTTTGAGTATCATTTCCCATTGAAAAAAGTTCATTGTAAGCCGAACAATAAAAAATGGGTCGATAAGGAAGTTGTGATTTCAAGTTCAAAGTTGAAAGATCTTTTCAGACTGAAGAATAATTTTCCTGAACTAACAGATCATTACAAGAAAGCAAAACAAAAACATAATATGCTATTGATCAACAAGAAGAAATTATATTACCAAAACTATATTAATAATTCTGACGATCCCAGAAAGAGTGCTTGGAAAGTAATTCGTAAATTGAACAATGAATCTAAGAGGAATTTCACAATACACAAAACATTATCTCACATACAATCTTCCTGGAACCTTTTTCCTCAGGGGAACTGCTTCTTTTGTTGAACAAAAAATTAAATAACAAAATTTCAGCAGGTTATGATGAAATACCTACATTCATTTTGAAAAAATCGTTGAACTTCATAATCCAACCATTGACATTTTTATTGAATCTCTCCTTCGAGACCGGTAAATTTCCAGACAAACTAAAAATAGGAAAAATTATTCCTGTTTATAAAAAGAACGGCCACGAGCAAAACGAAAATTATAGACCCATTACTATTACAAGCGCTTTTTCCAAGATATTTGAATATGGATTCTAAGATAGACTGAACAACTTTCTAAATAAATACGATGTTCTCTCCACATCACAGCATGGCTTTCGGAATGGTGAGTCGACCATCACAGCAATTCACGATTTTCATGATAGTCTCATACATTTTCTTGACCAAGGTGAATCATCCATAGAAATTTTCTGTGACCTGAGTCGAGCTTTCGACTGCGTGGATCATAATACACTTATATATAAATTAAACAGTTATGGAATCCGGGAAGTTGCTCTGAAATGGATTGAATCCTTTATCAAGGGTCGTTCACAATTCGTGGGTCTCAGATACCTCGAAAATAATTACCTTCGAGATGTAAGATCATCCAGCACCGAATCTTATATGGGAGTTCCCCAAGGTTCTATCCTTGGTCCGGTGCTCTTTAATTTGTACATCAACGAATTGAGTACTTTATTTCCAAATATAAAATTGACAATTTACGCAGATGATACATCACTGCTTATATCGCATAAAAATCAACCAGCATTGAAAGAAGCATGTGAAACGACTTTGAATCAGTTAGAAGCTTGGTTTAGTAGCATTTTCCTTTTTTTCAATGCTGAGAAAACAAATGAAACTCAATTTCGGACACCTCAACGGATGCCAGAAAAAATGAATATCATGGCAAATAATACTTGCTTGACTTTCAATGATAGCTGTAAATTTTTGGGTATTCACATAGATTCCTATTTAAATTGGAAGGATCATTGCAAGTCCCTCATCGCTGAATTATCTTCGATTCACTATATGTTTGAGAACCTCAAATTTATTTCAACTCGACCACAATTGATAAATCTGTATTACGCTCAAGTGGAGAGCCGACTCAGGTATGGTGTGTGTCTATGGGGAAACTCGACGTCATCACCTAACATATTCATCTCACAAAAAAAAATTATCAGGTGCATTTTTGGCCTCAAAAAAGAGGATTCATGTAGGGACGCTTTCAGAGTTCTCAACCTTTTCACCGTCACTGGTATATATATTTTCGAAATTTGTGTTTTTGTTTTCAAAAAAAGTGATGAGTTCCAGAGCAATGAAGATTTTCATGTGTATGAAAATCGTCGTAAGAAAGAGCTACGTACACCCATTTCCAAAATTATGGCCTCTTTTGAAGCCCCCTGCAGGGTTGGTGCGAAGATTTTCAATAATCTCCCGGTTTCGCTAAGGGAGTCGAGGCATGAGAGCACATTCAAAATGAAACTTAAGAAATTATTGGTGGAGAAATATCCATACTCCCTTAATGAATACTTTGAATGTGTTTTTCCGTACTAGTCTGTATATTTCCTTTTTTTTTGTGTGTTATTGTTTCATATGTTCTAATAGTTTAGTAAGTTTTTGTAAATATTCATATTTACTCAGACATATTTTGACGAATCTTATTCAGTGAACTCTGTCTTGAAGATAATAGAGTGATATGATTTGGCTAATTCTAGTCTGAATTCATTCTTTCGACGAGTCGGATAATTATGTTAGTCTGAATTTTGCTCAAAACAATTTTTGTTATTGAATGTATATATACAGAAGCTTATATATATAAATGTTTATGAAAGTCAGAATGCCTTTCTCTTTGAAGTAACTTCTGCAGGACTCCCGATAATCCAACCGAAAAATAAGTCGTATAAATCTTTTCTGAGCCAAAAATACCCTATTGCTACCTGTGGTGAGGCCATAAGTAATAATATTGTAACTCATTGTCGAATAAACTAGTGCATAATATACAGAAATAAGTCCCTCTCCGCCGAGACAGCTCGTAAGATTCTTCAAAGCAAAATAATGTTCATTGAGCTCACTACAGATTGTGCTGATACATTCGTCCATTTGAGGTTACTATCGATTATTGTACCGAGAAATTTGCAGTTTTTCTGAAATGTTATTGAATTTGGCGTTCATCTTCAAGTTCTCTCTCAGCTGCCCACTCGTGAGATTTTTATGGAAATATATGGCAGTGGTTTTACTGTAGTTTATTATCAGGCGATTGTTTTTGCACCAGTTGTCGAACTGTTGTAGTACATAATTGTTTTTGCTCATGAGATCATCTACATCTGAACTTGACACTATTATTGATGTATCATCAGCGTACATGAATACCTTTACGTCTTTTATGTAATCATGGAGGTCATTCATATGAAGTAAGAAAATCAGGGGGCCCAAAACACTGCCTTGAGGAATACCCGAGTCAAGCAGGAATCCTCCAGACAATTGTTCATCAACTTTCATTATCATTTTTCGTCCTTCCAAAAATGAGCCAATCCACTCCGACATTTTTCCACGGATACCCAGTTTTTTTTTTTTTTCGAGAACGAAATTTGAGTTAAGGGTGTCGAACGCCCGTGAAAAGTCAAAAAATAATCCGATTACATATTCCTTCATTTCAAATTTTTCCGGAATTAATTGAACGAAGTTGGTCGTCGCTGTTTCTGTCGAATGCTTCTCTCTAAAACCGTGCTGATTTTTGTTTAATGAATTATATCTACTCAGATAGCTGTGTATTCTTATTGTTAGCCCTTTTTCTATTGTTTTGGAGAAAATACTCAACAGTGCAATAGGCCTGTAGTTCATTACAGAGGTTTTGTCTCCTTTTTGTGAATTTCCCCGTTTCGACTGATTTATTCATGATGAATGTTAAGAATGGTGCAATTTTCGACACGCATTTTTTTAGGAGATATACTGGAACTTCATCTATTCCAGTGGATTTTTTGTCCTTCGAGTTCATTATTATTTCTTCTATTTCGGTGGTAGTGAATGGTTTAAAATAGAAGGAATTCATACATTCATGGAGTGAAACTGTACACTTATCAGATAACTTTTTTTTGAAATGAACGTCAAGTTGATCACCAATGACTGATGCAAAGAATTCTCCGAAAACGTTGGCTATATCTTTTTGGTCTAAAACTAATTCCCCTTCATCTTCAAGTTCGATTCTATCTCTGTGTTGCCTAGCTCATAATTATTACTCGCAAAAATATCAGAATACTGGTTTAACAATGCAAGGAGCATTTCTCTCTCTTCAGATTTTAAATTTTCATTCAACTTCAAACCTAATTCAGAAACATCTACTCGAATGATTTCATTATCATCAGCAAGAACAACAGAATTCCGAAAATTTCCGTTTTCTCCGATTTCTTCCTGGGAATCACTCTGTATGAACCCAGGGAAATAATTATATTCATTACGCTTCACATTCCCAATGAAATTGATCTCCGTCTCCGACGGGCATCCCGAATCAATCTAATCTTTGGTTTTTCCCAAGCATGAACTTTCAAATTAATTATCATTACGTTCGTGTTATTCGTAACATAAATAAGATTTTTCTCTAAATCATACTTCACTGATGATAGACATCTATTTCTGAAAAATTCATCCCCGTACTCGAAATAGACTGTATTAGTATTTTTTGCTCGAAAACGAATTTTCATTTCAACTGAACTTTGAGGAGGTGAAGAAACCTTGCCTACACTTCGCACTTTGTCATCGCTATAACTTTCATTATCGACAGAAATGTTTTCATCAGAAAAGAATTTGAAAATATAGATAGTGTTTTTTACTTTTATCGACATAGACTTTTTTGAAAAATTTATATCTGTCTCATACTTCTTGTTGAAATCGTTTCCTATGATACATTTACCACCAAAATCTTTTACTATAAAAAATTCATGCTTTATTGATAAATCGCCAATATCGAAATATACGCAACTCTTTCCAATTATCAACAAAAAATTTCCACTCGCAGATTTTATTTTAACATTCGAGACTTTTGAAATTTGATCATTCTTTGTCAAAAATTTTGAATCTAGAACACTTATTCCAGCTCCTGTGTCGATCAGAAAATGAATTTTATTTTTTCCAATTTTACCTTCAATTTCTATAGGACTTGAAATGTGACTTTCAATAGAAAGAATAGATGTCGTTTCAAAATGTCTTCTCCTAATCTGCAAGATTGTTCTTTGTGGCCAATTTTATTGTAAAAATAACGGGCTATACAAATTTTTTCGCTAATAAAATTTAGCGGCGGGGTGTTCCGTTTTCTGAATAGCAATTTTTTGCATTATGCCCTACTTTTCCACATGAAAAACAAATGATCTTGCCGTCGTGTGTACTGCCTTCTTTTTTAACTTTAACATTTTGATTATGCCAGGAACCCCTATCACTAATTCTTTTGAAAGAATTTTGAACCAATCTGTTCGGTTGCTGTTCTAGCTGTTGGATACGTCTCCGCAGGTCCTCAAGTTCTTCCTCTTCTGCCGTTCTTCGGTAGTTTCCTGGGCCTTCTCTTCTCTCTAGCATGAAGTTGGTTGTTTCTACTTTCTGCAGATTCTCTCGAAGCGCTTCCATAGAATCATTCTTCATCAGATTCACCTTTCCTAACAGGGTAGGTTTTAGTCCTCGTAACACAAATCCAATTTTCTCACTTTCGGCCATCTGAGGGTTTACCGAGAAACACAATTTCAAAATTTCGTGTAAAAATGTCCAAACGTCCTGGTACTGTCCTTGTTTTCGATTCAGCAGTTGGAAATAACACTGTTCTCTCTTTGTCGAACTTTTGAAAGTGGCTTTTAATTTTGTTTTCACGTCTTCAAAAGTAGTACATTCACTCTCGATTTTTTCATAAATGTCTAGAGCAGCTCCTTCAAGATAGCAGGGAACTTGCAAATATTTTGTTTCGTCTGATCAATGATTCGCTTTTGCAGCTCTATTGAGATTTTTGAAAAAAATCTTCCACGTTTTCATTTGATTTACCGGTAAACGTTTTCGGTGAGACCGAAGTGAACACTTCTTCCAGTGATATTTTGGCTTCTTGTTCTTCGTTCTGATTTTCTTCGTCGGATTCTTCGGTTTCACTTGCAGCAGGCGAGAAGGTTTTCACCCGAAGCTTTTTTTGCGTCGAAGTCTAGTCAGCATCAACTTGTAACACTTTTAATAATTGTCACTGATTTTCTCGGGTTGCGCGGCAGCTCCACCAATTTTGTTACAACCCTGGTTTGGGGGTTGCTCAGGGGTAGCTTTATGAGAGAGATACCATGAGGGAAACACCAGAATACTTGAATACTAGGTTTGATGCCTAGAAGTTGTACATAGGGGTCCTCCCCCAATCAGGTCTTAATAACAACTGTCTTATTTTAATACATGATAACATCATCAAAAATTGTCGAGTTGAGGAATCAGCTACCGCGGTCCCCCCTCGCTCCGTACGCCTCGTGTTGGTCATAGTGACAATACGTCGTCGCTTGACAGGGTAGAGTCCTTTACCGCCATAGATGAACAGATATTTGTAAATTTGGATAATCATTCTTTTGACAATCCTGTATTGATTAGCCATAAGTTAAGATTGATAAAAACAGCTGTCCAAATTCATGTTAAAATTGTTGTATTATTAATAAAAACACCACTCACTTCCTTTTTCTAGCCGACTTTTATTTCTAACTTCCACGTTGATTACAGAATAGTCGCCATGACCTTTTTCAATCGCAGAGCATTAACATACATACAGAAAACTTAGAAAACGGTTTTGTAGTGCCATCTATTTAAAATGGACCAAACTAAGGCTCAAACAGCATTTCATTTTAGCGTATCAATACAGATTTCTATGTAGATTCTCAACACTCCCTCTCGCTAAAATGAAGAATTTTTTATTTTTCTTAACTATTCAGTATCTCTCAAACCTAGTAAATTAACAAATTTTGAGAAAGGAATGACTGGCAAGCCCTTTGTTAAGATGTCAGCTTGATTGTTGTTACTATCAACGTATTGTATATCAAGTAATCCTTTCTTAAAATTCTCACAAACAAAGTTGTATTTTAGGTCCATATGTTTTACTCTTTTATTATTTGAAGGATTTCTCATCAAGGCGATACACCCTCGATTGTCTTCATACATTTTCATTTTAGTCACACACAAATTCACATCACCTAACAAGTTCTTAAGATATAAAGCCTCACACACAGCAGCACAAAGGGCCACTAACTCGGCTTCTGTTGTTGATAAAGAAACACAATTTTGCTTCTTAGTAACCCAGAGAAATGAACAGTCAAAAATCTTAAAAATAAACCCTGTTACAGATTTTCTATCAAAACAATCACCTGCCCAATCGGCATCACCAAAACAAGTTAAATTTTGTTCCTTAATTGGATCAAGTTTGTAAGTTAGTCCCATATTCTTAGTGCCTTTTAAGTACTTCAGAACCCTTTTCATGTGTACCCATGTATCATCAGAGGCTCGATCTTGATATCTACTGAAATAATTGACACAATAACAAATGTCTGGTCTCGTCCCCAACATCAAATACATGAGACATCCCACAAGCTCATGAAAAGGTTTCTCAGTTACTTGATCTATACTCAAATCAAATCTCAACTTGGGATCAAGAGGTATTTTTGAGGTGTTGCAATGTTCCATATTGAATTTCTTCAATGAGTTTACAATATACTTTGTTTGATTTATCTTTAATATACCTTGTTCTCTATCATAAGAAATCTCAAGCCCCAAGAAAATTTTAAGTTCACCTTTATCTTCAATTTTAAATCTGATCATTAATTCGTCTTTCACTACATTTATCAATTCAGGGTTTAGACCTGCTAAAATAATGTCGTCAACATATAATAGTAAATAAAGTTTACTTTCGCCCTTCTGGCGCAGAATGTACAAGCAAAAATCATTTTCAGAACGTTCAAAACCCGAATCTAGCAAATAACTATCTATTTCTTCATTCCAACACTTGGAAGATTGTTTTAACCCATAAAGTGATTTTTCAAGTTTAAATACCTTATTGTTTTTAAACTGTATACCTTGTGGAGGATAAATGTAAACGTCCTCATCCAGGGTACTTTGCAAAAACGCTGTTTTCACATCAAGTTTATGAAAATAAAACCATAATGGTTCCCCAAAATTAAAAGAATTCTGATAGTTGGCATTCTAGCCATTGGAGGGTAAGTTTCGTTATAAAATGAATTTTTCTTTTGAGCAAAACCCCTCACAACTAATCTAGCCCTATACTTGTCGCAATCATTAGGTTCTAATTCTTTGTATGCAAAGACCCATCTTGTATCTAGAATCTGTTTCTCTGGTTTTTCTACTTCTGTCCAAGTCTTATTTTCTTCTATTGACTTTAGCTTCCTGTCAACTGTATCAAGCCAAAATTTACTATCTGCCCTGCCAGTTGAATCATCGAAATTCATAGGTACATTATTGATAACATTGATAGTGTTAAAAGCCATATACATTTCATAGTCATTGAACCGTGACGGTAATTTAACACTTCTTTTATTTTTGTTAACTATTTTTCCTGTCAAATTATCGTCTGAAATTTCATTCTCACTTTCTTGTTCTTCAATATTACTTTCCGTATCTTGTTCGGTGTCCTTTTCCAAAGTATTGTCAAATTCATCATCTTTCACATTAATTAACCTTTTCTTAAAGTAAAAACTATTCTCATCTAATTCGACATCCTTCGCTATAATAATTCTTTCTTTTTCAACATTCCATAGTCGATAACCTGTTGGAGCATACCCTATCATTACATATTTTTCCGTTTTAGAATCGAATTTTCTCCTGAACTGGTTTGGAATAAGATTATATGATACGCACCCAAAAATTTTCAAATTACTTACATTTGGTTTAACGCCATACCAAACCTCCGCTGGGGTGACTCCTTTTAAATTAGCTGTTATACCCCTGTTTATTAAGTAGTTTGCTGTTAAAATTGCTTCCCCCCAGAATTCTTTAGGCATACCCGCATCTTCTAGCATAGCCCTAAGTTAAATACTCTGAACGGAGACTTGTGTTTTTAAAAAATATTTATTTTATAAATTTACAAGCGAAACAACTTTCTCTGTCAGGAGTCACAAATAGAATAAGGGTTTCTTGGAAAACCGCAGTCAGCAGATCATATTTCCGTGAGAGCAGCAATCCGTGGGAACGGTCGTTCCATAACTCCTCCCTCCTTAAGTTCGAAAAAAATGACGGAGTTATTTTTGTCTGGAAGGAACCATTTCGATTTCCGGGGTATTACTGTCCTTTTTTGTCTTCTTAAAGCGAAGCCATTTGAGTATGGTATCCCTTTCTTTCTTCTTTCCGATCAATGCGATCAGAATCAGTATTGGTATGAGTATGATCGATCCGAACATAATTCCGAAGATCAACGTGTTGTTGGTGTTATCGACAACATCGATCTTCTTCACAGTTGACAACTTTCCTACTAAGTTGTGGAGCTCGTACATTTCGTCCAAGTTGAGTTTGGAGAAGTTTTGCGTCTCGTAGACATTTGGGGTTTCCACATGGTCGATTTGGATTTTTGGCAAAATCAGAGGTTTTCCCTTTTGAATTTTTATGTTGTTGAAAAACGTCTTGTGGGTTATTCGGATTTCACATGTTTTGGGTATTTTGACGAGTGTGGGGGTGTTAATTTCGATATATCGATCAGCTCTGCACTTTGAGAAAATTCGTTCTTCTCGTACGGGGACGATCAGCACTTCCTCTTGGGTGATTTGTTCGGCTATGTATTCGCCTACGTTGATTGGAATGGGTTGACAATTTGTTGTTATATTGCCCTCAATCAGCTGGGTCGTGCACTGGTCCTGTGGGTAGTAATCTTCGATACAGAAGTATGTTTCCTCCAATAATGGACACATGTTCGATTCGAATTGGTTTTTCGAAGCTGCTCGTGCCAAATAGGGATATTTGAGGACAAAAATATGGTGGTTTTGGATGATCGGGTACAGGTGATAAAACATAAAAATTTCGTTTCTGATAATCGGTATATGAATCGAGAAAATCAATTTCGTGTTCGAAAATGTAACTTGTGTGCCAAAGAATTGATAGTATGACAAAATATTTTCGAATTTTGGAATTTCATTTTCATCGTAAATTTGACTCAGGTATTTTATCATTTCTTCCAGATCTGAACTGGATATAATTGAATTATGCAAAGCGTTCAATTTTGCGAAGGTAGTTGCGTCTTCTAGGTTGTCAATGAATGTTATAATATTTTGGCAGTCCAAAATGATCTGAGAAAGTACACCTTGAAAACTGATATAATTCTTGAGATCGACGATGGTTCTTTGAATGGCAAACTGGAATGTTTTCAAGCTATTTTCGAGCGCTTCCTGATTTGAATTGAGCGTTCGAATGGTTCGATTATAATGATTGATTAGTTGTTTTGATGAAGAGGTTTGGAGATTCAATTCGTGAATGATATTTTCTTGATTTTTCTCCAATATTGCAATGGTTTGATCGTAACGCTTTCCGTCGTCAGCGTCAAGTGTTCCGAAAAGCCATTTATTGATTTTGCCGATTCCATTGATCATACCTCGTTTAACACGAATATGTGGTTGAAGGTTGTCCAGTTTTGTCTGAGTTGTTTGAATCAGATATTCAGTTCTCTGAAGCATATTTTCGGATAGGCCATGGTAGGAAATTGGGTTGGTGACATTTTCCTTATTGAAATTATTTTTGATTATATTGAAATATATTTCCAAGTTATTTAATTGATTGATAATTGGACTCAAATCGATGTAATAAAGAAATGTATGTTTACTATAGATAATTTTGGCTTTGCCTAATTGTATGGGAAGAATGGGGTTATGAATGGTATTGATTTGAATGTCTTCGTCACATAGTGCTTGGAGTACGCGAAGTATTAGTGTCAGGATTGGTAACCTCATTTTCGTCAGTTCCCTGTAACAAAGGTTTTTTGTTAGTCTTGGGCTTCCGGGCAATATTTTTGTGATAGGTTCCTTTGTTGGTTTTTAGCTTTATATTCGTTTCTTTGAGTATTTTTGTCTTATTGAATTTGGGTCGGTCTTTTTGTCGTGCTTTGGTCCTTATATATGCTACTTGCTGGTCAGAAAAATCGGGGGGTTCATCTCGGTTTTCATTTCTCTTATCTATGCATTTTTCCTTAGTTTGTTGATTCGTTTGTTGTATAGAATGGTACAATTTTTGGGTAGTGTCTTTATGGGTTTGAATGTAGTCCGAAATAATAATATGATCACTGAGATCGAATGGGTTCGTGTTATTGATATGACCTTTTACTACTTCGAACGGGGTGAATTTTGTGACACTATGGATCGAGTTATTGTATCCTAGGAGGGCACGTTTCATTAACTGCTCAGGGAAAAGAGTCTTGTTTTCCCCTCTCAAGCATCGATAATGTTCGATCAAGGTCGAGTGAAACCTTTCAACAGGGGAATTGGAATTGCTATTTTTGGGAGTGGTAAAATGAAGTTTTATCCGATATAATTTACAAAAATTTTCAAGTTCTTTGTTTTTGAACTCAGTACCAGAGTCAGTGGTAATCTTTAGCGGTAACCCACGATGAGAAATGAAATTGAGGAGGTTTTCGAGAACTAATACACCGGTAAGGGCTCTTAAGGGGTATGCTTGACCATATCGAGAAAATGAATCAATAATTGTAGTGAAACTTTCGTTCGATATTGTGAATGTATCAATGTGAATATGTTCGAATGGTTTTGAAGTGGTAGGAGTCAGATTGAATTTGATGATTGGGGGATTTCGATCATATTTATTCTTTTGACATATTTCGCAGTTGTTGACAAATTTTTGGATATCATCAATCATTTTAGGCCAATAAAAACGTGAACTCAGAGATTGTTTCATTTCATTGATACCTCTGTGACATGTTTTTTTCGTGTGGTAGAGTTGAAGTTTTTCTTCTTGGTCATCTGATGTTTCCACGTCAGTAAGGAATGTGGGGCATTCGACAATTTTAAAAGAGGAATTTAAAAAAAGATGTCGTATCGTATTGCTGAAAAGCTTTTGCATTCTTTGAGTAATTTGGCGATGTCATTTTTGATCTTTTTCCTAGGTAGTGTGACATATGACCGAAAATTTTCAAAAACTTTTTCGATCCTGCAGTTCAGTTTTTCTATGTCTCCAAGTGTGATAATTACCTGATTTTTATATGTATTTATAGCCCGTTCTGAAATGGGAATATTACATATAGGGTCCTCAAGTGAAGTGTGAACAGTTTCTAAGTCAGAATTTTCTTCGTTTTCTCTTGGAGGAATGATTTGAATGTCGGAAATTATATTGATTTTCTTCGGATTTTGCGGGTGTTCAATAATTTGGAGAACGGTCTCGTCCAGTTCGGGGATTTCTTCGGGATTTGTCAATATGTCCCTGATTATTTCGTTGACATCTCCTGGATTATTTTGAATGGATAAGGTTTCGAGGGCGTTCAAATCGACGTTGGAAGGGTTTCTAGAAAGGGCATCAGCTGCCTGGTTTGACTTGCCTTTTTTATACTTTATGACGTATTCAAACTCTTCGAGTTTTAAACGCCAGCGTACCAACCTAGAGTTAGGTTCTTTCAATGAAAAGAGCCACTGAAGGGGTTTGTGATCGGAAAATATTGTAAACTTTCGACCGAATAAAGAGGGCCAGAAATATTTACAACTCCAGACGATGGCAAGAAGTTCCTTTTCGATTGTCGAATAATTGACTTCTGCTGGGTTTAGTGTCCGGGAGGCATAGCATATTGGGTGGTCATTTTGGGATAATATGGCGCCTATTGCAAAATCTGAGGCGTCTGTGGTCAGTTCGAATGGTTTCTCGAAGTCAGGATATGCTAGAACAGGTTCAGACATAAGTATCGATTTGCATGTATTGAAGCAATCAATAAAGTCTTTCGTGTGCTCTACCTTTTCGTTTTTCTTTAGACATTTGGTCATTGGTTTTGTGAGTCTGGCAAAATTCTCAATGAATTTCCGATAATAGCCCAATAGTCCCGAAAATGATTTTATATCTTTTTGAGTCTTTGGAATGGGGAAGTTTTTGATAGCCGTAATTTTTAGGGGATTAGGTTTGATACCTTCCGGTGTAAACACATGTCCCAAAAATTCGACTTCTTTTCGAAGGAATTCCGATTTATCCAATTGAATTTTAAAACGGGCTTCACGCAATTTGGAAAATACCAATTTGAGGTTTTGAATGTGCTCCTGAAGTCCGGTGCTGAATATGATGATGTCGTCCATGTAGACCATGCAAATTTTATTCTGCAAGTCTTTGAGGACTTCATCCATTACTCGTTGGAAGCTTGATGGCGCGTTTTTGAGACCAAACGGCATACGCAAGTACTCATAGTGGCCATGATCCACATTAAATGCGGTTTTTTCGATAGAATTCTGGGCCATTTCAATTTGGTGGAACCCACTGGCCAGATCGAGGGTAGTAAAATATTGAGCACGTCCCAATTTATCCAATATGTCGTTAATATTGGGGATTGGGTATCGATCGTCTATAGTTTTTTCGTTGATTTTACGATAATCAACGACTATCCTCCATTTTTGTTTACCGGATGAATCGAACTTTTTGGGTACGATCCAAATGGGGGAAGACCACGGGCTACAGCTGGGTCGTATGATATTTTTTTCAAGCATATCGTTGATCTGACGTTGGACTTCTTGTTTGTGGACGTATGGATACCTATACGATTTGGTGTGTACTGGTATTTCGTCACTAGTCTTTATCTCATGTTTGATTTTTGAAGTGAATGTCAACTCGTCTCCTGGTTTGAGAAAGATATCAGAATATTCTTTGCATAGTCTGATTATAGCGGTCTTTTCCTCTGAATTCATATGGTCAGTGCGAATTAGGTCTGCGATATTCAGGTCAGCTTCGTTTGATACGAAATGGTCGTCTGTCTGTCTGTCTGGGTTGTGAAAGATTCGAAAGTGAATATTTCGTATGTCGAGGATACAAATTGGGTGACAGGTAGAGGTTCGAGTAATTTTACTGAAATCGTTTTATTGGTGGGGTTTTGAATTTCAATCGGGGCATATCCGTTTTTGGCAATAGTCAATATTTGCGGAATAATGAGATTATTCATGGTTCCTTCGATTGTCAAAATTTCGCCTTCGTACACACTCACTGGCATATTTTTTATCATCTTTTCCAGCGGGTTTACTGAAAGGGAAACAGTGAAATCTGAAGGTTGTCTGAATTTGAAAGGTATTTCAGTATTTTTTCCTATCAATTTCTTGTTAATCAAATCGATGTTCAGGTTCATATTTATTAAATCTGTCAGCCCTAAAACGCCATTGAAATAGTCATGAAAATCGAATAATATGAAATCAATTTCGTATGCTGTATTAAATTCAGAAAAGGCTGGTATTGAAGCTTGATATCTGACTTTTTGACAACCAGTTGCCGTTTTTATTATGGTATTGGAGTGATATATTTTATCTGGAAATAATTTTTCAATTATCGAAGGTTTGATTATCGATCGAGAGCTTCCCGTATCTATAAGTAATTTCAATTTTGGGTTTTTGATTTCTACATATGGTAGGGCATTATTGCATGAGAGATTGATTTCGGCTAGGTCGATTGGTTTTGTTGGCTCGACATCTGAAAATTTGCGATTTCGTCAGGGTCTGAAATGTCCTCGTTTGAAATATGAGGTTGTTGTTGATCGAATTCATTTTCGAAATAATTGCTTTGGTCAGGGCTTTCGTCTGGATTGGGGTGTTCATAATATTGATATTGGTTGGTAGGTTGATCATAAAAATCGATAGGGTTTTCATATTCATTTGAAAATAATTCCTCTGAAATGAAATTGGGCTTTTGATTCTGTTGGAAGAATCGTGGTTGGTTTTGGAATTGGTTTGAACCATATTGCGTTCTAAAGTTGGTTCTGGGGTCTTGCCGGTATTGAGGAATTTGTTGGTGAGACATCCTAGTGGGGTTTCTAGAAGTAGTCGACATGGGTTCAGGTTTTGGTAATTGATTTGGGGGAATTTGTTTGGGTTTGAAAACATTTTGAGGGGTACCAAACACTTCTCGATAAATAGGATATTTTTGGGGTGGTAGTTGCCTGGGTTGGACATTTATTGGTTGATTGGGCCAAATAGGTCTCGGAAAGAAGTTTTGGTTCGAAAAATTGGTGTTGGGATAATTAAATTGTCTTTGTGATTGATTTGGTATTGTCTGTTGAACAGTGGTGTTCGTTGGGACATTGGTCATGTGGGTATGTCTGTTGGTATGAACGTTAAATTTGGTTCTATAATTATCTTGGGTGGTGCCATATAACTTTTCAAAATTTTCGTATTCGTTCACATACGCCATTGCGTCTTCAAGGGAATTTGGGTTTTTTAGGTGTAAATTATTTCTGAGAATACCTGTACATCCAGCAATGAATGTACCAAGTGCAACCTTATCATAATGTGTTATTTGACAAAGTTTCTGTTCCCTACTCAAATTAGAATCGTTACTAATTCTCTGTACTACGCTACTCCTAATCAGTTGCAACCTACTTCCGAAACTGAGTAAGTCCTCACCTTTATGAGGTCGACTCCTCGTTAGTTCCAGAACAAGACAATCTATATTCCTACGGTCAGAAAAACACTGTTTCAGAGCGTTTTTCAAACTTTCCCAAGTATTGAGTTCTGGCTGATTTACAACCATATATTCTGCCTTTCCAATCAATTTTTCCTGAATGCATTCGAAGACATGTTCGTTTAAAGATGGATCGTTAAATGTTTCATAGGTATTGATCAATGAATCACACCTAGCAATAAATTTATCAAGTGCATTACTGTCGCCATCGAAAGGTTTCAGATTATTGAGTCGAGACTTGAAAAGATCCCAGTTCATCTGAACATTTTGTTGCTGTGGTGGAGCCATTGTTAATGTTGGTGATAGTAATTCAAGTTCGGAATTACTTTCGCTAACTACTGAATTTTCTCGTACTGATAATTTACCTAGTCTATTTAAAATATCGTCAAGTTCGTTCATGAATCAATATTCAATCAATAACTCTGTATTATTGACTTCAGATTCGGCTTTATTGAGATTTCTTGACAAAAAATTCACAAAATTGATTCTTTCTTCTTAAATTACTCGTCTAGAATAGACACCGATTTTGTTCGCAATGAACTGCCCTAAATTATCTTCACCGAAATCCTTATGCAGAGGGTTCAGTAAAGGCGAAAAGGAAGTTTGGCACTTACAGTTATTTTGGTGGTCCAAAATCTCGTAGTCTCCAATTCCTCCTCCAATGATTCCTTGTAGCCTCCGGTAGTAGGGTCGTTTCTTGGTCCGTCCGGTACAATCCTCAATGGATCACGATTTTTTTCTCGAATTTGTGCTTAAGAAGTAGACACTTCAAGTCGCGAAAAATTGCTTTTAACACGCTGCACAAATCCTACCGACTGCGCCAGTTAAATACTCTGAACGGAGACTTGTGTTTTTTAAAAATATTTATTTTATAAATTTACAAGCGAAACAACTTTCTCTGTCAAGAGTTACAAATAGAATGCCTGAAAATAAACGTTAAACGATGAGCATCGCCTCGCAAGTCCAGATAAGGGTTTCTTGGAAAACCGCTGTCAGCAGATCATATTTCCGTGAGAGCAGCAATCCGTGGGAACAGTCGTTCCATAACTCCTACTTCTTTCTACCAAACTTCTATTCTTTCTTTCTGCCTTGCCATTTTGTTCAGAGTGTGTAACTGTGTACCCTATAACTATTCCTTTTTGTTTACAAAACATAACTATTTCTGCTGAATGTATTCTCCACCGTTATCACAACGCAACTTTGAAATTCTGCTATTAAATTTTGATTCTGCTATGCTTATGAACTCAATCAGTTTTTGACATGCCTGACTTTTCTTTTCTAATAAGAACACTACCGTGAAGTTTGAAAAATCATCAATGAAAGTTATAAAATACTTACTTCCATCAACTGATGTGGGACTTATGGGACCACATATATCACTATGGATAATTTCTAACACCCTTGTACTTCTTTTTCTTGTCTCAAAAGGTATTCTACTCATTTTTCCTGTTATACAAGCTTCACAAAGTTCAACATCCTGAAACCTTTCAATTTCATCTATCCCTGTTACCATATCAGATTTTATTATTTCCGTTAAACCTGAAAAACCTATATGCCCATACTTTTTATGTCAATTTTACACAGCTTTCTTCAAAAATGACTTTGATACCAGACATTTCCAACTTTTTCACAGAGAGTAAGTTCTTTCTAAGATCTGGCACATATAAGACGTTGTTTATAATACATTTTACTGTATTATTATTAACCTTGCTGTAAGCTACTATGTTTCCTACTGCTACTGCCATTAAGAAATTTTTATCTTTTGCAACTGCAATTTGAATAGGGTTTTTCAATGTTATTATTCCTGAAAAATATTGCTTGTCATTTATCATGTGATCTGTACACCCTGAATCAATAAAGAAATTTAACATACTACTATTATTACAATTTTCTGCAACTAGATCAACATCTTTCTGATTACTCTCTACTTTTCCCATAAAACATACACTTTTATCTAAATCAAGAGCCAAATCAGAGACAGTAGTATCACTTTGTCTTTCATTTTGTACAAAATTGCTTCTACTATTGTAAAATCTATCTCGTTCCCTACCTTGACCACGAGCTTGATAACCACTACCATAGTTACCCCTGAATCCTCTCCCTCTGGATATCTGCCAACCATTTCTGCTCACATCTTCCCTGGATTTTTCTGGGAATGGTCTCTGTCGTTGCTGGTATGAACCTGAGCATGAACCACCATGATTGAGGTTCTTTTTGCAATCCTTCTTGTAGTGTCCAACTAGGCCACATTTAAAACATGATCCCTTGGACATAAAAGCTGTCGGTGTCATGGGTAGATAATTTTTGTCAACGCTTGTCTTCCTTTTTTCATTTTCAGCTAACAACTTCAACTTTACTTGTTCATATGTTAATCCTGGCATATTTTCAATCAAAGGCAAAAGGCACCGTGGTTAACGGATAATTTAAAATTTATGTTCAAGTTGAGGAATCGTTCTCTACAACGATTCAAGAGAACTAAAAACGAACACCACTGGCAGTATTATAAAGATCTGCGAAATCTTATCAACCGTACAGTGGTTTTGGAAAAAAAAAAGCATATATCGAGTACCGTTTACAAGGTAATAAAAAAACAATCTGGAAAGATTTATCTGATCTAAATATTCATAATAATAAGAATAAACGGCGGGATATTCTGCCAGATGTTATAAATAATGTTAACGAAATCAAAAAATTTTTTATTTCCACATCAAGTGGAGATTCCATGCCTGATCCCGATACAGTAAAATTTTTCTCTGAACACATTCAAGATGATACAAGAAACATTTTCAACCTTAGAGAAACTACTGAAAATGAAGTTTATGAATTCTTACTATCCATTAAATCAGAAGCTGTTGGTCCTGATGGCATAAGCCCACGGATGGTTCTATACTGCTGTCCTTTCATACTACCTTATATCACACATATATTCAACTTTTGTATAGAGAGTGGTATGTATCCAACATCATGGAAAGCATCTCATGTTATACCGCTGGCAAAAACTTCAGACCCACGGGATTATAGCGATTTGAGACCGATAAGTATTTTATGTACGTTATAGAAAGTGTTTGAGAAAATCATCAATAAACAAATGAAAAAACATGTCGAAGATAACAATATTTTACCTATCTGTCAATCATGATTTCGCCGTGACTACAGTTGCACTACCGCTTTATTGAAGGTAGTTGATGATCTTCACAAAGCAGCGGATGATGACTCTCTATGCATTCATGTTCTTATCGATTACTCGAAGGCTTTCGACAAAATAAATCATGAGATGTTCTTGAGTCTTTTACATTACTTGAGATTCTCTGATGATTCGATATGCCTCTTGAGAAATTATCTCTGTCACAGATCCCAGTGTGTTATTCTGAATGGTGACAAATCTGATTTTAGGAACCTGATTAATGGAGTGCCACAGGGATCTTTATTAGGTCCCCTCATCTTTACCTTGTATACATCCCAGTTCCCGAACTGCCTGAATTATACAACAGTTCACACATACGCTGATGACACACAAATTTATATGAAATTTTCAAAAGCATCTATCAACGATGCTTGTATTCTAATTAATAAAGATATAGAGTCTCTCCTTGAAATATCAAAAAAATATTGCCTTACCATAAATCCTTCTAAGTCTTCTGTTCTACTGTTCGGTCGAACTCTAGCTCGTAAAAAATATAGAAGTGATGTTAACATTGCCGTCGACGGTGTTAACCTCGCTTTGAAAGACGAAGTCAAGAATTTGGGTTTGTATTTGGATAGCTCATTGAGGTTCTCAGGTCACGTGAGCCAAGTTTTGAAACGGGGATATAGCAGCCTCAAACTGATCTACTCAAACAGAGCAGTACTAAATACTAATTTGAGGAAAATGTTATGTGAAACATTAGTCCTTTCGCACTCGAATCATGCTGATATAGTGTATGGCCCAAACCTACTGAAATCTGATAAAACTAGACTCCAAAAGCTGCAAAATTCTTGTGTTCGGTTTATATCTGGAGTAACCAGGAGACAACACACTTCACATCATGTAACGAATTTAGGTTGGTTAAATATGGATATGCGTCGCACTCTACACGCCGGTCTACTTTTCAATAAAATCATAACAACAGGATGCCCTATTTACCTATACAGAAAACTTTCATTTCGAACTGATGTTCATAATCTCAACTTGAGATTCAAAAATATGCTTTCCCCGCCTAAATATAATACCACTAGATATAAAGGTTCGTTCACTTACTACTGCTATTGGCTCTACAACAGGTTACCGAGTTCTTACAAAAACATGTCGCACTCAGTTATGAAGAAACAATTAAAGTTGGATTTTCTGGAAAACAAAACGATACAACTTCTTGATTTTTCATCATGATACGTTATTATGGTCTACTTGATGCTCAACCGCACCCTCTTCATCCTTTATTTTGTATTGTGGAATATGTTATATTGATTATTTGTTCAAATTTCATCTGTTCATTTTATGGCATGAAATTGTCGTTTAAATATCTTTTTTTTCCCTCCCTTATCTAATATAAGTGTTTTTCAAATGTTATATGTCATTTTCCTCGCTATTGTTTAATTATCGATGAATTGAATTTACACAGCAATTTATTATGTATGGTATATGTATGGTATATAATATGTACGGTTGGATGGAAGAACAAGAAACAGTTCAGACTTCATAGATGTCTGGATTGTCTATTGAATCCTGCCTTTTGATAGGTTGTAATTCATTATTCCTGTCAATAAAAGCCATTATTATTATTATTATTATCAGTTACGACCGTTTCATATGAATTTGGTAAGCTAAGTAATAAACTACATATTGAGTCGTCATCTTTCACTTCTGTGTTGGCTGACTTTAATTGCCTAACAATACCTTCGAATTCTTCAATACATTTTTCGAGACTTTCATTTTCTTTTAGTCGCATTGATAATAGCTTCTTCTTCAGAAACAACTGTCCGGGTAGCCCCTTCTTTTCATATTTCTCATTTAAAACATTTCACATTTTAAATGCTGAATTGTAATATCTCAAACTTTCTAGCTGTGAATCGTCCACACACTGTACAATTAGGCTTCTGGCCTTATTATATTTTTTGACGTTTTCTTCTTCTGACCTGTCCACTTCAGTTTCGACTAGATCCTTCAGACTATTTTCTGATAATATTAACTCCATTCCTCCATTCGGAATTTCCAATTATGGAAATTGTTTCCATTTGAAGGTTCAGTACAATAGCTTTTTCCTGATTGATTTGACTTTTTCTCTGTAATCTCCTTTTCATTACTTTGTTTTCTTTCCTTGACCACGTTTTTTATAAACTCACTTTCCTCAAGATTTTTGAACTGTTTTTCATATAACTTTTCAGCTTACTGTATTCCACCAAAGCTTGGCCAACCAGCTGGGCCCATAACCTGTTGTATTATTAATAAAAACACCACTCACTTCCTTTTTCTAACCGACTTTTATTTCTAACTTCCACGTTGATTACAGAATAGTCGCCATGATCTTTTTCAACCGCAGAGCATTAACATAAATACAGAAAACTCAGAAAACTAGGGTCACTGAATCTAGCAAGCTTCGTTTACACGGGTACGGACATAGATCTTATATGCTACGCTAGATAAGGTACCTAGATTACTGTTTTGGTAGGTCTGGGGAGGGTCCAGCGAACTATGCATTTGATTGGTCGTTTTTAAATGTTGGCGCTACTTACAGCCAGTTTGACAAATGTCGAATTCTGTTTTCAGGGTTGTTATCAGATTTATATGCTGATATTTGTCTTAATCGTGTGTTTTTATAATAATTCTGAAAGTTTTTACTATGGACAATTAGTTTAAAAAATAGTGGTCGCATTATACATCAAAATGTGAAAATCTTGTTCGATTTGTAACTCCAAGTTTGAAAAAGGTTCAGCCAGCTATTTTCATAGGAATGTATGCCATGGGCGTGGTGTTGGTAGTTTAAGGAGCTGAAAGTGAACTATGAACAATTTAAATTCAACATTTCATCTGGCAGTCTCAACATTCAATACATTTGGATCAAAAATTCTTTTTCTTTTAGATTTCCCAAGAATGTAGAACTGATAAGAAATGCTTGGTGTGAGATACTTGGCATTTCTGGAAATATACCTGTATATGAAGTTTTGTGCTCTGATCACTTTTCTGTAGAAAGTATAGGATCTTTACCAGCTGGCAAGAGGTTTTCAGTAGATGGAACTAAACTAATTGCTCTATCAGTATTGCAGCTGATGAATATTGAAAGGTATTATGAATTACTCTTAAAATTTTACATTATTTATTTCAAGTTGATTCTAATTTTGAAGTAACAAGGTGGTAACTATAGAATGAACATAAATTTTAATACCTTTTCTGCAGGAACAAATCAACTGTTGAAATAGTTCCTGATGAGAATGATGAAGAATCACCGAACACTGCTAGTATTTCAGAAGCCGATAAGGGAAACGATGTACGATTGAAATGTGTATTACAAAAAAAAACTGAGTGGTAAATCCAAGAGTAAATCAAACCTTATTATGAATTACAGGAACAGTGAGTGGGGTTATAGAATATTTAATTTAAAATTTTTTTAGACTACCATTCGAAGGGGAAATTCCAATTACTCCTGAAAAAGATTCAAAATGGCTTCTCCAAATGATTCACCTGCATCATCTTCAACCCTAACTGCATCAAAAACAGAGACGGAATAAAAGGCCACATATTACAAGATACATATTAGAGTCTTCCTGCTTACTATTTAAGGTTTCATGGAATGTTTTTGTATTGTAGGAAATCTGCTTTAAAGACAATAAAATCACAAGAAAAGAGGAATAGGTCTCAAGTATATAAAAGGAAATGAAAAATAACCCAGAAGTTACTCTTGAATCAAAGAGTTGTCTTCAACAATCAGAAACGGCACATATTTCGTTTGAAATCGAGACTGGCTACTTACAAAAAAACAATGATGCATTTCAAGAAAAACAATTTTCTCAGCACTGGTGCTGAGGCAATCATTGATGTAAGTAATCTCATGGTGCACATTTTAGAAATATACAGTGAAATTCATAAATAACGAATAAATTCATTATTGCCCAAACCGAAAATATTTCGTAAAAGTCCTCTCACAGGTCGATTTTTATGTTCAATTGCTCATCTATCTTTTACTTTCAAATGTAATGTGGTCATCACTGTCTCAACAATGATGTCGTCAATGTAATTTTACAATGGATTTTTCAATGTTCTTTCATATTCGGTTAGAGGCTATCATTAAAAATCCAGTGATAGCAGGCTTGATGGGATTGACTTCTAAGATATGGGCAAAAATGTTTCTCATTCACCTAATGAGCATGACAGAGACTAGACCAGATTCAAAGGGTTCGAAGTCTACGTTGCACTTATCGAACATATGAGGAAGTTTTTTGCCCATATCTTTGAAGCCGTTTGAGATAATCCTATCAATCCTGGCACCCTCTACAACTCACGAAATTGATACTGAAAAATTATTTTACAATACGAATTCATCACGAAACTTTCCAGCTGAAAGATGATGTAGCTTGTAGAGTAAGAAGTTTGTTAACAAAAAATATATTGTTTAAAAATCAATAAAATTCATTTCTCAAAATCACAGTGTTAAAAAATATATGGAAAATAAAAAATTAATATTTCGTAGAAGGAAATCTGTCAAAAGTGGCAAATACTACTCTCAATAATTAGCAAATTCAATGCAATCATTTAAATAATCATATATTGAAAGTCAAATATCTTTTATGAAATATAAACAATGTATCGAAAATTAACAAATTTAATGTAAACATGTAAACAACCACACATTGATTGTCAAATATCTCTCATGAAATATAAACAATGTTCATCAGCAAGTTTTTAATTTTTCGACGTATCTATCAAGTTTTCATTTTCAAGTTTTTTGTTATAATAACGAGGTTTCATTGACATAACTGTTATTTATAATGTCTAAAGATGGATTTATATATATATAAATGTATATATATTTATATATATATATATATATATATATATATATATACATCCCTATATCTATAAGTCCTCTCTAGGTAGCGCAGCAATAAGTCTTCCACCAGAAGGAGCGCGTATATTAAAGTTTTGGTCGCGTATATGGCATATTTCACTTCCCCTCATCACGAAAATGCCGTAAAATAAAAATAAAAAAAATAAAATTACCATGCAAGTTGATATCTTTAGGTCCTCCATCTAAACCACTATATTTGAGTCTTCTGGGTATATATTCGTAGACAAAATCACAGCTCTAAGTACTCCGCGTATATTCTGTTGATTATGAACTCCAGTGGATAGTTCTTCCAGCAATGTTGCCAGTCTGTACTTCTTCCGTTGCATTACAAGTGGATATTCTAAGTGAGTTTCAACGTTTTATGCATCAAACAGAATAAGAGGGGGGCGATTAATTCATTTTCAATATCAGTATTATGTAAGGATTCCAATTCGAACATTTATTGCGCCATTAACTTTTTTGGGTATATAAATGACTTCATTTCAATTTTCATTACAATTAAAGTGTTCGTTTCGGATGTTATTACGGCTATCATTTCTTTCTCTGCTGATCAAAACACATATAATCTATTTTTGATGTAAATATATTTCAAATAATAATAAAAGGTTTTGCTATTCGAAGTTCATTGTAGAAAACGCTCAGGGCAATGGAAATGTTGCAAAAAAAATGAATAGGTACCTGAAAATGAAAAGAAAATCTCGAAAAACTCTGTGGTACATAGGGAGACGTGAAAGTTGCTATTGTGTTTTTCTTCAACTCTGACGACCAATTTCCAGGGCCGTCATTCAGAAGGAAATAATTAACCTATTATTATAAAATATTACCGGAACATCTCAAAATATCAAATTAATTTTAATTTCTCAGTATGAAGTGAACGTCGAAGATCCAAAAACAAATACAAAAAATACAGGTCCGTATTTAAAAATTCAAACATGGGGGTGGCCCAATTCAGATGACACCCAAGTAGGAAATCCTAATATACAAAAAACTACAAAAAGATGTATATAACTTACAACATTATTGACCTATGTAAATATAACACATCACCTCATTGTCAGGTCAGATCACATCAAATGAAGAATAACAAAAATACCGATGAACATCATGATGTGTTGCCTGTAATATACTTCCTCAATGATGACTTGAATTGGTTCATTGATTCAGATTCTTTCACAAATTGTAGTAGTTTATTGAACTCATTTGGGCCTTCGTGAAACACATTATTCATTCCAAATTTTGTGTTAGTTTTATTGATGTAAAAATTGTTATTTCCTCTCGTATTGTAACCATAAACTTCATTATTCCTCAACAAAAACCTCTGAAAGTATTTGGGTAGAAATCCTTTATGCAGCTTAAATATAAAAGTCAAAGTCATAAATAATATACGTTCATCAACTGAAAACCAGTTTAGACACTCTCTAGCATCAATTTAATTGCTGTATAACGGCTACATCCCAATATCAATCGCAAACCCAGATTTTGAAGCTTTTGCAATTGTTCTATTTTATTTTTACCAAATAGAAGAAGTAATGTTGAACAATGATCAAAATGAGGTTGTATTAGACTTTTGAAAAGAATCACCCTAGTACATACATAGACACTTTTCTAAAAATACGAGAGACGATGTCAATATCATACTTTTTGTTTTAATGACATTGAGTTAAAGTTTATTATTAAATAAATATATTTCAATGTTACTTAAAGACCCATTCATTTCAACAATTGCCTGTTCCAAATTTTCATGTATACAATAAACCAATGTATCATCTGCAAAAAGATTAATACAGTGTGATCCAGAAATGTGGTTAATATCATTTAGATAAAAAATAAAAGCAATGGACCTAACACACTACCCTGAGGTATGCCACTCTCAATTACAAGTTCATCTGACAATTCATTCCCAAATTTGTTTTTTTGCCTTCTGTTGAATAAGTAACTTTGAATCCAATTAAATGCAATCCCTGATATTCCATAATACCTAATTTTTTCAAGTAAAATTGTTCAAATGTACTGATTTCTATCAATTATATTCTTCCATTCAGTTATTAAAATTTGTAGGGATGTTTCACATGAGTGCCTAGCTCTAAAACCAGATTGGTTGCCTAGAAATAGTTCATTGGTGTCAAAGTATTTAATTAATTGATTATATATAGACAATTCTAAAACTTTTTCAAGAGTAGGGAGTGTATTCAATGGCCTAAAATTTTCAGCTTTAATCGAGTTGATTTTTGGTACAGGAACAACAGTGGAAACCTTAAATTGATCAGGAAAAACGCCGGTTCTAAGTGAAGTATTAATTAAATTTAATATTGCATAACCAGCAACATCAAAACTTCTTTTTAAGAAGTTATTATTTAAAATTTCAGCTTTATTAGTTTTGTTCAGAGAGAATATAATATTTTTTTATTCATTTATTGTCAAAGGCACGAATTCAGAGAAAGTATTTAGTATAACAGGGTAGTCATGGGTCCACTGTTGTACATTTTGAAAAACTGATGTTATTTCATTTACACTATCTATAAAATGTGAATTGAAATTATTAGCAATATCTAGTTCCTTATGCAGAATTATATTTTGATGACCAATCTCAAATTGGATACGGCTAACAATATTTTGTTTTGGCTTAACAAGTTTTTCAAGACACCTCCACATTTCCTTACTATTATTTTTATTGTTATCAATTGTTTGTTTATAATATAATTTTTCTTTTTTTCTTAGTAGAACAACATATTGATTTCTTATGATCTTATAGACATTCCAACGTTCTTCTTTTTGACCACCCTCGCAATGCCTGAACATGAAATATGCATTATTACGCTCTCGTCTTTTTTCCTCAAGTTCATTATCAGAGTAGGGTACATAATTGCTTTTGAGATATACTGTTTTTTCAGGGACAATTTCATTAACAATTTTTGACACATTATCAATTAATTCATGTAGAATTTTATCAACATTAACAGAATTATTGTTCCAATCACAAGAGATTAATTGCATATTTATATTATGATACCCTTGATCTGAAAATTTTGTAAAAGTAATTGATTTTTCAGGCAATCGAACATGTTCAGTAGATAACTCAATGAATATAATGCAATGCTCAGAAATGTTAGGTTCATTCACATTTGCAGTAACATTATCATAGTTGGTAACAACATAATCAATTAAGGTTTCAGAATCACCACAACATCTAGTATACTCCTGAACAACTTGGTCCAATCTATACATCAAATAGTGTTATTATTTTCTGCTCATAATATTCAGTACTGAAAAAATTGAAATTCCAATAAACATCTTTTACAGTCAGCAAAATATACTTCTATTACGTCTTCTTAGAGCATCAATAAAAATAGCTTTACTGGAACTAGGAGACCTTTGAATACCCCCAACGTTGAATTGATCATTGCCAATTTTAATTTTCATAAGTAAACACCAATACACCATGTCGATTGTATAAGGTTTACTTGATTTAACTTCAACATCTTCTCTTACGAAAATTAAAACTCCACCCGTATATCGACTTGTGCTATTACATCTAAATATCTGGTACCTTTCAATATAAATTTCAGCATCGCCTATATCTTCAGTGATACATGTTTCACTCAGAACGATTACATAAGGTTTATAAGGAATAATGTTCAGAAGAATATCAGCCTTGTGAGCTAAGAAACTACTAACATTTGAATATACATCAAAACTAGGAGACCTCAACCATTTTTGAATATTAGGCTCTACTTGTTTTTTGAATTAACAATTTTAGGAACAGAGTTCACATATTTTATAGTTTTAGAAGTATCTCCATTTTCTATCATCTCTTTGAGTTTATTCTTAACTTGCTTATAATATGCACTTTGAATCTTTGTTTGATCAAAAAACACCTTAACACTCTCAGGCAATTTATTCCTATTGAATAAAACTTTTTTTGCATCCTCTTCTGTATATGAGTTCATGGAAGGAAAGAATACATATCTGATCTCATGCTACTAAAATTATATAACCGATACGAGTTCGATTATTATCTCTGTTTATTGAGTAAATTAACGGTGGATAGATGTATCCTGAATTATATTCATTTTGAATCTCCCCCTCAGTTCGCGTGATATTCTTCAAAACTTATATGGTGTTTTTTACTTTCATATGGAATTGATGAAGATAAAAACGAACTTTATTCTAAGAAAAGAATTTCGATATCAAAATTCAGCGTCGAAGTTTTTGAATCTTCAAATATCCTGTGACTTGAATTTTTGGAAATGTTTTCAAAAAGGGCGAATTCAGCATGACACCTCTGAAATTATTATGTTATTATGAAAATGACACTTCTTACTCAACTCATTCAACATATTCGAAATTCTGTATTTCTGATGGAATTTTCACAGAACGAAAGTTGAAGCCACCAACCATCGTTCTATCATGATTCGAATATAGTATATTATCCAAGGAGCATATGATGATGGCTATTATTCACGAGGTGAAGTTAACCTAAGTCCTCGAGAGAATATTAGCCATTATACGCGAGTAAAATACTATACTTTATCCACGACTAAAAAAATTGTTGAAGTTTTTTTGTTGGAAAATTTTGTTACATTACATCCACATTTTCAGAAATACTATTATTTAATTCTAACAAATATTTTATGCAATACTGTTGACATATTTGAGGGAAATTTTTCGATATGACACGCACATTCATAGTCGCTGATAGCTCAGGGTAGATACTCCTTGCCTTCTTTTTTATATCTAGGTAAAGAACTGAATTGGAAATATTTGGTGGTTTACACGATAGAATTTTAAAAACCGATTGTTTGTAGCAAAACGATATAATTTTATAGCTAAATGAAGAAAGGATTTGGCGGCATTGAATAATGACTTATTATTCACTAGTGAATAATGGGTAAAATTGAGGTCGAGCAAACAAACGTATAATGAGTAGTACATTATTCAATCGTCGGGGATGTATTGCATATGCGATCGAATATAGGGAAGTAACAAGAGAATACATAGGTCACTTCAAGTATTTTGATGTTTCTTTCAGAAATCAAGAATAATAATTCTTACTCTTTCAGATTGTGGTAGGTTAGAAACTAAAAAACTATGAAGGACATATTTATCCGCCATTACTTCATTTCAATTTTCATTTCAATCGAAGTGTTTAGGATGTTATTATTGCTATCATTTCTTTTTTCTGCCCCTCAAAACACATATAATCTATTTTTGTTGTATATATGTTTCAGATAATAAAGGTTTTGCTATTCGAAGTTCATTGTAGAAAACGCTCAGGGCAATGGAAATGTTAAAAAATATGAATGGGTACCTGAAAATGAAAAAAAAATCGAAAAACTCTACAGTACATAGGGAGACGTGAATGTTGCTATTGTGTTTTTATCCAACTCAGTCGACCAATTTCCAGGGCCGTAATTCAGAAGGGAATAATTAACCTAATTATTATGAAATATTACTAAAACTTCTCGAAATCGAAGTCGACGATCCAAAAACAACAAAAAATACAGGTCCGTATTTGAAAATTCAAATATGGGGGTGGCCCAATTCAGATGACACCCCGTATAAAAGATTCATTGACATATTCTGATAGCCCACATCAAGTGCCGATAGCAAAATGTGGACAGATTTTCAATATTTCTGCGAATAAAGAAGATACAGGCAAAAACAAAATTTGTGATTTTTTGGTTTTGCCTGTTTATCTCCAGAACCAAAAGAGCTATAGTCGATTTTTTTTACATCATTGAATAGGTCTCTGAAATACGCAACTTTGCCACAATTCAACCGACACTCTATCTCTTATCGTTTACGAGATCCCCATGTACAGGAACGAATTTGAATAGCCCTGTATATTATGCATGTATCACAAACAAAATTGAATCGGAAGTTTCACATTTCATTGTTATGTTTTCTGCTTATGTTTACGACGTTCATCTTGGAAGACATATATTATTTTCACGTAGCATTCATCCTTTATCAGATTTGTCTTATGTAACATGTTCGTTCATTTTTCTCATATTCTAAATGTGCTTCCTGGAACTCGAAGGTGCATAATGATATATTTTGGACAGAGTGTCACAAATGAATATAATTTTTATTGACTTAGCTACTAAAAATGAAAATAAAAGAACCTGCTACAACTTAATCCCAATCACTATCTCAGTTCAGCTAGGAAATATTTGTGTTTTTAGGCAATAATGGCTTAATCACTCATTTATACGGTGAAGCCGGGGTCAAAAAAACAGTTATCAAATACTTCCAATCGCACCTATATAACTTAGCTGAATTGTTTGAATTCCTAACGGATCATATATTTCTAGTCCTAATGTTTTTATTTTTTTGACATAAGTTCCAATTGAATAAATTGAAGAATTCAATGAAACCTATCAATCTATCTATACGTACGCTGAAAATCAAAACCTGTGGAAACACTGGAAACGTAGTGATGAACAATTATTTAATCGAATGTTCTTAGTTTTAACAGGTTTTCTTATGCGAAATTCACACATATTCCATTTATTGTATATTATGCTTGATGAAAAAAGTTCTGCTCAGAAACTCATCTAGGACCATTCCATATTTGAATCATTGATAATGTCTGAAGTAACCCCAGTTCATTTGGCACACTGTTCTGGGGGCCAATGTTCAATGAACATTCGTGCATATTCCTTGGAATGAACAAATTTGTACAATTGGAACCAACTAGTGCCAGTCGATATTCAAGTAGGTAGGTAATTAGGTAGGTAGGTCTGATATAATATGCCAGAAAGAAAACAAATATTTTGAAGAAGTGATTTTCGGATTCTTCTCCAGCATGTCGATGATAAAGAAAACAAAACTTTTCTGAAAGGGGTAACATCAAATACTTAGTAAAAGGACTCTGTCGGTATGTGTAAATGATTCATAGAAATTAAAGTAATTCACTGAAAGGAAGGAATAGTCTTCGTGATTAATATAGACCCTTCATTTCTATTATGTGAATGACTGAAACATCTATGATAAAAACTTCATTCTTCCCACGAAAAATATTGAGGTTCGTATATCTTATATGTTCGTAAATAGTATATGGCAGACATATCTGTTTTCACTGGGATCACCTGTACATTTAGTGCTTTTCAATTCTTATGTGATTCTGCAGGTATTCCAATGTAAATAATCGCTTTTCAATATTTCGCAATTCTCATAATTCTCAATAATAACTGTTCATCATGCTCATTCGAAAATAGAAATCACTCAAAATATTCTTTCATTTGAAATTTTTCTTCAGGACATTCTAAGAACACTTTGTTATATCCTAAGAATTGAAACCAATGGATCGGCATGTATTTGTCTACAAAAAATGCTTCGATAAACTGGAAGTTGAATTAATTTTCAGAAGGCTGCCATGAAAAATATATTAACGGTGTAAATGGAACCTCTGGTGTAAGAGTTGAAACTATTTGTAGAGATAAATTACCCTAACATCAAAGTCAGTATCTTCAGAAGAAGACAATTGAGTATCAATTTCATCTTTTTTTCAAGACGTACCTGTACTTTTCATTGTTTCTCAACCCTCCGGGGCCATTTGGAATACCTGTCGAAATTTTCCGTTTCCATATCAATTCCTTCTTGAATTACAATAAGATCAGTCCCGAAATACAATTTCAAAATATCCAATATTTCCCGATTTTGAATAATACTATCGAAACAATTGAAAATTCATGTTGTCATTAAATATTCTCTGAAAAGTTTCGAAGAATGAAAAGGATTCATTTTCAATTGAACCTGATACAAGAAAAAATATCTGAATGTAACAGGTTGAGAACAAACTTCTCAACGTCATTATGATGGGCCCCCATTTAAGGACCGCGTACCTTCACTCCAGTCGCATCACATCAATTCACGATCGGCACTGATTATTATTTATGAAATTCGATATTTTTGAATTTGAAATCGTTATTTCCCAGTTCCAAACTATATGAGATATATAACATGTTCGGAACATTTCAAGTGGTGTAATAATATGAATAAATCTTTCATTTTTATTTATACGAAATTTCAAATCATTCACCCAATCACGTTGAACCAATGTGACGAAAAAAAACCTTAAATAAGCAATGAATTCGTTAATTGGATCTTCCGCCTAAACCGTCCCTGTAACTGTTACCGTTTTCCAGATACCCATGCATTGAGTCAACTTTACTAACGCGGTATGATTCTCGAAAACGTTTCCCAATACCTAAATGAATTCAATATTCCCTAAATGTACCCGAAGCAGTATTGCCAAATCGTTGGAGGCCCTATCTACAGTGAATTGTTAATGACTAATACAGCGGAGGACGGATCCACTGTAGGACAGGAAAAGCATATACGCGTGATAGTATACGCCCAACAGCGACATCCCCCTCAGATATGGAGAAAACGGCAACTAAAACTATACGAAATAGCGAAAAACACGTTTTAGGTCATCCTTCTGAAATTTGTTCTGGTAATGTTTCATGAAGTCATGGACCGTTTAACATGTGAAGTGATAGGTCTTCCGTATACGGAGGACTCATCGCACCCGGAGGACCTATTAAATGCAAATGTACTATTATCGGAGGACCTATCTACTGTGGGATATATATATATATATATATGTATATATATATATTGTTATGAAATCCAATCTACTCACTTTAAAAAGCAAAAATCTTTCTATCTCAGATGAAGTCAAACAAGAGGAATCTTTTGGACACCTCGTATATCATGAGTAGAAATGTTATTCACCAAATGACATGACATCTGTCACGTGATAATTAACCAACTTTAGCAATGAAATACAAGAAATTGATAACAGTTAAATGAATGAAATTAGTCCCAAACAATGCATAAAGTCATAAAGAAACTTCCAAATCAATTTCAATAGATAAAATAGAATTAAATTTTGAATTGAGAACATTCAGCAAATTTAAATATGAGAAGGAGAATTCAACTTTTTCTGATATTGAATGATGCTTACTGAAATTAAGCAAGGAATTAGAAATTTTATGGAAAAATAACACATATTGGGATATACTTGAAGAATCAAGCTTTAAAATGATATTAATTAGAAATTTGTAGATTATAGAATAGATTTAGAATTAATTTGTAAATATTTAGAATAGTTATCGAAGCAACAAGTTGCTAGGGAAACAACTCATTCAGTTGTTTATTTGTAAACAAGGACTTCGAAAATGCATTTCAAAGCATGAGCATGACAAAATTTTTATTAAATTAAAATAGAAGGAAATATGTACCTAATTATGTTCAAAACTTATCCAAAGTGTTTGTGATTGTGATATGGTTCATCACCAATGAATCCAAGACATTCGTCCCATCCAAACTTTCCCCAGAAGAAATCTTCACTCCAGAGCCCGAACCAAGGCCGTTTCCATCAACATCAACACAGCAACGAAAATCACTCAGCAGGCTAGAAATTGCTTGTTGGAGTCTCCAATCACCACATCGAGGGAAACCAGCATGGTAAACACTTTCCATATATCGTTGCAACGCATATATCTATTTTCTTGTGCACATAAACTATTTCCCTGAGCTCAATGAACTCTTTTTATTCCTATTTTTCTGAAGAACATTTAACTTTTTTTTTTGAATGTAAATAGTGAAAGTAAACATAAGTTAGAATGACAATTGACATTGACGCGAGTCACCATTTAGAACGTTCGGAAATGCACTAATATGTCATATTGCAGACTTACCGGCGAAGTATAACCAATGAACTTGATACAGAACCACGTTCGTAGATACGAAAAGAGTTCAAATTACCAGACATGTATATTAGAATATGAATTTTAGATTAAGGTTATTTTAATCCATATATGATAGGTTATTGTTGTTATTAATTCTGTGTTGTCACATTTCATTTCAAAATTTCTATTCATTATTAAAAAGCATGAAATTCAATTCTTGTTTCTTAAAAATGCTGAAAGGTTCCTAACTTCTCATGAAGTACTTTGAGTCTTGGATTTCCTTCCTGATTAGAATCCACCTGAGGTAAAAAGAAATGCTATGACCAAGGTAGGTAAAGCAGAAACTTTTAGAAGAGTCTAAACTTGAAAAGAAATTTCATTTATAATTTTAAAACCCTGAGATCGATATTCATATACAAATTTTTTTTTGAAAAACCCTGAGAATATTATATTATGATGTGTATTATATAAAATTACAAAATTCAATAATAAACATAATTCATTATCACACAAAATAATATAATAAATGGCTCCCAACGTTTGAGGCGTGTTCAGGAAAGGAAAATATTAAAATAAATAAAATTAAACTTGAAACTAAATGGAGACTAGGAATAGATCAAAGAAAACAGGAAAAAACCAAGAAACAGACATGGAGAACAAGGAAGACAACGCACAATCAACTGGACAGGAAACTGGAGATGCCACGACATCACAAACAAGGACCACTCCAGAATTCAATATGCAGGATTTGATGAGGTTTTTGAATGAAAAAGAAGAAAATAGAAGGGAAGAGATGCGAACAATGGAAGAGAGAAGAAGAGAAAGAGAAGAACAACTTGAAGAAAAGAGAAGTGAAGAAATGAAAAACTTAAAAATAGTAATACAAGAAGAAATAAAAAGCCAAGAAAAGAAGATACATCAAGAAATCATGAATGTACAACGACAAATGAATGCAACAGTAGAAAAGTGTATGAGTGAAATGTCACAGAAGAACAAGGAAACAGAAAAGAAAATAGAGCAAGTAAATGAGAAAATCCAAGATATAAGTACCAGCATAATAAAACACCAAGATGAAAACAAGAAGGATAAAGAAAAACTGGAAAAGAAAATAGAAAAGGAAACAAAAAGGATACACGAGAAAATAAATAATCAAGAACAACTTATCAATGGACAAGTAGGGGAGATAAACGAAAGGATTATACAAACTGAAAATAGAATAAGACAAAGTAGTAATGAGGAAATAATAATAAAAACACTCCTTGCAAATGCCAATGAAAATAAGATTATATTTACAGGAAATATAAAGAAACAGCATCCTGTACCTTTCATAAAACATTTAAAAAATAAGTTATCTGACAATATTACATTTACTAGTTTTAAAACTATTATTAGGAACCAATTGCAAGAGGAAGCTTTATTATGGTTTAACAATAAGGAAACAGAATTATTAACTTTTTCAGACTTTTCAAATAAATTTCTAGCATATTTTTGGGGACCATCCCAACAAAAAATAGTAAAAGATGAATTATTAGGAGGAAAATATAATCCAAACAGGGGAACTTCATTTCATAAATATGCAATGCAAATATATAGTACTTCACAATATTTGGATTGTAATTTTTCAGAAGAATATATTGTAAGTTTAATTATCCAACACTTTGATAATAATTTAGAGGAAATAATGATGCTGTACAATTTTAAAGATATGGATAGTCTTTGTCAATTTTTAATAATACAGGAAAGGAGAAGGAATAATTATAGTACAATGATAAATAGAGTAAATAATAATACTAATGGAAATTTTAGAAGGGAAAATGAAAATAGATATGGAAATTATAGTAATCGAAATAATAATAATGTGAGATATAATTCTAATAGTTATGGAAATAGAAATGAAAATAGAAGATATTATAATAATAATGAACAAAATAATAATTATTATGGAAATAGAAATAATGGTGGTATGAGGTATAATCCAAATAATAATAATGAAAGACAAAGAACAGACAATAACAGATATAATACACAGAACAATAGGCAATATACAAACAGAAACAATACATATAGCAATGGAAATTACAACAATAGGAATATATATGAAAATAATGACAGATATAATAGAAATTCAAACAATAGAGACAGACAGAGACGTAGAAGTGAAGAAAGACCATACCAAGTAAATAATAATAATTATAGACAAGAAAGAAATAGAAGTGTAGATGGAAGGGAAAATAGACAAATAAATCATATACAAAATAGACAACAAAATGAACAATTGAGTACAGTACAAAGCCCTGTTATCGTTCCACAAGAACAAAATTTTCAATAAATAGCCTACCAAGATATACAGAACAAAATAGTTCTCAATTATATACAGTTACTTATCAACATCCTAGAGAATTTATTGATATAGAAAAAAGTTTTAAATTAGAATTAAATAAAGGTTTGATAAAAATTCCTGGGATATTTTACAATAAACAACTGGAAATATTAATAGATACTGGTTCAGAAATATCATTAATTAATCATAAAATTATAACAGAACTAAATTTGGAAAAATATTGTTATGGAATGCCAAAAGTAGTTTTGGTAGGTGCAAATAATAAGAAATTATATGAGGTTAACAAAAGAATAAGTGGAAAAATTAAATTTAACGATACTGAATATATGATACAATTTGTTTTGATAGAAAATTTGCTTCATGATGCAATTATAGGAACAGATGAGTTAGATAGACATGGAGTTATCATAGATTACGAACAAGGTCAAATTCAAATACAAGAGGAAACAATCAAATTTATAAGTATGATAGAGCAAAATGAGGAAACAATGGTAAATACAATAAATGATGTAAGATGTGAACAAAAACTAAGAGATATAACTGAGTATGATATAAATTGTGGAAATAATATGAAAAGAGAGGTACAAAATTTACTCAAAGAACATGTAAATCTAATAAATGAGGAAAATAGAGTAACAGAAAATTATATTCACCAAATTGAGGTCACAGGTATTCAAAATTTTAAGTCAAAAACATATCCTATCCCATATAAATATAGAAATGAGGTTAATAAAGAAATAAAGAAAATGTTAGAGCAAAATATCATAGAAAAATGCAATTCTAAATATATAAATCCTATAGTGGTCGTTCCAAAAAGTAATAATGAATTAAGACTATGCCTAGACGCTAGGAATATTAATAAGTACACAACTCCACAATATGAGGCACCACTAAACATAGAAGCAATATTTGGAAGTATTACAGGCTCTAAAATGTTCACAAAAATAGACTTAAAACATAGTTTTTGGCTAATTCCACTGCATCCAAATAGTCGAGACTATACAGCTTTTTCTATCGACGGAGTCTTGTATAGATTCAAAGTCGTACCCTATGGTTTACAAAGTTCATGTTCAGCACTCGTACGAACAATCCATGCCATTCTGGACAAGTATAATGACTTCATTCTTCATTACATTGATGACATTCTCATATATTCCAAAAATCAAGAAGACCATCTGAAACATATAAAAATATTACTAGAAGAATTAGACTTAGCAGGATTAAAAATAAATTTGGATAAATCAAAATTTTGCCAAGATGAAGTGACATTTTTGGGATATAAAATAGATTCAAAAGGAATAAGTATGGATGAAGAAAGAGTACAAGTTATTAAAGAGTATAAGAGACCAACAAATTTAAAAACATTAAGGGGATTTTTAGGAATAATTAATTATTTTAAGAAACTAATGCCAGATATTTCAGAGAAAACATTGCCATTAATATCTCTTTTGAAGAAACAAAAAAGATGGAAATGGGGTATAGAACAAGAAAAGTCATTTAATTTAATCAAAGAAGAATTTGCTAACAATTTGAAAGTCTATCATCCAAATTATTCATTACCATTTATACTTAGAACTGATGCAACTATAAATAAATTAGCAGGAATACTTTTACAAATTCAAGAAGGTAATGAAGTACCCATATGTTTTGTATCCAGAGTAACAAAGTCCTATGAACAACATTATAGCATAACAGAATTGGAATTTGCTAGTATAATTTTCTGTGTTTCAAAATTGAGATTTTTTTTATTAGGAGCAAGATTTCAAATAGAAACAGACCATATGTCATTAGTGAATGTTATGAATAATAGGTTATTGAATAATAGAATTCATAGAGGAGCACTGTTACTACAGGAATATGATTTTGAAATAAAATATATCAAGGGAAAAGATAATATCATAGCAGATGCATTAACAAGATCAGATGGAATTATTAAAAAGGATAGAAGCATACAGATAGGTATAAATATATTAAAGGAAAGGGAAGGAATGTATTCATTGTCAAAAATAATAGCTGACCAACAAAATTTAGGGAGTGATGAGGTTAAAAGGTGTAAAAAGGTAGATAATGTATGGATAAAAGTGATTAATAATCAAGAGCTATATGTTATTACAAATGACTTAGCCAAAAATATTTTAAAAGATTTGCATGAAAATAATGGACATCCAGGTATGAGAAAAATATGGTTACTTTTCAGGGAAAATTATTATAGTAGAAAAGATATCAAAATAATTAAACAAATAAATAACTCTTGTGAAATTTGTCAATTGTATAAAAGTAAAAATTATACCAACTCAAATATACCTAAGAATATAATAACTGGTAGAAAACTCGAATGTATTGCGATAGATTTTATTAGTGAGTTGATAGTAACAGAGAGAAACAACAGACATATTTTGGTAATAGTTGATTTGTTTACAAAATATATAAAACTGTATCCATGTACAAGGACTAACGTAAAGACTATACAAAAACATTTACAGAATTACATAAATGACATAGGAAAACCAGACAGATGTATACTTGACAATGCAACATACTTTAATAACGATACATTTAAAAACTACTGTACAAGAAAAGATATTACACTCACCTTCACAAGTATAAGACATCCAGAAGCAAACCCTACTGAACGATACATCCAAGAAGTTGTGAAATTCTTACGAATACTGACTACGAACAATCACAGTGAGTGGGACAATCATTTACCACAAGTCGAGAACTTCCTTAATCAACTGCCAAACACCGTTACAGAAAAGACTCCATACTCACTGATGACAGGACGACATCCACTGCGACATTGGCTACAAGAACAAAACGAACAATTACAAGACATACTAAACCAAGTTAAAAATAAAATAGAAAAGAGTGGAAAAAGATATTTGAAACGTATACAGAAGAAACAAAGATATAAAATAGTATTTGAGAAAGGTCAATTAGTTTTGATTAGAGCAAATAGAGTGACAAATTTAAAAGAAGGTATATGTGCAAAATTATTGCCAATATTTGAAGGACCTTATGTGATTGAAAGCCAGAATAATGTAAATAGTTATAAATTAAAGTACCTTAATGAAGATAGAATAAGGGGAATATTTAATATTAATGACATTTACTTATATAAAACAAGTGACACTAATTAAAAGTTGAAGAAGTATGAGATATGATTTTCTCCCATTGCAAGGAAAAATCATATCTAATACTTGAGGTATTGTTATGAAATCCAACCTACTCACTTTAAAAAGCAAAAATCTTTCTATCTCAGATGAAGTCAAACAAGAGGAATCTTTTGGACACCTCGTATATCATGAGTAGAAATGTTATTCACCAAATGACATGACATCTGTCACGTGATAATTAACCAACTTTAGCAATGAAATACAAGAAATTGATAACAGTTAAATGAATGAAATTAGTCCCAAACAATGCATAAAGTCATAAAGAAACTTCCAAATCAATTTCAATAGATAAAATAGAATTAAATTTTGAATTGAGAACATTCAGCAAATTTAAATATGAGAAGGAGAATTCAACTTTTTCTGATATTGAATGATGCTTACTGAAATTAAGCAAGGAATTAGAAATTTTATGGAAAAATAACACATATTGGGATATACTTGAAGAATCAAGCTTTAAAATGATATTAATTAGAAATTTGTAGATTATAGAATAGATTTAGAATTAATTTGTAAATATTTAGAATAGTTATCGAAGCAACAAGTTGCTAGGGAAACAACTCATTCAGTTGTTTATTTGTAAACAAGGACTTCGAAAATGCATTTCAAAGCATGAGCATGACAAAATTTTTATTAAATTAAAATAGAAGGAAATATGTACCTAATTATGTTCAAAACTCATCCAAAGTGTTTGTGATTGTGATATGGTTCATCACCAATGAATCCAAGACATTCGTCCCATCCAAACTTTCCCCAGAAGAAATCTTCACTCCAGAGCCCGAACCAAGGCCGTTTCCATCAACATCAACACAGCAACGAAAATCACTCAGCAGGCTAGAAATTGCTTGTTGGAGTCTCCAATCACCACATCGAGGGAAACCAGCATGGTAAACACTTTCCATATATCGTTGCAACGCATATATCTATTTTCTTGTGCACATAAACTATTTCCCTGAGCTCAATGAACTCTTTTTATTCCCATTTTTCTGAAGAACATTTAACTTTTTTTTTTTGAATGTAAATAGTGAAAGTAAACATAAGTTAGAATGACAATTGACATTGACGCGAGTTACCATTTAGAACGTTCGGAAATGCACTAATATGTCATATTGCAGACTTACCGGCAAAGTATAACCAATGAACTTGATACAGAACCACGTTCGTAGATACGAAAAGAGTTCAAATAGACCATCTGCGGCACGTGACCAAGTAGGCGTGTCTTCTTCGCTTGGAGGATAAACATCGAAACGGATTCCATGCATTTTAAATGGGTGAAATGTGTTTCAAAAGCTGTTTTCAAGTTTTAATGTGCTATTCTCATGAAAGATTCAAAATAACTCATGTTATTCAGTATTATAAGATCTTGAAGAATGTCCATGAACAAAAGTATTTGGAAATGAACCCAAATAAATTACATAAGGGGATTTGTAATCGGATTACCTACCTGTGAAGTAGGTACCCTGAAATTGTTCCCAACCATGAAAAGGGTGTAAAGTAATAATAAATATTTCATGTATAGGAAATGAAGATCCATATTGTATGGAAGATTGTTCCAGGAATATTGCCGACCTGCCACCAGTAATGTATCCAGATATAGTGAACTATTTAGTATTTGCCAATAGTGCATATACTATGGAACAGTTTAAAGCATACAAGGGCTTGCAATCGTACAAAGCTGCTTCATGTGGTTGGGTGAGAGAATTACGTTCAAAAATCATTGAAGATTACATAGTGGTGTTGGGAAAGGTAATGATCATGATAAAACATTAAATTTTCATTTTTTCACAATTTTGTTTGTAGGTGCTTCATTCACAAAAATTGAACGTCAAACCTCTGAATCCCTGGATCATTTGTGAAAAGAGTGGTACCATAAAGAGTGCACACTGTGATTGTGTTGCTGGTTTGGGAGAAACTTGCACACATGTTGCAGCTGTACTGTTCGCCATAGATAATCTGGTTCGTCCAAATATTTCCACAGATTATAAGTCGGTGACTGATGAAAAAGCTTATTGGGAAGCCCCGAGTAATAAACCTTCTGCTCCCAGTGAAGTGTGCAACATTGATTTCACAAAACCCGGTACTAGTGAAATTGTACTGGAAACACCTTTTACTCATGTTGGGGAAGTTTTTAGCTTGAATCGGGAAGGAATTGTAAATCTGTTACATACCTTAAAGGGTACTAGGCATGGAGCAACTCTTCATAGGATTGTGAGCCCATTCAACAGGGAAATTGAAGAAAGTAGTGCTATTCAGGACAATTTCAATTTCACTTCCCTGTACAAACCAGAATATCAGTCGAAGGATTTAGAAGTTGATAAAAATAGGTATAACATTCTGCCCATTCAATAGGTTTTTTCATTAATAAATTTTTATTTATCTTTTTCAGGAGAGGCCCTGTCCTTGGAGATATCTTTCGAAGAATGCAGAAAAATTGCAAGAGCTACCTCTACTCAGAATAAATCCCAAGAATGGTTTTTATATCGCAGTGGAAGAGTCACAGCATCTAACTTCATGAGAACCTGTAGGACTAAAATCGATAATCCATCCCATTCGTTGATAAAATCCATTTGTTATCCAACAAAATACAGTTTCACATCGAAACAAACTTCATATGGTTGCATCCATGAAAAAATGGCCTTGATTCAATATGAGAAGATGATGCAGACCAGACATGTTAACTTCGATGTTGAAGCAAGTGGCTTAGTGATAAATCCAGCATATCCCGACTTTGGTGCATCTCCTGATGGTTTGACTCAATGTGATTGCCATGGACTAGGATGTGTGGAAGTCAAGTGTCCGTATTGTGCCAAGGACGTAGGTATTGAGGAAATCGTCGAATTAAAGAAAACTTACTTGGAGAGAAAATGTGGGAATGTGTCATTGAAAAAATGTCATCTTTATTATTACCAGGTTCAGATGCAAATGGCTTTGTGTGGTCTCACATTTTGTGACTTCGTTGTATGGAGTCCAAAGGATGTTTTTATTCAAAGAATAGATTTCGATGAAGTATTTTGGCTGGCAGAACACCTGAAAGCCAAGAATTTTTTCTTCAAAGTGTTGATGCCAGAACTGCTAAGCAAATACTTCACAAAAACAGGAAGACCTCAAAAGTTCAACCTCCAAGATGATATGCAATCACAACCGGTTATAGAACATTATAGCAGTGAAGATGAACCGATGGAAGAAATCACCATATTTTTTGAGAATGAGGGTTAGCTTTTATAATGTATATTTCTGATATCCTTATTTGAAATGAATATATTTTCTAAAGTATGTATTTTGTCCAATAAATTTCTGAATCGAGAATACTTATTCATTTTACTTTTTGTCATGATAGGTTGATATTTATTGACCTTTGAAATCTACATACCAGTTATGTGAAAAATCTGTGCACAACCATATTATTTACACATTTGTATATCTAAGTTATTTCCACCCATAGTATCAATATGTTACTGTCCTAAGACCATTTTTACATATCGAGGTCTAAAACGCAGTTCCTCGTATGTTACATGAAAAAGTATTGCATGTACGAGGTACTGCGTTGTGGCCCTCGATATGTGGGTTTGTTCTTGGTATTGTTTACCCCTACGGTTGAAACAATTTGAATGTACCCACATATGTGAAGAATTTTTTTATTTTTATTTATTTATTTATTTACGGGATAAACCCCATTACAGTAAAAATAACATACTATATATATATCGACTCAGGACAGTATTCTTCTGACATACAGGCTGTATTTTTTTAAAATTTTGTGTCCACTCTGTAGAAAAACCATACAAAATGTATTTCACTAGATAGAGGATTAGACTAAATTTCAAATGAGGTGTCAAATTGAAAACATCTTCCATAATTTTCCTGTTATGTGAGTACATGAGCTAAACATCAACATTTAGAAGAAATTTTTTTCAAACTCAGCTTTTGCTATAGTTAGTCAATAAAGTCCATAATCATGCAATTCTTTGATACTGATTTGAAAAATGTGCAAGATTCAAAATAACTCAATTAATTCTTGACATGATTTGTTTGGGTATTTAACCTTCCACAATCTGAAAATGAAAAAATGTTAATCCAAACCAATTCAAATACAGTTTTCAGCGTTTTTTCATCAAGTTTTGATAACGGAGGCAGATACAGTCTCTGAAACGTGAACGTTTTTCGAAAAAGAGAAGTATTTTTTTGGTAATTTGAACTCATTTTTTGTATAGGCTACGTTACTGACAAAAATTAAAATTTCATTCAAGACAGCAGTCTTGTAAACGCAGTAACTTATCGGGCAAATTAAATTTTCCCTTCTACACTTGTACAGATTTCCTTGGATTAACATTTTTTCATTTTCAGATTGTGGAAGGTTAAATGCCCAAACAAATCATGTCAAGAATCGAATTTCCTCCACGAAATCAAACTTTCAATCAATAACTCAATTAATATTCTGAGGGAAATGCACTTGAAGTCAGTTGAAATAATCAATTCTAGGAAAAAATAGGAATATATTTCAGTATTCATTTCAGAAAACAATCGATATAAAATAATATTCAATACAGATATTATAAAGGTACAATTGGTGGTGACAGATTTATGAAAGAACAACAAATCACAATTAATTTATCTACTAGAGATACTTCATCTTTCTTACGAACTGTAGCAAGTGGTAATGTGTCTCCAAACATGAGATATTTTTGCTTCAGTATACCTATTACTCGCTCGATATGAATTCGTACAGCTGCTACTTTTCTAGTGTCCTCCACCTCTTTGGCTGTCAGTTGTCTTTTTCCTTTCATAAACATACTTGGGCAAAACAGAGGGATACTGCATCTTGGATTCGAAAACCTCTATCCGCTAATACCAAATCTCCTGGCAATAAAATTACTCAAAATTCCACAATCTTCTGTAATGAACTTATCACTGGTCCTTCCTCCATATGCTTTCGAAATGAATGATATTGAACCCTGTGGTGTAATTCCTATCAAATACTTGATGGTATAATGTTGTTTATAGTTAGACCATGTTTCAGTAGCAGCTTCTGGATTCGAAGATTTTTCAATGAAAACTTCAAAGCAGTCAACAATGACTGAGACTTTCGAACCGAAATTCTGTTCAAAGCACTTAGGTACATTACGTCTCAAGTGATCTCGATCTGGCCAGATATTCAAAGTCTGGAAAATAATACATTAATCCTCACATACAATAATATGAAATAGGTAACTCACTTTAAATATTTCGTATAATATATCTACAGTTCTGTAAAAAATCCTTGAAGCAGTTGTGTGGTGTACATGAAATCTGTATCCTAAATCTTTGAATGGAAAATTCAAACGTAGTTTGATCAGTGTCAAAATAAATTGTTTGAATTTTGTTAAAGAAGATGTTGTGGACAAGTGCTCCTCTATCAAGTCAAATATGGCGCTCACATATTTATATTCTGGAAAGCTTGTATAATAAAGAGTGAAATTTTCATCCCTTCTGAAATGATCAGCATTGAATTCTGACATGTTGACTTGTTCCTGTAATTTCTGTTTCTCATTATACAAATTTTGCACTTCCAATCTCAATCTGACAAGTTCTTCATTTTGGGGGTTGCCATATTCCAAAATTTCATTATTTTCATCTTTTTGAACCTCATCACCTGGAAGTTGGGATTCTACATCTCTTGCTATAGGAACCTACAAATAAAAGAATGTAAGTATATAATACATGAATAATTTATGAGCAAACAAGTATTTTTATATAAAACACAATTTTACAGACCTGTGGTGATGAACATGATGCCTTTTTCTTTGTTAGCCTGTCATATCTATCAACTTCACTTCCGTTTCTCGACTCTGTTGATTGATATCCCATATTAACGGATGGTACCCAATCTGGATGGTCCTTTTCGAACAAGGGAGCTGGTTTTCCTAAAAATCATAAACTCGAATATCTTTAATTCAGTTGGCAAAGTTATTATTATGAATTAGGTGTTAGGTACCTATGATAAAGTAGTGCTTTGAACATATCCGTCCATATTTCAGTTTAGAGTCTGACAAATCTGCTCTTCTCAAAGATTTTATCCATGCAGATCTTCTTTCCTTGGCTAGACTATTTTCTTTTTTATTATTGTCATACACTGACGGAATCCTATAAAATCCTACTTGATCTCTCAGTCCATTACTGCCACAATTTACTACCATACAGAAATTGGGCATTGTAATTAATTGTATTATGAAATCGATGATGCACAACTCAATAATGCTTTAGCTAAAACCAAAACACACGTAAAACATATACAACGGCCATCACTGTTTATCCTCCAAGCGACTGACCTTGAAGTATGTGACGTCAGCCGCAGATGGTCTATTACCAGACATGTATATTAGAATATGAATTTTAGATTAAGGTTATTTTAATCCATATATGATAGGTTATTGTTGTTATTAATTCTGTGTTGTCACATTTCATTTCAAAATTTCTATTCATTATTAAAAAGCATGAAATTCAATTCTTGTTTCTTAAAAATGCTGAAAGGTTCCTAACTTCTCATGAAGTACTTTGAGTCTTGGATTTCCTTCCTGATTAGAATCCACCTGAGGTAAAAAGAAATGCTATGACCAAGGTAGGTAAAGCAGAAACTTTTAGAAGAGTCTAAACTTGAAAAGAAATTTCATTTATAATTTTAAAACCCTGAGATCGATATTCATATACAAATTTTTTTTTGAAAAACCCTGAGAATATTATATTATGATGTGTATTATATAAAATTACAAAATTCAATAATAAACATAATTCATTATCACACAAAATAATATAATAATATATATATATATATATATTCTAGTTTCATTCTGCAAAGTGTAAAATGAAAAGTAATATTTATTTTCACTGTTTACCGACCTTAACTTATCATAACCGATATGCAACTTGTTCATTTGTTTCAAGTTATACATGCCTCTGACTAATACTCAACATTCAAAATCCCTAAAAAATATACGCCACTGGATCATAGCACGCTACTGCCCCTTCACCCCCTCTCTACTGTACCCCTCTAATACCGAACAAACGCGGGTCCATATATTGCATCATAATATACCATATCATAACGCTACATGGTAGAAATCGTAATGCGTCATAATGGTATAATATCAGAATCGTACTTTATAGAAATCGTATTTTATAGAAACGTATACTATCATTACGTACATTATCAGAACGTACTTCGTCATAACGTATTTTATCATAACGTATTTTTTCATAACGTATTCGATAGAAACGTGACAAAATCATATTCGTAATATATCATAACGGGACACCATCAAAATCGTACAGGATAGAAATCGTACACCATAGAATTCGTACAATATCATAACGGATTCTATCAGAATCGTAATCTATCATAATTTGGATGCGCGCGCATTCAAAATTTAATATATGGGCTGACGTTAAAATCTTAATAATTTTGGCAACGTGCAATGAAAATAGTCTAATTCGATGGGGCTAAGCCGTTCTCGATTCATTTTGGAATCACTCAAGCGGTTATTGCTTTCTCTGTTTTATTCACACCAGAAAGAAATACCGCATCGCTGTCAAAAACCTGATACTTTTTATGTCATCATTTATGAACCGAATCTCTATAAAGATATAAAAAAGTAATGCTAGAATGCTAACAAATTTAATAATTAATTATTAATAAAAAATATCGGTGGGACGTAATTCTTCAAGAAACACATGATTGGTAAGTATCTGCACGATGTTGACAAATAAAAATTCATTTGAGTTGAACGTGTCAAAGGATTCTTCAAAAATAAATTCAAGTATGTTGATTGTGTTAATCAATTAGCACCATAGCATGTAATATTTAACATGAGTTTCTCTGATTCCTTTTACCTTTCAATACAAGAGTTTAAAATAATTCAAAATATATTTTTTGCAGGTTAATGACAATGATAATCAACAAGAATCCACGTCTGAAATCGGATGGTGTTCTTTTCCTGAATCCTGAAGGTACAATTCCAATATTGAAATGGCGAGCACCAAGTGAAACAATAACAAAAAGAGGTGACATTTCACAAGTGTTGTTCATAACGAAGACTTTCGAGAACAAGTTTTTAACGATGAACGAGAACGTTTCCTACTTATTCACCAAACTCAAAGACCTGTTCATACAGCTGCAGTTTCGAAAGAATGTATCATCTTTCCCACCAACTGATTTCCTGGAGTCTTTGAAGTCCACTACATACTCTTTAGGACAACAAGAGGATTGCTCCAAGTTCTTGTTGAATACTCTTCGTGAGCAGGAAAATAGCAAAATCAATACTCCTGACCGCTCTGGATTGAATGATTCCGTACAGTCCATCTTGTCTTGTGTTTCTAGAACTTTTGTTGGAAAAATCCCCACTTTTTTACGTTGTAGTACATGTACAAGAGGTGGCAAAAACGTTTGTGACTTTCTGGAACTTCAAGTGGCGTTTCCCAATAAGACTGATAACCAATCCTTGCTAAGCTTACTGTTGAAACATCTCAAGAAAGAACTTTTAACAGGTGATCGTCAACTGTATTGCCAAATATGTGCCAAACTGACTTACCATTATAAGACAACAAGTATAGCTGAGGCACCAGTCAATCTAATAATAACACTGATGCCCTTCAAACATGATTCAACCTCTGGAAGAAGCACCAAACTCTTACGAAGATTCAAAATAGATGAACACTTCAATCTAGCAGACCACTATTATAATCTTCATGCAGTCATTGTTCGCTGTGGTTCTGGCATTGAATCTGGCCATTATTACTAATTGGTCGAAGACGAAACGGACTGGTTTAAGTTTAACGATAGTTGTGTCACTAAATATTCTGGCGATATCTTGGATTTATTGAAGCCCCAGGAGACACCCTACATATTATTCTATGAATGAGAGGACATTGGCAGATCAAGATTTTCAGGTGATGTGGTGCTGCAGGTTTTTCTGGGTTTTCCTGCAGCTGAAAAAGAAAATGTGCCACTAGAATCAATCAAGTCGCCCCGGATCGCCAATTAATTTTTGTTGTTGTTTCATAATTTGTATTACTTTTTTTTCTCAATAAAAACACTTTCATAAAAAATGTACTCAAAGTGTCTGTACAAATGTTCAGTTTTTGACTGATATTTGCTTACTAATTTTAATAAACGGCACATGAAGAAAGAAAAACTCAAGATTTCAATGCTTCATGACAGATTTTGTTTCAAGGAGTATTGCATTGAACTTATTCACTAATAGGATCTGTTGTGTATGTATCTTTTAAATAAAACGACGGCTGGAGATAGACTGTCTTTTCAATGTCCCATTCCACCGATCACAAAAAACACCTTTCGATATTCTTGTTAGAACTTTTTACATTCCAGTACAATCCAAGGTAAAAGCATTTTCATCTAGAGGTACAGTAAGTAGCATAAAATATATTCATGACAGGATCTTGCACCAATCATATGGAAAAATGGCTTTTGGCAGAATTATTTGAGTTGTAGATCTATAAAATAGCTCAATGACTTGACTCTTCTAAAATTCTGAGTCGCCAAAAAAACGGATTCAACGTGCTCTTCCACACTCTATAGGTATAGTATTCCATTTTTTAAAATTGTTTCAAAAAATGTGTGCTGTTGACATATAAGCACTTTTCTATATAGTATACCAGATATTCATATTATCAAATATCAGAGCCAGACAAATTGACATTTTGTATGGTGACTTTTTTTGTACTCAAAATATTTCAGACATTCTCAAATTAAATGAACATACTCAGCTCACAGATCTCCTGGATTTCTGTGATTTAGATATTGGTATTCCAATTGAGGTCCTTTTTTTTCAAATGTTATTTTTTCTGGCAACAATTTTTTTTGTTAATGGTCAAGTTGTGAAGTTACACTGGACTATGCCTCTTTGTGAATATTTGTTTTTTTATCAACATAATATTTTCCAGAATGATTAACATAATGTGATTTATCAAATTCTGCACACTGTAGTATCGAAAATATCTAACTCACAGGTATGTTGTGTATCTGAATGTTCATTCAAGCTCTTGAATGTATATGCCGTTCCTATACATAGACTTTTTTGAAACTGTTTCATAAACATTCTGTAATTATTGAGGTGAATAAAAATCCATTCTTATCAGAAACACTAATTTAGCTAAAAGACACATCCCAATCTGTCTTTTTGATTAAATAAATGTTATTTGAATACCTGCAAATTATGCTTTAATCCGAGTCGAAGAACGAATTTTTGTTCTTTTAGGAAAAGTCTAAGATGTCTATTTCAAAAATTTTTTTTATTCATCAACAACAATCATTTTTTGTAACATATCAACCTAGATTTTCATTACAATTGTCAACAAAAAATACAGGGTGTAAATAAAATATAAGAAGTAAACCATAACAATAAATATTGGTCGAATGCGCCTTACCGAAGCAAGAACCTATATGACCACCCAAAGTAGAGAGATAGAGATTAAATAAATATATTTCTACTAATGAATTTTGTTGGTAATAGGTAACTACATTTCACTATATATCTTGTACAATTATGATTAGTATATTTCCATTCAGCCTCAGTAAAAAATGAGACGACTGAAATAACTTAGTTGTGCTGTTTGTTTAAAGACTTCAAACAAAACTTCTAGTCTCAGAACACCAAACAGATAACACTGGTCAACATTGTTTTTGTCACATAAACCTTGTGAAGTTTTTTGTTGGTGTCATAAATATATAATAATTTTTTCAATCACATCCAGTTTTTTGTGACAGCCATATATTCATTTCTGACCTTAATATACTTATATTTGTTTAAATAAAGTCATGTAGGCGGCTGCATAACTATTACATCAACTAACATACATTTTATGCTACATACATATGCTATTAAGCCACCAAAGGGTTCTAATAACCCGAAACGTCGCCTAGGGGAAGTATATATGCATTTTTTGATATATTTTTTTGTTTAATTTCCAAATTCATTAAAATACGATACGTACGTAACATGCTTATATCAAGTATAAGAATTTGAAACTTTCTTTTCCAGGGGACAGAAAACAAAAAAAAATCCAGGATGCAATAGGTATGTTAAACTTGTTAAAAAAAAACAAGTACGATCGAGGAATAACGACCTTTCATTTTTTCAGATTTTAAATTAATTTAATAATTTCAAGAATCCTTGCTCCTTATATAGAACAAATTTCTATTGAAGATCATTTGAAGATATTACTAGCAATTTGAACTATAGCAAAATATTCTCAATAAATTTTTTGTAATTTTTTTAATCGTATAATAGAAAAAAAATTTGAACCTGGAACAGCATGATTCAAACAGCTGGAATCTTTCAGAAAAAACGTATTGGAAATATCATGTGTCTTTGATAGATCTATAGTGCAGAAAAGGACAAATTATTCCTATCTTTTGAAGGGAATTTAATTTCCCGAATGAGAAGAAGGTATAATTTGCCTTATATTTGCTGAGATACACAAAATACCTTTTTAGGGCCACCAAATAATATAATCTATGATGATTTCGATCTCAATTTTTCAATATCTTATAATCTAAGATATTAATTTGCAATGTGACAATATTGCAAATATTTTAAACATCAATATTTGACAGCGTTCAATATTCTACTTTCTTGTTTTTATTCTTTAATCTCGAATGTGTATTTTATTAAAAAAAAACTTTTTTCCATCGTTTCCGCGGAAAATTTTCAATGTCAATACTCGTTTTATGGCGTTTTTAATCACCCTGAAAATTCAAAATCGGTTTGGACAATGCATTCTACACCTTTAACTACTCCTCTTTATGCATGCTTTGGCCCAGACAGACCAAATATGTGCAATTGAAGACAATTCATTACCTGACTACACTAGGGATGATGAAAAAGGAAAAATAGTACCCTCAAAATCTTTGCCTACTTTTAGCAAAAGAGCAAGTGCTCTGAAAAATGAAATATCTGGATTGCCTGCTTATGAATTTAGCTCAAATAAACAGAAGGCAGTAGAAAAACCAATAGAACGTCAAGGTGTACTCCAAGATCCTGAAACGCCAACCTCCACCACTAGATCAGCAAGCTCTGATGCTGGAATCAGTGAAAGAGATGAAAATATGCTTGTTAATGATACTGATGGAAAAATTATCCATACTGGAATTCAAAGTGGATGAGATATCCAAAGACTTGAAGGAATGTAAGTATTTAAACGATGATGACTAAACTACCACACTAGTTTTTAATTTGAACAATCTATCTAAAAAAAGGCATCAAGTACTATATGATTTCCTGTTTCAGGTAAAGAAAAAATCGTGGAAAAGTGCGCTGATATTTCTGAGCGTCTTGACAATCTTGACAGTATATTGAAGAAAACGGAGTCATCTTTGACTGTTACTGAGAATGAGTTGCACATATTCCCAATTGACATGGTATCTGCCTTAGAAAAATTGGAGAAAGAGCTGGAGAGTCCTATAAACAAAATGTTTTTACCTGACCAGATGTATTGGATCTGCAATGCCATATAAAACAGCTTGTTACAAGTTGGCAGGTATCATTTTCACAAAACAACTTTTTTTTTTTGAACTTTATTCAAATAATTTCTGTTCACAATAAAAAAATACAAAATTAACAGAATATAGCAAGTCAATTATTTGAACGAGCAGATTCCTAATCGGCAACTACAGTGCCGGTCCCGGATCACATTCACAACCACATACCCAGCAAACACATCTGTGACATGACATCTCTGCGATGTCACTATCAAGTAAAACTGAGACATTACTTTTGTTAGGTCGCTGCGATGTACACATTTATTGGCATGTAACTGTTGCGATATCGAGTTGATGTGATATTTGTGACATCCAGTAGATATCGCTCTTATGATGTCCAGTAGATGTCGCTCTTATGATGTCCAGTGTATATAATTCTGGTAATATCCATGAAATATCAATGATACAGAATACAGGCCTGCCAATATTTCTGGATAGATTTCAGAATATATCCCACATATTAAAGACAGAAAGTACGTCGCAGATTGATAGCGAAATAAATCGCAGAGTCATCGCACATCTTGTCGCAATTACGTCGCAAAACTTGTTGCAATTTCGTCACAAAACTTGTCGCAGTTGTGTCACAGGCGATGTCGCCTGAGTGTGACATCGCGACATGTGAGCGACGTAAATGCAAGTTCCCTGCGACAAGTTTTGGGACGTCACATGCCTCGTCGTTATATCGCAGGGACGTCTCTGCGATGTAACTGTGTTGGCTGGGTAGGTACAATTACAACAGTAAGGAAAATACATACTACTTAAACTATAAAATAAAATATACTATCACTTATCACATATTGATTTTCTTTGGTGTAAATATATCACATATTAATCATTCCAATGTACACATTTGATCTCCTTCTTGAATTTATTGTACGTTTGGAGAAATTTCACATAGTCTGGCAATCCGTTGAAAGTCTCAATACATTTACTCATAGGGCTGTTTAAACCTATATTCGTTCTGACAGAATTTAAATAATAACTATTTTGCATTCTAGTATTGTATAGATGTCTATCAGTCACTAAAACTAACTGTAAATTACTCTTGAAGTTGTTTCTGGTTACTTTGAAAAGGAATTTACTCTGTTCAATTCTCAGTATGTCCGATATCTTTGAAAAACCAGTTTGTGCATATAATATGTCAGTACTCGTTCTGAAGTTATAATTGAATAAAACTTTTACTATTTTGTTCTGGATTCTTTGTACTTTACCCATAAGTGTTATCCCACATGTGCCCCAGACCGGAATTAAGTAACTAAGAATTGATAAGAAGAATGCATTATAAATTTGTTTTGCTGTGGATTTGAACAAATAATCTCTACAGTGATAAATTGCACCAATTTTCGATACCAATTTTCTTTCAATATATTCTATATGTTTGCTCCAATTCAGGTGTTCGTCAATGATTAAACCCAAATATTTTGTATTTTCCACTCTATTGATGATGTCTTGACCTAATTTTATTTGTAAAGCCAGTTCACTCATATTTCTTTGTTTGAAAAGCATGTAGGTAGTTTTATTTACATTGATCTGGAGTTTATTTTTTTCTAACCATCCCTGATATCTGCACAAATCACTGTTCACCTTTCTTTCCAATTCCGTTAGATCTCTCGATACATAAACTAATATTGTGTCATCTGCAAATGTATAATATTTCCCAATCAGATTCGCCCTCTCAAGACTCCTTACTAGCAATGTATATAAAAAAGGACCTAAAACAGAGCCCTGAGGAACTCCACAATTTGAATAACTGACATCACTAAAATGACCATTCACACAAACATACTGCTCTCTATTTGAAAGGTATGTTGAGAGTAATGTTAAAAGGTTTCCTCTAATTCCCATTCCTTCCAATTTCTTCAACAATATTTTGTGGTCCACAACATCAAAGGCCTTCCGCAAGTCTACAAATACCGTCAGTACATACATTTTTTTATCAAGTTCCCCCGAGATGTAGCTCACAAAATCAATTGTTGTACTGAGAGTACTACTATTTTCTTGAAAGCCGTATTGATAGTCATCAAATCCAATTTCTTCACTTATAAAGTTAATCATCCGTTTTTTTATAATCATCTTACTAAATACTCATGGACAGGTATGAGTAGGAGTCTGGAGAAAAACACATTCAACAGGATGACTAAGATTTTCAATTTATAATTAAATTAATTTATGATGTAATGTTCAAATCCGACTATTCCTTCACATACCCAGGAAGGGATAGTTTCTTTCGTGATTGTATACTAAAACACAGTTACACACACCTCAAGTTGTATCAAAAAGATAAGACTGATAGAAAACAAAGAAAAATCACAAGGTATTGAAGAAAGTACCAATTCTATGGATGAAATTAACCAAGTAGCATATGATGGGGTTTTTACTGTGGGGAAGAATAAGGAGCTTTTAGGAGGATGACCTACATTAATAATTTCTTGATTTTACTGATAGTAGTTATTATTTGATTTCTTAGTCAACATTTAGTCAGGTGAATTTTTGTATTAGTGTATAGGTCTATAAGAATTAAATAAGGTAGTTGTTAGTGTGGAATATTTTTTTGCTAACATTCATTTTCTGCTACAGTTCATATGAACTGTGGTTATAGAGAGGACTAGGTTTCAATAAAAAAATTAACAAACATAAAAACGTCTTTTTTATTTATAAAAATATGTTCCTCAGGTGGGTAATGGGTAGATACACAATTTCTCAATGTAATTTCAAAGTCAAGGCAGAAGTAACAAAAGAGCTACTCACAAGTCAACAATTTTTATTCATTAAATATATGAAAAGTATGAACAAGTGGTAATTGAAACTTCGTCTCCTCTGATTTTCAAACTTGTTTTATCACTACGGTCACATAGAAACATATTGTAAGCGTCTAAGTTGATTTCACCATCAGGAATGTCACAATCTAGACAACTTTCTATCAGGATGATTATATCATAGATATATAAGCTTCTGCTTTGAATAACTCCTCAAGTTTAGTTTCCAAACCTCCAATATTGTAACCATAAATCTAGAGTGGGGTGTACTCCTGTTTTCCTGTTTACCATTTTTCTTTACTTTTCTCGGTTGACCATTGTATTAGATTAGGTTCACCATTTAAGATTTTTGTTTTCAGTCCATCCTTCATCCTCTTGAAGTGTTCAATATGCATCTTTGTTCTGTCAGTGCTTATCTGGTAAGGTGCTTATTTGAGTTTGTTCGAAAGTCTCAATGCTTGTTTTTTTCTCTAAGACATCAAATGTGACGTTTGTGGAACATGTTTTGGCACTGGATCTATTGAAACCCATAATGTGATTCTTGCAATATTCTCGTCATTTATCTTGACTGAGAGTAAATTGAGAATCTCCTTGTTTTTGTATAGATCAAATTTATATGTATCTTCTGGATTAACTGATAAGGATTCTTCTAAACTATACATCATTCAGTTTTTTATCCTGCTATTGAGCTGTCCTATTTCTTGTAGGATAAACTGTGTTCACTATACCTTGATTTTGTTGTTGCTTGTTCAGCTCTTCTTTAACCTCGTTTAACTAGCTTCGAATAATTACTACTTCATGTTGTAAGTCTTCATTGATTTTCAATTGTTGATCATGTGTCTATTCGTTATTATTTTCCATGTGTTCCAGTTTTTTTCATGATATTTTCTAGTTCTGTCAAAACATCTTCGGTGTGAATCTGGACGGTCGTTGGGATATTAGTCACATCCAACTCGCTCATCACTTTAACACTAGTTGCAATTTCATATTTCAATTCATCTTCATACAATTTGATATCTTCATGAATTAAGCCCACACAAGCAATGTGAAACCATATTGTACAGATATTACATCTAATACCACAAGTTTTTTGCAGCGATTTAATGCACACCTCACACTTGTCGTCCCTTATATCTTCTTATTGAAAACAAGTCTTACGATGTTTCCATTGCCAGCATCTACAGTTGTCTTTTGATGACAATTGATGATTATTATCAAATATTACGATTTTCAATTATTTGCCAAGTTTGCAATTTTCTGTTTCCGTAAATTCCAGTTGGTATATTTCTCGTTTAGGTTGTTTTTACTGAGTATACACTCCATTGTTAACTTTTTATAGTCCAGGTCCAGATGTATTTAGGTGTTACTACATGTTTTTGTTGAAATACGGAGTCTTTCTCTATATTACTTGGACCTGAAAAAAAAATACTTATAGAAACCAAACTAAAACTTGAAACAGGATACATATGGAATCTTAGGTCATCATAATAGTTCATATACCTAATTTAGCGACTCTGGAGTGAAAGTAAACAATTGTTCGCATCAGGAGCAAAGAATCGTCAAGGTGATAATTCTGGCAATATCAGTTTTTCCTCGCACAGATTCATGTAGAGAAGTAGGTAATCACCAGCCCTTCAATCTTTCTAACACTTGATTTAACATCGCCGTCTTATTTTAGTGCATAAACTTTTTCAACAATTATGAATAATAACAATGAATCAAACAGACACACATTGACGTAATATAACATGGACTGGGTGTCGCTTAACCCTCAAATACAAGTTCTTGCGGCCCGAACCAACTAAGGGCATCTGCGTCATAGTCGTTATCGTCATAATGTGTTACGTCATCAGTAATTTGTGTTGCATACTTAAATTCCGAAAAGGTCTTAAATATCCCTAAAAATAAAACAATGCACTATTGAACACTTCGAATAGCTTCAAAAAATCACAAAAACAAATCAACAAACCAACAACTCCCCCACTGTAAACCGGATTTTTGGCTATGTAAATATGCAACAAGTGATACATTGTGACGTCACTCGTAAGTGGTGACGCAGTTGCCCTTAGTTTAATATGTTCATGCCGTTTTAGGCGTAGGGATCAATCCTCTCACTCTAATGCCCAGTCCATACTATTAGGTCTATGCAGACACATAACACATAACAGTGCAGTGCCCACTTGACTGGCAACATTGCAACAGTGTCATGTCAATATAGGAATCAGGGTAGGCAACAATTTTTTGAATATTGAAGAATACAAAATATAAAAATTAGCTACAATAGGTGAAAAATAATGTTATTATTCAATTTTTCAAATATATTTAAGATCATAGATCTCTCCTGGATTCCTAAATGACAGCGGATATCCCATTACCATATATTTTTATTAATATTGTAAGCAAGCCCTTGTACTATTAGATTATGATAGAGTACGTTCTGATACTTTACGATTATGACGCAATACGTTTTGATTTTTTACGATTATGATAAAGTACGTTTCTGATTTTGTACCATTATGATGAGTTACGAATTCTATAAAGTACGGTTATGATATTTTGATGTTCTGATATTGTAGCGATATGATAAGGTACGATATGACGAAATACGTTCTGAATATGTCCATTATGATACATTACGTTATGAAAGTGTAGCGTTCTGTTACTGTACGTTTCTATTTTGTACTATATGATAAATTACGATTTCTATTATGTAGCGTTATGATAGCGTAAATTTCTTCGTTTTACGATTTCTATTTTGTACATTATGACGAAATAGGTGACCCCACAAACGCTACAGGATGCCGTATCTAGCGAAGCATATAAGATCTATGGGTACGGACATTGGGTGGAGGTAATCAGAACGATTACCCAAAAATTGACCAATGGCATTGCACTTTAATTTGTTTGAACAATTTAGAAAAGAAGAAGACAAACTGTCATTTTTCAAATTGACGTGACATTGACATTTTGATGCTCGATGCAAAATGTAAACAATCACAAGGGATTTCGACTAAAATTTTGGGTGTTTCCTATGGATATTTGACTAATTTTAATTTCATTTTAATTTTTTGAGTTGAATTCCAATAATTTTGCATGTGCACGCCGTATTGACAATACTGCAAGTAATATTTGTAACGTGGCTATCGGAATGTTGAAACAATACCACGAGTTCTTTAGTACAGTTCATATTTCAGGTCGCTAGACATTAAATTCGAGTAAATTCTGAAGATTTTCCTGGAATTTTCAAAAAAATGATAAACCTGATTTGAAAATTTAAGCAGTGAAGTAAGTACCTACTTTGTCAAACAATTATATTTGGCAATGAAATGTAGAGATGGAGTTCACAATGTAATGGATTATTTGGCTTACTTGTTTTCAAATTTAAACTTCAATTCACTTTTCATAAACATATATTCAACAAATGGACTGTAACAACGTGTTTTCGCCCACCATAGGCGGATGAATCACACGGGTATGAAACGAAAAGGGTTCAACATTGCCGCCCCCGTTGAAAGGCTGAGCGTTTCAAGAAGAAAATAAATAAATTGTTCATGATGCATTAACATTGATAGGCAGCTTGCATAGTTTATTTATCGCGCGTTTCACTTCACCACTTTGAGTCTTGATAGATGGTACACGCACCAACTGGTCTGCGCCGAGATGAAGTTTCAAACTCCGTCCTAAAGGCCAATTCATTGGAGGAGTATTTTCACCTTTCAGTAGGACCATATCACCAACTTTCAGATCAAGACTTTGATCGGTTTTCCACTTGGATCGTTGCTGTAGCGTTGACAAATATTCGTTGCCCCAACGCTTCCAAAAATGCTGTATTTTTTGTTGAAGTTGTTGAAAGTGAGATAGTCGATTTGAAATTACATCTTGAATATCCAACTGTGGTATGGAAGTGAGTACGTCTCCGATAAGGAAATGGGATGGGGTTAATGGGATGAGATCACAAGGATCGTTGGATAATGGAGTTAAAGGTCGGGAATTTAAAATAGCCTCTACCCTGTGCCTCTACCTGAACAACACAGACCACGTTAATTATTTTTGCTCAACAAGCATACACGAACACGAAAGGCGAGTTCTGAAATTCAACAGTAACTTCCGTCAGTTCTATCACCGATGCCTCTCTCTCTGTTTGTCGTTCGTCACAAACAGAGAAAGAGAGGCATCAGTGACAGAACTGATGGAATTTACTGTTGAATTTCAGAACTCGCCTGAACTCAAACACTTCTTCTTCTCATATTCTCCGAATTCGTATAAACAAATTATCCTACAGTGCGATTGGCCGATTTTTGGGTATCTTCTGGGAATGGCCAATTTACAACAATTTTAGCCAGGGCCTCGCCCATTGTCCGTACCCATAGATCTTATATGCTTCGCTAGATACGGCATCCTGTATCGTTTGTTTGGAATTAGAGGGGTACAGTAGAGAGGGGGTGAAGGGGCAATAGCGTACTATGATCCAGTGGCGTATATTTTTTAGGGATTTTGAATGTTGAGTATTAGTCAGAGGCATGTATAACTTGAAACAAATGAACAAGTTGCATATCGGTTATGATAAATTAAGGTCGGTAAACAGTAAAAATAAATATTACTTTTCATTTTACACTTTGCAGAAAATCAATTCTTCATAATGGAATACATATTTACAATAATTTACCAGAAAAGTTGAAAAATTCAAAAAATATGTTGAAATTTAAACGTGACTTGAAACAATATTTTATGAACAAATGAATAATTCCCAGTTTTTTTTTTGTTTTGTTATCTCAGTTGTAATTTCGATCTATCCGTTATTTATATCTGTATCTGTTCTTTTTTATATATTTTGTATTCTTATAATCACATCCCTTTATAAGCACATGTGTTTCTTGGGATTTAAATAAATAATAAACTAGAGAATATATATAAATATATATATATATATATATATATATATATATATATATTATTAACACTGTGATTTTGAGAAATGGATTTTATTGATTTTTGAACAGTATATTTTTTGTTAACAAACTTCTTACTCTACAAGCTACATCATCTTTCAGCTGGAAAGTTTCGTGATGAATTCGTATTGTAAAATAATTTTTTAGTATCAATTTCGTGAGTTGTAGAGGATGCCAGAATTGATAGGATTACCTCAAACGACTTCAAAGATATGGGCAAAAAACTTCCTCATATGTGTTCGATAAGTGCAACGTATACTTCGAACCCTTTGAATCTGGTCTAGTCTCTGTCATGCTCTTTAAGTGAATGAGAAACATTTTTGTCCATATCTTAGAAGTCAATCCCATCAAGCCTGCTATAACTGGATTTTTAATCATAGCCTCTAACCGAATATGAAAGATCATTGAAAAATCCATTGCAAAATTACATTGACGGCATCATTGTTGAGACAGTGATGACCACATTACATTTGAAAGTAAAAGATAGATGAGCAATTGAACATAAAAATCGACCTGTGAGAGGACTTTTACGAAATATTTTCGGTTTGGGCAATAATGAATTTATTCGTTATTTATGAATTTCACTGTATATTTCTAAAATGTGCACCATGAGATTACTTACATCAATGATTGCCTCAGCACCAGTGCTGAGAAAATTGTTTTTCTTGAAATGCATCATTGTTTTTTTGTAAGTAGCCAGTCTCGATTTCAAACGAAATATGTGCCGTTTCTGATTGTTGAAGACAACTCTTTGATTCAAGAGTACCTTCTGGGTTATTTTTCATTTCCTTTTATATACTCGAGACCTATTCCTCTTTTCTTGTGATTTTATTGTCTTTAAAGCAGATTTCCTACAATACAAAAACATTCCATGAAACCTTAAATAGTAAGCAGGAAGCCTCTAATATGTATCTTGTAATATGTGGCCTTTTATTCCGTCTCTGTTTCTGATGCAGTTAGGGTTGAAGATGATGCAGGTGAATCATTCGGAGAAGCCATTTTAAATATTTTTCAGGAGTAATTGAAATTTCCCCTTCGAATGGTAGTCTAAAAAAATTTTTGAATTAAATATTCTATAACCCCACTCACTGTCCCTGTAATTCTTAATAAGGTTTGATTTACTCTTGAATTTACCACTTAGTTTTTTTTGTAATACACATTCCAATCGTACATCGTTTCCTTAATCGGCTTCTGAAATACTAGCAGTGTTTGGTGATTTTTCATCATTCTCATCAGGAACTAATAGTTTACTTTCAGCTCCTTAAACTACCATGCAACACCACGCCCATGGCATACATTCCTATGAAAAGAGCTGGCTGAACCTTTTTCAAACTTGGAGTTACAAATCAAACAAGATTTTCACATTTTGATGTATAATGCGACCACTATTCTTTGAACTAATTGTCCACAGTAAAAACTTTCAGAATTATTATAAAAACACACGATTAAGACAGATATCAGCATATAAATCTGACAACTCTGAAAACAGAATTCGACATTTGTCAAACTGGCTGTAAGTAGCGCCAACATTCAAAAACGACCAATCAAATGCATTGTACGCCGGACCCTCCCCAGACCTACCAAAACAGTAACCTAGGAACCTAGGTACCTTATCTAGCGTAGCATATAAGATCTATGTCCGTACCCTAGTAAGCGAAGCTTACTAGATCCAGTGACCCTACAGAAAACGGATTTGTTGTGCCATCTATTTAAAATGGACCAAACTAAGGCTCAAACAGCATTTCATTTTAGCGTAACAATACAGATTTCTATGTAGATTCTCAATAAAAATCAGGTTTCATTTAATTGGTAAAAAGCAAAATGAAAAGTTGAAAGGTACAATTCTTAGGAAAAAATTGAGTAGGATGGTAATATTCTCTCACCAATAAGCAGCAGTAATGTGCATTTCACGTTGAATATTAACCAGTTTCTTTGTATCTTATTATCGCTTTATTTATTTTGATTTTCATATTTTGTATATTATTTGTTCATCGATTTCTAGCTTCATAATTGAAAGAAAATGGGTGATTAATTCACCCTTCTTGAGAAAGCGATTTTATAGCGAAAGAAGTTTCGCGGTTTTGTAAACTTGTAGTGAGAATTGTACAATAGACTATTGTACCGTATAATATTGAATATGGATTTTCATCAAGTATTGGCCAGTTCAATTCAATGTTAACAGAATCATTTATATTATCATACTTTTTTACATTTATCTAGTGGAATATTGTAGGATTTTTTTGTATATCTAATTCTATTTATTTTTTTGGATTCGATATTCTGATAAAGTTCAGGTATATGCAATTTTCTGACGTTTTGGAATATTCCATATTTACTGTTTTATAAAGTAAATAGATGATTTTTCTTCATTCATATTTCTGGTATATTTTTCTGTTAACTACCTGAGAGTATAGCGTATTCAAGGCACACGTTTCCTTACACTCCTTTATATAAATTTAACAATTTTCAAAGTTCTGTAAAATCAGAAGAGGAATGCAGGGTATTAAAAAATTATCTGTGAGTACTCTGAATGCGTATTGCTAAAAAGGTATGAAATAATACATGTCTCAGTTATCAAAAAATAAGTTATATCGTGGGCATGCTTTGTCTTGTATTTTATTAAAATTTGGTGGTAAATGAAAGTTTTGTAAGTCGACCTTTTTGGTCAATATCAAAGCGTATCACAAAGGGAGACGTTATCGATCTCATCTTTATAGGATTGGTTCAACAATTACTTCCAACTAAATAATTACCCAACTTCTGAATCAGGTTGCTTGAAAGTGATTACAGACTACCAAATTGGATAGTATCAAATATATAACTAACAAAGTTAGTTCATTTGATTTCCTTCAGGTACATATCGACTGTGCGCTTGCAATTCTTGGAAAAAATCGATATCACCACAAATCGCGAAATCTATTTCATGATAAATAGAAATGTTATGATGTAGGCAACTGCGAGTACACGACTTCAAACATTTAGTTGCATATTCTGCAGAATTCGTTATCGTAAAATGACAGGAAAGCTGAGAATCTTTCATCAGCCATTTAATTATAGAACTATGCAGAGAATAATAGCCATTGAATCTACGGCTTCAGCTTACCTCAAACAAAATGAGGTAATTATCCGTTAAGCGGGCTCCATCGTGAAATTAAAAAAATTTTGGTGGAACTTACGTATTTCGGCCTCCTGAACAAAAAAGTCTAATAAAGTTTTTGGGACTCGCAACTAGTTTCGGAGATACATTTATGTTTGTTTATTCAGCCAATTCCGCTCGAAATTCATCCTTCTTTCTATCAGCACAATATACTCATTCTATATATCTTTCTTCATCACTTTCCAACAGAATTATAAGCATTTTTAACAACAAAACTTTAGAAGGTGAATCGTCATAGAAATTCGAGGTTAGCAAAACAATAGAACGCGCGATGCGCGTTTCTATGACGATTTACCTTTCAAAGTTTTGATGTGAAAAATGGAAAAATGCTTATAATTCTGTTGAAAAGTGATGAAGAAGGATATATAGAATGAGTATATTGTGCTGATAGAAAGAGGGATGAATTCCGAGCGGAATTGGCTGAATAAATATCAACCCTGAAAACCCCGATTTCCTGTCCTTGGGAGGCCGTATCTCCGAAACTAGTTGCGAGTCCCAAAAACTTTATCAGACTTTTTTGTTCAGGAGGCCGAAATACGTTAGTTCCACCAAATTTTTTTTAATTTCACGATGGAGCCCGCTTAACGGATGATTACCCAAAATGAAATTGATGCATACAGATTTTTCCGAAAAAAATCTATTTTTTAAATACATTGAGCTGGATCTGTATCGTGTTTACATGTCACTTATTGATTTCTGATGAATGCTTACTGCGCATGAGCATAAACGACCCTGCGCGAAGTTCAGTTAGGCGTAAAATTTTTTATACGTATTAGCAATTAGCATTCCATGTATATGTATATAGTTCAGTGGATTTCCTCCATCACCGAAGTCGAAATGATTGACGTGCCCAACTAATCCAACTTGAACGACTTGTCTATAGTTACTTTCAGTCATATTTAATACTTTTTATACTTCTACGACACCATTTTGTATACTTATTTTGGAAGAAAAGTGGATTCTAGATGTGACAAGTTTGTTGACTTGTTTACAATTAACGAAATCCAAAGTCACCCGTATCCTAAGTTGATCTAAGATCAAGCTATAACATTTACATACAGAATGTTTATTTGATATACATATATAACAGTATCATCAGCATTAATTGCCGCACTACCTGCCGTTATGATAGTAGTTACTTCTTTACCTATAGGAGATTCCATATTTGGTTGAGATTCACAGCTTCTTCTTTTCTGTTGAAATTACCGTGTCTTTGTGGATCTCTATCGCCTCCTGTATCAGTCGACTGTGGTATCCATAGTTGGGGGCAATGAGTTCCGCGTTTTCAAACAGAATCCTGTGGTTTTCCTCACCGAGTGCATGTTCCGTCACAGCAGACTTGTCAGTTTTTTCGTGCTCTGCAGTGAGGGGAAACCACTCTGAATTTGTCATAATTTCTAAGAATGATGATTTTTTTTGTACTTTCAGGTCACTTCACCACCATTGACTTTGCTTCCTCTTCGCGGATTAGTCAGTGAATGATAAGGAATGAGCCTGAATATTTGCCTAACTAAGATGATTGATTGATTCCACCTGCTGCTTTCACCGTTCCAAAGATATTCTGAAATATCACGATGGATTCTATTTTTCAAACGGGTGTGGAAGCAACAAATTCTATGATATATTCGAACAGAATCGGCTCTAGAGTATTCTTTATTTTATCAGATGAACGAGTTGGTGATATCTTTGGATTGCCAGAATTCAATAATCTTCAGTAATTATTTCTTTACTCCTCCTTCATACAGAAATAGTAATAGTGACTACCCTGATAACCTTTTTTAAATAAGAAATTGGAATGTTTGACATACAGCTGTAGCCAGCTATAGTGCTGTAAGATCATGAATTTTTCATTGTAATGGGAGAGTCAGCTTATATTCAATGAAGGAAGAGATTCTACCAGCAAAATATCAGCAAAGGTTCGAACTGATATGAATATTTTTTGAGTCAAGGGATAGCACATAGCTGTTTTCACAAAAACTCTGGTTACTTTCACGCCAACACATTTCCATTGAGAAGTATGGATACTTTGCCACTGCCAAATGATCTTGATTGATTCTGGATGTCATTAGATATTTCAACCCAATGGTATGCAAATGATTCTTTATTTTCATTTGTAAATAAGGTTCTTATTGCCATCAATCCGTGATATGTAAACTCTGATTAGACATCAGCAGAGCATTATTACCCTGCAATAAATTTAAATTTATTATAAGTACCTATAGTAGTTCGGATTCTGTAATGATATATTGTTATATGAAAAACTACTTTTGGAGAAGGAAATTGATGCTGTATTGACTTTTTTTTTGCTGCTAAGCACATATTGAATGCAAGTGATTTGAGTTTGGTGTTATAGAGTAATTGATTCCTATAGAAAGTTTTTAATCCATAATATGAAGACTTCGTGTCAATCAAATAGTTTGGACTTCAACATAAAGTTTGTTGGGCCCACAAGTAGGCCAATGTCACAATATTACTGAATAGCTGTAATTAATTCATATTTCTGAAATATCTATCAATGAAGAGCAACCGTTAATCACGCTGAAGAATTATTACATTTCTGTAGTTACTTCGCTTTTTTCGAGATTCAAATTTCAATAAATTTCCACCACAAATTCCCTCTTGCAACTCTTATTTTCTCTCGAATATTCCTTTCCTCAAAATGACATCGTGATAACAGCCTTTGTAATATTGTCATCAATGAGAAAAGTATAGCTTATTGGTGCTATGAACAAAGAGTTTTTCACAAGTCAGACAAACACATCAAAATTTTACTTGAGATATACCATCACAGTTTATTTGTAGCGATCAATTACCCTAACACCAAACTGATATTGTTTATACTTGACGCTTGTTTTTCTAACAAGGTTATCATGTTCAGGAGAAGATAATTGATACTTTCATATGGCGGCGCTACCAAACCTTGTTAGAGAAACGCGCGTCGATTGCAAATAATATCAGATTGGTGTTAGGGTGACTAATCTCTACAAAAGTATTTTTGTTACCAACTATAAATATTAATTTTTTTCATCTATCTCACGTTTCACATTACTATTAAAATATTCGTCATAATTGTAAAAGGCTTTAATATTTTTTTTTTTTTCAAACCGTTATGTATTCCTTTCAAGCTTTTTCACTCGAGTTGGCACTTTGTTGTTAAATTCAGGAACATAATGAATCGAACATTTCTGGATTTCTGCCATAATGTTTGTTTTTCACGGACCTAATCCATGTGCAAAATTTTCAACTGTTCGACGTTTCGTCTCTCATGCTGGAGTTATTGATAAAAACATGTCTCTTATCAATACCGCAATCTAACCCTTACGAGTTGACCAGTCAAACTCATAGGGGGTTGATTGGTTAGATTGCGGTATTGATAGAGATATGTCTGTAAGTTCTTGATAACGACTCCAGCGAATCAAAACATCGAACAATCCAACATTGTGCACAAATATTGATTCCCGAAAAACCGATTTCCTGTTATCGTAATTGTGTGTGTCATTTTGACCTCTCTATACTGATATAGATTGTCTTTGATATATGTATATTATATATATATATATATATATATATATATATATATATATATATATATATATATATATATATATATATATATATACTTGTCTACCGTAAATTGTGACATCCGGTAAAAATATTTATGTTGTGACATCCGAGGGGAAAGAGGGGTGCGACAGAGATAATCTACTCGTGACATCCAGTATATATCTTATATACATTCACAGGCAGTCTACGTCGAAACATCCTCAAAATATCCTAGGACGTTGTGACATCCTAACAGTGTTGCCACGAATCAAGTTAAATATCCAACTAGAGGATCAAAAATCATATTTCGAGGAAATAACAGTTAAAGCAGAAGACATTTTTCCCAACGAAACTGTCTGGGACGCTTGTAACTAGTGAAATAAGGAGGCGAAGTAAGGATAGTTTTATGCACCATTTCCATCCACCACTAGTACATTTTCTTCTATATATATATATATTATGGATAGATAAATGATGGGTCAAGTGGTGGTAGGTGAATAATATTTCAAAGTAGAATACAATTCATATGAGTGATACACGTTTGTAAAGCAACTTGTTCGTTTTGGCTATTGGTTATAATCCTGTGTTTATTAGAAATGAAAATGACTCATCAAAAAACGTTTTGAAAATTGAGCTGTCATTCAATTGCAATAAATAGATAAAAATAATGTAAATATATGTATAACCCAGGTTATTCTATTACTAACAGATTTATGCGGTTGCCAATCGATGTACCAGTTCGAATACAATAGCGCCAAGGTTTTTCGAATCTGTTATTCAGAGAGATCCTAACCTACATCACACATTTAAATTAATAATCCGACACTTTCAAGCGCATTTGTAGAAAAGTTCGTCCTTGTGAGGGTGTTTTATTTATCATTCATTTTGTTCATTTAGTAAGTATGCCTTCAGTGTATACATTTATGATGAAGCATCTTCATTATAAGCTATTTTTCTGAGCTGTGAGCTAGTGATCAACAATCATTTGCAAGATTTGTGAAGTTAGAAAAAGAAAACATCAATGAAACATATTATTGTTTATTATATTTATTCACAATAAACATTTTGATTTGAGCCCACGATTTATTCGCGAACACGTTTGGATGGACTGAAAATTATATCTCTGTATCTGTAGAGTAGGGAGGGATGAGTGTAGACCCACAGCACTTAGGCCACAATATGACCCATTGTACATCCTCCCAAGGAGTCACCCTCCTAGGACATTGTCCATCCTGCCTTATCCAGGAAGGAGGACAGGTCACCAGAGGACATATCCTCAATATCGGCAGGTGTAGGCCGAGACTCACCGAACACACACTCTCTTATCGATGATAGCTCCAGACATTCACATAAGACATGCCTGATAGCTTCATTTTCCTGTTCACACATCCTGCATAGAGGTGTGTCCACTAGCCCCATAATATGGAGGTGTTTCCTTAGTTGACAGTGTCCAGTCAGAAATCCCACTGTTGAACGTAGGTTCTTCCTGGTCATCGCCAAATATTTATTCGGATCCAGTTTCCCAGGGTCGCCCAGGGTGATCCTGGCAAAACTGCATGCTTTGGTTTCATCCCATCTCTAAGGGATTGACTATGGGTGTAACGTTTGGCTAGTTCCGCAATTGTCGAAGTCGTTAAGTCATGGGTGTCACCTGCTCCCAAAATTTTAAGTCCAGCCTCCATCCTGGCCAAAGTGTCAGCAATGCGGTTACCTTTGCTCTTGTCGTGCCCTTTGTCCCACCTTAATACGATATCATTATCTATCGAGGCGTTAGCTAAATCTTGGTGGCACTCTAGTACTAACCCTGAGATAATACTTTGTTTATTCAAGGTTAGTAGGGCTTGTCTACTATCAGTGCGGATTATTATGTTTTTGCCAGAAATTCCTTTTCTGATTAGCTCTTTTGTGGCAATTGAGATACCAGCCAGTTCTGTTTGAACCACGCTGGTATTTTTCCCATTCCCCACTTAATCCTTAGGCTAAGTGATCTGGAGTAAACTCCACATCCTGATCCTTCCTTGGTTTTTGAGCCGTCTGTGTATATGCGTATTGCATTTGCAGCATCTGCCTCAGTGTTCTGTTTTATTTGTATTTTGTAGGGTTTATTAAACACAAACCTGGGTGCAAATGCGTCACTGGCTGCCTGTAGCAGAGGTACCGCAGTGAGCGCCTTTCTCCACAGGCCCAGCCTCAGTTGACCCATTCCTACCTCGGGGCTTACACGAGCCGTGCGCAATCGTAGCATGGCCATTAGCTCCTTGACGTGCAGGTCCAGAGGTGTCAGACCAGTAACTAATTCCATTGCCGCGGTTGGTGTCGTTCTCAAGGCTCATGTGATGTTTAGACAAGCCATTCGCTGTATTTGATATAATTTTTGGATGGCCGTTGCTTGTAGAGTTTTCGGTCCCCATGCAATGGCTCCGTACGTTAGCATAGGTCTTATTATTGCAGAGTAGATCCAGATGACTACACGGGGCGAGAGACCCCATGTGCGTCCCACGGTCGTCCAATACTGCTCATAGGCCCCATATGCTCTTTTTGCTCTGCTTCTTTTCCTAGTGAAAAGGACCATCTCCGTCTTCTTGGGATTGATCGACAGTGAGTGTTCCTTACACCATGTTTCTGTTAATTTGAGACCATCCTGCTCTCTAATCACACAATGTCTTCACGAATTTGCCGGTCTGCAAGATAACTATGTCATCTGCATATGCAATTTTGAAGGAACCATTACTGTTGAGATGACTAATCAGGGTATCCAGGACTATGTTCCAAAGGAGGGGTGATAAGACCCCTCCCTGCGGACATCTCCTCATGAGCAGTCCCCTCACAGTAATGTCTTCTACATTTATACTTATTGCTCTACTAGAGAGCATCTTGAGTATCCATTCACCTACCACCAGAGGTATGTTCCTGGAGTTAAGCTGCTGGATGATTGTTGGAAAGGTCGTTATATCGAACGCTCCCTCGATATCTATGAATATACCCAGGGTGGATTCTTCATTATCCAATGATTTCTCGATTCTGCCAACCACTTGGTGAAGGGCCGAATCAGTGGACCTTCCCGGAGTATATGCATGCTGATTTGAATCTAGTGGATTGTGAACTTCATCTCTTATATACCGCTCGCACAGCCTCTCCATTGTTTTCAAGAACGATGTGAAACTAATTGGTCGGAATGCTTTTGGTAAAGTGTAGTCCATCCTTCCTGGTTTGGGTATAAACACCAATCGTATTTCTCTCCACTTACTGGGAACATACCTCAGAGGTAATGAGGCTCTGAATATTCCAACCAGGTGCGGCCTAAGAATATCCAATCCTCATTGTAGTAGGGCTGGTCTTATACCGTCAGGAACTGGAGCTTCGAAGGGGGAAAAGCCCGATATGTCCCACCTTATCTCGTCCTCATCAATTATTGTACTAGCAAATGGCCAGTCGTATTGTGAGAGTGTTATTGGTACTTCCGTCCGGTTCGTCGTTCCAGGGAAGACAGAACTTGGGTAGTGAGTTTCCATAAGAATGTTGGCGCTCTCTTGGAGGTTGGCGGCTTTGTCGCCATTTTCCCTCGTCAGGATGCCGATACTCTTATGGTGGTCGCTTGAGAGTACCTTCTGTAGCGGGAAATCTTCGATTGCCTCACAATAGACTCTCCAGGCTTCTCTTTGCTTTCGTCTGCAGACTTTTTCGAACTCTCTGAGGTTGGCTTTATATATTTCCCAGTCCGCTTCGAGTTTTGTTCGTTTTGCTTTGTTAAAGGTCGTTCTTGCTGTCTTTTTGAGGTGTTCCAGTTCAAGGCACCACCATTTATTGGTTGTGCTTTCTGTCTGTACCATCCTCATCGGACAGGATTCCTTATAGGCAATGTCTATTTTGTTTTGGATAGATACCGTGTACCTTTCCAATTCTTCACTATTGCCAGGAGTCAGGGCCTCTGTCTCCTGCAGGGCTCCTTTCAAGAGTCGATTGTATAGAGCTACATCCGTCCTCTTCAGATCGCGGGATTTTACAGTGGTCCTGAGATCCTGGTTTACCGTATAGGTCAACCAGCGATGGTCTGACATAGAAATATGATCAGACACTTGCCAGTCTTGAATTTTATTTGATATTTCGGCTGTTGCCAGCGTAATATCTATTAATGTTTGGCTACGGGCGTTAATGAATGTCGTAAAGATTGAAAATTAAAATAATTCATTATTGTCAGCCCCTGAAATCACCACATTTTCGAATGGAATCGTACCAAAACACTCTTGTGGAGCTTTCATTTTGAAGTAATTGGTTTAGACAAAAAATCAAAATTTTTCATCCCGAATCCTCGCATACCAAATTTGAAAAGAATCTCGTCCTCCACCTTCAATATATGAATTTTAATGAAAAAGAAACATAAACTCAGACCCCGAAAACCTCCACAAACCAATTTTGAATCGAACCAGATCATAATAACGAAACTCATCCGCCATATTGGAATCGCTATATTGAATATATGAATTGCGAATTAAATTTTGTCAATATCAAATTGGTACATCTGACCTAAACAAACGAACTAATACACGAATGAAACTAAATAATAAAAAAGATAAACTGAGTTGCTTCAATGTGGTTGACAATATCCTTTGCTCTAGGGTAATGGTTCGAACTTCCATTGTCCATATTAGTAACTCTTTTGAAACGTGATACTAAAAACGAAATAATAAAAAAAAGGTATCGCCACTAGACGAAACAACAAAACATCGTGGGTATACTCAACTTGAACCTTGGTTTCAACATCTGTTCATACTATTTCATTTATTTCTTCATTGACATTTTTTGACTAATATTACATATTCGATATCTCACTTTTCTTGTCACAATAGTATTTCATTTATTCCTTTTACATACAATTTTCTGACTAATACTTAATAATCGATATCTCAGTTTTTTGTCACACCATTACTTTTTTTGACCAATCAAACCTCCAATTTTATTTTCAACCAAAAAATTCATGTCGACCTTTTTGTTTGGATTTGATCACCTTATTTGTTTTTATATTTCAATTCCTTCCGTTTTTAGCAACAGGTTTCAACAAAGTTGATAATATGAAATAATAGCTGATGATTAAACAAATATAAGTTGGTCGAAGATTCATCATCTTTTTTTCCTGTTAATATTCCCAAGACAACTGGAGACAATTGTTACATCTCAAAAAATGGTAATATTATATTTTCCTTAACTCTTCCCAATACTTCAATTTCTCACGACAGTAGGTCTTTCTGGAAGTCACATAATGCACTGACCGTAAAGGGAAATCCCGATAACCTATTCTGAAAGAATAACATCCCTAAAAATATTTTTGTGGCGTTGCCAAATGTTGGATGTCACAACTCATCATGGACTAATAACAGTGTATACTTGCAGGATGTCACAGGGTTTCTTCATCCAATTGTACACACGTCACCGGTGTATACAAAAATATTATATCCGAGGATGTATATGAATTTTTTCTTATATAGATTCCATACTTTATGGCATCCTTTCAAAATAGGTACCCCCTGCACTCTTCATCATCCAGTTGGCCGAAAAATGAAGAAAACGTTGTGACATCCGAAATTGGATGTCACAGCGTTGGAGGATGTCACAATGTAGGTAAAACTTTTGTATGATGATGTTACAAGGATAGGGGGACGAGACTTTATATATATATATAAAAAAAAAAAAAAAAACACATTTATTGCCCAAACAGGTACAAGACCCACTTACAGGACAGCTTTCACAAAGTATACATGTAACTGTGAACAGTAACTGAAATCAAGTAAAGTGTTTGAATAAATATTATTCAGTAAATTGTAGTAAGTGTTAAATGATAACAAGAAAAAATTTATATTTATAACAAAATGCAATCAATGGAAAAAAAACAATAACTTGTATAAATTAATCAATAGGAATATATTTTCACATTTGTTTCAAAAACATCACAAAGTGGAGAGAATATGTTTTATTTCCCTTTTGAACACTCCAATGGGTGTTGAAAATAGATCAGTTTTTTCGCATATCTGATTGAATTTTTTGCACATCGAATGAATTGGAGATTTCAATAGTATATTCGTTCTTGGAGTAGGTAAATAAAAACAGGGTGAGCTTCTGCTGTTCAAACGGGGTATGTTGAAGTTCAGTTGAGATAACAACTCTGGACAATCAGTCAGGTAGTTGGTGAGTTTGTATATAAAAATGCAAGAGTGGTAAGCTCTACGGTCCTCTAGAGATACCAACGAAAATCTGTGCAGTAATAAGTTATTATCAATACCTTGTTCGGGATGAATTCCATCGATTCTATAAACAATATACTTCAAGAATTTTCGTTGAATTGATTCGAGCAGATGAATGTGATTCATGTAAATAGGAGACCAAATCAGCGAACCATATTCTAAGCGTGTTTTCACAAGTGAGGTAAAGAGAGTAATGAGGCTATCTTCATTTTTGAAGTCTTTACAATTTCTGAGAATCAAGCCAAGCATTCTTTTCGCTGCCGATGCGGTTTTGATTATATGCGATGAGAAGCTCAATTTGGAATCAAAATGAATGCCGAGATCTTTCGTTATATCACACCGATCCAAAGTGATTTGATTTATTGAGTAGGTGTATTCCACTGGTTTGATTTTCAAAGTATAGGTAGTGTGATGACATTTCTGTATAGGGGGAGTTTATTTGTTTCACACCAAAAAGCTAAACGGTTGATATCATTTTGGAGCAATTCACAGTCCCTTTGAGATTCTATTACTTTAAATAATTTTAAGTCATCAGCAAACAAAAGAACGCTGCTCGTTATACTATTACCTATGTCATTCACAAATAATGAAAAGAGAAGAGAGGCTAAATTGCTTCCCTGGGGTGCCCCGCTGGTTGAAGTGAACATTTTCGATTTATGACCACGGTACTCAACATATTGAGACCGCTTACTAAGATATGATTGAAAAAAATTCAATAGGTTTGTATCAAAGCCAAGATTATTTAATTTAGATATTAGTATTTTATGGTCCAATTTGTCGAAAGCCTTTGAAAAATCTGTATATATGGTATCTACTTGAGACTGATTATCAATAGCATTTGTGATAGTTTGTGTAAAGCACATCAGATTTGTGATTGTTGATCTCTTAGATATAAACCCGTGTTGCTCAAGTGGTATTGCATTTTTAACATTTGGAAATACTCCATTGTATATTGAGATTTCAAAAGCCTTCGCAAAGTTTGACAATAATGTGATAGGACGATAGTTTTTTATTTGATTAATTGCTCCAGATTTAAATATTGGACATATTTTTGAGGTTTTCCAAACGTTTGGAAATGTACAAGTGTTCAATGCACAGTTATATATTGTTTGAAGGGGTTTTGCAAACACATAGGCACAATCTCTCACAAAAAAGCTGGGGATATTATCGTAGCCACAGGTATGTTTAGATTTGAGTTTTTTCAGAGCAGTTTGAACATCGTTTTCACTTAGTTTCCTAAGTGAAATAGTTGGTGTATTAGAGGGTAGTGTATCCTCATCGGTGGCAATATCATCAATTGGGGTAGTATAAACACTGCTAAAAAATCTGCAAATGCGTTTAGAATACTTGAAGGGTTTTTACATTCTATGTCATCTATAAAAAGTATTCCCGGAATGCTAGAAGTCCCTTTCTTACTTTGTATGAATGTCCAGAACTCTGAGGGATCAGTTTTGATAGATTTTTCGGATTTTTCTATATACTGTTTATAAGATTTTTTTATATTAATTTTAATAGATTTTCTCAGTGCCACAAATTGTTCTTTTAATTCGTTTGAGTTGGAATTTTTCATTTTTTTGAAAATTCTATTCTTTGCCTTGATTTCTTTTATAGTATCTTTACTGAACCAAGGTGGGTACTTTCTGACAAAATTAGGAGTTTTTGGTACATATAGGTCGAGTATGAAATAAATTACTTTGTAAAATTCGGATACAGCTTCATTAACATCAGAGTAGGTTTCTAGGAAGTCCCAATTCATGTTAAGATGAGAGTACAGGAGTGGAAAATTTGCTTTTTTAAAATTGTACCTGACTGATTCGATATTATATTGTATTATTGATGTTTGTGGAAATTTAAATGATATCCGAAGAGAGGGATGATGATTATCCTCAGAAATCATCGGCAGCTGGTCGTGGGTTACATAACATTCCATATTGGAGAATACTAAGTCTAGTAAACGCTCAGATGTATTAACTATAGAATTGAATTGTTTTAGTTCGTAAAAGCTCATTAATTGCTGTAAGTAGGTATATCAAGTTAATGTTATTAACATGCACTACATCTGCTCGATTTACAAAATTTGGTTGATTGAAATCTCCCAGTATCAATATATTACTTTCATAGAGGCACTCGAGTGTCTCTAGTGTTTCCAAAAGGTTTTGTATTTCTAAGCAACTCGAGTTGGGTGTGATATAAATTAAAAAAGTATAGAAAACATTATGTTCGTGAATTATCTTACAGCCAACTAAGTCGATGCTAACAAAATTGTTCCGATATGATGATAGATCAATTTCTGCAGCCAAGCAGTCACAACGCACTCCCAAAATCACTCCTCCTCCACGTGTTACTGAGTTTGCCTGTAGATTCCTGTCACTTCTGAATACTATGTAGTTGTCTCCAAATAGTTCAGCGTTTTCAACGTTCGACTGAAGCCATGTTTCGGTGATGGCGATAAGGTGGTATTCAGACGCTGCGACTGAGGTAAAGAATTCCTGAGTCTTGGTGTTCAATCCACGAGCATTTTGGTAGTAACAGAGTAGGTCTGACAAGTTTTTCTGTTTGGACAAATCTAAAGGCTTTTTACTATCTTGGGTTCACCATTCACATACTTTATTCTCAAGTTAGTTTCACCATTTTGTGTACGCTCAGTTAGTTGGTCTTTCAAGTCTTTATACTGCTTCATTTGAAGGGGCGTTTTATCAGTTGTTACAAAGATACCTTTGAATCTGGCCTGTTGCTTCAATATTTTCGTATTGCGGATGATTTGATTGGCTTCTTCCTGCGTGTTGAATATTATTTTTATAGGTCTGGGTCTCTGAGACCTTTCTAAGAGACGCCCAGTTCGATACAATCTGAAATTATTTTCATTGACATTTTGGTTTATCGTTTTCATGATTTCTAGGGTATTTTTCTTATCCTCATTTCCATCTCCTTCAGATTCTGGTAGCCCAAATAACATAACATTCTTTTTCCGGGATTCTCTCTCAGATACTTCAGCTATAATTTCACTCATTGAGAAGCTCTCACTATGTTGTGGGTTGGTAGGTTTGTTGAATTGGGAAAGTTTGAGTTCCTCTATCTCCTTCCTCAAAATCTGAAGAGTTTCCATGATGGCTGGTATTTGTTGCATACCCATTTCACAGCCTTTGCAAAAGAGTTTCAAGACCCTGCCTGATCTCAGTTGGAGACATTTGATCTCACTGGCTGTTAGACGCGAGCACCCTTTCTCGTGAATCGGCTGCTTGCAAGATTCACAGTCGTAAGAGACTTCATTTTGTCCAATGATCAACTTACAGTTGGCACAGTTGGGCATTTTGAGCTCAGTACGGTCCTGTTCTTTTCTATTCAGAATATCTGTTTCACAGAGTTTTATTCCGTGATAAACTTCAACTAAGGCGGTTTTTTTTTTCTTCACGTTTCTTCACTTTGTATTGATTGTTTTATTTTTTGTGCAATAACATTCGCTTTATGCACATAGGTAATTCAAGTTTCTCTTATATCAGATAATGTATATGCATTGGACAGCACTCGAGATCGTAGAGATTTTGATTAACTTTGCAATGATATGAATTTTGTTATTTACTTCCACTTTTTACTGCGATTAAAGGTAAATTAGTGAGGAGTAACTTGAAACAGGTGTTCACTGCTACAATACATTCACTACATATGTATATACATATATATATATATATATATATATATATATATATATATATATATATATATATATATATATCAGAGTCGGAGAACTAATCCGTTAGAACCTCCCATCGACCGTCCGATCCCTGATCCTGCCATAATTACTAATGAACCCTTAAATCCCACCAACCTTCAATCCTCGATCTCCAGGATGATAGCCAGCTAGTAAGACAACTCAGACCTAGACGCAAGGTCACTCAGTTTCGAAAATGGCTCCGAAATGGGAGCCGAAACGTAGACAAGAAAATCATTTCAGACGTGGATCAACCGGAAGTTCCAGCCAGCACATTTCTAACCGCGGAAGCCTAGCCGAACAAATAGTACGCCTTTACGGTAAGAAAACACTCGAAATTACTAAAACCTATCCATCACTCCTCATCCAGAAATCCAAACTCCTTTGTGACCTCGCCTTTCTTAAATCCTGCAGGACACATCAAGTAATTCCCAAGTCATTCCGTCTGAAACACCACATCAAATCGTTCCATACTAAACGCATCTTAGAATATGCTAGTTTCGCTCTTATTCGAAATATCATTCACGACATAAGAAGTGAATTACACTTCATCAACTCATCCCTTCATCAATGTTTTGGTGAACTTTCCGTTTCAACAATTCATCCAACAATCTGGGACACTTTCTTCAGAATATCCCATGAAAAAGCCGATCATATTGCCAATGAAAAAACCATCACACAAAAGAAAAAGCTCTCAGCACTACTCAAGCTGAAAGCTCCACAGTCATCCCCAGCGGACTCCCCAGTTTTATTCCACAACTTTTCTGACACTCCACTTGACCCAGCTGCCCACAACTCCAATGGGATCTTCCATTTCACCTATTTTAGTAACATATGTTATGGATGAATTACTAGACACAATTATTCATGTTCTTTCTTTCAACATATTTTTCACCACTGAAGTAGAAGATAGAGATTTTTCAGTACCTTTCCTTGATACAAAACTTATGAGAACAATTGATAACACAGTATTGATTGATTGGTATATGTGAAGAAACCTGCACTGGCACCGGTCGGATATAATTCAATGCCCTTCGTGGTATTAGCCAGGGGAGTAGTTGTTTTCTGAGCCAGCCGAAACCTACTGTGTAGGTAATTTGAGACTGGACTGAACAGATTGTTCGAGAGATGATTCGATTTAACGCCAGTCTTCAATAAGTAAGCCCACTGACTATGTCAAATGTTTTTACATTTTCCCCGCAGGAGGAATGGGCGAATTCGGTTTGCTTTTGGAATACCTCGTCCATTTGTAGATGGCGCAATAACTTCGTTGTTCGCATCAGCTTTGGTCGGGGCTTGATACTCTGAAGGATTTTGATTTTTAATCATGAGAAGTCATCGACTTTATGTTGATGATGGCACTGCCTTGCACTGACGAGTGGCCAAATAGCCCGAAACCGGTCTGCAAATGTGTACGTCTCTATAATTGAAAATCAATTCTTTCATTTGTATTGACGAAAGCAAATGCAGGATTCACTTCTGTGAAGAAACCTGCACTGGCACCGGTCAGATATAATTCAATGCCCTTCGTGGTATTAGCCAGGGGAGTAAATGTTTTCTGACAGGTGCCAGCCAAAACCTACTGTATAGGTAATTTGAGACTGGCCTGAACAGATTGTTCAAAAGATGATTTGATTTAACGCCAGTCTTCAAATATGCCCACTGACTGCGTCAAATGTTTTTACATTTTCCTCGCAGGAGGAATGGGCGAATTCGGTGTGCGTTCGGAATACCTCGTCCATTTGTAGATGGCGCAATAACTTCGTTGTTCGCATCAGCTTTGGTCGGGGCTTGATACTCTGGAAGATTTTGATTTTTAATTATGGGAAGTCATCGACTTTATGTTGATGATGGCACTGCCTTGCACTGACGAGTGGCCAAATAGCCCGAAACCGGTCTGCAAGTGTGTCCGTCGCTATAATTGAAAATCAATTCCTCCATTTGTATTGACGAAAGCAAATGCAGGATTCACTTCTGTGAAAAAACCTGCACTGGCACCGGTCGGATATAATTCAATGCCCTTCGTGGTATTAGCCAGGGGAGTAGTTGTTTTCTGACAGGTGCCAGCCGAAACCTACTGTGTAGGTAATTTGAGACTGGCCTGAACAGATTGTTCGAAAGATGATTTGAAAGTGAATTTGTTGAAACAAATGAAAAACAGAGTACTCAAAATTTCAGACATATCTTTCCACGACAAAAATCTAAAAATTCTACGGAACCTTAAAAAAAAAATTCCTATCCACCAACATTAGTAAAGAAGATTTTGAAACTCACCAGAATTTTTCAGTCTATTGACAACATTAAAATTGCTAATAAAAAAGTGAATCCAATAGAACGTATCTATTCAGAAGTAAAAGACAAAATTCCTATTTCCCCACTTTCTTATGTGGTCTATAGTATACCACGTCAGGATTGCAATAAGAAATATATCGGTCAAACAAAAAGATTGATGAAAGATAGAATTATTTCTCATGAAAGTGATAGTAGACCACATCCTGAAAGATGTGCTTTAGCTCATCACGTGAATAATCTGTATCATTGAATGGACTATCATTCAACAAAAATAATGGCAATAGAACCACATCTTTCAAAAAGAAATTTCTTAGAAATGTCTTTCATATTACAAGAAACTGATTCCATCAATAAAAAAACGGATATTAATCATTTGATCCTGAATTTGATCCCTAAAGGGAAATCCCGATAACCTATTCTGAAAGAATAACATCCCTAAAAATATTTTTGTGGCGTTGCCAAATGTTGGATGTCACAACTCATCATGGACTAATAACAGTGCGTATACTTGCAGGATGTCACAGGGTTTCTTCATCCAATTGTACACACGTCACCGGTGTATACAAAAATATTATATCCGAGGATGTATATGAATTTTTTCTTATATAGATTCCATACTTTATGGCAATCTTTCAAAATAGGTACCCCCTGCACTCTTCATCATCCAGTTGGCCGAAAAATGAAGACAACGTTGTGACATCCGAAATTGGATGTCACAGCGTTGGAGGATGTCACAATGTAGGTAAAACTTTTGTATGATGATGTTACAAGGATAGGGGGACGAGACTTTATATATATATATAAAAAAAAAAAAAAAAAAAAAACACATTTATTGCCCAAACAGGTACAAGACCCACTTACAGGACAGCTTTCACAAAGTATACATGTAACTGTGAACAGTAACTGAAATCAAGTAAAGTGTTTGAATAAATATTATTCAGTAAATTGTAGTAGGTGTTAAATGATAACAAGAAAAAATTTATATTTATAACAAAATGCAATCAATGGAAAAAAAACAATAACTTGTATAAATTAATCAATAGGAATATATTTTCACATTTGTTTCAAAAACATCACAAAGTGGAGAGAATATGTTTTATTTCCCTTTTGAACACTCCAATGGGTGTTGAAAATAGATCAGTTTTTTCGCATATCTGATTGAATTTTTTGCACATCGAATGAATTGGAGATTTCAATAGTATATTCGTTCTTGGAGTAGGTAAATAAAAACAGGGTGAGCTTCTGCTGTTCAAACGGGGTATGTTGAAGTTCAGTTGAGATAACAACTCTGGACAATCAGTCAGGTAGTTGGTGAGTTTGTATATAAAAATGCAAGAGTGGTAAGCTCTACGGTCCTCTAGAGATACCAACGAAAATCTGTGCAGTAATAAGTTATTATCAATACCTTGTTCGGGATGAATTCCATCGATTCTATAAACAATATACTTCAAGAATTTTCGTTGAATTGATTCGAGCAGATGATTGTGATTCATGTAAATAGGAGACCAAATCAGCGAACCATATTCTAAGCGTGTTTTCACAAGTGAGGTAAAGAGAGTAATGAGGCTATCTTCATTTTTGAAGTCTTTACAATTTCTGAGAATCAAGCCAAGCATTCTTTTCGCTGCCGATGCGGTTTTGATTATATGCGATGAGAAGCTCAATTTGGAATCAAAATGAATGCCGAGATCTTTCGTTATATCACACCGATCCAAAGTGATTTGATTTATTGAGTAGGTGTATTCCACTGGTTTGATTTTCAAAGTATAGGTAGTGTGATGACATTTCTGTATAGGGGGAGTTTATTTGTTTCACACCAAAAAGCTAAACGGTTGATATCATTTTGGAGCAATTCACAGTCCCTTTGAGATTCTATTACTTTAAATAATTTTAAGTCATCAGCAAACAAAAGAACGCTGCTCGTTATACTATTACCTATGTCATTCACAAATAATGAAAAGAGAAGAGAGGCTAAATTGCTTCCCTGGGGTGCCCCGCTGGTTGAAGTGAACATTTTCGATTTATGACCACGGTACTCAACATATTGAGACCGCTTACTAAGATATGATTGAAAAAAATTCAATAGGTTTGTATCAAAGCCAAGATTATTTAATTTAGATATTAGTATTTTATGGTCCAATTTGTCGAAAGCCTTTGAAAAATCTGTATATATGGTATCTACTTGAGACTGATTATCAATAGCATTTGTGATAGTTTGTGTGAAGCACATCAGATTTGTGATTGTTGATCTCTTAGATATAAACCCGTGTTGCTCAAGTGGTATTGCATTTTTAACATTTGGAAATACTCCATTGTATATTGAGATTTCAAAAGCCTTCGCAAAGTTTGACAATAATGTGATAGGACGATAGTTTTTTATTTGATTAATTGCTCCAGATTTAAATATTGGACATATTTTTGAGGTTTTCCAAACGTTTGGAAATGTACAAGTGTTCAATGCACAGTTATATATTGTTTGAAGGGGTTTTGCAAACACATAGGCACAATCTCTCACAAAAAAGCTGGGGATATTATCGTAGCCACAGGTATGTTTAGATTTGAGTTTTCTCAGAGCAGTTTGAACATCGTTTTCACTTAGTTTCCTAAGTGAAATAGTTGGTGTATTAGAGGGTAGTGTATCCTCATCGGTGGCAATATCATCAATTGGGGTAGTATAAACACTGCTAAAAAATCTGCAAATGCGTTTAGAATACTTGAAGGGTTTTTACATTCTATGTCATCTATAAAAAGTATTCCCGGAATCCTAGAAGTCCCTTTCTTACTTTGTATGAATGACCAGAACTCTGAGGGATCAGTTTTGATAGATTTTTCGGATTTTTCTATATACTGTTTATAAGATTTTTTTATATTAATTTTAATAGATTTTCTCAGTGCCACAAATTGTTCTTTTAATTCGTTTGAGTTGGAATTTTTCATTTTTTTGAAAATTCTATTCTTTGCCTTGATTTCTTTTATAGTATCTTTACTGAACCAAGGTGGGTACTTTCTGACAAAATTAGGAGTTTTTGGTACATATAGGTCGAGTACGAAATAAATTACTTTGTAAAATTCGGATACAGCTTCATTAACATCAGAGTAGGTTTCTAGGAAGTCCCAATTCATGTTAAGATGAGAGTACAGGAGTGGAAAATTTGCTTTTTTAAAATTGTACCTGACTGATTCGATATTATATTGTATTATTGATGTTTGTGGAAATTTAAATGATATCCGAAGAGAGGGATGATGATTATCCTCAGAAATCATCGGCAGCTGGTCGTGGGTTACATAACATTCCATATTGGAGAATACTAAGTCTAGTAAACGCTCAGATGTATTAACTATAGAATTGAATTGTTTTAGTTCGTAAAAGCTCATTAATTGCTGTAAGTAGGTATATCAAGTTAATGTTATTAACATGCACTACATCTGCTCGATTTACAAAATTTGGTTGATTGAAATCTCCCAGTATCAATATATTACTTTCATAGAGGCACTCGAGTGTCTCTAGTGTTTCCAAAAGGTTTTGTATTTCTAAGCAACTCGAGTTGGGTGTGATATAAATTAAAAAAGTATAGAAAACATTATGTTCGTGAATTATCTTACAGCCAACTAAGTCGATGCTAACAAAATTGTTCCGATATGATGATAGATCAATTTCTGCAGCCAAGCAGTCACAACGCACTCCCAAAATCACTCCTCCTCCACGTGTTACTGAGTTTGCCTGTAGATTCCTGTCACTTCTGAATACTATGTAGTTGTCTGCAAATAGTTCAGCGTTTTCAACGTTCGACTGAAGCCATGTTTCGGTGATGGCGATAAGGTGGTATTCAGACGCTGCGACTGAGGTAAAGAATTCCTGAGTCTTGGTGTTCAATCCACGAGCATTTTGGTAGTAACAGAGTAGGTCTGACAAGTTTTTCTGTTTGGACAAATCTAAAGGCTTTTTACTATCTTGGGTTCACCATTCACATACTTTATTCTCAAGTTAGTTTCACCATTTTGTGTACGCTCAGTTAGTTGGTCTTTCAAGTCTTTATACTGCTTCATTTGAAGGGGCGTTTTATCAGTTGTTACAAAGATACCTTTGAATCTGGCCTGTTGCTTCAATATTTTCGTATTGCGGATGATTTGATTGGCTTCTTCCTGCGTGTTGAATATTATTTTTATAGGTCTGGGTCTCTGAGACCTTTCTAAGAGACGCCCAGTTCGATACAATCTGAAATTATTTTCATTGACATTTTGGTTTATCGTTTTCATGATTTCTAGGGTATTTTTCTTATCCTCATTTCCATCTCCTTCAGATTCTGGTAGCCCAAATAACATAACATTCTTTTTCCGGGATTCTCTCTCAGATACTTCAGCTATAATTTCACTCATTGAGAAGCTCTCACTATGTTGTGGGTTGGTAGGTTTGTTGAATTGGGAAAGTTTGAGTTCCTCTATCTCCTTCCTCAAAATCTGAAGAGTTTCCATGATGGCTGGTATTTGTTGCATACCCATTTCACAGCCTTTGCAAAAGAGTTTCAAGACCCTGCCTGATCTCAGTTGGAGACATTTGATCTCACTGGCTGTTAGACGCGAGCACCCTTTCTCGTGAATCGGCTGCTTGCAAGAGTCACAGTCGTAAGAGACTTCACTTTGTCCAATGATCAACTTACAGTTGGCACAGTTGGGCATTTTGAGCTCAGTACGGTCCTGTTCTTTTCTATTCAGAATATCTGTTTCACAGAGTTTTATTCCGTGATAAACTTCAACTAAGGCGGTTTTTTTTTTCTTCACGTTTCTTCACTTTGTATTGATTGTTTTATTTTTTGTGCAATAACATTCGCTTTATGCACATAGGTAATTCAAGTTTCTCTTATATCAGATAATGTATATAATAATAATATATATATATATATATATAATTGAAAATCAATTCCTCCATTTGTATTGACGAAAGCAAATGCAGGATTCACTTCTGTGAAAAAACCTGCACTGGCACCGGTCGGATATAATTCAATGCCCTTCGTGGTATTAGCCAGGGGAGTAGTTGTTTTCTGACAGGTGCCAGCCGAAACCTACTGTGTAGGTAATTTGAGACTGGCCTGAACAGATTGTTCGAAAGATGATTTGAAAGTGAATTTGTTGAAACAAATGAAAAACAGAGTACTCAAAATTTCAGACATATCTTTCCACAACAAAAATCTAAAAATTCTACGGAACCTTAAAAAAAAAATTCCTATCCACCAACATTAGTAAAGAAGATTTTGAAACTCACCAGAATTTTTCAGTCTATTGACAACATTAAAATTGCTAATAAAAAAGTGAATCCAATAGAACGTATCTATTCAGAAGTAAAAGACAAAATTCCTATTTCCCCACTTTCTTATGTGGTCTATAGTATACCACGTCAGGATTGCAATAAGAAATATATCGGTCAAACAAAAAGATTGATGAAAGATAGAATTATTTCTCATGAAAGTGATAGTAGACCACATCCTGAAAGATGTGCTTTAGCTCATCACGTGAATAATCTGTATCATTGAATGGACTATCATTCAACAAAAATAATGGCAATAGAACCACATCTTTCAAAAAGGAATTTCTTAGAAATGACTTTCATATCACAAGAAACTGATTCCATCAATAAAAAAACGGATATTAATCATTTGATCCTGAAAGATGTGCTTTAGCTCATCACATGAATAATCTGGATCATCGAATGGACTATCATTCAACAAAAATAATGGCAATAGAACCACATCTTTCAAAAAGAAATTTCTTAGAAATGTCTTTCATATCACAAGAAACTGATTCCATCAATGAAAAAATGTATATTAATCATTTGAGCGAAATATATTCCTTTTTGCTTTCACTGCACGGAGGCTTTCGGATGAAAATTCCGAAAACATTCGCTGGGCTTGTTGTCAACCAAAGTGACATGATCAACTTACAGTTGGCACAGTTGGGCATTTTGAGCTCAGTACGGTCCTGTTCTTTTCTATTCAGAATATCTGTTTCACAGAGTTTTATTCCGTGATAAACTTCAACTAAGGCGGTTTTTTTTTTCTTCACGTTTCTTCACTTTGTATTGATTGTTTTATTTTTTGTGCAATAACATTCGCTTTATGCACATAGGTAATTCAAGTTTCTCTTATATCAGATAATGTATATGCATTGGACAGCACTCGAGATCATAGAGATTTTGATTAACTTTGCAATGATATGAATTTTGTTATTTACTTCCACTTTTTACTGCGATAAAAGGTAAATTAGTGAGGAGTAACTTGAAACAGGTGTTCACTGCTACAATACATTCACTACATATGTATATACATATATATATATATATATGTATATATATATATATGTATATATATATATATATATATATATATATATATATATATATATATATATATATCAGAGTCGGAGAACTAATCCGTTAGAACCTCCCATCGACCGTCCGATCCCTGATCCTGCCATAATAACTAATGAACACTTAAATCCCACCAACCTTCAATCCTCGATCTCCAGGATGATAGCCAGCTAGTAAGACAACTCAGACCTAGACGCAAGGTCACTCAGTTTCGAAAATGGCTCCGAAATGGGAGCCGAAACGTAGACAAGAAAATCATTTCAGACGTGGATCAACCGGAAGTTCCAGCCAGCACATTTCTAACCGCGGAAGCCTAGCCGAACAAATAGTACGCCTTTACGATAAGAAAACACTCAAAATTACTAAAACCTATCCATCACTCCTCATCCAGAAATCCAAACTCCTTCGTGACCTCGCCTTTCTTAAATCCTGCAGGACACATCAAGTAATTCCCAAGTCATTCCGTCTGAAACACCACATCAAATCGTTCCATACTAAACGCATCTTAGAATATGCTAGTTTAGCTCTTATTCGAAATATCATTCACGACATAAGAAGTGAATTACACTTCATCAACTCATCCCTTCATCAATGTTTTGGTGAACTTTCCGTTTCAACAATTCATCCAACAATCTGGGACACTTTCTTCAGAATATCCCATGAAAAAGCCGATCATATTGCCAATGAAAAAACCATCACACAAAAGAAAAAGCTCTCAGCACTACTCAAGCTGAAAGCTCCACAGTCATCCCCAGCGGACTCCCCAGTTTTATTCCACAACTTTTCTGACACTCCACTTGACCCAGCTGCCCACAACTCCAATGGGATCTTCCATTTCACCTATTTTAGTAACATATGTTATGGATGAATTACTAGACACAATTATTCATGTTCTTTCTTTCAACATATTTTTCACCACTGAAGTAGAAGATAGAGATTTTTCAGTACCTTTCCTTGATACAAAACTTATGAGAACAATTGATAACACAGTATTGATTGATTGGTATATGTGAAGAAACCTGCACTGGCACCGGTCGGATATAATTCAATGCCCTTCGTGGTATTAGCCAGGGGAGTAGTTGGTTTCTGAGCCAGCCGAAACCTACTGTGTAGGTAATTTGAGACTGGCCTGAACAGATTGTTCGAGAGATGATTCGATTCAACGCCAGTCTTCAAGTAAGCCCACTGACTATGTCAAATGTTTTTACATTTTCCCCGCAGGAGAAATGGGCGAATTCGGTTTGCTTTTGGAATACCTCGTCCATTTGTAGATGGCGCAATAACTTCGTTGTTCGCATCAGCTTTGGTCGGGGCTTGATACTCTGAAGGATTTTGATTTTTAAACATGAGAAGTCATCGACTTTATGTTGATGATGGCACTGCCTTGCACTGACGAGTGGCCAAATAGCCCGAAACCGGTCTGCAAATGTGTACGTCTCTATAATTGAAAATCAATTCTTTCATTTGTATTGACGAAAGCAAATGCAGGATTCACTTCTGTGAAGAAACCTGCACTGGCACCGGTCAGATATAATTCAATGCCCTTCGTGGTATTAGCCAGGGGAGTAAATGTTTTCTGACAGGTGCCAGCCAAAACCTACTGTATAGGTAATTTGAGACTGGCCTGAACAGATTGTTCAAAAGATGATTTGATTTAACGCCAGTCTTCAAATATGCCCACTGACTGCGTCAAATGTTTTTACATTTTCCTCGCAGGAGGAATGGGCGAATTCGGTGTGCGTTCGGAATACCTCGTCCATTTGTAGATGGCGCAATAACTTCGTTGTTCGCATCAGCTTTGGTCGGGGCTTGATACTCTGGAAGATTTTGATTTTTAATTATGGGAAGTCATCGACTTTATGTTGATGATGGCACTGCCTTGCACTGACGAGTGGCCAAATAGCCCGAAACCGGTCTGCAAGTGTGTCCGTCGCTATAATTGAAAATCAATTCCTCCATTTGTATTGACGAAAGCAAATGCAGGATTCACTTCTGTGAAAAAACCTGCACTGGCACCGGTCGGATATAATTCAATGCCCTTCGTGGTATTAGCCAGGGGAGTAGTTGTTTTCTGACAGGTGCCAGCCGAAACCTACTGTGTAGGTAATTTGAGACTGGCCTGAACAGATTGTTCGAAAGATGATTTGAAAGTGAATTTGTTGAAACAAATGAAAAACAGAGTACTCAAAATTTCAGACATATCTTTCCACAACAAAAATCTAAAAATTCTACGGAACCTTAAAAAAAAAATTCCTATCCACCAACATTAGTAAAGAAGATTTTGAAACTCACCAGAATTTTTCAGTCTATTGACAACATTAAAATTGCTAATAAAAAAGTGAATCCAATAGAACGTATCTATTCAGAAGTAAAAGACAAAATTCCTATTTCCCCACTTTCTTATGTGGTCTATAGTATACCACGTCAGGATTGCAATAAGAAATATATCGGTCAAACAAAAAGATTGATGAAAGATAGAATTATTTCTCATGAAAGTGATAGTAGACCACATCCTGAAAGATGTGCTTTAGCTCATCACGTGAATAATCTGTATCATTGAATGGACTATCATTCAACAAAAATAATGGCAATAGAACCACATCTTTCAAAAAGGAATTTCTTAGAAATGTCTTTCATATCACAAGAAACTGATTCCATCAATAAAAAAACGGATATTAATCATTTGATCCTGAAAGATGTGCTTTAGCTCATCACATGAATAATCTGGATCATCGAATGGACTATCATTCAACAAAAATAATGGCAATAGAACCACATCTTTCAAAAAGAAATTTCTTAGAAATGTCTTTCATATCACAAGAAACTGATTCCATCAATGAAAAAATGTATATTAATCATTTGAGCGAAATATATTCCTTTTTGCTTTCACTGCACGGAGGCTTTCGGATGAAAATTCCGAAAACATTCGCTGGGCTTGTTGTCAACCAAAGTGACAACATCACACGAGTGTAATGGCGGAAAATATATATATATATATATATATATATATATATATATATATATATATAGGATAGGTTTCCGCGGTCAGTTGTGTTGTTGTTGAGTTCGGGTTGAATCGCGTCTGGAGTTTTGTTCTCGACGTTTCGGCTCCGATTTAAGTTAAGTTAAGGTGATCAAGGAAATTGTGGAGAGTTTCGGAGCCGTGAGGCCATATGACGAAAACGTCATCTACGTATCTGAACCAGCAAGAGGGTTTGTGGGAATCCCATGTTCTGATTGCCATAGAACATATGTAGGCCAGACCAACAGACGCGTGACAAATAGAGTATACGAACATCAACTTGTCCGAAAATCAGACCCATCTTCAGCTCTGTCCAAACATCATCAAGAGACAGGACACAACATAGACTTTGCGAACACTATAAGACCATCGCCACAGCAAAAACACTACAAGCTCGTATAATTCGCGAGGCCATCGAAATCGAGAAGCGACCTTCCTGCTTAAATAAACGTGACGACGGCCAGAGACTTCCAACTGCATGGAAACCCCTAATTTCCAGATGACCAGTCCCCACCAAGACATCCGACGGTCCTTTAGTAGCACCCGCTGCTATAAATACTACCCAACATCCCTCGATACCTCAGTTCGATCTAAGGAGTAGGCAGATTGAGACCTTAGAAAGAACTCGTGACGCATCGCGCGTTCTATTGTTTTGCTAACCTCGAATTTCTATGACGATTTACATTTCAGAGTTTTGATGTGAAAAATGGAAAAATGCTTATAATTCTGTTGGAAAGTGATGAAGAAGGATATATAGAATGAGTATATTGTGCTGATAGAAAGAGGGATGAATTTCGAGCGGAATTGGCTGAATAAATATCAACCCTGAAAACCCCGATTTCCTGTCCTTGGGGGGCCGTATCTCCGAAACTAGTTGCGAGTCCCAAAAACTTTATCAGACTTTTTTGTTCAGGAGGCCGAAATACGTAAGTTTCACCAAATTTTTTTTAATTTCACGATGGAGCCCGCTCAACGGATAGTTACCCAAATTGATATTGATGCATACCGATTTTTCCGAAAAATATCTATTTTTTGAATACATTGAGCCGGATCTGTATCGTGTTTACATGTCACTTATTGATTTCTTATGAATGCTTACTGCGCATGAGCATAAACGACCCTGCGCGAAGTTCAGTTAGGCGTAAAAATTTTCATACGTATTAGCAATTAGCATTCCATGTATATAGTTCAGTGGATTTCCTCCATCACCGAAGTCGAAATGATTGACGTGCCCAACTGATCCAACTTGAACGACTTGTCTATAGTTACTTTCAGTCATATTTAATACGTTTTATACTTCTACGACACCATTTTGTATACTTATTTTGGAAGAAAAGTGGATTCTGGATGTGACAAGTTTGTTGACTTGTTTACAATTAACGAAATCCAAAGTCACCCGTATCCTAAGTTGATCTAACATCAAGCTATAACATTAACATACAGAATGTTTATTTGATATACATATATAACAGTATCATCAGCATTAATTGCCGCACTACCTGCCGTCATGATAGTAGTTACTTCTTTACCTATATGAGATTCCATATTTGGTTGAAATTCACAGCTTCTTCTTTTCTGTTGAAATTACCCGTGTCTTTGTGGATCTCTATCGCCTCCTGTATCAATCGACTGTGGTATCCATAGTTGGGGGCAATGAGTTTCGCGTTTTCAAACAGAATCCTGTGGTTTTCCTCACCGAGTGCATGTTCCGCCACAGCAGACTTGTCAGTTTTTTCGTGCTCTGCAGTGAGGGAAACCACTCTGAATTTGTCATAATTTCTAAGAATGATGTTTTTTTGTACTTTCAGGTCACTTCACCACCATTGACTTTGCTTCCTCTTGGTGGATTAGTCAGTGAATGATAAGGAATGATCCTGAATATTTGCCCAACTAAGATGATTGATTGATTCCACCTACTGCTTTCACCGTTCCAAAGATATTCTGAAATATCACGATGGATTCTATTTTTCAAACGGGTGTGGAAGCAACAAATTCTATGATATATTCGAACAGAATCGTTTCTAGAGTAATCTTTTTTTCATCACATGAACGATTTGGTGATATCTTTGGATTGCCAGAATTCAATAATCCTCAGTAATTATTTCTTTACTCCTCCTTCATACAGAAATAGTAATAGTGAGTACCCTGATAACCTTTTTTAAATAAGAAATTGGAATGTTTGACATACAGCTGTAGCCAGCTATAGTGCTGTAAGATCATAAATTTTCGAACTGATATGAATATTTTTTGAGTCAAGGGATAGCACATAGCTGTTTTCACAAAAACTCTGGTTACTTTCACGCCAACACATTTCCATTGAGAAGTATGGATACTTTGCCACTGCCAAATGATCTTGATTGATTCTGGATGTCATTAGATATTTCAACCCAATGGTATGCAAATGATTCTTTATTTTCATTTGTAAATAAGGTTCTTATTGCCATCAATCCGTGATATGTAAACTCTGATTACACATCAGCAGAGCATTATTACCCTGCAATAAATTCAAATTTATTATAAGTATAGTAGTTCGGATTCTGTAATGATATATTGTTATATGAAAAACTACTTTTGAAGAAGGAAATTGATGCTGTATTGACTTTTTTTCTGCTGCTAAGCTGCTAAGCACATATTGAATGCAAGTGATATGAGTTTGGTGTTATAGAGTAATTGATTCCTATAGAAAGTTTTTAATCCATAATATGAAGACTTCGTGTCAATCAAATAGTTTGGACTTCAACATAAAGTTTGTTGGGCCCACAAGTAGGCCAATGTCACAATATTACTGAATAGCTGTAATTATTCATATTTCTGAAATATCTATCAATGAAGAGCAACCGTTAATCACGCTGAAGAATTATTACATTTCTGTAGTTACTTCGCTTTTTTCGAGATTCAAATTTCAATAAATTTCCACCACAAATTCTCTCTTGCAACTCTTATTTTCTCTCGAATATTCCTTTCCTCAAAATGACATCGTGATAACAGCCTTTGTAATATTGTCATCAATGAGAAAAGTATATAGCTTATTGGTGCTAGGAACAAAGAGTTTTTCACAAGTCAGACAAACACATCAAAATTTTACTTGAGATATACAATCACAGTTTATTTGTAGCGATCAATTACCCTAACACCAAACTAATATTGTTTATACTTGACGCTTGTTTTTCTAACAAGGTTATCATGTTCAGGAGAAGATAATTGATACTTTCATATGGCGGCGCTACCTAACCTTGTTAGAGAAACGCGCGTCGATTGCAAATAATATCAGTTAGGTGTTATAAATATTAATTTTTTTCATCTATCTCACGTTTTACATTACTATTAAAATATTCGTCATAATTGTAAAAGGATTTAATAATTATTTTTTTTCAAACCGTTATGTATTCCTTTCAAGCTTTTTCACTCGAGTTGGCACTTTGTTGTGAAATTCAGGAACATAATGAATCGAACATTTCTGGATTTCTGCCATAATGTATGTTTTTCACGGACCTAATCCATGTGCAAAATTTTCAACTGTTCGACGTTTCGTCTCTCATGCTGGAGTTATTGATAAAAACATGTCTCTCATCAATACCGCAATCTAACCCTTACGAGTTGACCAGTCAAACTCATAGGGGGGTTGATTGGTTAGATTGCGGTATTGATAGAGATATGATAAGTTCTTGATAACGACTCCAGCGAATCAAAACATCGAACAATCCAACATTGTGCACAAATATTGATTCCCGAAAATTCAATTTCCTGTTATCGTAATTGTGTGTGTCATTTTGACCTCTCTATACTGATATAGATTGTCTTTGATATATGTATATTATATATATATATATATATATATATATATATATCCGAGTCGGAGAACTAATCCGCTAGAACCTCCCATCGACCGTCCGATCCCTGATCCTGCCATGATTACTAATGAACCCATAAATCCCACCAACCTTCAATCCTCGATCTCCAGTGATGATAGCCAGCTAGTAAGACAACTCAGACCTAGACGCAAAGTCACTCAATCTTGAAAATGGCTCCGAAATGGGAGCCGAAACGTAGACAAGAAAATAATTTCAACCGGAAGTTCCAGCCAGCACATTCCTAACCGCGGAAGCCTAGCCGAACAAATAGTACGCCTTTACTGTAAGAAAACACTCAAAATTACTAAAACCTATCCATCACTCCTCATCCAGAAATCCAAACTCCTTTGTGACCTCGCCTTCCTTAAATCCTGCAGGACACATCAAGTAATTCCCAAGTCATTCCGTCTGAAACACCACATCAAATCGTTCCATACTAAACGCATCTTAGAATATGCTAGTTCCGCTCTTATTCGAAATATCATTCACGACATAAGAAGTGAATTACACTTCATCAGCTCATCCCTTCATCAATGTTTTGGTGAACTTTCCGTTTCAACAATTCATCCAACAATCTGGGACACTTTCTTCAGAATATCCCATGAAAAAGCCGATCATATTGCCAATGAAAAAACCATCACACAAAAGAAAAAGCTCTCGGCACTACTCAAGCTGAAAGCTCCACAGTCATCCCCAGCGGACTCCCCAGTTTTATTCAACAACTTTTCTGACACTCCACTTGACCCAGCTGCCCACAACTCCAATGGGATCTTCCATTTCACCTATTTTAGTAACATATGTTATGGATGAATTACTAGACACAATTATTCATGTTCTTTCTTTTAACATATTTTTCATAAAAAAATATGTAGATGATATTATATTATCTTCACCTGAATATGGTATAACTGAAATTTTGGATACTTTTAACAGTTTCGACCCATTCATACAATTCACCATTGAAGTAGAAGATAGAGATTGATGTTGATGATGGCACTGCCTTGCACTGACGAGTGGCCAAATAGCCCGAAACCGGTCTGCAAGTGTGTACGTCTCTATAATTGAAAATCAATTCTTTCATTTGTATTGACGAAAGCAAATGCAGGATTCACTTCTGTGAAGGAACCTGCACTGGCACCGGTCAGATATAATTCAATGCTTTTCGTGGTATTAGCCAGGGGAGTAGTTGTTTTCTGACAGGTGCCAGCCGACACCTACTGTGTAGGTCATTTGAGACTGGCCTGAACAGATTGTTCGAAAGATGATTTGAAAGTGAATTTGTTGAAACAAATTAAAAACAGAGTACTCAAAATTTCAGACATATCTTTCCACAACAAAAATCTAAAAATTTTACAGAACCTTTTAAAAAAAAATTCCTATCCACCAACATTAGTAAAGAAGATTTTGAAACTCACCAGAATTTTTCAGTCTATCGACAACATTAAAATTGCTAATAAAACAGTGAATCCAATGGAACGTATCTATTCAAAAGTGAAAGACAAAATTCCTATTTCCTCACTTTCTAATGTGGTCTATAGTATACCACGTCAGGATTGCAATAAGAAATATATCGGTCAAACAAAAAGATTAATGAAAGATAGAATTATTTCTCATGAAAGTGATAGTAGACTACATCCTGAAAGATGTGCTTTAGCTCATCACGTGAATAATCTGTATCATTGAATGGACTATCATTCAACAAAAATAATGGCAATAGAACCACATCTTTCAAAGAGAAATTTCTTAGAAATGTCTTTCATATCACAAGAAACTGATTCCATCAATGAAAAAACGGATATTAATCATTTGATCCTGAAAGATGTGCTTTAGCTCATCACATGAATAATCTGGATCATCGAATGGACTATCATTCAACAAAAATAATGGCAATAGAACCACATCTTTCAAAAAGAAATTTCTTAGAAATGTCTTTCATATCACTGAAGAAACTGATTACATCAATAAAAAAACGTATATTAATCATTTGAGCGAAATATATTCCTTTTTGCTTTCACTGCACGGAGGCTTTCGGATGAAAATTCCGAAAGCATTCGCTGGGCTTGTTGTCAACCAAAGTGACAACATCACACGAGTGTAATGGCGGAATATATATATATGATAACCGAAGTTTTCCGCCATTACACTCGTGTGATGTTGTCACTTTGGTTGACAACAATATATATATATATATATATATATATATATATATATAGGATAGGTTTCCGCGGTCAGTTGTGTTGTTGTTGAGTTCGGGTTGAACCGCGTCAGGAGTTTTCTTCTCGACGTTTCGGCTCCGATTTAAGTTAAGTTAAGGTGATCAAGGAAATTGTGGAGAGTTTCGGAGCCGGGAGGCCATATGACGAAAACGTCATCTACGTATCTGAACCAGCAAGAGGGTTTGTGGGGATACCATGTTCTGATTGCCATAGAACATATGTAGGCCAGACCAACAGACGCGTGACAAATAGAGTATACGGACATCAACTTGCTGTCCGAAAATCAGACCCATCTTCAGCTCTGTCCAAACATCATCAAGAGACAGGACACAACATAGACTTTGCGAACACTAAGACCATCGCCACAGCAAAAACACTACAAGCTCGTATAATTCGCGAGGCCATCGAAATCGAGAAGCGACCTTCCTGCTTAAATAAACCTGACGACGGCCAGAGACTTCCAACTGCATAGAAACCCCTAATTTCCAGATGCCCAGTCCCCACCAAGACATCCGACGGTCCTTCAGTAGCACCCGCTGCTATAAATACTACCCAACACCCCTCGATACCTCAGATCGATCTAAGGAGTAGGCAGATTGAGACCCCGGCGTCAAGTCACAAACCCTTGCCCCCTGTGACAACACCTGAGGAGTAGGCAGATTGAGACCTCAGCGTGAAGTCACATTTACCTCTTGAAAATGGAGCCGAAACGTCGAGACGCGGTTCAACCCGAACTCGACAACAACATATATATATATATATATATATATATATATATATATATATATATGGCGCACAATCATGGTAAGATCGTGGAGGGATTAACCAAGTAGCGTTCCCAGTATTCGTCATGGTGCATTCGAGCATTAGTCGTTGTTCGAATGCGGTCATCGCTGTGCTGATGAGTCCCAAAGGACGAAACTGCAGTCCACAGATAGACCATACCATGACGTCTGCTGGTAATTATCAGCCTTTGGCGATATGCATTGGATTGCAGATTTGTGGTTCCAAATGAAACCTTCTGCACGGAGACTTTCGGATGAAAATTCCGAAATATGTGTGTGTGTAACTTCTCCATCCCCTGAGGTAGTCTTGTAAGGGTCGAACAATACTGAAGATGATGCTTCATGTTCGGGAACTGGTGGATCATTATTGGATGTTTTTTTCTTCACCTGCCTTCTCAATCTGTGAAATAAGTATAGAATGGAATGTAGAGAAATGGCTAGTAGCAGATTGTCTGGTTCCTCCTGGAATGAGTTGTAACCTCTCTTCTTCTAGGGTCAGATCCTAGAAGAGAATCTTGTCTAGTTTCAGTGGTTGAATCTTAACGAAGAGTTAATGTGGGCTGACTTGATATTTGGTAAAGTGAGGAGCTAGTCCAAGATAACAGTTTCGGAGTTTGTGAATGCTTCGTTATTGGTTTTGAATTCACAACCTTGTGGAAGTTTTATCAGGTGCACTCGAGAACCAATACTTTCGTACTGGAACAATGTGACCTGTGGAAATATTCATATGTAATGCGCTTCTGACATCTCCAGAATCAGTGTTGAATTCTTCGATACTGACATATATTCACATTTTGCTTCTTTACTGTTGATTCCAGCATCTGGGTAACACAGTCAGGGGATCTGCCAGTATCTTGAAAGGAATTTTTTTCACAAAGGTATTCGATGCCAATTCGTTCAAAGGGAGAATTCAGGTATTGATGGAGGTAGGGACTTGAGTAAGGAGTTGGTGGAATGATTATTGTCGAATTTTGTGTAGGTATGGGAGATAGGTGGAAGTAGCTGAATGTATCGGGGAATATCAAGGGGGAATCAAGGGAACGTTTCTAGTTTCCAGATAGTGATTGAAGTCAAGAACGAGGCTATTGAAATCTGTTTCAATTCTTCTGACTTTTACTGAGATGGTCTCTTGATTATGTGTTAGTAACGAGATGGTTTCATTGTAGCTCTCCATTATCCTGGTGTTCAAACTAATACGTTGATTCACATTTCTTATTCTGTTTCTTTCGTTGTTTTCTAGGATATTAATAGCATTCCCATATTTTATAGCATCTTCTTGGTCCAAGTTTGTTTCCAGAAATTGCTTTGATCACAATTCCTAAGACATCTATGAGTCCTCGTTTGGGTATACTGAGATGATAGTCTGTAGCTTTTCCGTGGCAATATCGGTGACGATCATATATGGTATTCTATGGTGGTTGATATGCCTGACCATATTTAGAAAATGCATCCACAATCATCAGGAATTTTTGTCCTCTAGCCTGAGGTATCCATGTGTATTATTTCAAGAGGCTTTGTTGGGGTAGGTGTTAACATAAACTTTGGCTTCTCTGCTCTTCGATCGTACTTGTTGATTTGACAAGATTCACAGAAGTTGATAGCTTTTTCGCTATTCTTTTTGATATTGGGCCAATAGTACAATATTTTCATTCGAGTTTCGGTCTCGGTGACTCCTCTATGATTCGTTTTTCCTTCATGCTGCTGCGTGAATATTTCTATTTGTCTAGTTGCACAATTGACATCTTCCAGAAGGCAGGTGCATTTTATGACATCGAGAGAGGATTCTGCACATGCTGGGATAGAGTTCTTCGTCTTCAAACATCAAAGCGTATTTTATTCCCGGGCTGATATATTCCATAAAAAAGTTGAAAACATTTTCATTAAGATTGTTGTTTGCCAACAGAGCATGGTATCTTCTCTTATTCGGGAATATCTCTCATTTCACCGTGCATGCTGGGTTATAGATCCCTTGTTTGAAGATGACTTGGTTATTGAAGACATGGAGAGGTTTCTCTAATATTTGTATTTCCAATACTGGGCTCTATCTTGCTGTACGGTTGGTGATGCCTCTAGTGTCTTCATCTGGGGTAGCTTTTGTGTTCAGGTTCACACATTTCCTGCCTCCTTCGGTTGGGGATTCATTCTGAATTTCTTGTTCGTGCTGAATGGGGTCTTTATCTTCAGGGAAATAATGATGAACGCAATCTTCAAATTGATCGTTGATGTTGTCATCCGCAGACTCAGGAACTTCTGATGGAGGATGGTTGAATAGAGATGGCTTGTCGTCGTCGTAGTTTGCTTCATGGAGCTCCTTCGTATGTATATGTAATATGGAGAGCGCATCAGCATTAGTATTGCTTGTGTCTTTTATCTATACCCCTTCGTCGTCCTTAGACTTTGTCCTTGTAGACCCTTTAGGACGTTGTCCACAACCTTTTGAAAAGTCACTGGAGCATTTTTCAGTCCAACAGGCATCCACAGGTACTCGTAGTGTCCGTTTTCGACGTTACCATTTATATTTGGTGGAAGCCGCTTGCCAAATCCAGGGTAGTGAAATATTGACATCTGTCCAGTTTGTCGAGGATGTCAGTAATGTTCAGAATCGGATAGCAATCGTCTATTGTCATCTTGTTGACCTTGCGGAAATCCACAACGATACGTCATTTTGCCGGAGGCGTCCAGTTATTTGGGAACGGCCCAAATTGGTGAGGACCAGGGAGATAGGCCAAGTCTGATGATTCCTTGGTCCAATAACGAAGTTGTTTGCTTCTTGACTTCTTCCTTGTGTACATATGGATATCGGTATGATTTGGTGTAGACTAGAATTTCGTCCTTGGTTTATATATGGTATTTGATCTGATTGGTGAATGTGAGTGAGGAATCTGGATGGTGAAAACTATAGGCATATATCCTGCATGATTTTCTTATATACATCTCCTCTTCTGGATTAAGATGGTCAGTTCTGATTAGTTCATCCATTAGGTATGTGTTCCCTGATGGGATTATGTCAGCAGACTAGAAATGATCTCTTAGAGATCTATTGGGTTGCTGCGTACTGGTTCGGCTAGAACGATTTGCAGTTTATCTGGACTGAAAGTGACGATTTCCTTCCAGGCTAGATGAATGCAGGCATCGGTGAGAGCTTCAAGGCTGTAAGCGCCTTGCAGTTCCTGTCATGCTATCATGATGGTTACATTCTTCTCTTTTACCGGTAGTCGTACTTGCGTCACGCTATTTGGCTCCAATTGAATAAAGTAGAACTGGGTCTTATTGGTTTCGTAGTACTGGATTGGGAGAGAGGAGTGCTCGGTTGAAAAGGAGGATTCAGGGAAATTCAGTTCAGCTTTGAGAAATTTAAGGTTATCCAATGAGGCCATTGAAAGTTTTTGTGGAATTTGAAAAGGTAGAATTTGAGAATACCATTTGAGTTAAACTCAGGAAATAAGGTACTTTCTGCACTTTAATCTTGAGAATAGTTTTGGATAATGGAGGTGACGACATAGGGATCTTTTTGATGCAATCTTTGTAAAATTAGAAAGCTAAATAAGGATTGGGGAAAGATTTTGTTGATCAGGTGTCAATGAGGAGTTTGAGAAGATGATTTGCAATGGTTATATAAGGAAGTTCTCTCTTATCGTCGCATGTATGCAGTTCTGGACCTGGAATTCTTCAGTTGTTTCTTGATTGGGATAAAAACAGGTTTCTTTATCGTAATGGGGTTTCGCTTCATATCCAAAGTCTTCGTCATGTTGCTCAATGTTGAAGAAGGTAGCTGGATTGGAATTTGAGGTTGGGTTCTCACGATCCTTGTTGGTGCTCCATAAGTATTTCTGGAACTTATGATCGTTGGTGTTGGTTCTTGTCCGTTCTGCCTATTTGGCTGATTCTGTACAAAACGTTGTGGTTGGACTGAGGGCCACATCTGTCTCTGTTGAGTATTTGGTTGCCGATGTGATCTGAAGGTCGCTTGTTGAAGTTGTGGTTGTAGTCCCATTGGCTGATGAGGTTATTGTTGTCAAGGTCGTTGAAAGTGTTGCATGGGTTTGTACAACCGCTGTGGTATTGAATGTTGGGCATATATACAGCTCTTTGCAAGGACTGGAGTGGTTTCTTGGAGACTTGTGGGAGTCCAACCAGCAGATAACGGATATTGTTTTCTTCTTGGATGTACTGCATCGCTGTTGCTAAGTCGACTGGTTTCATTGCTCTTATGGTGAATCCCATGGGCTCTCGTAGTCCGGCTAGGAATGTTGTTGGTCTTTATTGTATCGTCGGCGGTATTTCTATATAGTTTGATATTGTGTTCAAAAGTCCCATGACTTTTTCGTAAAAACGTTGTGGGGTTTCATCCTGATCTTGTTGCAGGTTAACCAAATCTCTTGTCAAATAATTTTCGTTCCGTTGGTCGGCAAAGTTTTGGATTAGAGTTCCTTTGATGCTGTTCCAGCCACTACATCCATAAACTGAGATGGCGTCTTTGGCGCTGCCTCGTAGCGGGTTCTTTAGCATTCTAGTATTCATTAAGTAGCATTGTTGATACGTTGATGAATTGGTATAATCCATTTGGGCTTCCATCGTATTCGGGTAGAATCCAAAATTTCTTCGGGTCAAATTGGTTTGCCATATTAATGGGATTTATAGGTTGGTAACTTATTTGAGGAATAATGGGTGGAGGAGAATTGATATTTGAAGGTGAATTTGGTAGAACCAGGGTAGGAAAGTAAAATATTATTTGCAATTGATGAAGTTGGGTTCATTTATGCTTACGGGATGACGATGATGGCTCGTTGCATATTCGGTCACCAAAAATATACTTATAACTTATTCCTATGTCGATATTTTCTGATGGGCGATAGCGATGAGGTATTCTTGTCTACGGCCGAAATTCTTCCTGGAGTTCTTGCTTCGGGAAAATAGTGAATGAACGTTTGAGAACGACGAGGATCTTCTAAGGACTCTTCCACTATCCTAACGACTGCGCCAACTATATTTCTCGTTCACACAAAAGGGTTTTAAAAAAAGTTTTATTTGAACAGAGAAACAACTCAAAACTATCAATTATATGTAATGACTATTATAAATCGATTGCACCTATTTATATATATAAATTATTGCCGACTTCACACATATCAGCAATTATTGATGTCGCCTTCTTGTCATCGAACAATATCCCGCTGATGTAATGGGTTATCGAACTGTAACTCGCACCTTGGTGGGGTGAATGGTGGAAGAAGATTGTGAGAATTATAAAAGACCTTCTACGAAGGAATTTAGGAAAGACATCGCTTCATTATGAAGAACTTTACACAATTTTATGTGACTGCGAAACGGTCATAAATGCACGACCTCTGACATATATATCAAGTGGTGAAGAGTTCTTACCACTCACTCCTTCAAAATTCCGGATTTGAATCCAATAGAAAGAAATCCTTTTATCGAAAGATATAGATACCCTGAGAGATGACTTAAGAAATAGATTTCGAAGGGAGTTCCTTGCGAAACTGACTCAGGCTGATCAAGAGCAAAAAGGTGTATTGAAAGTTGATATTGTCATAATTGAATCGGAAAATAAAAAGCGGGTGAATTGGCTGCTGGGTGATTGAGATTCAACCAGGATGCGATGGTGTCGGAAGAGTAGCGAGGGTGAAAATAAAAAACGGGGAACTTATTCGTGCAGTTCAACGACTGTTTTCTTTGGAAGTTTCGAATGAAAAAGATGTGGAACTGTTATTTAATCCTAATATTGGAGGTACTGTTGAAGAGGAATAATGTGAAAATCAAGAAGTACGGATCCAAAGTAACTAAATGCGGGCTAGTTGAAGATGAAGAGGAAAAAAATCAAATTGAGGTCGACGGAACAGATAACCCATCGAAAAATTCTCCGGATCCGGAAGGAAAGTTAAATTAAATTATCCGATAGATTAGAGTTTCTTTAAAAGGTACTTTTTGAGTGGCTCACCTTTCTTCGGTTCGGGAGGATGTTGGAACAAATGAAACGATCGAACAATAGTTCAATAGAACTGACTGGTGTTGCGTTCTATATTGTTTTCATAGTTGTAAAAATGTGTGAGGTATATATTCAGATTGACAATTTATAGAAGTACAGTTTGTCGAATACAGTTTTGAATAGAACTACATAAAAGATTCGTTTCTCTACAGACAGAATCGCATATCATTCATGTCTGATTCTTCTCTTTCTCATAAATTCAGTGGAATGGGTTGAAAATTCAACAAATTCAAAAATTTTGTGTACAACATACTTTCTTTGACATTCAATGTTACAATATTTTCAACAAGATAATAAGACATTGGTGACTTCTCAAATAATCAAAGCACATAATAACTTCAAAATAACATATTTCAATATACACTATGAGATGTTTCAATACTGGTATGGCAGAAACTACTCTAATTGTGTTCCTTTTTCTGTTGTCTCAGTTGATCATATACATTTCAGTGATAATATGGAATTTTATACAATCGAAAACACTGTAAGCTCTCCTCATAAATATTGACTACAAGAACACATTGACAGTAATCTACCTTCATCTAGTTTTTTTCTTTCGCTCTTTGGCTAGTTTTCGCCTCTTCATTATCATTTCATATAAAACCTCCAACCCTTCATGAAGACCGTCACCAGTAATAGCACATGCAGGTTGCACATGCCATAAGTGGTTCCCAACAGCACCCGCATTTCCCAGCTCTGTCAATCCCAACAGTTTTTCTAATTCACAAGGTTCACGAGCACCAGGTAAGTCTTGTTTATTCGCTAGAACCAAAATGGGGACGCTGGTATTCTCTGGAGATTTAACTGTCCTTGTTAACTCCATTTTTGCTTCTTCCATGCGTTCCACATCAACACTATCCAAAACAAATAGTATGCCATCTGTACAACGGGTGTAAGATTTCCAAAGTGGTCGGAGCTTTTCTTGACCTCCAACATCCCAGACGAGAAAATTAATACCTGGAAAAAAATAATAGTCAATTTTTGAATGTGCTTAATGTTCTCCGTTGAATGATAATTTCTTGTTTGAAGTTGAGGTGGCCAAATGGATTGGTTAGATTTCAAATTCTGCTGAAAATACACCAAGGGGCTATTTTCTAGCGATAATAAATTCGTATGATTCTTCATATTAAAAACGGAACAATAATGAAGAATAAATTAACACTTCAATGAAAATTCTGCATTCACTGGACTAACAGAAATTCATAAGATAATTTATTGAAATAATCTCCTGAGGATCACCAATGTACAGCAAATTATTCAATACATAACATACGGTACTACTCCCTTCTAATACCACTAATAACATGACCCTATAGCAGAGAAACAAATTTTGTTATGATTTCCCAAATGAAGACGAATATTATCCTCAGTCAATTACGGCAGCTCGCCAAAAATCCTATAGGTATTGCATCAAAGGGTGTCGGGTATAAAACAATGAGAGCTATTGCAACCGTCAGCCGCCACTGTATGAGAGTGCGGCGTTCCATAAAAAGTGGACTCTAGTACCCTTTACAACCATAAAGAAGTAGAAAATAACTGAATTCACTCTGGAATTTAGTGCTCAGCGCAACCGAGTGAGTGAGTTAGTGAGGCATGGGATATAATTGCAGAGTGAGAACAGAATAGCTCGTAGCCGACACCCTCCTGACCGGATCATGCCAGCAATAAATTAAATCTGGGCCCGATACATCAGAGAAGCCGTCCGGGAGTGAACTTATTTATTGGTTACTTCTATAGTGTGCCTTCAGCCTGAATTTGAATGTTGGATGAGCAAGGCCTTTACGAAATTTATGCGTTGAGTGTACTCCTTGCGAGGGGAAAAGATATTAAAGATTGAAGGAAGTAGCAAAGCTGTGCCCAGCGTGTTACCTCGTCCTTTCACCCGCAAAAACTCGAGATAGTGGGTTTTTAGTAAATCCGGCCGTTAAGCACCGTGTATTTTGGGGCTGTTATAATCTAGTACCCGAAACCATAGGGATATAATATATCATTCATTCATTTCTTCAAAAATCAAGTTCAATACTAATAAATCTTCATAACCACTTAGCGAGAGTCATTCATTTGTCTATCAAATGGCCTCCTAGTTTCATTAGGCCATCAGAATATGTTCATAGAACATCTAATACGATGTCGTCAGGTTTTGAGCACAAGTTCACGTTCTTGAATTTGGACCTGTGACTTTTGTCAAAATTTATTTCCTCGTGAAAAATCATATTTTAAAAAGACGAGCTCTACTGACTACCTCAGGCGAAAACGGACTACCATCCAGATCCGCTAAGTGCTATTCCCAAAGTAAATAAATAAAATCAGGCATCAATTTTTGCTAGTAACTACCATTTTGTTGAATTTCCCGAATAACATTTTACATTTACTCCTCAAAAGATTCTGATAAGCTGTCATAGTAAGGCAAAAAACTTATTTACAAGGAGCAGGTTAACACAAACTCGTTTTTCTTAACACATATTGAAAAATTTAGGGGTCTATCATATCAAAACATCAGTTCTTTATTCTTGTCAAAAGATCTACCAAATTCCACAAATAGATGTTAGTATTGCATGGGCCCATAAACTATCACGGCAATAATAATAATGAAAATAATATTATTATTAATTTATTGTGCACCAGAAAAATATAAACAATTTGAGAAACACATCAGCTGATAAGTTGTACAATAAAATGAATAATCCCCTAAGAATAAAGATTCTTGAATGAAAAATAAGCTTGATGAAACATTATGGAACAAACAATTTAGCATACATCAACAATTGATGGATTGTAGAATAGAAATCTATAACAGAATAGAGGGAATAGAGCTGTTATAATAACATAACATATAACATAACATAAAAATATTTGTAAATATTCTATTCATATATCATAAAGCTACTATAGAATGGTTGAGAAATAAAAAAGAATGTAATGTCAAGTTAGGATGAATGGTCTATTTGCATGTTTTCTTCGGAATGGATCTGATATCTCTTCAGTTTATGCTTGAAGAGTCGGTGATTTTCAATTCCCGAAATAAAGCAAATTGTGGAGTTCTGGCCTAAAATAAATAAAGTGTTTTTGTCCGATGCTCTCAAGCATTTGAGGGGGTAAGTAAGTGTTATAATTGTTTCTTGTGTCATATTGATGGTCATTATTCAATCTCTGATTATTTTTGAGCTGTTCAAGATTAATTTAAAGAATGAATAATTGTCAGGGTCATGAATATGGTTTCTCCAAAGAGTAGATTGAAGAAATACGCTAAAGAGGATTCTGAATAAACGATGAGATTGGAACCTTTGGTGTAAAAGTTGAAACTTTTTGTAGAGGTCAATTACCCTAACACCAAACTGATATGCGTAGAGTGCAAATAAATACAGCTTGGCTAATGATACACTTATATGCCCACAACCCGTTTTATAATGAAATCTATTACGATACAGATTTTTCATTACTATACAGATTTTCAACCAATAGAAACCCATTATTTTTCAATCAAGCATGATGTGCATGCTCTGATTTAACGTTCGTCAAATCAAAATCGGTATAGGTATTGAATTTTTGAAGAAGATAGCCAAACTTCGATAATCACAACAAAATGTCTGATACCAGCGATATGGGAGAATCACCTTCGACACCTTCATCGGCAGAAATACAGTTAGAATGATTAAATGTTTCATTTGACAAATGCATGATTTATATCTTTATTTTTTCGATCAAATTTTCTGAGCTCTCCGTAAGCGAGCGGTCTAAGGCGCTGACATTATTTTAGCTAGTTGGACTAGTTGGAAGAGACATCGGTTCAATTCCGGCCTCGAGTTATCTTTTTTTTATCTCTTCTTCATTTCTCATCGTTTTATTTCTCGAAGTAATACCATTAATCACAATTTTGTAGAATTTTTCAAAAAAATGGGTTTGATTAGTATTATTGTGTGCAATACGAATATAAATTTAATATTTGTAGTTCTTCACTATTTATCGGGTGTAGATGAAATAGCGTATGCAATTCTCATTTAATGGTTATTAATACATGATCGTTGCATAATATACTATTATCCCACTGCTCCCTCGATTAATATTTCATAGTAGGTTAGGTGGGACTCTACAAGTTCATGATAGACAGTTTTAGTGAGGCTTGTTCCTGGGATATTTCACAAATGTGTTTGTTCCATTTGAGAATACTGTATATTTCCACAGCGAGATATTTTAACTGGTGTACACGGTCAAGCGGGAAGTCATTTGAAACCTGAAGTTTAGTGAAGAACGGTAACGTTGTTTTATCAGCGGATATTGGAAGAAAATAGTATATTTCATTGGGAGTCAAGGAAATAGGCTTTTTCAGGGCGTGCTCCCCAAGTTCCCGTGAGAGGCGCAGACGAACATGGGTAGTGGTGCAAGCACGGAAAAAGCATTTATGGACGTGTCATGAAAGATCTTTTTCATTATACCTACCTGAAAACCACAGACTGTTAACCCTCCAGTGGTCGGGTGGGGTCTGTGAAACAATCGAATCTCGTTCTCTACTCTGATTCATCCGTTTGGTGACCAATCAGTTGGCGCATGTTGGTACCTTTCAATCAACCGGTTCTAGAGATACTTTTGAGGAGCGACCATTTTGAAAATCAAGCGAAGTAGGAGCAATAGTAGCCTCATAGACACCAGCCACCATATTTGTGAGTTTTTTTGCAAGCAACCCCATTTCTCAAGGTAAGGACTTCCTTCGGTATATCCAATCTCAAGGTGAAAAATATGAGAAAAATTAATATTGAAAATTTTCATAAGACACTAATGTTTGAAATTGGTTATTATTTGTTTTCCATATCTGAAAGAAATAGAACGCCCCGAACATTGTTTGATACCGTAGATCCATCTGAGGAAATAGAAAATGAAGGAGATCCTGGTTCAGAATCAGACAATTGTGAACAAAGTGATCATAACTCCGATTCCGAGGAAGAAGTTGATGAATCGATAGTTGAAGTTGAACAGCACCGAATAGAGAAAGGAAAAAATAGGCATTTATTCTATGTCACAAAAGGTGGAATATTATGGAAAAAACATTCTCCTCCAATAAACGTTAGGACAAGGAGCTGCAATATAATTTCATTTTTACGAAAGGGGAAGTTCGACAAGCAGTAAGCCCATTAGATTGTTGGAGTTGTTTTTTAGATGATGCTATGCTAATGCTACATGGATTGATATATATATATATATATATATATATATATATATATATATATATATATATATATTGACGATGTCACTACTAATGATATACTTCCAGTTTGATCATCAATCAAGCGAGCCAGCAGTCGCGGTTACTGAGTGACAACAGCAAGCTACTTACTATATACTATACTTACTATATATACTTATAGTTGTAATCCAGCTGACATCAAGTCCAAGCAGAGCGAGCCAGCCGATCGACCGAGGAAGTACCACGACAGGACCGTACTACCGTCCAGGGAACCGATTGTAAGGGTAGTAGGTGGTAATAAAATTGGTAGACTGTTAACCAAGTGTTTCATTATCGGTACCTTGATTCTTAGTTTCGATTACCGTCCGAATTAATTTTCCGCCTTGAACAGACCGTTTTGGGGTGTTCTGGTTTTCAGTGCACACTGGTGTTACACCCAGGTGCTGAAAACGAGATATACCGAGGAACGCTTTCCACATTCGGTGGTGTAAACTTAAATGCTTGGAAGTTTATACTCGAATTGCATTAATTTATTATCCGAAGTCTTGATTTAAGGTCACCGTCCGGAACAAGTTCTAATTTTCGTATTGATTAATTACATATCCCCCTCCTGTTGAACTTTGTCTGGCTGTCTGGCTTTCAGTGCACAGTGGTGTTACACCCAGATGCTGGAAGCGAGATACTTAGAGGAAAGCTCTTCACACTCGGTGGTGCGAAACTCAGGTGCTATAAAGCTTGTACTCAGACAAATTCATAACTTGCGCATATCCCCTTCCCTTTAACTTTGTAAAGTATTTTGGTTTTCAGTACACAGTGGTTTAATACCCAGGTGCTGGAAGCGAGATACATAGAAGAGAGCTTTTCACACTTGGTGGTGCGAAACTTAGTTGATGAAAAGCTGGTACTCAAGATAAATTCATCAGTTGAATAAACCGCCCCCACCCCTTGATAAGCTTTGTGAGGTATTCTGGTTTCCAGTGCACAGTGGTGTTACACTCAGGTGCTGGAAGCAAGATACCTAGAGGAACGCTTTTTCCACTCGGTGGTGTGAAATTTCTACATAAAAATACTGTTCTATTTCTTATATTCCAGAATTATCAAGCAAAATCATAAATGTATTCAAAGAAGAAAACAATATCAAAATTTCACAAAGAAAATCCTTTGATCAAAATACATTCAAAATTGAAAGATGAAGATCCATTTTTAAAAAATCTTATGTAGTGTACGAAATTTCTTGCAATGATTGTGACAAAAAATATAATTTGAAAACAAGAATAGCCTTACACAAAAGTGACTGTAGAAATATGAAACAAAATTCATGTGCATTAACCAGACATTCTATTGAAAATGATCATACAATTGATTATAATAGCACAAATATTGTTCATATTGAAAAAAACTCGAAACGTCTCTTTTCGGAAATGACTGAAATTAAAACAAGAAAAAACAACATGAACAAAAAATCAGATATTGAGAACCTCAGTAAAATTTATTCGTTTCTATTAAACAAACAAATACATCTTGTATATAACTGTCGTCAGTGACAAGAACACTATGAATTTCCAAATCGATAACTTCACCTTTCATTGTCATAATTTACATTTCTCTTGTTTTATCTTTGCATTTCATTTATCAAGAAAAACATCAAATAGCACATGTATATTTATACTTTTTGATGTCCACTTTATATTGTAGCCCTCGAAAAAGCTAATAAAAATTATCGAAAGCTCGGGTAGCTAAAAAAAGTAATCTTTTTTTTTAGAACGGAGCCCTGATATAGAAAAAAAAACTTTGTGTATATATATATATATCGCAAGAATTTTCAAATCTGATAGAAGGAATTGCAAAGACTCCTGGGCTACTGCTGTAGACGTTTTTCCTGCTACAATGGCACATCGACGGCTTAATTTTCTGTTATGGTGTATTCGCTTTGATGATGTGAATACCAAAGTAAAAAGACAGGAGGACAAGCCTGTTCCATTTGAATTTTTCTTTGAGCGTTTCAATAATAACTGCGAGAATTGCTATACACCAGGAAGTTATTTGACTCCGTACGAAGTGTTATTTGCTTTCAGGGGTCGTTGTAGTTTTCGGATGTATATACCAAACAAGTCAGCCAGATATGACAAAGTATTCTCCTCTGTTGACGCTAGACCATTTTACATAGGAAACATGGAAGTTTATGTGGGGACCCAACCAATGGGACCATACCACCAGAGTTCTAAAACATCTGATTCAGTAGGATGTGACAGCCTATTTGGGGAATATCAAGAAATGTGAAAATGGCTAATTGGTTCACTAGCTACGAAATTGTCAACCGAATGGTTTCGTCCTTGTTTGGATCTCGGAGTAACATGATACTAGCGTCATATTGTCCAAAGAAAATAAACCTGTTCTTTTATCATCATTCCATCATGATGATAGTATTGATCCAGAGACTAACCTGGCTTGTAAACCGAATATTGTAACATTTTAGAATTTGACCAAGGCAGGCGTCGATTCAGTGGATCAAAAGGCTGGTGCTTATAATACTAGTAGGAACACGAGAAGATGGCCTATGACCCTATTTTATAATTTTCTGAATATTGCGGGAATAAATGCTCATTTTGCCCATGAAAGCAATGTTGCCGAGACTGAAGTAATTAGGGAAAGACACTTGTTTTTGAAAGAACATCACTTACAATTTGGGTCTGGTAGACACAACCCGACCATTTATGTACTTTCAGATCACCCAATTACTGGAGTGTTTTAAGAAAAATGTATTGTTCTATTGAAAATATCCAAATGTTGTCACAAAACAACTGTTATTCACCCCGTTGATTAGCGCACCGTAAAATTTTCAAGACGATCGGGCCAACGACTGTTCCTTGCGGTACTCCACAGCTCCAGAGCCACTATAGATATAATTGTCTTTAACAGTTTGATACCCTTTTGTGAAGTAGCTAATAAGTTGAATATTGTACCTTCGATTCCAATATTTTGTAGTGAACCAAGCAGCAGAGCATGGTCCACAGTGTCAAATGCCTTTGACAAATCAAGGAATAGCCATTGTGCAGGCCAACTCCGATCAACATTTCTGTGGTCAATTTCAGAATTACATCCTGGGTAGATACACAGTGAATCTAGTCTTTTTTTAGTTTTTCGAATATTTGAGATGATTTTTTAATAACTGAGATTGGTCTGTAATTAAACATTTATTCATGGTCTCCTGTTTCGAATCTAGGGGTTTGAAAGCAGCAGGAAAGAAAACTTGTTGAATATATTCATTGAATAAACTAAGGGTTCAGATATGAAATAAGATATTTAATTTTTTCAAATGTTAGGTTATCCACACCTGGTGCCTGTTTGAACTTCAAATGGGATATTATCATTCTTACATCGTTGGGTTCGGTTGCAAGCAGAAGTGAGTTTTGTAAAGGATTGTTGTGCACAGCCAAATTTTCAGAAATAATATAAATTTTTTCAGATAGTTTTCTACCCAGAGTTACGTAATGTTCATTCCTGGAGTTTGCTGTTTTCTGTGCATTGTCTATATAATTGCTATTATACATACAATCGGGTGTAATTCACATTGACGACGTTAATTGACATACTAATAACAAAAAAATAATCTTCCATATGGAACTCCTGCCAACAACTCATCGAAATGAGGAACGAATATTTATGGTCTCGGTAGGGTAGTGGTTAGCATATCTGCCTATCAAGCTGAAGGCCGGGGTTCGAATCTTCGCCGGGCCACCGTGCTGGGTAATCGCACGTTAAAAGGTAAGGCTTCGTTGATCCATTGCTCGCACAAGTTTCGACTTCTGAGTGTTGACGTTCGTCAGCTGGTTAACGGAACGAACAATTTTAGAACAATTTTTTTGAATTTGTGTTTATTGGGAATTCCATACACTACACCATAAATTACATTGGAATCTTTGACAAGGTCTCGTACGGAATTTGAAAAGAAGGCTCATACTGAAATTTTCTTTACCTATGGTTTAGCGAAAACATGATTGTATCTAGTATTAATGATTGATGATGATTGATGACAACCGACTGAAATTTTCTAAAAAACAACATGTTGATGTGAATACCTTACAATAAAGAATAGTGGAAATGTTGGTACCGAGAGTAGGATCTTGCTAAAATATTCAAGGGGTTCAAAATCGGACACAAAAATGTATTTGAGAAAGGAATGGTTCCTTGAATACCTGCTATAAAAATATTTTTGTATGCATCTATTCCTATAATTGATGGATGTTCGTCTTCCATTCTTCCTAAGAACCTCTTTTTGTCGAAGACATACTTACTTAGTAGTGGAATTTCATGTTCTACTAAAGAAAATACAAGCCTTTCCATTGGAAACATTATTTATTTTACACCAAAAGGCGATGCTCATTTGTTTATTTGATTTTTACACTATGATGAGTGTAAACAGTACTACAAGTTTACAAATTTGAACGATTTTGTATCTCCAATAATGATAAAGTTATCAATGGTGCGTACTTAATATGAGGTCTAATAATGAAGTTCGTTAAATTTTAAAACTGTTGCACGTCATCAGGGACGTGGTCAAATTTTGAAGTACCCTATAGCCAAATTGTCATAATAATCATGGAATATCAAATAATAATGAAAGTGATTTATTTTTAATGAACGGAGGAAAATCAAAAAAATACCTAACTACGTGTGTATTATTCAATGAAATATGGAAGTCCATCCATGAAATAGTTCTTTCTCGTGTAGTTTGTTCAATAGGGGCCAACTCACTGCGTTATACATGCTATAAATTTTGCTACGAATAACACTTGTATCTAGTTCTAGTACTGTTGCATTTATAAGCCTCTTGGTTTCACGCATTCGAGGCGTTCAAAGAGCTTCGGTATCTTCATTCTATATACTTGACTTGAAGTCAGCTGCTACACGCTAGAAGTGAATATCTGACGGTAGATTACGAATATAATTTACCATGCCACCAATTTTTCGCAGCGCTCATGTACATGTTTTGGCATTTCCACGAATAGCTTGGGAGTGATACTTGCTATAATATGATCGAAATACACAGTTTTTGGTTACAATATTCAATTTGAAATACCAAAAGGACGTGACAGAACTGTCACTTCTAAACAATCCCATGCATTTCCATCAATGGATTGGTGTCACTATGTTGATTTTATGTCGTCATCGATAACGTGCAACAGTTTTTGAATCACATTCACTTTACGTAAAATTTATTGCATATATCTCCCCATCTATAGTTAACATTTCAATAACAAAATCTGAGTCCTTGTGGTTCGACGATCATTCATCGTAGGTACTGTATTACCATCAATGTAGAAGGTTATATTATATATTATTTAGTTTCATCTCCCCCCCCCTCCCAAGTTTGTCCTACAACTTTATAACATGTACCCCCTATTCCACTCTCGTAAAGCTAGCAGAACCACTTTGTGATTTAAATTATTTTTTATGCCAGAATTTTAGGCTAATCCATTACCCCATTTCCGAGTTTTTTGCTATTCAATTGTGGGAGACATCAGGGGTTCTGCTAGCTTAACGTTAAGCCATCGTCCATAGATATACTAATAAGTCCGGTCACTCTCGCCAGCGACCCAAATCATCACTCTCGCCAGCGACCCAAATGATCACTCTCCGTCCTCGCGCATCCCTTGCCTGGCCAGTCGGCCGTCAGTGCTTGTCTGGCGGGCGAGCCAGTTCAACAGAGTGTCCCCGACTGAACAGTTCGCATCTTTCCGGTCGGTTATACTGGGTGCGCCAAAGTACTGAATAGATTATAATTGAACTTTTATTACAGCGTCCCATGGATATACTCAAGAAAACAAGAAATCACCCTTCAATCAGGTAATATGTAAATGAAGATTCTCAATCTTCATTTTCTCCTTTCAATGGAGTCCCTTTTCAAAATTCAGTTAATTTATGTTGGTTATTACAACGATGGATTCCTTGATTTTTTGTTGTTAGAATCTCATATATAATCATTTCAATGAGAGATCATAAAAAAAAACACAAAGTTATAATGAATGTGATCAACACTTGACGCCTGACCCCTGTAGACACACTTTCGAGTAAACATATTGTTCGCGCTGCTGACCTACCCTCGTATAACGTATTTCTGCAGGCAGCCGCATGATTTACGACCGCTCACAAAAACGCAGCACATTTCCCTTACATCAATGGAGTTACCCTTATTAGTGTATCTATGGACAATGGTTAAGCTGGCAAAACCAAACCGCTAAACGAATGTTTATGAAAAGTTTAATCAAACCATAATTTCAGACGCATTATAGGCCAACGTTTGAACCCATTGCAAATTGTTTTGGATTGCGTTTATTTTTGAAATCCTGGATTCTGCTGGCTTTACCGTTGAGCTAGAAAAACCTAAGCATACGAAAAATTCAGAATAAATCCGAATAGACAATAATTTTAGGGTATAATGAAGGTAATTTATTACCCTTTTATATATTTTTTTTCTCCTCAGTTGGAGGAGAAAGCATAGGTTCTGTTTGCTCAACACTGAGTTGGCTGTTCCAAAGGGCTAGCCGAATCCTTAGGAAAAATCTGATCACACAATATTTTTAAGCTCATTATTGACTCACGTTTGAATCTATCGCAGATTTTTCAGGATTGCTTAAAAAAACTGGATTCTGCTAGCTTAACCGTGAACCCAACAAACCACTTTGCTCCTTGCAAAAAGTCTTTCGGTCAAATTGTTCCAATTTTCAGTATGTTTAAGTTCACAAAAATTCTATGTATAGTTTACGAGATACAAGGTGTTGAAGTTGTTGAATGGCACCTTCAGGCCATTATTGGATTAACTTCATTGCTGGGAATATCAAAAAATTATTAGTGGATTTTCACTGTATACCATACTGTATACAGGGTAAACCATGACTTTTTCCTAGTTAGGCAAAATGAAAATGATATCTGAAAGGAGCATCAACATCATAAGTCGGATAGTATGAAAGTTTAATTATCTGTTTGAGTATATCCGATAAGATTGGCTGATTCCGAAAAAAAATGAATTTTTCTTGAATATACAGGTGAATTTGAAACTATACGTCTATCTGTTATATATTCTTTGGATCATATTATTATAAACGATGAGATTGGAACCTTCGGTGTAAAACTTGAAACTTTTCCTAGAGATCAATTACCCTAACACCAAACTGATATTTTTAGCACTCGACACGCGTTTCGCTAACAAGGTTAGCATCTTCAGGAGAAACGAATTGATCAATATTTGATTAGATTATATTGATTGATGAATTGATCAATGTATTTCTTCTGAAGATGCTAACCTTTTCAGTGTGGTGTTAGGGTAATTGATCTCTAGGAAAAGTTTTATATGATTGGATTCAGTGCACCAGTTATCTGTGCCATGTGGTCACAAATTATGAATATTATACACTGTGACTTGAGAATACACGAGACTATTGATTCAAAAAATTATAGAAATACATTTTATAGGGGATATATCATATGAACTTCTGTGGAATATGCAGGATTTTTATAGGTCTAGTTTTCATTCAACACATGGAGATGCCAAAAATCCGATTGAACTATTATTCAAACTAATTCCTCACAAAGCAACTCCCAACTTTTTTCTTTCTGAGAGTATACAGAATAAATATTTCAATTGGTATAGTCGAGAGTAAGATATACGGGGTGAGTAAGTATAGCTTTGTACTCGAAACATTAATGTAAGTATATAAATTCAAACTATGGGCGAATTTAATACTGATTCTTTCAAGTTTCTTCCTTCATACTTTGAAATGAAAACGAAAAGTTCCTTCGCCATGAAATCAATGAAAATCACGCTAATGGAATGGGTGATTGCTTACATATCTAAAAATTATATCTACTATTGGAATATTGAACAATTTGGTAACATTCTTCAGTGAGGTTTGGAATCTGTCATGCGAGGTAAAGAAATACATAAAGAACCTATAATATAGTTTCCACTAGTAGGTCATTTTCAAAAAGTCTATTTACCTCTTCACGCCAGATAACGTCTTTTATATGAGTGACTATTTCTCCATGAATGTATGTCCCATTCAAGTAAATCACGTTAACATTCTACTGAAATATACTCGAATGAGGGAATAATATCAACTCATTCATGATATGAGGTGTTTGGTGAAAAATACCGATAGATATTTTCAATTTTCATATTTGATCGTGAGTTAGGTATCGAACGAATTAATTTCAAAGCAGATATTCGCGATGCTTTTCAATTATTTGCAGATATTCGCGATGCTTTTCAATTATTTATGTCTGTCAATATCGCGTTTAAACTGATATCTCTTCCAACGCAAGTGTGAATTGTTTCCAAATATTGTTGTTAAATTATATTTTTGAATCGTGTGTTTCACTTCCTCAATCATATGTATTTCCGAAAATCTGTGAAGCAAAAACTGCTGCTATCCTCCGGAACTAAATGATATTTTGCTTCTGGTAGTTCAAAATTGGCAGCTTCCCTATTTCAAATAGTACTAAGATTAAGAAGAAAATTCCCAATTTCCATACGGTACCTGAGTAATATAATGATTTCAATAAATCTCATAAATAACGCAGTAGGCGAAGAATACAAAAATCTGCTATACATTTAACAGTTAGTGAAGTTTCCTGGCTATTTTGCCGTGTCATTATTGTGTACCATTTTCGTGGATTTTTGTGTTGTTTTTGACGTTTCTTCACACATAATCTGGAGCAATGCCTTCTCGAAATGAATTTCACTGGTATACTTGCAACAGAAAGATAAGTGGAAGACAAGGTTTTCATATCAGTGGAGAAGGAAATACAATATTACATGAAATTGCTTTTACCAGACAGGATACAGCACGAAGGCATTTGCTTGATATTGAAGATGAAACTAGGGTATGTTTCAACTGTTTTCAATCAACTAATAATGAATCCAAAGAAATATACACTGATATAAAAAAAGTTATTTGGTGTGAAAAAGTAAAGTAATAGACTTTTTGGAAATGACATACTACTGGAAACTATATTATATATATTTTTTTAATCTCTATACCCCGCATGACAGATCTGAAACTTCACTGAAGAATGTGGCCAAATTGTTCAATATTCCCATAGTCGATATTTTTTTTATAGATTTGTTGGTATTCATCCATTAGCGTGATTTTCATTGATTCCAAGGTGAAGGAACTTTCTGTTTTAATATCGAAGTATGAAAACCACTATTGAATTTGTCCATATTTTGAATTTATATACTTACACTAGTATTTTAAGTAAATACCTATAATGACTCACCCCGTATTTCCTACTTTCATTTAGACCTATTTGATTTAGGTTTAATTTAGTTATTCTATATCCCCTCAGTGAGAAAAAAGTTGGGAGCTGCTTTGTGAGGACAAACTTTTTTAATAACTATAGGTGAACGAAAAAAAGTAATATCACCTTCAACATGTTCATTCTATATGTACGCTCGTACCGTAAGCAAACGAAATAACAATTCGAAATAAGGGGCACGGCCCAGCTCTTCAGGTTGTCTTACAGTCATTCGATATCCGAAGTTAAGCAGCGCCGAGCGTGGTTAGTACTTGGACGGGTTACCTCATGCAGGGAAAGACCGCGTCGAAAGCCCAAACAACTGCAGCAAAATAGCATTTCATAGCTAGTTGGCAATATATCAAATAGCACAATATATATATATATATATATATATATATATATATATATATATACATATATATATATATATATATATATATATATACATCGGAAAAGTCTAGGGATATTTTTATAACATACTACATATCATAAAAATAAATGAATGAGGTCGTTTAATTTCGATTAAATTGGTACACCCGACCACCCTGTAGATTTTTCTATGGGTTGAAGAAAGCCTGCAAAAACGGCAACTAATATTTTATCAAGTTTGTTACAAACTGTAGGTTTTCGGCTAAAATGAATAATCTGAAAGTGTCGAGTTTGTACAGTCTATGCAGTGCTTGCTCAGCAATTAAACTGGAAATATTGTGCTTTAACATGGAACGCCATCACTTAACATTGGCTGAGATGAATAGAGCTGTAGAGCTTCTTCAAGGTAGCATGCGACAAAATGATGTAGCTCTTCGTTTGGGGGTCTCCCAAAGTGTTATCACTCGATTGTGGCGGCGTTTCCGTGAAACTGGCAGACCAGCCGAACAACATCCAGGGCGAGGACGCGCTACCACTGCAGTTCAAGACCGATTTTTGGTCTTAACCGCAAGACAACCCACAATCACAGCACCTGAGTTGGTTAACGTGTTGCAGCAGACGCACAAGGTAACCATTGGTCGTGATACTGTCAGAAATCGACTGCATGAAGCAGATCTTCACAACAGAAGGCCACTTAGATGTCCACCTTTGTCGAGAGGCAATCGCGGTAGAAGATTAGAGTGGTGTCAAGAACATCAAAACTGGGATGCAAATGATTGGGCCACAGTTTTGTTCACAGACGAATCCAGATTTGGATTTCATCCAGATTCGCGTCGAGTACGACTGTGGAGACGACCTGGAAAGAGCCATTTTTTTTTCGTTGTGCTTATATGCGCACTCAGTATTTTTTACCATTTATTAAATTTTGTTGTAAGTTATATTCGTTTCATAATCACCCGTCAACTTTTTTTTCCCTAAAGCGATCTAAAAAAAATTATTGCCACTTTTAACAATATCCCTAGACTTTTCCGATGTGTATATATATATATATATATATATATATATATATATATATATATATATATATATATATATATATATATATATATAGAGAGGATATGCCGTCCTTCGGAGGGGATGGTAGCGGAAATAGGCCGATGTTGAATAAAGAATTCAAAAAAAATTGTTATAAATTTTCTCTAGAACTCACCTTTAGCCTTTCCAATCATTCCTCTGACCTTCTCACAGTTGAACCCTATGGTTGGAACAGTATTCAAATATTGATCAAATTTCAATCTATATAAAGCTGTTGTCTTTCCAGCCGAGTCTAGGCCTAACATTACTACATGGAGAGTGCCCTGTCCAGATGGTAAAGCATCAAGAAGAGAAGCATTTTTACCCATACTGGCACCCATTGATGCGCTATTTCACCGTTGAATAGTATTAGTTTTGTGTTACATTTTGGAAATACTAGCAAACTTTCCATTGACAATTATTCTTGAGACTGTGTGTGAATGCAGCTTGCATAGTTGAAGATTTGTACCCTAGAAAAAAGACTACAGTTCAAATCCATGCAAAATACAAAAAATTGAAATAATTAAGCACTAACTTCCAAGGAGAAGAGTTGAGATAATTGTGCTGAGACACACTCTACAGTGAAATTTCGAATTGATTCAGCTCCGAAATTGAAACGCTTCGGTGGTAAAAACCATGAGGGCTATTCTCTCAATAGCTGAATCCTTGCAGTGAAAACATTCGAAAAAAAATTAAAAATCAATGAAACAATAAAGAAGAACCCGAATACACACTCCTAAAAGATTCAAACTTGCAGGTCATGATAAACTCTTCGACTTGCCCGTGGCTTTATGTCAGCCAATATAAGTCTAGTCGTACGAATACATTATATGATAACACGATCTCTCGTCGATTATCTTTGAACTTACTATAAAAAAACAACACATCCTGCGTGCGTTTCGTAACAATCATGAAATAAAAAGAATAATGAGTAATGAGTCTCGAAACGTGTGTGTGATATATTAGGTTCAACAGAAATATGCTGTGATACCTAACTATCAGTGTAATATATTGCTTTACTAAGCAAATAACTCGTAGAACACGTAGAAACTATTTATTTACTTTTCCAGAAAATACATTGATTCAAAAACAGCAAGTTTTTTCTTGGCATATTATATAGTCTCTATGGCAATACGTATACTGACTAGGAATGAGCACATTCTAAGCGATAGGATAAAACCCGGTATGCAGATCTCACATCTTCGCCCCTAAGATTGTTCGTTCATGAATTTAAACGATCAGGCGGTTTTATCTGCCTACGGGGTCTGTCCTTAACATTGCCTGCAATACTAGATTGTGAACATAAATTCTCTTCATGAATATTATTTTCCGAAGTCAATGGTAGTGACATACTTTCCTCAGCTATTCGTTCACTTTCATCCTTCCTGCTGAAGTCACGATCCAAATTTTTCTCAATATCAATTGCCTTACTATCTTTTTCTCCATCGAAATCTCCGAAAAATTGACCTAATTTAATTATTTGATGTCTTTTCCATTTAGTCCGGGAGGTACTGTCACTTTTTAATAAGTCATTTTATGCACAATGCAATTCAATCGATTAAGTAGTTTTTATGTTACGAAATACCAAACCGAGCGTCAGATTCATTATTCTCAAGGTACATTCAACTAAAAAAGTCGTCAGACCCTGATCTGCGGGTGGATTGTTCGTCAGTCACGCATAGTAACGTATCCTGAATTTTGAAAAAAAAAGTAATAGTATGCAGTCTGTAATTTTTTTAGTTGACAGTTTATAGCATAAAAAGTACAAATTTAATCGTCAGACGTCATGGAAATAGTGGAAAACCCGTCAGCCGAGCAATCGAAGTGGATCTCAGCTCTCGGAAAAATCGGCGCGCGGCATCTTTTGCGGTCCAACTGACGGACTTTCCACCACGTTCATGTCGTCTGACGATTATATTCATTTTTTATATTCACGAAACTATCTCTGAAAAAAATTTTAGGATGCATACAATGACTGTAATAAGATTTTTCTGTGTTAATGTCGTATCGATAATAACAAATCAAATTACAATTCAGTATAAAGTAATAATTTAAAAAAATCATTAGCATAATTTTTATTAAACTGGTGCTTGATGTTTTCGAAACGAATAGTAGAGAATAGCTAGGATTCGACTACCTGCTCCGTTTCTTCTATATCCCTTAGTAGAGAAGAAGAGAAGCCGTGTTTACAAAGCATCTTAAGGGTCTACAGTATCTGTTTCGGTTAGTTAAGTTAGTTTGCGCATTGCTGCTCATGAGATCAAGTCTTACGTGTGTAACATGGCTGATTCAAAACCATTTTGTGTTTTTTCTTTTCTTTCACAGTAGATACTCTTGCGAAATGTAATATACTGAATATTCGACAAGAACATCAATTATATATGAATGAAGTAAGATTAGCTGCAGATGTATCTCAAGGGCGTACCCAGGTAGGGGTAGGGGGGGGCAGCTGCCCCCCCCCTAGAAGATAAAATAAACGTCAATTTTCCTGGCAAGTGGGAATTAAAAACGTGTAACCTACTCTGCGCTCAGCGCAAAATGAAGTGTTGGAAACAAAATATCTTTTCAGTCAGATATTTTGATTTAATATTTTTACATCTATGATTGAATATTCTACAACATAATATGTACTATATTATAGTATACGGTTAGCGACGCAATATAATTCAAATCTACCGCGAAACCGTCGCATCTCGTAGTTTCCGCTCCCGACGAGAAAATCAGAGCCATCTAGGATTGAAGCCGAATATAATTTGGAGAAAACAACATCTAGCGCTATCTAGTTACGGTCGACAGTACTTTTCCCAGTAAAGAGAAATAGCATTGTATATAGACTACCTAGTAGGCTAACGCTAATGAATTTACCGTTGGATAGAAATATCAGCGCTACAGCGATCTTTTTGACCGGCACGATTCGTAGTAGTGGAGTCGAGGCAGCGCCGTATTGAAAAAAAATTAAGATTTTTTTTTCTTACATACCGATTCACACTAAAGGGAAGCCCTGTAATGTTCAAAGAACACCGCGTGAATCAAGGGACAGGAGATACGAATTAACATTCAGTTTGAATTTTTGAAGTTTGTAAGCCTGTAAGCCTCAGGAAAAACCTCTCTCGGCAAGGAGTTCCGAAGCTCAGCTGTTCTATTGAAAAAAGATCTCTGAGCAAGAAAGGTCCGACAGGTCTCCAAGTTCACAACAAAGGGGTGGTAATTCTGTACTCGTCGGGGGGTTAAGGAGATATTTATATATATATATATATATATATATATATATATATATATATATATATATATATATAATATTTTGTTTTGTGTCATAATCAAACTAATTAATAAAAGTCAATTTCTATGATTTTGTTTCAATATACCCGACCGACCATCTTCTCGAAACAGGTATGAGCTGCCCCCCCCTAGCTGAAATCCTGTGTACGCCCTTGATGTATCTCGGATTGCTTTGTATCATTCTCAGTGCTACCGAATATTTACAGCTCTACCTAAAAAGTATAGAGTTATTAAAAATGATGAATCTTCATTGGAACCATCGGCAGGTCCAAGGTAAGTATCATTTCAATTCCATAGTTGTGTAGTTTCTTACCAAGTAGGATAATAATTTTATTGCGTTTTGTATATTTCTATATGTTAGGTATTATATGGTTCAATTCATATTTAATGTATGGTTTAATATACTTTTTCGATTACAATTATGATAATGATTATAAAAATTAAACAAGAATATATCCCAAGAGTATAAATAAATTATATACTTTCTGAAATTGTTAGTATAAAAAGAAAAAAAGGAATAATAAATAATAACATTGAAATCAATTATGTTGAGAGAAAATCTATTTTCTGTTACAAAATAATAATATATTATCGATGTTTACATGTTTACCTATTACAGGGATATTCACATTATTTGCTGACGATACCACCCTTTTATGGCATGGCAAAAATGTGGATAGTTTAAAAACAATCATAGCCCAGGATCTAGAGGAGATCATCGCTTGGTGTAACACGAACAATCTCTGCTTCAATATAAATAAAACTAATATCCTAACATTTAAATTCGAATTGAATAATATCTGTCTGAACACACATAATGTGGAAAATAAATCATGTATAAAGTTCCTGGGTTTACACATTGATAATAAACTTAAATTCGAAGACCATATTATGTCACTAAAAAAAAGATTAGCATCAGGCTGCTATGCAATTAGAGTGGTGTCAAACGAACTTGGTGCAGTCATTGCTAGAAACACCTATTTTTCCCTCATTGAATCTCATATTAGGTATGGCATAGCTTTCTGGGGTTTCTGTAGCCAGAATTTATTACAGTCTGTTTTTGTCCAACAAAAAAGGGCCATAAGGTACTTGTGCAGGGCCAAAGCAAGAGACCACGGTAGACCGCTGTTTATATCCCAAAAAATTCCTACCATTACAAGTATTTTCATTTTGGAAACTGTCTGTTTAATTCATAACAAACAGTCTACAAGGATTAATATGATTCGCACTCACTTAACCACCCGAAGTAATAACCTTTGCATGCCAATACTAAAAACAACTCTCATAAAATATTCAGTTGTATATGAAAGTAAAAAAATATATAACCATCTACCGGAATATTTAAAAGAATTGAAAAATCTCAAGCACTTCAGAAAAGCAGTAGAGGACTTCCTCATGCCAAAAGCATACTACGACCTGCAGGAATACTATAATGAAAATTTCTGACCCAAAATAGGTTTTTACATTTTGTATGTGTTTTAGCGGAATTACTTATTTGTAATGAACTGAACTTATTGTTTTCCAATTTTCTAACCTTTATTTTATCAATAATTATTTTACAATTATTATTTCAATTCATGAATTACATTTTATACTTTGAATTATATACTTATATATTTACCTGTACATATTAACATTTCATTTTTATATATGAGAATATGGATTATACCACAAGTTATTGTACTCGTCGCTTTGTCAATAAGAACTTATTCTTGGACAATAAAGCACAGTTTTGATTGATTGATTGATGTTATTGATGCAGGTAAAAAAGAAGTGTATTTTTGATAAAAATTTCATTACTCAAATCTTTATCATGAAAAAAGAACTGAATTTTCAAAACTTAATTCTACCTAAAATTGTTAAATTTACAATACGTGATCGATCGTTTTCAAGTTCTAACGTAATTTTTCGTACTTATTTTAGTTCATCTCATGAGAGACGATTGCCCATACGCAAGAGACCTGCATCATTTGTACGAAGAGGAGGAAAAAATTCAAAGGACATGAGCAAACACTCTCTGCTTTGGAGGAAACCTCCATAAGTTTTTTAAAAAATTATGCTGTTGGAAACGACGATCATGACTTATTATCTAGACTAAATGAGAAGGAGTCATCTAGGGAAATCGTGATGCATCATCGGTTGTGCATGGTATCCATCCGTAACCAAATAAAATTAATGGGGACGGAAAAACAACCGAAAACTCAATGGCATAAATCAAGAGATGCTCACAAATCAGCCTATGAAGAAATCTGTCAATTCGTAACGAAAGAGGTAAGATTTCAATTTTTTTTTTGACTGGGTTAGTTACAGAAAAGTCCCAACAATAATTTCAACAATACCCTTTGCCATTTTCAAGATTTAGTTTTTCAATTTATTCGTTTGTTTCTCACACAGGTTATTACTAGACGACAGTCTTATTTTTCAACATTTCTCGATGATATGTACACACAGCATTTAAAAAAAATCAATCCAGAGAATACCAGCTCTGAAAGTTTTAATTTAGAAAGTAGATTATTGCAATCCTTTCCAAGGCAAATCGCCATTGTCACGATGAATCAACGGAAAATCGTGAAACCTTTCGATTGACACTTGGTGAAAAATAATTTTGAAAATATTGAAAAAAAATGACATCCTGAATCGAGCCGTATTAATTCTACGATCTCAAATTGAAAGTATCGATCAGAAGCCTCTTAGTACGATTACGGCAAATACGATGATTAAAACAAATAAAACAAATATTCATGGGGATGCTTGATACTATGATAGCTGGAGAATGTGAAGTGCCAAAAATTATCTCTGATTTTTTTTCCAATGTGATTTCAACAACGAAGCGTCGTCAACGTAGTTCATACAAGCTACGTCTTAGTAAATCTTTCTCAGAAGATCTAATTTATGCAGTGACGAACGGAAAAATGAAACCTTCTAAGCACATTACTCTGGGAATTACTTTGAAAAGTCTTACTAATAGTAAAAAGATAATTAATATCATCAACAGACTCAGACACTGCTGCAGTTATACTGTTCTGGAAGAATTAGAGGCAGAGGCAACTTTTGCATCCGTTTCCCATTCCCAATCTTAATGCAGGTCTTGCCTTCAACAATTTCGATCGGTTCGTTGATACTACTAGCGGAAAAGATACTCTACACGATACCGTAGGTATAATATTCCAAGGTGTCATTGACAATCCTCAAGAGTGTCAAGGTAATTTCATTACATAATTTATTTTTCAAGAATCAAGAATTGTCTCATCTAAGGAGAAAGAGACTTCGATCTTTGGATGCTGTAACGCTAGAACTACCAGCGTACAACAAAAAACCTAGATTCGCAGAAAAATTGGAAAATTATGATAGTCTTTTGAGATTGAGTGATAAAAGTATTGTAGAACAGTATAAGGAAATTGATTCAACTTGGATGATTTCTCACCTTTTGAAAATTCAAAATGCACCAGCTTGGGTAGGATACAACAGTATGATAATCGACGATCGTAGCTGTCAACAAAAAATTTCATACCGAACTACTATCAATTCTTCTCCGACTAACAATTCAGTTGTAGTAGAAACAATGAGACAGTCAAAAAAAGCAGCAACAGAATTGGCAAAGCCTTACATGGAAGTTACATACGATCTAGCGATTGCGAAAATAGCGCTACAGATTCAAAGTATTGAACGACCACAATTCGATAATTTATTTATTCACATTGGATCGTTTCACATTGCAATGGCGTACTTTAAAGCAATAGGAAAATTCATAGACGGCTGCGGAATTACAGATTCGATGGTCAACAGTGAAATATTAGCGAGCGGTTCGGTAAATAGCTTTTTAACAGGAAAACACTTCAATAGATGTAAGCGTCTGCACCCTATAGTATCACTAGCACTTCAGATATTACATTTGGAATCTTTTCTTGCTGCTAGTAATATAAGTTATGAACAACTTGAGGCTGAAGTCAAGAACTATATAATACAGTTCAATTCATCGAAATCCATCAATCCTACAGTTACTGATGAGAAATGCTTACGTATCTTGCAAAAATACGAAAGGTATTTACAAGAAACACTAGCTGGTGAACATGGAAAGACTCCTCAATTTTATATGATTTATGTGAGTTTAGTTGATGATTATTTCATGTTGAATCGGAGCATCAGATTAGGAAGATTCGATCTATTCAAGTATATGCTACCTAGAATTTCAAGTATCTTCTTCACTTTTAATCAACAAAATTACTCACGTTATTTAGTATTGTACCACGAAAAATTGTTGAAAGTTGAAGAGACTCATCCAGGATTACAGCTACAATTACAACAAGGTTCATTTGGTGTCAAAAGAACATAAATCTTTTTCTAGACAGGCCATCGATTCAACTTTAGAGCAAACGATTAATGCCGATGCCGCGAATAAACTAACTGGAATAAGTCATTTGACTAATTCGATCGTAGCTAGACAACGGTGGTGTAAAAGCCATAGTATTCGCTCAACAATTATTACTCACGTGATGGATAGAGTGGGTTTACGAAAATCTCAAGATATCACAGCTGATCTTGAAAGTAGTAGGATAAAAATACATAGGCAACAACTTCAAACATTGATTTCTCATATCAAGCAAAACGTTATTCCATTTTGCGAAAGTGTGAACGAACAGTATTTGTATAATATTTCAACTGGACGTGCTGTAAATGAGAAAATTGAACATTTTTCACTTAATGTGAGAAATTTAGGTGAGGAGCAACAGGAGAAAAGTTCATACGAGAATGTTCAGAAGATAATCTGAGATTCGAAAAAGCGATAAAGAGGAATAAAATAAATTCGTTTATTGATGCTGTTGAAAAAAAAAATACTAGTAAATGGAAAATTACTTGAAGTAAAAATGCAGAGAGATCTCTTCGGAAAATTGCTGCGAATGTCTCTGGAAAGTACATTGAATATTGATATCACATTATCATATCAACTCACTCCAATTCCACTTGCTCTTTGTCATGTGGATGGTAGTATTTGCAAAACTGAGAAGTCAGTTCTAATGCATTTGTTAGAGAAAGAAGTACAAAGTACAGAACCTGGAAAATGTGACGTCATAATCTACGATGGTTTTTTCATGATTCATTCGTCGAGAGATATTCCTGTTTCCTTCGGTAATATTTCCAAAAAAATTCTAGTTGATCTCATGAATACGAATGCAAAGACCGTTATCATTGCTTTCGATCGATATTTCTCGCCTTCCATTAAAGATAATGAGCATCTGATGAGAGGAAGAATAGAATGTATTAGATTTGTCATCAATGGACCTGATCAAAAACGATCAAGTAGTTTTACAAATGATTTACAGAATATACATTTTAAAGATGCACTAGTCAAATTCCTGTGTAACGATTGGGAAAATGATTATCTGGCTCATTTCATTTCAGGGAAAATCTTATACGTTAATTATGAGAAATGTTATAAGTATGAAGTATCCAATGACAAAGTTATAAGAACTGAAGAGAGTCATTTAACATGCCAAGATCACGAAGAGGCAGATACAAAGATAATTTTCCACGTGTGTAAGCTGGATTTTGATGCTCATGTAACTATTAGATGCTCCGATACCGATGTATTGGTAATTATGCTTGGGAACATGGATGCATTACAAAATAAATTAGAGATCTCAATGCTACTTGGTACTGGAAACTCACGGAGATAAAAACACTTGACATAGTCAGTGGGCATACTTGAAGACTGGCGTTAAATCAAATCATCTTTGGAACAATCTGTTCAGGCCAGTCTCAAATTACCTACACAGTAGGTTTCGGCTGGCACCTGTCAGAAAACAACTACTCCCCTGGCTAATACCACGAAGGGCATTGAATCATATCCGACCAGGTGCCAGTGCAGGTTTCTTCACAGAAGTAAATCCTGCATTTGCTTTCGTCGATACAAATGAAGGAATTGATTTTCAATTATAGGGATGGACACACTTGCAGACCGGTTTCGGGCTATTTGGCCACTCGTCAGTGCAAGGCAGTGCCATCATCAACGTAAAGTCGATGATTTCCCATAATTAAAAATCAAACTCCTACACGAGTATCAAGCCCCGGCCAAAGCTGATGTGAACAACGAAGTTATTACGCCATCTACCAATGGACGAGGTATTCCAAAAGCAAACCGAATTCGCCCATTCCTCCTGCGAGGAAAATGTAAAAACACTTGACATAGTCAGTGGGCATACTTGAAGACTGGCGTTAAATCAAATCAACTTTGGAACAATCTGTTCAGGCCAGTCTCAAATTACCTACACAGTAGGTTTCGGCTGGCACCTGTCAGAAAACAACTACTCCCCTGGCTAATACCACGAAGGGCATTGAATCATATCCGTACTCATAATCATACTCGTGTAGGAGTTTGATTTTTAATTATGGGAAATCATCGACTTTACGTTGATGATGGCACTGCCTTGCACTGACGAGTGGCCAAATAGCCCGAAACCGGTCTGCAAGTGTGTCCGTCCCTATAATTGAAAATCAATTCCTTCATTTGTATCGACGAAAGCAAATGCAGGATTTACTTCTGTGAAGAAACCTGCACTGGCACCTGGTCGGATATGATTCAATGCCCTTCGTGGTATTAGCCAGGGGAGTAGTTGGTTTCTGAGCCAGCCGAAACCTACTGTGTAGGTAATTTGAGACTGGCCTGAACAGATTGTTCCAAAGATGATTTGATTTAACGCCAGTCTTCAAGTATGCCCACTGACTATGTCAAGTGTTATTACATTTTCCTCGCAGGAGGAATGGGCGAATTCGGTTTGCTTTTGGAATACCTCGTCCATTGGTAGATGGCGTAATAACTTCGTTGTTCACATCAGCTTTGGCCGGGGCTTGATACTCGTGTAGGAGTTTGATTTTTAATTATGGGAAATCATCGACTTTACGTTGATGATGGCACTGCCTTGCACTGACGAGTGGCCAAATAGCCCGAAACCGGTCTGCAAGTGTGTCCGTCCCTATAATTGAAAATCAATTCCTTCATTTGTATCGACGAAAGCAAATGCAGGATTTACTTCTGTGAAGAAACCTGCACTGGCACCTGGTCGGATATGATTCAATGCCCTTCGTGGTATTAGCCAGGGGAGTAGTTGTTTTCTGACAGGTGCCAGCCGAAACCTACTGTGTAGGTAATTTGAGACTGGCCTGAACAGATTGTTCCAAAGATGATTTCACGGAGATACATAAATGTCACCAAATTATTCGAAAAATTGGGTGGTGATTTATGTAAACCTTTACCAGGTTTTCATGCTTTCACGGGTTGTGACTTTAATCTTGCGTTTTTCAGAAGAGGAAAGAAAAGACCGTTCGATTTGCTAAAGAAATCAAACCGTTATATACAAGCTTTCATTCAATGATCTCAAGAGTTGCACCCAAACTCCCATGACAATTTTGCAGTATTGGAAGACTTTGTTTGCCGTATGTATGGTTTTAATAATATAAATAATGTAAATTTATCTCGGGTAGCAGCATTCATGAAAACATACAAGGTAAATAGAAATGAACATATTTTAAAAGTTAATAAAACATTCGAGAGCTCTACTCTTCCACCGTGTCATTCAGAATTGCAACAACAGTTATTGAGGAGCAGTTATATCGCTCAATTGTGGACTCACGCATCTCAACAAACACCAACTCATTCAACTCCAACTGATTATGGATGGAAAGAGGAGAATAACAGATATGTTTTCGAATAGTTCGAAGGAGATCAATTGCCTTCGATAAATAGCATCACGAACTCAATCGAAGATGGAAACGATAATATTATAGGTATATATCATACTTTTCTCTGACATTGAATTGTTAATCTTCAACCTCCACTTCATATTAATACATTTTTTCAGATCATTTAGACGAAACAAAATCGCAAGACGACGATGAAGATGAAGATTGCGATGAAAGCGGGTTGGAAGACAGCAGCGATAAAAGTTCACTGGGCGCGAGTGATTCTGATAGCGAATATGAAAAATCAGAATAATAATTTTTCACATTTTCATTACTTCTTTATACGATTCCATTCATATTTCATTTAAAAAATAAATAATTGCTCACGAAACCTATTAAAATTTACAATCATTTTCATAATATTGATAATCATTTTCAATCTTTAATGATAAATCTATTATCTTTCATTTATCTTATCAAAGTCATTGTATGCATTCCGAAATTTTTTTCAGAGATAGTTTTTTGAGTATAAAAAATAAATATAATCGTCAGACGATATGAACGTGGTGGAAAGGCCGTCAGTTGGACCGCAAAAGATGTCGCGCGCTTGATTCTTTCCGACAGCTGAGATCCACTTCGATTGCTCGGCTGACGGGTTTTCCACTATTTCCATGACGTCTGACGATTAAATTTGTACTTTTTATGCTATAAACTATCAACTAAAAAAATTACAGACTGCATACTATTACTTTTTTTTTCAAAATTCAGGATACGTTACTATGCGTGACTGACGAACAATCCACCCGCAGATCAGGGTCTGACGACTTTATTAGTTCAATATACCTTGAGAATAATGAACTGTGAAAATTATGGAGTGCATAAAATCACTTTTTTTTTAAATAACTGGTTAGTTTCAGCAGCTTCCTCCGAAAATACCCACCGCTACTGGAGAGTCTGACGGTCGGTTTAGTATTCAGGTATACGGAAACAACTTTAATGACTGAATTGCATTGTGCATAAAATGACTTGTATAAAAGTGACACTACCTCCCGGACTAATTGCAGTCTTTCGTCATCTATTGGTTGACAAATATAAGTTTGTGTTCCTAATTTCTTTAAAACCATCACTTTAGACCAATTAGGATTATTCACGTTCTTATAGCATCTAGCGAAAACAATGTCTCCCTCTTCAAATTCAACAAACCTATTCCCATGATGATATTTACTTGATTTTCCCTGAGTTAAAAAATCAAGCCTGGTTTTTACTTTGCGAGAAAACATTTTTGCTCATATTTCGATTGTCATGCATTAATTTATTAACTCCACTTTCGAATGATCGAACACAATTCAATGATACCATTCCGTTCGCAAAAAATTTTGAATTCTGCTGATACAAAAGAAGTTCCGTTATCCAAAATCATAGTATTTGGTAATCCAAACCTTGCAAAACAATCCTTCAATTTGTCAATGGTTTTTGAAAAATCAATTGAACTCATTTCGTAGATTTTGTTTTTGAGATGACCTAGAAAGTGGAGATGAATTCTATTAAAACACATGTCAAATTTTGATAACTTTTTTTGCCGAATTGGCTAAGGTCATAGACGAATTACAGTTTTTCACATATTCCTCTATATTAGTCTATATCTTCATCGAAATTTGTCCACCAAAAATATTGCCTCGAAAGGGATTTCATTTCGACTATTTCATTATGAGCCCCATGAACTTCATCCGAAAGTTGGTTTCTGAATTTTTCAGGTATCAATACTCTATACCCCCACATCAGTAAATTATTTTCAATACTGATTTCTGCAGCTCTTCTACAAAATGGTTTTAATTCATCAGATACTATTTCTGGCCATCCATCTCTACAGAATAAATAAACTTTTCTCAATGAGGTATGATTTCTGGTTTCACGTCGAACAGATCGGAATTTATAGGTAATTTATCTTCTATGCATCGAAACCGTCAGTAATTAGATCAATTGGAAGCCGCAACAAACCATCGGCACCATTATCTGATCCTTTGATATACTTAAAAGTATAATCAAATCCACTCAGGAAAAGTGCCCATCTCTGCAACCTTCCAGCCGCCATTTGGGGAATTCCTTTCGTCTCTCCAAATAGAGCCAATAATGGTTTGCAATCTCAACACAAAATAAATTAATTTCCCATCAAAAATTGGAATTTACAAACACCCCAATTAATAGCAAGCGCCTCCTAATGAACTAAGGAATTATTGAGTTCACTTTTATTGAAAACACGGGAAGCAAAACTGATAGGTTTCTCTGTTCCATCTGGATATACATGTAATAAAATTATTGCTCCAAAGCCGTCTTTTGACGCGACACAAACCAATTAATAGGTACAGCGTGATTGAAGTGTACTAAACTCTGTTCAGACTATATAGCAGCTTTTGCTTTTGAAAATTATTTTTCACATTCTTTTGACCAAACAAATGAACTATTATTCCTCAATAGCCTATACAAAGGTTTCAAAATAGTGTATAAATTGATGAAAATTTTTCCAAAATGTTACAAATGTCCTAGCGCCGGCCCTGGCGATGATCGTAAACGCAGATGAGGGGTCGCGTCGTAGCGAACGTCACTCTACCAGGAACTGGTAATTCGCTTGGAGAATTCGAGACACCTCATCGAGGATTCTCCATGGGTGTACGCAGATATATAAGCAGCGGGACATAGCGGCGGAGACAAGTTTTTATTCAGAGCAGAGTAAGTTTATTCAGAGCTAAGTGGCGAGAGTTATTGAGAGCTAAGTGGAGCAGAGTTTATTCGCGAAGCAGAGTTTTTATCAGAGAGGGTTTATCAGAGTGTTTAGTATAGAGATAGAGCGTTGAAAAGTTAGCGAAGCAGTTGAAGTGAATGTATTGTATTGTGTTCTGATAGAAATTGTAATAAAAGTAGTTTAGTGTTGTTTGGATTTTTAATCATCTAACCTAAGGATATATCGTAACAGTGGTGTCAGAAGTGGGATTTTCGCTGGTAAAACAATTGTTGGTGAATACGTGAAGTACATCTTACGATATGATGGAGGACATGATGAAATTTATCCAAAACCAATTTGCGGATTTGGAAATACGACGACTGGAAGATGAAAAGCGAATGCTGGAGGAAAAAGAATTGGAAGAAAATCGGCGACAGGAGGAAAAGAAAGAACGAGAAGAAGTACTCCAGAAAATTTTCGAAAATGAAAAGAAAGAACGAGAAGAAGGGCTCCAGAAAATTCTCGAAAATGAAAAGAAAGATTGAGAAGAAGAACCCCAGAAAATTCTCGAAAATGAAAAGAAAGAACGAGAAGAAGGACTCCAGAAAATTCTCGAAAATGAAAAGAAAGTACGAGAAGATGAAAAGAAAGAACGGTAAGGAACACTCCAGAAAATTCTCGAAGGACAGAGAAAAGAACAAGATTAAAAGAAAAAACGAGAAGACAGAATCCAGAAAATTTTCGAAGAACAGAGGAAAGAACGAGAACGTGTAAATATAGAACGAGAAGAAGCAATCCAGAAAATTCTAGAGAAAATCTAAGAGAAAATCTGAAAGAGGAACTAAAAGAAGACCTGAAGGGAGACGTCAAGAAAAGCGATGATGAATTCAATAAGAAAGTGGATATAGTGCGAGAGGAGATGAGAAATGAAATGAGAGGTCTAGAAAAGCAGATAGCTCTTATCAAGAACCAAGATCGCGGAGACGAGGTTGCTACATCAAAAATTTATGTAAAACCACCGACTTTTGACGGACAGTCGTCTTGGGCTATGTATCGTAGACAGTTTGAGGCTGCGGCAGAGACTAATGGATGGGGTGAAGAGGAAAGAGCTACGGCACTCATAGTAGCTTTGAGAGGGCCAGCTTTGAGTATGCTGCAGACCATACCCATCGAACAGCAAAAGAAATATGAGGACCTGATTTCTGCATTAAAGTTGCGGTATGGCGATCAACACCGAGAACAGCTGTATCGAGCCCAAATGAAGACTCGGACACAAAAATCAGGTGAAAGTTTGCAAGAATTTGAGGGAGATATTAGACGTCCAATCCAGCTGGCGTACCCAGAAGCGCCCGGAGATTTCAAGGAGCAGTTGGCTGTGCAGATATTTATTGACGGACTAAGAGACCCAGAAATCCAAAGAACTCTGCGGCTCACAAGTTTCAAAAGGAGTAGCGATGCCTTGGTACGTTCGCTAGAAGTGGAGGCGGCCTTCAACACCTCAAGGCCGAAAGTGCGAGCGGTAACAATTGACGATCCCGAACGAAGATCTGGCGCGGCGAATGGTTCATTCGAAAAAGTTCTGGAGGAGATCAAATCATTAATAAGTGGAATGAATACCCAGAAGGAAGAGAACTTGCTATAGATGTGGAAAACCAGGACATCTTATAAAAGACTGTTGGGTGAAAATGCCGCAGAGGAGTTGCTATAGCTGTAGAAGGCCGGGGCATTTCATAAAAGACTGCATAGAGAGAATGCCACAGAGGAAATGTTATAGATGTGGAAGATCCGGACATTTCATGAAAGATTGCAAGGTGATAATCCCCCAGAATCCAACTCACCTGCCAGGATGCCGCAAAGTTCGCAATCCCCCGCAAGGTCAAGGTCATCGAGGGTCATCTGGGTCAACAGGCTAAGAACAACAACCGATAGCCTAACCATTCCCGGAAAATTGAATGAAATAGACGTTACATGCACCATAGACACCGGTGCAGCAGTTTGTTTGGTACGCAGTGACATCCTTCGACCAGACAGCGTGAAGCCTATTTCTTTCAACTCCATGCTTCGAACAGTCACTGATGAAAATGAACCAATTAGATTAGATTATGAAGTTGGGAGAAGAAGAATTTGTCCCTACAACTCCAGGAAAGAAGAAGATGCCTGCGAAACCGAGATCATCGGAACCTGCAAGAATTCCTGCACTATCGAAGAAAGTAGTTCGTGCTACAGTGAATAAAGCGAGGAATAAAGTCCCTGAATGCAGCGTCCATCCATCGGATTTCGGACAAGCCCGGGTGAAGATAGAACAAGCCATCCCTGTGAGAGCCGCCAGGTGTCGTATTAGAAGTAAACGTGACATCTCCCAGTTGAAAACAACTGAAAGGGCTGACTTGGTCAAACAAGGAGTCAACATTGGCCAAGTCCACTTGATTCAACAACTATCAAGAAGAGTTCCATTCGCTAAACAACAAGAGATGCTAGAGCGAATTAACAGGAGGAAGGCGCGAAACTATCGGAAGGCAAATACTGGCGGATTTCAAGAAGGAGATCAGGTATGGCTGTACAACCCCCGTCGTAGGATGAATAATGTGGTGTACAGGGTTCAACGTAGGCCTAGAACAAAAATGAAAGTCGTACACCTAGAGAAATTAAAATGTCACAATGGGAATAACTCTTCCAGGAACTAGTAATTTGCTTGGAGAATCCGAGACACTTCATCGAGGCTTCTCTCGAGGATTCTCCATGGGTGTACGCAGATATATAAACAGCGGGACATCGCGGCGGAGGCAAGTTTTTGTTCAGAGCAGAGTTATTGAGAGCTAAGTGGAGCAGAGTTTATTCGCGAAGCAGAGTTTTTATTAGAGAGAGTTTATCAGTGTTTAGTATAAAGCGTTGAAAAGTTAGCGAAGCAGTTTAAATGAATGTATTGTATTGTGTTGTGATAGAAAGTTGTAATAAAAGTAGTTCAATGTTGTTTGGAGTTTTAATCATCGAACCCAAGAATATATCGTGACAGTAATAATTAATCATTCCTACGAATCACTTAATTTCTGAAATATTTTTTGGTCTAGGTGCGTTAACTATTGGTTTCACTTTTCCTGGATCCTTATGAAGACCTGTTTCATTTATCAAATGTCCCAAATATTTGATATCAGGTTGAAAAAAAATACATTTCTTTAAATTCTATCTGAAACATGCCATTGACTATCATTTTGACAACTCCTTTCAAATTGTGTAAATGACCTTTTCTATTCAAACCTGTCACTACAATATCATCCAAAACATTTATCACACCTTTCGCCCCTTGTTTCACTTTTTCGACAATTTTATGAAAAATTTAACAAGCTGGTTTTGTCCCAAATTGTCATCTATTTACTCGGAACATTTCTCTATGCGTACTCCAGCTTAATAGTTTTTTTGTTTCATCAGTCAACTCGAGCTGATTACACGCATTAGAAAAATCTAACTTTGTGCATTTTTGTCCACCTTGCAAGGCTCCAAAAAGTTCTTCAACTCTTGGAAGAGGATGAACATTCTGTATATACCTATTAACCGTTATTTTGTAATCGGCACATAATCTCAACTTACCTGAGTTTTCTATCAAAGAAATCACCCCCTTCCTATCCAACTTATCCAGTTCCTCATTGACTTGCTGTTTGAAAACCAATGGAATAGGTTTATGTTTGCAGAAAATAGCTTTAATATTCTCATGAACTTCAAATTCTTTTTCGTGCTTATATAAACCCAAGTCATCTCCAAATAATTCATAATATTTTTTAATAAATTATCAAAATCATCTGTATGAATAGTATTCACATTTTCTATGCCATTTACCTTCAAATTGAAATCATTCATTATATGCTTTCATTACTACCAAAAATCTGCAATTTTCTTTGCACATACCAATATATTTCACTGTCAGATAAATTTCTGTCCAACTCGGGAATTTGAATATAAGTGGAATTTGGATAAGTGGATTTGCCAATCTTTTTACAAATAACAGCTTTTATCCAACACGGATTTTGCACTTTCCTATAATCTTTTACAGTTACAATCTCTCCAGGTTCGAATGCAACAGATCTTTTTCCCCCGTGATTTTTGTTTTGCCTGTTGTGATAGGACGCAACCTTTAATATCTGTTCGAAATTTAGTTGTACATGAGGGCTTCAAATAATCAAAACGAGTTTGCAATTTTCTTGGAAACATAACTTCGTGCGAGCTCAACCCTGTAGTACAGTGCGGAGTATTTGTATAATCGAAAAGGAAATTGGATAAAAGTGTATTTAATGAAATACTCTTATTTGTTCCTAAACTATTTTTTAGCCCATTTTCAATGGTTTTCACTGCATTTCCTTCCGCACCATTTGCAGATGGCAGATAGGGCGGTGAAGTCATATGCGCAATATCGTTCTTTTTCAAAAATAGTTGAAATTCATCGGACAAAAATGAAGACGCATTATCAGATACAATTTGTTTCGGTGAACTGAATCTCGAGAACGGTGATCTGATAGTTGCTTTGGAAATTATTGAGTTGAGTGGGAAAACCTGAAAACCACTTCTAATGTGCATCTAAAATTATCAAAAATTGTTTATCCAAAAATGGTCCCGAAAATCAATATGCACGATGCCAAATTTCAGATGGAAATGACCAATGCCCTAAAATGGCTTTATTCGGCGACTTCTTGAAAACCATACAATTTTCACATGTTCGACATATTCGCTCAATATGTCAAGTATGACCGGGCTAAACTTCTCATCTTGACTATACCCATATGAGAGGAATGCAAGTCATTCAAAATATCTTTTTGTAAAGCTGTAGGTACTCTTAATCAACTGTTCCACAACGGACACTCAGAATCGTTTTTAAAAAGGGCTGACTCAATTTTTCAAGGCCAACCTTCGTATATTTTTTAATTTCACACAAAGTATCATTGTTTAAAGTTGCTGTTTAAAGTTGATTTGACGGTTTTTAAATTGATAGGAAAATAACAATTTTCGGAAAAATATGCTACGTTTTCATCGGTGCTTTTATCAGTCTCAATAGGCGATCTTGATAAGAAGTCAGCACAGTTTTTTCCTGATTTGACAAACAAAATGTATTGATAATTGGACAAAATGACGGCCCATCGTCTCAACCTGTTGGCAGAAAATTGTCGAATACCTCTCCGAGGGTGGAAAATCGTTGTGAGCACCTTATGATCGGACACATTCGTAAATCTTCGACCCCATAAAAATTTATGAATTTCAAATTCCAGAAATGAAGAGCTTCGTTCTCAATTTGATTCATTTTCTTTTTCCTGTCTAGTAACGTTCTTTAAGAAAAGGCTACGGGTTTTTCAGCGCCGTTTGGCATTATCTGTGCTATCACTCACCCAATTCCATAGTCACACACATCAGTAATCAATTTGATGTGTAATACTTGATCATAATGAGTCAAAATAGGTGTTGATGTAATCGAATCTTCAACCGCTTGAAAAGCTGTTTTATACTCAGGTGACCACTGCCACTCCACTTTGGCTTCTAAGAAATTATATAGCGGATGTAAAACCGCTGCCAAATTATGGACGAATCGCCCATAATAATTAACAAGACCTAAAAAAAGATTCGAGGCTGGTTATGTTTTTTGGTTGACGTGCATTTTTTATTGCCATTATTTTGTTCTCATCGGTGTGTAACCCTACTTTGTTCATAATGAAACCTAAATATAAGATCTCTTTCATAAAAAACTACCTTTTCGTGACAAATCTTCTAACCATATTCATCTAAAATAGTCAACACTTTTTCTACTCTATCTAGATGTTCTCGTCTATTTTTGCCAGTAATCAAAATATCGTTTATCTTAACCAGATAAAAGAGATTCCATCACCTTCTGGGATTTAGAAGGAAAGGGGCCCTATTATATCTGTTCAAACCCTTGTGAGTTATTATGATTACCAACTTTTTTGACTCTTCGTCGAGACTAAACTGTTGGTAAGCGTTTGATAACTCTAACTTTGAAAATTTAGCGCCACTTTGCAACTCTACAAACAGCTCATCAATACTAGGTAAAGGGTATTGCTCTCAATATGAGGGTTAACCGTCACTTAATTCACAGATCCGTATGGAACCATTTTTTTAAATACTGGAACAATGGGTGTACCCCATGAACTGTAATCTCCTGGCTCAATTACTCCCAAATCTTGAGGACGTTCAATTCCCCCGCAACTTTTCTTTCATCGCAAATGGAAGTGGGCGAGCTCTCATAAACTTTAGTTCAATTTTTATTATTTTTCAATTTTATCGAAAGCAGACCTTTAGTGAGTTTGCCTATTCCGGATGCAAAAACCCTCGGGTATTATATGTTGAGTTCAAATAGATTGAAAAAATAGTGTCCCAACAATGGGGGTCCAGCCGCGTTTTGAATAATATAGATATCCATCAAGTATTGGTCTTTACAAAATTCAATATCACAAGTAAAGTCCACCGAAACTGGAACCTGTGTCCAAAATGAATTTATAATCTAGGTTCTCAATTTTCAACTCATTAAAAATCGGATTAACATCAAAATCTAAGGAATATATCGAATATTCATCTCTGATTCCAAATAGTTCTGAGAGTTAGCATGAACATATTTTCGCGTTGATTGAGAAGGCTTTCTATCTGTTTTCTCAGTACGAACCGAAGCCAAGAGGCCTTTTTTCTCGCAAATATGACAACAAAAATTTCTGAAAGAGCATTCATCAGAATAGTGGTTCTTCCTCCCACAAGCAGTGCATCTCCGTTGCTTGTTTGTTGGTTGGTTCCAAACAGCTGCAACGTCTTGAGAAATCTTGTGGGGTGGCTCTACTTTTGTGCCGAGCTCGCGCATAGAATAAATATGGTTCTTTCTTTACGAAACTGGCGTGAACATTTGAAAATGGCCGTGAAGTAGCCTTGGCGGCAGCAACTTCAATTGGTATCATGTTTCAATATCGAAGCGACAGTGCGGATAAAAGTCGAACTAGAGAAAGTCAGTAGTCAAGATTTGTTGTGGTTATTTGTATTCAATCATTCTTGTTTAGACCGTTGTAGTTATACATTGTGAAGTTTATTTAAAGTGTCTTGACATTATTTGTGAAAGTTTATCATATGGGCATTTCCCAGTTGGGCAAGGTGAGCCAATTATTCTCAATAAGTATCAAACTGAGACAATATAAAAATCCATCCCTTTGAAAAGTCTTCTTCCTTCATGTTCTTCTCCCCTGAATTTTATTGAAAATGACTAGTTTCAGATCCAGCTGAAATGGTTTGATTGAGCATTGTAGAGTATATGCGCTATCTAGGAGGCACAGAGTCTTCGAGATATGTTCATGAAGGAGAAGAAGTTGTGAATGCTGGCCATGTCATCACATTAGGAAGAATAAACTCAGTAGACACGAAAAATGTGAACTTGTGTGCCTTATGCCTACAAACAAGTGCTTTTAATTCTGCTCCACATCAAATTAATGGAATTTTGCATATTGAAGGAAGAGGAAATGTAAAAATTGTCAATATGCATTGTTCCTGTGAAGCGGGAAATAGTGGAAAATGCAAGCATGTTTCTGCGGTTTTGATAAAATGTACAAGGTAAGCTCTCCAAATGGAATGTACGAAGTTCAATTTCATTAAAATATAATAAATACTAAGAAAGCTTGATAATTGATAACAAATGAAAATACTTCACATGTGAAGGTGTGTTTACATAATGCTTACAATTGGTAGTGTAAAGGTTTTACCTAGAATGTACAGGGATGGGACAATCAATCTTGCATACTGAGTAAATTATAAAATATTGACTTTCTAGGGAGAATATCGATGAGTTATAAGTCATTTCACAGACTGACCTTAAATGTGTGTGGTCAACTCAAAAAAATGTGACCAGAGAAAACCATAAAGCTGTGTCGATAGATGAAATGTCATGCTTGAAAATGAAAATCGTGGAGCCAGAGCTGAGAGTAGATGAGCAAACAATGGTCGAGTTTTTCATAAGAAAGTTACCTCATGCAGCAACTACGAAACATGGGTTGATATTTTATTTTACTCGATTCTAACAGTTTAATCTCAATCTCAGTATATTCACATTACAAATTTTTTTTTAGTGTTGGTCGTAGACATCTGGAAAGTACCCCATCGAATATCATTGACTCAAAGTAAAAGGAACTTTTGTCAAGTATTTTAGACCAAGCCTTTCAATCAATAATAATGATGGAGTTGGCATCAATAGAAACAATAATGATTGTTGTAAAATTCTGTATAACAGGCTATTCAACAGTGATTTTTCAGAACAGTCTATTTTTCAATTACAACAGTCTGAAGAATGGAAACAACTAAGAAAGTACAGGGTGACAGGATCCCGAGTTTATGAGCTGTTCACATATGCTAAACAGGAGTGGGAATGTAAATCTCTCCAATATTTCTTCCCCAAAAGTTTCACTAATATGTTAAGCATGGTCTCAAATATGAGTGATGCCAGAGATGCTTTCATAGTAAAAACAGAATTCATGGTAATTGAATGTGGAATGGTAATTTCACATTGCATTGAATGGCTGGGATTTTCACCTGATGGCATAATTATGTCAGAAATGAAACTAGCTGCTTAACTGGAGATAAAATGTCTTTATGAAGGTAATATATTCGGCATAAGGGAAAAAATGCTCCATAGTGAAAAAATGAGCTGAATTTCAAACTCAAGATACCTCATGCAAATTTGAATGTATTCAATATAGATTTTGGTTTTCAAAGCATATCTTTTCATAATTGGTGTCGAACAACAAAATCAAACCAGTTCCTTAAAAAAGATCACATTGATGTTTGTTTTATTCTCGTCTCTGAAATTCAGGAGATATTACACTTCTTTCTGGTTTCAGGAGCCACATCTACAATAATGGAAGCAATGTCCAAAGCTACATTTCTTCATAAGTTGAATGGAAAATATTCTCTGAAGAAAAAACATAAGTACCATGGACAGATTCAGCTCGGATTGGGTTTATTGAATTTGAGTAAATGTTATTTGGCCTTATATGCCTCTTTTGATAACAGCATGCAAATCATTGAAGTTGATTATGATTACAATTTCACAAAAAAAATGATGACCAAAGTAAAAATAAATTTCTTTGAAAATATGTTTCACAATTTATGTAAAAGCGAATCCTTAATAGAATTAATTAATTAATTAATTTTTTATATTTAATGTTATTGTGATACATTTAGTTATGATGAATACATTTTCTTTCTCAATAATTTTTTTTTCAGTACTTATATACACTGCGTCCAAGATAAGATGAACAGCATAGGGATATCGGAAAGGGTAAGTGATACGGGGTCGACTGAATTAGAGAAAAGTAATTCTCACATTTCGGTTTTTTCTCGGATATCCCCGAAACTACTCGGAATATTAAAACTTAAAACTTTCAAAATGACATATTATTAGGCACATAAATGCGCTACTTTTCTCTCATTCAATCGACCCCTGTTCATTCTTAGCTTGGACGCAGTGCATAGCATCTTTTCAAATTTAATTTTTTCCTTTCCCATTATGAAATGACCAGTTCTTCATGTATTTCAAGTAATTATCGATTAAAGTACACAGACTGACACAAACTAATCACAATAGTAAATAAAAGGTTATTGGAATATATGAAAATATTTATTATCTGACAATTCCGGTACAGTGCAAAAACCTAATATAAAACTAAATACCTTCTCTTATTAGAAATATATTGTTGTTAAAATGGTGGAAAAAATCAGCTTATAAACTTGTCTGCTAAAATTGGGCTTGACAGATTCATAACAGCACAGGCAATACAGAAAATATGATGAATCATTGGAATCAACGACCACTGCAGTTTTCCATTTAAGATTTTGAAAATTTTGATACGTTGATTTGCTCTCTCTACATGTACACGAGCAGCAGCTATTTTTTAATTACGTAAGGCCTCTTCAGTACTCAGTTGTTTTTTGTCTAACAAGAAAGGCGGTCTTATTAACTTCATTTTGAATATTTCACATGTATCATCAATCATGAATCCTTTGTCTACCATAATTGCATCAACTGATCTTGTCAATTTTGTGATTAAATTACTTTGATCATAAATCAACTTATCAGATGCACGTCCTCCATATGGTTTACTAATGGAAGTAATTATTCCACCAGGTGATACACCTGTCATAAACTTTACTGTTTCATGCGACTTATACTGGGAGTAAAATTTTATACGGCAGCATAAGCATTTTGGACTCTAAATATGTATTTCTGAACAATCCAGAACAATTCGAACATCTTGAAAACTTTCGAAACATTCCGGCATATTATTTTTTATCTCTATTGAATCAGGAAACCGTATGCAGGATTTCAACACCTGACCCAAAGCTGGCAACATATCGATTATATAAGTTCTGCAAAGCTCAGGAGAAATATTGAAAACAATTGAGAGTGTAATATATGACATGTCACATTTGAGCTTAGTGAATACCAAAAAAATTCTCTCTTTTATGCTCAAATGATGAGATTTGATATCAATATATACAATTAGTACAGCTTCGACTATTGTATCTAATATTTTAAAACTACTGATTCCAGTAAAACTATTGAGAGCAGGATCACTTATCAAAAGATCACATAATGTCAACACTTTTGGCATATTCACTTGTGATTGAAAATCCTTGAATTGTTTTGGACCAGTGTAATTGGGTTGGGACTGAAGTATCAGCAGTAAATTTTCAGCAGCATCAATATCTTTCTGGCTATGGCTTGGTTTCTCATTTTCCTCACAATCAATTGGAATTTCTTGTTGATTGAAGACTTTCTCCTTTATAGCAATTCGTTTTTTTTTTCGCCTTTCTGCTGAACTCGAAGATCCAGGTGAAACTATCTGCATTGGTAGCTTCTGAGAAGGCACAGTCGTCCGTTTCAACATTCTTTTATTGGAAATATTATTAGCTGAAAAAAAAAGTTTACTAAGTGTTTTAACTTGAATTTGAACATCCTTCTCACCTTTATTGAAGTCATCATTTTCTGTGAATTGAAGAGAACACACTCTCATGAATTTGGTAACTGGTTTTCCAATTTTGAATTTAAAATCCAAGCCTTCTGGTGGTCAACTAGAGACGTTGTACCCATTTTGTTTTCAATCTTGACCTTACGTTGCCTGGGTTCGGGAAATAAATGAAACGAGAGTTCAGGATGTTTTTTCTCCCAGGAATTACAAAGAGGGACTGAACAATACCGACTCATGATTAATAAAACTTGAAATGAATCAAAAATCCGCCTAATAAATGACGAAGTCAAACCACTTTCTCATATGTAAACAAAGCAAACTACTGACTAGTTACAGTTCAGATTCGTACACCAGATGTCGTATCGCTTGTCTTGCATTGCCCATAGTCTCTGCGAATTTGACGGTCTTCTTTTCTTCCATCAGTCGGTCTTGCACTGCGCAATTATCATAGGCAATGAATATGTCAATTATCATAGGCAATGATAAATATGTCCCGGAGCATTAGTTGTAACTGCTGAGCAGAGTCAAAATCACAACTCGAAGCTATGTTTCTGAGCCTAGCTCCCCATTCTTTCGCAGACTCACTTGATGTCTTTATGGCATTACAAAATTTGAATCTCGAAGCAAACACACTTTAAACTGGCTTGAAATGAGTGCCTAATAACTGAACTAATTCGTCGTAGGTTTCCGGTTCTGCCGGTAAGCATAAATCGAATATCAGTTGAAAAGCGTCTTCGGTTCAATAGGATCGCCCCTTTTCTCTCCATTTTGTCGATTGCATTTGCAATAAATTAATTTTCCAGGCGTCTTTTATATATTGTCCAGTCAGATTTCACCGGGTCAAACTCTCGTAGCCACCAACGCTTTCACTGAGATTTTCAATGTTAACACTTTGCTCTGCCATTTCGTTTCCCCAACAGAAAACTCAATGCGACAGAATCACAACGTTTGGGTTCTCGTCCAGGTAATAATACACTAAGATTTAATTTGAAATCCAATACGTCACACCAAACGTTTCTACCTCGTCGCCACTGTGATATATTGAGTTCAACAGGAATATGCTGTGATACCTAACTATCAGTATAACTGATTAAAACACTCGATGATCGGTATTTGCATATATTACTGACTGGCGCACAGGTAAACATCGTGAAAACTCTTTCTTGGAAAAATCAAGTCATGCGCAAAGGACATGTTATCGATATTGATACCGGGATACCCGAAATTACTTAATATATTGCAGAGAAAAACATTGATTGAAACTTAGGATCCAGTGAAATTCTATTAAAATGTAAAACTGAAGTAGTTTTCGGTATGTTGAGGTAAGCACGTCCACCTATCAAGCGGATTCACACATTAAAGGTAAGTTCTCTTCAATCCCTTGTTTCGACTTCTGAGGGTTGACATTCGTCAGCTGGTTAACGGAAAAAATAACTTTGAAATCATATCTGCATTCAAGTAAAATTTCACTAGTGGCAGTACAGTTGCGATAATATATAGTACATAGACTGATTAAATAAACGGGTTATTCTGTTATAGTTGTTAATAACTTACGACCGACAGACCACTGAAAAACAATATCAATAGATCATCATATTGGTGTCAGGTTTATAGGTACAGTATTCTAGAAAAAAAAAACAAAATCTTTGATTGATTTCGATCAGTTATTTATGGAAAAACAAAAATACAACAATACCGCCAGTATCCCCGACGCAGATCCTAGACCAGTGTAAATGTAGCCTGCAGGCGTTGGCCAGTCGAAATTTAATTGACATATTTATATTTGAAGAATTAAGTTAACAACAGCAATCTTTGATAATCTATTAATTCGATGGATACTGAAGGAAGGACTAATGTGATATAAGCATATAGAAAATAGTATTTATAATGTATGAGTTAAATACTTGATATGGACTTTTCTTACCCAGTGCTAAATATCAATAGTAACAAGGAAATACATTCATTTCCACTCGTTAATTGAACCGTTAAGGCATACTGAACCGCAAAAATGTCAGAATTTTCATATTGTTACGATATTTCCTTGGGTTTTATTACAATACAATCACTTGAACTGCTCAGCTGAACTATCTAACGCTCTTTTCTGAAACTATACTTCGACTTCTACACTTAGCAATACCAAAGCGCTCTCTACTAGAAACTCTGAAAAACTCTCTGATTGAACTCCGAATCGTCTCCCGATATACTTGCGTACGCCTATGGAGAATCTTCCAGTCAGGCCTCGATGATGTGTATCGATTTTTTTACGCGACTCGGGATTCCCAGGAAAATCACGTTCTTACTTCGACCCCTCATATTATTTTGTTAACGAGCAACAGAGCCGGCGCTAGGAGATTTTGTAACAATATGTTGTAGCTATCGATGCGCTGATCAAATGTCTATTGCTACAGACTACGAAAATGGACAATTTTCAAGATATGGCACTATCACTGTTCAATTATCTTCATTTTCTTGATTGTGGCCCGTAATAGCTTGGCTCTTATACTGAACAAAAACGAAATTTTATTGATTCCTGTGAAAGAATTCGCAAAAAAACAATTATTTTTCATTTCAGATACACCCATTTTAATTTTTCCGTAGCAGGTCCTGAAAATAGCTTCATTTTTGCATAAACAAAATTTAAGGGTAGCATATAGAACAGATAACACGTTGGGAGGGTTTATCAAGAATAACAAAGATAAAACAATAAAAGATGAAAAATCGGGAGTTTATAAATTGAATTGTGGATCTTGCTCCAAAGTATATATTGACCAGACAGGTAGACCATTCAAAAGTCGCATACGTTAACATCGTATGAATTATGAAAAAAAAACAACTCATTCATCATATGCCAATCACATCTTGGAGGAAGGCCATGACTTCGATAAAAATTTCGTAATTCTGCATGTTGAAAATAAGGGCATTAGACTTAATTTAGAATTTTTGGAAATCAATAAACTGAAAAATTCAAATTGTTTGCTAAATGATCAATTGGATCCCAATAGTTCCCCTTTGTTGAACTTATTCAATTAATAAGTAGTAACTATGTTCAGATATCATAATCATTATCAGTTGTCATTCTAGGAATCAGTATCAGTTGTATAATTTCAGGAATCATCATCAGTTCATAAGTTTAGGAATCATCATCAGTATCGGTTGTGTTATTCTAGGAATCAGGGATAATTAGAGTAGGCCCTGATGTATTTAAGGAGCTTCTAACAAAGAATAATTTAGTCAAAATAGTTAAGGTTTTCGCGGCCGAGGTTTTCAGTATCACTACTTTTATTCGGGTTTGAGGGCCGTCGTTTTTTAGAATTTTGGAAAAAATTCCGAAAAACGACGGCCTTCAAACCCGAATAAAAGTAGTGATACTGAATAATTTAGTGTTTATAATACATTCGCTTGAAAAAGATACAGTGTATCGAAACATGTCGCGAAGACAATAAATTTTGTGGAAATTTAATCGTGTTCTACCTTATAGCGTAATAATTATGGATTTCCATCAAGTGAAGGCCACCTCAATCCAAAACTCCACTTTTTCATTTCTTTATTCGCTAAAACAATAAATTTTGAATTGCTCCAGTTATCACAAATATACTTACATCTAATTTTGGCAATTATATTCGATACACACTGTACTTAACATGATTTGATTTTTTTTTATTTGAAATATTTTCCAGGCTTCCAGAAGAAAAATAGTAGAAAATGCAAAATAAGCATGTAGAAATTTGTATTCAAAATGTACGCTGACGAGATTAATACTCGTATCCCTAGCAGTTTTTTTGAACCGAGTGTTAAATAATAGTAACAAAGAAATACATACCCAAAAATTACTTCTAATTGTTAATTGAACCGTTGAGGCAAACGGACAATAAGTGATGAGAGAATGTAGGCTTCCATGGCAGAAGTCAAAATATTCAATGCTGTTTGGTCTTGGTGGTCGTATTTTTCTCAGTTGAAAGCCTATCTGAAAATAGGAGAAAAGGCTGTAGAATTCGAGTGATTCACATATGGTTTGCGAAGTAACAAATACTCAAAGAATGACAAAACCCATTATCAAGAATATTTATTCAACGTCAAGATTCTGCTCCTACAATTCAGATGAAGATGGTTGAATGTCTAAAATATTATGGCCAAGATTGGAGTCTCACCGACTCAGAGTTGCAAATTCTTCTTTATTAGCTCCGATGCGTATTAAGTCAAGCAAGTTTTGTCACATGAATCATTGAAATCAATTTGGAATATTCAACTCATTGAGGGGTGATTCAATAATAGGGGAGCCCAAGCGGGGATTTCGGGATTTACCAAAACGCGGCATATTAATATACAGGGGGATACCTTGTACCCGGTTAAATATTTCCACCATATATGACCCCCATATATATGGCCGCCCTTCAAGGATAAAGGATCAGATTATTGAAAAAAAATTGATCATCTGAAATTCTCGAGCGCCTCTGATTAAGGTAGGGTGAGTTAGATACATCCTGAAACGTGTATATTCCACTAATCTGACAATTCGGGAGCGACCTAAAGAAGGAGGGCTACAAAGTTGTAAAAAAAACATCATCTCGACATTCTCGAGAGTGGCTAAGTTAATTTTTATTTTGAAGGGAATAATTCAAGATGTGCAAAAAATATATAATCTGACGATTTCCACGAGCCGAAATAATGAAAATTCATCGATAAAGTTTAATGCGTGCAGCTACGTGATGTCTATATTCCCCTCTCCTCCACGTTTCTATTTCTCTCTCACTCCTTCTCTATCTATTGCTTTCTCACTCCGTCCCCACTCTGGTTTCTGTTGCCATGACGCCATGACAGTTGATCACACAGACTCGTTGGTGGCATGATATTATTTACAACGAATTTTCAACGTTTCAAATTTAAAAAAATGTAATTGCTTATAATTATTTTATAACAAATACAAAATTTTACGAAATAAACGCATACACTTTTTTTATTTGCATGCTTTTTCCTGAGATTTTCAATTAATAATTAAGTTCAATGATTTGAAAAAAAATTTCAAAAAATTTCAAATTGGCAGAGTAGGCGAATCCCTCCAGATAATCGTCAGATTATGAAACTGCAACGTCTAGGGCCTAGGGCGTAAAGATAAACCATTCATATCTTAATCTGACGCGCTTGTGTATTTCAAAATGACGAATTTTTTTTCACATTCTAATAACGGCCGCGAGTCGGTGAGTTGACTTTTTTTATTGTAAGCATGATGATAAAACAATTCAATTTTTCAAGAATGTTAATTCTTGAAGATTGTTTGAGTTTCTAAAAAGGGGTTAATAAAAATTGGCTTGTACATTGTTGGGGATGATTGGAATGAAAAACGTAATAATAGAAAATATCTATTAAATCATCAAAAAAACACAACAGGTCGCCGAAATAGCTGAATTAATTCTTCGTGGTACAGGTTGCTATGACACTATGTGTAATCCGCCCCCAAAAAATAGGGAAATTGTGTTTATGCAGTTCCATGTCACGTGACAGTAGATGCTAGTCGCTTTACACGTATTAGTTTTTCAATCAATTGAAATTAGCCAAATTATATGAGGTGACACAACGACAAGGAATTTCATAACACGTTGTCAGCAAAATAATTAGTTCAATTCTTAGTTGAATAAGTTGAATAAATGCATGTAGATGCATGCACAGCAAAACAATTCGTGAACTAGAATTATGTCAAAGAAATAATAATAATAATGATAAAATAAGAGATAACTTCATAACACCTTCCCCCTAATTTTGAAAATTTAACCTGGGTAAGGTGCAATTTTCGCTAACTCGTGATGCTTTACTACTACATTCCGATTCGAATTTATCTTTCTGAATTTCTCTCTCTTCAACTTTTTGTGCTCCCTCTGTAACTTCACTTTCACTTTTTTGAAAAGACATCAGATTTATTTTTACAGCGCTTATACAATGTTTTAAAACCGTAGCATAGCGAAATGCAAAACAACAAACACACAATGAAATATAATATTCCTTGGTGAAGTAGGTCAGTTTCATTTACTACATATGGATCACTTTCCATGCAATTTCTTCAATTTATAACGAGAGGCGTTACAACTGGTGTAATTTTTGGCAAACTTAAATTTGACAAATTTATTTTCATATCTTTATTCGGCAGTGGGATTCTTATCTCTCGACTCGATATGTATCGACCGGTTGTCACTTTTTGACAGTCTTCTCGACATAGAGAGTGGAATGATTCTCATCACATGTCGAATAACTAGTCGGGAGGTTACGTATGTCTTAGCAGACGACATCTTCCTGATTCCAATAATGAAACATTTCTTATGCCACTCCTGTCATTCTAACGTATCATTTGAGTTTTTTTCAGTCGAGCCCTGTATGAAAAATATTAATATATTAATGAGAATAATAAAAAAGATATTGCGTATGTTGCCAATTGTCAATGAAATTAGACGTCAACATGAAATTTTACTATTTGGAAATCGTCGACGACGAATTTGGCGAGAATTCAGTGTCGTTGAAATTCCAGAGGTCCGTTTTCAGGAACTATTCAAAATAAACAGAACCTAGGTATAGAATCCGAGATGTCAGTCTAGAACAGAAATTCTGGCAGCTTCGCGCTTTTATGCGACTGATTGCTATTAAAGGGCAGTTGGTGAAGATTTCAACCTGGGAGTAAGCCAGACAAGTGTACATCGGTAGGGCTGTCTTTTCGTCTGTAGTTATACTGAACTCAAAAAATAATGTTATAAATATATACATGAAATTACTAATGCAATTGAAGAGCATATCTGCCCCAATAAAATAAGATTTCCAAGAACAAGAAGGGAAAAAAATGAACTCAAGGAAGCTTTCATGGAAATATTTCATTTTCCGTTTTTTATTTGCATGTGTTCCTCTTTTGATCGAAATGAAGATTTCAAAAACTACCACAAATACCTAGTCAAAACCTCACGAAATTGACTTCTCGATAGCTCATTAGATGACGAGTAAGAATGACATTTGTAGTCGATACTCACTTCTCGATATGAAAGATGAAAATCGCAAATTTCATTTTGTCGATACGACAGCTGTCGAGTCGAGAGATGAGAATCCCGCTGCTAGAGGAGCAATATAGTGAGTTATGACTTCACTAGAGAATTCACTATGTGGTGTAAGAATTATAGATTTTGTATATACTGAGCAATTCGAGTTTATACTTAAAATTCCAATATCATTTAAAGTAATTGTTTGTCTACCTTCAACTGATCTACACTTCAGATCCACATATTCTTTGTGTGGTGCTACAAAAAGCCAAGAGTTTTTGTTTGCTAACTGAATCAATATTGTTTCTTCCATTTCTACGATTCTTTTATCACAGGAATCTGGAATAGATGTAGTAGGCATGTACAAATTCGATTTACAATCTTTATGTAGGTGTGATAAATAAATTGGTTTACTCTGTTTACAAATATACTCATCAACTAATAACTTTTTTCAATTAAACAATTCTATATGGGAAAAGGAAAGCAAACGTATCATTTCCTAGAGGTACGAGAAAACTAGACATTTCAAATACATCGTAATCACGTTTTTCAACAGAACGAACGTTAAATCATTTTCAACAAAAATTATATTTATTCTGATCAAACTGAATAATATATGCATATTTTCGATAACAGGCGTAACTGGAAATGTCAAGTTACTGATATAATGCTGGATTTTGGATGCTTCTTGTATAAATATCATTGGACTAATTACTAAAGGGTGTAAAATTCCTCTTTGTGCAAATGAAATTATTTCAATCAAGTTATTCTGATTCAATTTGAATCTGGTTAAAATAATATCGAATATTGTCACTAGTTCATTAACTTCAAAAGTGACACGGTCCTTTATCTCAAAATTTGAAATATTTTCATTCAGATCATTTACTGATTTTATGATTTTATTCATTTTGGTACCCATATGTTCAAACTGACTTAAGGTTGTTCTGTTTATCAAATGAACAGTATTTCGCACTATTGATGTTTGCTGTTTCAATAGTGTATTAAGGTGACTTTGATATCTTTTCAATGAATTTATTTGTGAGTTGAAATAAACAGCGTCGTCTTCATCAAGTGTTCAAATAATGTTTTTGAGATAGATCCTATTCCATTAACTAAACCTCTTTTAGCTTTTTTCGATGACTCTCGAACTCCTAGTATTTCGAATATCAGGTTTTCCTGATTACGTATATCTTGAAGGGTATAAATAATAATTTTTTCTATAGAATTGCATTCTGGAACCGAAAGTTTTTGTTTCAGGCTAAATAAACAGATTTTTTTGATTTGATTTGCATAGAAATGTATAAGTTCATACTCATCGTAATAGTCATACATGTCTGAATAAACAATCATTTTCCAATCATCATTGTATAAATTTAGTGTACCAATTTTTTCATAGTCAATCCCGGACCTGAGTGCAGGGGTGAAATTTCAAACAATGATTCAATATTCGCACTCGTTGTGGGTGTGACATGAAATTCCTGTAAAATTTTCTTGATTTCTTCTTGACTCAAATCTTGTATGATATTATTATGAAGTATTGAAACTTCTATAGATGAATTTTTGAAAAATATATCTGAACATAATTCTAACCGTTTCTAGTTTTAGTTTATCAATTTTGCAAGTGATATTAGATACCGCGATTTTTCCTATAGAGTTGTTCACAAAAAAAAATGTTCACGTTTTATGATGAAGTATATAAAAAGTATATCATTACACTTCAAGTAGGGAATTTCGTGTAAATTTTTGTCTTGTGCCTTTAGTTCGTAGAGGCTATTGTAGTATTCGAAAGGTACTGAGAAAGTTTGATCGGTAAAATGAACTATACTATACTCTTTGGACACTGTGTTAATATTTTCATCTGAATCGATAACATTGTTGGTGTTCACTACGTTTCCTTCAATGGTATCTAAAAATTGTTGATATGGTGATTTTATGGAAGGAACTGGGTTTTGAATCTTGTAAATTCGACTAAGTGTGTCGGCATTCGTGTTATTACGACCGGGTTTGTAAATAATTTCGAATTGAAATTCCTCTAATTTCAACCGAAATCGCATCAGTCTACTTGATGGATTCGAAATGGAAAATAAATAAACCAATGGTTTATGATCTGTTAGGATTTTGAACTGTCGGCCATAGATATAAGGACGGTAGTGAGAACAACTCCACACTATTGCAAGTAGCTCACGTTCAATAGTGCTATAATTTTGCTCTGCTCGATTTAACGTACGTGAGGCATACGCTATAGGCAAATCTGCACCAATTGGACCTTGGCTCAGAATTCCCGAAATAGCATTTTGAGAAACATCCGTTGTTAAAATGAATGGTTGAGCAAAATCTGGATAATTTAAAATTGGTGGATTTGTAAGCTTTTCCTTGAGAGTTTCGAAAGATTCGTCACATATAGCGCTCCATTCAAAAATTGAATCTTTTTTAGTAATTTGTTCAAAGGTTGTGATATTTTTGCAAAAATTTCTATGAATTTTCTGTAATAAGATGCCCGACCTAGAAATGATTTCAATTCTTTTTGATCAGCTGGTGTCTTGAAATTTTTAACAACACTAATTTTTGTTGAATCTGGTTTGATTCCTTCTTCTGAAATAACATGACCTAGATATGTAATTTCCTTCCTAAGAAATTCGCATTTGTCAGGTAGTTTCAGATTATGTTGACGCAATCGAGAGAATACATCTAATAATTTTGAATTATGTGATTCTAAAGACTCTCCATAAATAATAATATCATCTAAATAAACGAAACATTTCAAACCTGTGAGTCCCACTAAAACGTTGTTCATTAACCTTTGAAAAGTGGAAGGTGACCCTTTCATTCCCATCGGTAAACGTTTGTAATGATAATGACCTTCGAATGAAAAAGCTGTACACGGTTTTGATTCATCACTCAAAAGAATTTGGTGAAATCCTTGTGCTAAATCGACAACCGAAAAATACTTTGATTTTCCTAATTGATCTAGAATTTCTGTTATATTGGGTAAAGGATAGGCATCGGCCTCAGTGATATCGTTCAACTTTCTAAAATCAACTACTAATCTGTATTCTTTATTTCCTTTACTATCGGTTTTTTTGGTACAATTAAAATCGGACTATTATATGGAGAATTACTGTTTTCAATAATATCATTCCGTAACATTTTATTGACCTGATTTCGCACTTCTCCTTTTTGAGATTCAGGAATTCTGTAAGGTTTGACAAAAACAGGTTTATTAGAAGTCAAGGGAATTGAGTGACGTATAGCGTCGGTGTGTGTCAGAGTATCTCCTTTCAAAAAAATGATCAGTTCTAATTTGATCTTCAAGCAATAATAATCTTTCTCGATTTCTGGAAGTAGTAAAGTTCAAAATATGGTAATTTTCTAAAATATCAGAGTCGAACTTTTCAAAATCTGAATACTGTACATAAACTGTTTTTTCAGTTGCGTTCAAAATACCAATATTGCATTCGTTTCGGTCTACGATACAATTTCCTATGAAAACACCTGGTTTTATTTCTGTTTGGAACATAATGTTTGGCTCGGCGCAATTTACCTTCAATCGTTTAATTATTTCTGACCTAGCAGGTATTTCAATGACGTCTGTGTAAGGATGAGTCAATTTCAAGGTGTACGTTTTGTTTTGATATGGTATAGAAAGATTTGAAGTTTCATAGTCAATGGTCACTTTATAAGAAGACAAAAAAAAACATTTTCCCAGAATTCCATGACAGGGAATTGGAAAGTCATTTGGAACAATATGAAATTTATGAGAAATAGAAACACTATCCGACAATGATATGTCACCAAAACAAATTCCATACGAGTAAACACAATCTTTAGTGATTCCTTCTAAACGAGCTTTATTGTCAGTGTAAATGATACTGTCGCCGTCTGTCTGTTGTAATTTGAGAATTTAACATCACTACCAGTGTCAACTAGCATGTTCTCGAATCCAGTGTTTGATGAATTCAGCGATAACATAACACAAGAAGAATTACTTTTTTTATTGATTGTATAAATGTTTTTTTCATGATTTTACAGCTGTTTGATTCGGAGAAATGCGTGTAGAGGGCTATTTCACTTTCCGTCGAAATAGGCTTATTCAGAGGATTTCCTTTCCGTCGAAATAGGCTCATTCAGAGGATTTCGATTGTTAGTGTTTATTTCGCGAGAAAAATCAGAAGGTTCATGAGCTTGAGAGATAGTATTTTGGGCGTTGTTATCATAATTGGGTTGAAATGAAATGGAATTTTCTGTAATATTAGGCTCAGATAAATTATTGCTTGATATCGATTTAGAGGAAGTAGAAAGAACTGGCAAATTCATGTGATGAATTGAATCATAAGAAATAGTAGCTGGTAAAATGGTATTGGAAGAGTCAGTGGGCTGGATATTGCATCGAGAGCGGATGAACTGATAATCAGTGGATTGAATATTTGCATATTGAGAATCAGCGGATGTAGAACGTTTTCAGTTTTAATTTTAGGAGAAAAATTTGAGAAATGGTTCGGATTTCTCGAGAAATATTGAGGTTGAGATGATTTATTACTTGTTACATTGGAATAACAATTAGCTGCTGAATGATTTGATTTACCACATTTTTAACATTTTCGATTATTTCCAAAATCTTTATTGAAATAATTTTTTGATTTCAAGTTCCTCTCTTCCTCGCATGCCTCTTCTATCGCGTCACTGAGATCATCAAATCTTGCTGCTTTGATAAATAATTTAATCGGATCTCGTAGTCCTTCTACAGAAGCTTTCAATGCTGACTTTTTATTTGAATTTCGAATAGTTTGAGCGGCTGCTACGCCTTCACTGGCGATGCAAGCGTCCGTCAAATCTTGACAAGTTCTTTCTATTTTATTTGGAAAGTCTCTCACACTTTCAGAACTATTTTGCCTAGCATTCAAAAGTTCAGTTTGGAGTTGACCAATAGTTCCTTTTTCGAGATATTGAGTTTGTTAAATATCTTTCAAATCATTCTATGTACTGAAAGTTTTATATTCAATGTGATTATAAGCTGAACCAGAGAGTTTGCACTTTATATTCAAAAACATGGCAATATCTTCTCGTGTTCGCGCGGTGTCTGACATGACATCGCAACATGATAAAAATTTATAAAGATCACCTCTACTACCATTGAATTCGGGAATCATTTTCAACGCTAAATCAGTTTGAAACACCATTTCGTCAGGATTATTCTCAATTTCTGGAGGATTATCTTCAAGCTTCAAAATAGCAAACACAAATAAAACAAAATCACATGATTACAATAGATCTTACTATGGCGATTTTCTTCAGGATGACTGAATCTGCTTTGTGAGATTCTGTCTGTCTGGATGCTGAGTGGAACCGGTGAGTCTGCGATGCTGAGGGTCTGCTCCGTTGACTGGGAAGATTCTGGAATGTGGATTCTGATGTGGTATAAATTGAAGTAGAATCTGGAACTGGACTGCTAGACGGCTTCTCCTGTTGGCTTCTGGGTTTTTCTCCAACCTCTCCTTGAATGTATGGGTTTTGGACACTAGTTGAATGGATCGTTTACTCTCGGTATACTTGCTGCTTCCAATTGTTGACTGTGGCATAGGATTGCTCAAAATCAGCGATAAATGTCACTGACAGCTTCAAAGTGCACAAAAACTTTGGCTAACAACACTCCAAAAGTTCCGGTGAATCCAATTTTCTCAATATATCAAAAAAAAACTCCAAAAGCATCCCACCGCTGCCACCAAATTTTGTTGGGGATAATTGGAATGAAAAACGTATCAATAGAAAAAATCTATTAAATCACCAGAAAAACACAACAGGTCGCCGAAATAGGTGAAATAATTCTTCTTGGTACAGGTTGCTATGACACTAACTATGTGTAATCTGCCCCCAAAAAATAGGGAAATTGTGTTTTATGCAGTTCCATGTCACGTGACAGTAGATGCTAGTCGCTCTACACGTTTTAGTTTTTCAACCAATTGAATTTAGCCAAATTATATGAGGTGACACAACGACAAGGAACTTCATAACACGTTGTCAGCAAAATAATTAGGTAGTTCAATTCTTAGTTGAATAAGTTGAATAAATGCATGTAGATGCATGCACAGCACAACAATTCGTGAACTAGATTAATGTCAAAGAAATAATAGTAATAATGATAAAATAAGAGATTACTTTATAACAACATCTCCCCTATTCAAGTTGCTCGTTCAAGCCTATATAAACATCGAAAGATGTCCCCCAAACAAAATGATTCGACGTGTTTCAGGAAACTTTTTCCACTCACTATGGGATAAGAAATATACGGGTAGCTCGTCTGAGATGGAACACCCTGTATAGGTAATCGCAAGAGCAATTCAGAGGTTTTTGTTTCTACGAATACGGAGATACAGAAGTACAAATATAAGCCAGCTGACGAGCAGTGTATGATCATTTCTCGAAATTATTTTCCAGTCAATTTCTGCGCGCAGAAATCAATAGAATTCCGTTTTTTCTTCGAAGTTTTTTGGGTTCATATCCTACCCCAATATGAAAAAAATAAGAATGAATATTTGACTAAACAAGTGTAGAAGGGCAGCAACTTCTCGTATATCTCAAATGTGACTATCAAAAAAATACAAGAACTAATATTTATCAAAATACTTATCAAAATGGTTAAGGCTTTCGCGGGCCGAGGTTTTCGATATAACTTTTTTTCTTCGGGTTTGAAGGTCGTCGTTCTTTGGAATTTCTTCCTGACGTTTCGCTAGCGCGAGTGGCTAGCTTCTTCACAGGCTCACTCATCTTGACTTTAACTCCGATGACTGGACATTTCGATTTCGAAAGGCGTATTTATATTGATGCAGGTAGTCTGGAATGTTAACCACCTCGGTCGGGTTCGGAGAATAATCATCAGTATGAGCTGCCGCACTACCTGTCGTGATTTTATTAGTTATTCTTGATTTTCTCAGAATGGGATTTCAAATTCTCTCAACGCTTCATCTTTTCTGTTGGAATTGTCCGTGTGTTTGTGGACCTCTATCGCCTCCCGTACCAGTCGGCTATGGTAACCCTGGTTGGGGGCAATGAGTTTCGCATTTTCGAACAGAATCCTGTGTTTTCCCTCACTGAGTGCGTGTTCCGCCACAGCCGACTTGTCAGTTTGCCATAGCCTAGCCGTAGGCTTGATCAGTTTAGAGGTACGCGTCCATAGGTATGCATCGTACGTATCGTATAAAACGGATCGATTTGTGGTAGTGCGTCCACTGTATCCGTAGCGATCGGATTGCCGATGCGACGGTCGGCTTTTAAGTAACATTCGCATTTTCGTTGTGAGTGGACGATCGGAAACATTACAGTGTGTAATGTTTCCGATCATGGAAAGTGATGAAAACTTGTCATTATTGCTTTGTTATTAGATGAAGAAGAAAGGAGGGGAAATAAGAGAAGACATAGAATGTGGATACATGACATATTCAAAAAAAGATCACAATTTGGAGAATATCATACACTATTCACTGATTTGCTCCATGATATGCGTAATAACAAATATAATTAAAGCACGTGTGTGTACTTAGTGTCGAAATGTAACAAAATTCAAATGATCAGTGAGGCGACCAGTTACTACCTATTGTGGCATGCGTCCACTTATCGGCAATCCGCATGACGTCATCCGCACCAGTCGGAAAAGTTGCCCCTTCGATAAATTTCATCGGCATTACCGATGGACCGATACGTGCGATCCGTCCGCTGCCGGTCAGTGGACGCATGTGTATAACTTACTATACAAATAATTCTAAAATCCGTTTCATACGATCCGTACGATGCGTACCTATGGACGCTTACCTTAAGACTGCTTTCACCAATTTTGTGGTCATTATCTTGAGCGTGTTGGGTGACACTGGATTTTCCTACCCTTCCGTATTTCATGTGTGAGAAATGCTCTCTGAAACGGATTTTAATAGCTCGTCGGCCCTGGTCGATGTATTTGTTGTTGCAATCTTGACAAATGATTTCGCAAATTCCCGACTTCTCTGAGTTTTTTAATTTATATTTCGGGTTACCAAGAAGCACTTGTAATTTGTAAGAAGTTTTATATGCAACTTTCATATAAAACCCGTTTCAGGGAGCATTTTGCAAACATGATATACGGGAGGATAAAAAAATCCAGTGTCAAAAGGAAAAGTTTCAACTTTTGCACCAAACGTTTCAATCTTATCGTTTATATGAACTGAATCTGATATATTTCTTCAATATTTTCCTGTTCGACAAAGAAATAGCGGGATATGCAAGATAAGCATATAGAAAATCGTATTTATTATGTACGCTGACTAGATAAATACTCGTTTCGAAAGGCACGTTTCAATCTTATCGTTTATATGAACTGAATCTGATATATTTCTTCAATATTTTCCTGTTCGACAAAGAAATAGCGGGATATGCAAGATAAGCATATAGAAAATCGTATTTATTATGTACGCTGACTAGATAAATCCTCGTTTCGAAAGGCACTTTTTCAAACCAAGTGTCAAATATCAATAGTAACAAAAGAATTGATACCCATTAGGCCCTTCCAATCGCTATAATTGAACCGTTAAGGTAAACGGATCTATAAAAATGTCTGAATATTCGATATGGTGTAGATCTCGATGCACTGATCGAGTGTCTATGGCTACAAACTACAAAAATGGACAGTTTTCAAGATCAGTTTTCACTACAGGGCTTCCCTCTCGTGTGAATCTACATATGAGAAAGAAATCAATATCCGATTTTCTTCTTTTTCTCAACGTCAATCACTTAGGTCTCATTATTAAAAAAACGGAATTATATTAATTTCTGCACAGGAAATGACTGAAAAACAATTGTTTCTTCGTTTCAGATATACTCATTTGAAGAAATTATCATATACTGCTCGTCACTGACGATGTAGCTGGGCTATTATTTTCAATTGCATTAAAATTTTATTGTGTTTTATAACTAGTGTTTTTATTGTTTATGAATTATTTTTTATATTTATACCTCTTATAGTAGTATTTCTGGATACGACTTTACACAATTCACATGGAAATATTTAGGGAACAGAAAAGCAAGAAGGTAATGAATGGCATCAATCCGATTTTATTGTAGTTTGATTTATTCAGATTCACCAGCTGTTTCCTCTTCAGTTATATTTTCTAAGCAATTTTTACATATTACTTGGACATGTTTTTTCAAACATATATAGGTATTACACTTTTGACATGTATAGGTTGTTCTGGCGTCCTTTTTAGATTCGTTATAACAAGGTTCGCAACGTTTTCTCTTGACCGCTCTTCGGCTCGTCCCAGGTTGAAAGCTAAACGATTCAATTCTTTCACGTCAGCGGGGCTATCAAAATTTTAACGCTTTGTGTCCATAATTATGCACTTTGTTTCAAAAATACACGGCACGGTAACAAATGAACAAGAAAAAATAACCTATGAACAACGAAGCCTACAAATACGGTACTGAGACGCTTGTTCAATGTACGCAACAAAAATGAGTCGTAGGCAGTCGCGCTGGAACTATCAGTCCCAAAGCAGGTACCTGACGCACTCTTTGCAAATTTTTTAAGAAATAAAACTATCCCTTCGCATGAAACTCAGGCAACCGGCTTCTAGAAGTTTACTGTGAGATGTCATAAAGTAACGACGCTGTAGCTATAATAGTTTTAATATAATTGAGAAAATTGTAAATCATGGGACTGCCAGTCCCATGCGCGACTATCGGAGGGTTAAAGTAAAAGATAAAGTAAAAGTGTGGTGTACGAACCGACCATTAGTATTTCTTGAATAATCAAGGTTCCGTTTTAAGTTCGAGGTTGCAAAGTTTCATATCCACTGAGACCGATTGTATCTTCATTTGCAACCACGTATAAAAACTATTATAATTATCTCAATACTTGTGTGTACTGGACAGGGCGGCGTTCAGGGAACAAGTTTAATAAATACATATTTCGTTTTCAAGAAATGGTTGCAAATGTAACTATGTTGAACATTTTTTTCATTCACTTATGAATTCTGCAGAACTTTTGTAATTTTTTTAAAACAATTTGCTATAGAAAACTCCAACAAATGAGACAAGCATAGGGTCCGTAACTGTAACAAGGTTGCTAACTTAATGCATGTTGTAAAACAATATTACTAGCAGTATTCCAGGTTTGCAGAACTTTTGCAATTTTCTGTGCGAAAATAAAGCATTAAAACGTTTTTTCCATTTTAACAATGTTCCGTTCATCGCAGGCTTTTGCAAAATTTTGTTTTTAATAACGCACTAACATACTGGTGAAGTTTGAAATCTTTTGGAATTATTATGAATTGATTGTCTATATCTACTGGCCTACATGTATAATTTTGTAATAGTTTGAGTAAGTACTGAATTATTATATTTGGTTAGTTGAACAAATCATTCTCATCAAATAGATGATTTGATGAACGTTTCGACTGAGTTTCTTCTACTTGATATTTTTCTTGAAATTGAAATTGAGTTACTGTTTTTCAATTTCCCCATTATCAGAAATTATAGATTCTTTTTATGGAAACTCATTCATTGTTGAATTTAATATTTTCTGGAATTAAGGGCCGTGAAAGTTAAAATCTGAGACCACGGCACCCAATGGTGGTCTCGGTTTTTCAAGTGTGCAGGCTTTCGGCTAAGAAGAATACTGCCACCAACCCCAGACAACATTAATTTTTTTTTTACAGTTTTGGTAGGTTTGGTGATCCAGAGTTAAATTCTTCAATGGTGGTATAGGTGGGATTGGGATCAATTTGATTGAAGAAAAACTATTGTTTTTTTGCCAACGTTTCGAATTTTAATAAATTCATCATCAGGGCTCTATAACAATGAGTTTCGTGTTGAAGTGGTAGGATATAAATAAAATAAGAGAATGCCAACAAACTATTGGAACAATTTCAGGGGTTCAACATGTTGATTGATGAAAAAAAAAATTATTTTTATTTATTTAAAAATACTTACCAAAAATCAGTTTTTCCTAGTAAAAATATTAAAACTATGTATAAAACAGACATTTTAGATACACACTCTAGGTACAAACAAAACCACATTGAGCACGGGACAAACGAATACTGAAATAAAATTCATAGAATGGCTGTAGTTCTTATGAATGCTGATAGGAAGAAAACAAAAACAAACGTGATTGTTGAAAACACCGTATAATGATAAAGAATAATTTCGGTAGCTGACTTATCAGATTGTAATAAGCCGTATTCAATCCTTCTATATCTCTTCTTGTATTAACGCTGTCTTGGTGAATGATACAAATTCTTCACAAGAGTTGAAAGTTGGTCAACTTCTCTTACGAATTCCGACTCACGATATCTGCATACACGCTCCCATTGAAAGTCATTAACTCAAGTTCGTCAGATTTATTTCTTACGACTCGCGAATTTCGACCTCATAATCGAATATTGCAAGGGCCATATCTTAAAAACTGTCCATTTTCGTAGCGTTCGAGTTGGAGCCCGATCGAGCGAGCGGGGCATTCAGTGCATTGATTCAATGCCATTGAAAGTATGGAACAGAACCCCTCCCCCAAGTTTCACAAGAACTGCGATAGGATTACTGAGAGCGTGCCCGGACCTTTTCTGTCGTCAACTCGAACGCAGCTTCAGTCATTGCATCATCTACGTATCTACATCATATACAATTTTTTTATTTTCATTTTTACGGATCCCATTGTTTCAACGGTTCAATTAACGATTATAAATGAATATTGGGTATGTATTTCTTTGTTTGTTGTTTGTGATATTTAACACACGCTATTAAAAAAACTCTATTTGATACCTAGTCAGCATACATTATAAATATTATAAATACGATTTTCTATGTGCTCATCTTGCTTTCCTTTGACCACCAGAAAAATATTAAAAAAATACACCAGATTAAGTTCATATAGTATGTATCGAATATTATTTTTCTAGTGCCCCAATCGAAAGGTGAAATATCTGAAATATTTTCAGCATTGCGGCGTTGCCACTTCCATCAAGAAGTCCTTGCAACTTTATTTTTTCAAATGGAACACCCCGTATATTGATACATTTGTGGAATCGCTTTAGTATTTTAATACTTTTTTGTTAATAATGTCCTATACCTATCTCTATCTGTTTTCGAGATAAAAAATAAATTTTGCTAAATATGGTCCAAAACATAGCCTTACTTGATTGAACTTAAATACATCTGTACTCTCAATTCGTGAAAAGTTTATATTTTGATGATAGTTTGGGCAAACTCGAAATATTCAAATAACACCAAGAAATCGACTCCATATCATACAGGACGTGCTAAAATTACTATTACTTCCATTATTCATGAAAGTGGTCGGAAGTTCATTTTTTCAAATGAAACCCCCTGTATATTACTCGATGGTGAAAAATTTTTTTTTTGTATAACGTTACTGCTGATATTAAAAAAAAATATTATAGGATCGATGGGATTTGAACACACGATCTTTGGATACAAGGCATATGTTCCAACGTTCCAGCTACATACGCCAACTCACGTTATTTTAAACATGATTATTGGTAAGTCATGAAGGACTTTCTACAGTTGGACTGAATACTACTTCGTCATCGTCAGTTACTTCACAGGGATTCAATATTACCAATGGCACAAACTGCATGTGTGAAATTTTCTTGGTAGGTGTTCTGATTGAAGTGTTTCCATTAGAGAGATTTTCAATGACAGTTGTAAATATTCAAGTTTTTTTGATGAAGTCGCTTCTTCCAGAAACATTATTTTTTAGAATTTGGATTGAGGTAGCAGTGGCATTATCAAGCTTATAACAGTTCGGCTACTTTTATAAGTAATTTACAAATAGTTCGACGGTGTTTAAAATCATCTTCCAAAATGAATGCAAATATCAATTATTCAAACGAAGTTCTTATGAAATTATTTTTTACATATTGTTACGTCCTAACGCCGGCCCTGACGAGATCGTAAACGCAGATGAGGAATCGCGTCGTAGCGAACGTCATTTTCCAAGAACCGTAAATGCCGCCTGGAGAATTCGAGACCCGTCATCGAGGCTTCTCTAGAGGATTCTTGATAAGTACGCAGATATAAATACGGGACAGGCTTCGCCGCAGAGGGAGAATTTGTATTCAGAGCTAAGTGGAGCGAGTTTAGTAGAGCTAAGTGGAGAGAGTTTTGTTATTGCTTAGTGCGAAGGTGTAGAATTTTTAGTACAGAGAGCTCAGTGCCGAGCATTGGAAAGTTATCAGAGCGATTTAAGAGATTGTGTTGTATTGTATTGTGATAGAGAGTTATAATGAAAGAAGTTTAGTGTTGTTTGGTGTTTTAATCGACGAACCCAAGGAATATCGTAACAGTGGTGTCAGAATTGAGATTTTCCAAAGGAAGATATCGTAACAGTGGTGTCGGAAGTGGAATTTTTGCTGGTAAATAAAAACAATTGATGGTGAATATGAGTACGTCATACGATACGGTGGAGGACATGATAAATAATTATTACCAAAATTAGGAAAGACGGTGGCAGGAGGAAAAACAAGAAAGAGAAAAGCGACGACAGGAGGAGAGGAAGAAAAACGACGGCTGGAGGAGAAAGAACCAAAAGAAAAGCGACGACAGGAGGAAAAAGAATTAGAAGAAAAGCGACGACAGGAGGAAAAAGAATTAGAAGAAAAGCGGCGGAAAATTGGAATGAAAGAACGAGAAAAAGTAAATAGTGCAAGCGCTGCGAAACATTCCGTTTGAAAAAACAGATGACCTCATTCTGATTGATGATTTGAGTTAGGAAAGGCTTAATTAATGATATTGTGGAGGTTGCCGGACGGAATTATGGTCCAGTTTTTTTTTTCGGTCCTATAATAGTTTTCGCTTCCATCGCTGTAGCTGCGAAAAAAAAAATTGTTATTGACTATTAACACCTGGTTTAGGTAAGGTATGGAGAAAAGCGGCATGATCTGATTCAATACAAATTTAATAAAAAAAGTGGTTTACCTATTAATAAGTAGTGAAAAATTCATTCAGGTAAGTTTTGACAATTATTGCCGATGCATTTGCAAAGGAAAATACAATTGATTTCGCTTTTTCTAAAAGTGCAAAACATTGTCAGGCATTCAGCATTATATTTGCAAAGCCTGATCAAAGAATTTGTCATAGGTGGTGTTGCCATTTGCACCGGGTACAACTTTCCATCTCGTCTTTCATAACCGAATTGGAGTAAGTTCGGAGGCCCATGTATTGCAGCCCTAAAGCAATGTAAATACAAAACATCAAAAATTCTAATGATCTCAGATACATTTGAATTGAATCCCAGCTTAAAAGATATTTTTTGGCTGATCCTTCAAACCAAATCCCTCAAAAACTACTATTCGATAGCTTAAGCTAAAAGTGGATGTTGAGTACGGAAACATCGGAATCTGCACAATTTATAAAAACTTGTTCAATTCCTTCACGAACAGCAACAAAAGTATGGCAAAAAATCCTTCAATCTGCTTCTGGAGAGATAGAATGAACATATTTCGACGGAAAAAGGTTTCATTTTTTTTTAATTATTAATGTAATGGTTCATTAATAATGTTACGAAATTTTCTAGCGCCGGCCTTGTCGCTCGTAAACGCAGAATAATATGAATCTAACAATTCAGAAGACCTATTACCTTGGAGCTTGAAGATTTTTTGGAGTCTTCATATCCACCTGTAATGGCCAGCTGGGATTTTGGTTGAAGGACTTGATATAAATATTTGTAGTCAGTTTCAGTTAGTTTCAGTTTAGCAGTGTCTGAGGTGTTCTTTTTTTTAAATGATTTATTCAACGTCGGCAATCATCGACTCCGGTGACCACTTTTCCCCCAACCGGAAATTTTGACGAGCACTCTGGTATTCCAACCAGAGGTAGGGATCCTTTACGAGTCCAACAACCATGGACTCGGGACCGCCGGTTTTACGTCTCCTCCGAAGGACAGCAATTCCTCAATATGTCTTGTGTTCATTGATATATTGCCTGTGAGCTATGATATAATACTTTGCTGCAGTTTTATGAGGTTTCGACGCGGTCTTTCCCTAAAAAATTGTTGTTCTAAAATTGTTCGTTTTCGTTAACCAGCTGACGAACGTCAACCCTCAGAAGTCGAAACTTGTGCGAGCAATGGATCAACGAGGCCTTACCTTTTAACGTGCGATTACCCAGCACGGTGGCCCGGCGAGGATTCGAACCCCGGCCTTCCGCTTGATAGGCAGATATGCTAACCACTACACTACCGAGACCAGCTGCTTAGCTCCAGATATCGGAATGACTAATCAACATGGAGAGCTAGGCCATGCCCGTGAGGTATTCTTCTGTCATGGTTGTAACGGTCATTAAATCTTCGCCACTTGATGTCCCCTTGAAAGTCATTGTAACAGTGTCTAAGATTTTTCAACAAACATATGTTTCCATTTAGTTAGGTAGGTGGTGAATGAATTCGGCTAGAGCTGTATGTTGCGGTGTCTTTCTGTTCGTTTCACTAATATATATCACTAAACACCGCTAATGCTTCATGGAGTGTATTGCCTGACAATTTTAGATTTTGACTGCTTAATGAGGCTTGTATGAAAGTCTTCCATTTCGGCGTGAATGTGCATTTCTTCGCGGCATCTTCTATAAGAATTTCATCACACAACTTTTCCTCTGGTATAAGTTCAGTAGTGGATAGTTCCTTCCGTAATTCCTTAGCACACATGACGATTTTGCTACAATCTAGCCGACGTATACGTTCAGCTATTTCCTCAATGAACTTACTGCCATGAAAACCAAAGAAGATTGCTTTCCCTCAGTAAGATATGAGAATAAAACCTTGTCACCAAATTTATCGATCAGCATAACTTCGAGATCACGATTAGAACTACATCCTCTACTTCAGCGAGTACAGTCATGCGTTGAGCCAAGTATGTCAATTCAAAAGCGGTCGTCGAAACACCGTCTTTTATATCCGCCATTAATTTGTCAAAAGCAGCCAGTAACTGTATTTGAGATATTTGTTGTTGGTCGACCTCTTTCGTTACTAGAAGATATTGGTAATGAAACGTAATTTCTTTAACACGACGCATGATATTGGAAGTTTCTGCAAACAAATCTTCTGGTGTTTCGTATAACAAATTTTTGTAAAAATTTCATAGTATTATCAACGCATTGAAAAATAGCAAAACTGCTGGAATTTCAGTTGAAAGATGACTTTTTTCATTTTGGTTTTCGTCGTATACCACAAATGGAACATTATGAGTCACTCGACGAATCGCTGTTGCTTCTTTTCGATTCGCAGGTCAGTTGATGATCCAGCTACGCGCTGTGTTGAAAAAGCTCTTTCTTTCAGCTTCCTATGTAGTGACGACGACGAATTTTTTTTTCACTGATATAGCTGGCCATGCAACTTTCATACCACGAGAAATGTTCTTCATCAGCATTCGGATCAAACAACTTCTCAAATTTGTCTCTTATTTCGTCTTTGCGTCGTCTTGCTGCATTTGAATAGTTTCTTTCGGTTCATTCACCAGTTCAGCATGATTTTTCGTTCGCCTTTTTTTCAATCTAATAATTGTAGCGATATTTATTCACTTTAAAGAAAGTTATTCCAAAATTCGAAGCACTGCTATTTTAAATATTGGAAAATGTATCTGTTATAATAATGGATGAAGTTCAGCTATAACTGAAGTCACAAAAACTGTTGAGAAAAGCGCGGCCCGCTCCAAAACTCGAGAGAAGGTATGTGACGCTGGGAAGGAGATTTATAATAAAACTGACAACGGGCATTTCTGGCAACTTCCAGTTCCAGGTTTGGAAGGATCTTGCAAAAACATTCCAGTCGAGAAATAGTGGTCAATGGTTTTTGCATTCTATACAACATTTTTTTTCAACAACTACAGCGATGGAATCGAGAACTCCTATTATAGGGCCGAAAAAAAAACTGGACCATAATTCCGTCTGGCAACCTCCACAATATCATTAATTGAGTCTTTCTTAACTCAAATCATCAATCAGAATGAGGTCATCGGTTTTTTCAAACGGGATGTTTCGCAGCGCCCGCTCTAAAAGAAAGAACGAGAAGAAAGACTCCAGAAAATTCTCGAAGATGAAAAGAAAGAACGTGATAAAAAGAAAGAACGAGAACTTGAAAAGAAAGAACGAGAACTTGAAAAGAAAGAACGAGAAGAAACACTCCAGAAAATTCTAGAAAAACGAAAGAATGATTTAGAGCAGATAGAAAAACAACGGAAAGAAGACTTCCAGAAGGTTCTAGAACATCAGGACAAGTTCTTCGACAAAACTGAAGTACGAATGAAAGAAATGAAAGAAGCTCTGGAAGAACTGAAAGGAATTCTAAATGGAGAACTGAAGGAAAACGTCAAGAAAATCTACGACGATGTCAGAAGGGAAGTGCATACAATGCGAGAGGAGATAAAAGAAAGAGTTGAGAAATGAAATGAGCGGTCTGGAAAAGCAGATAGTTCTTCTCAAGAATCAGGATCGCCGATACAGGGTTGCCGTTTCCGTAAAACCACCGACTTTTGACGGACAGTCGTCTTGGGCTATGTATCGCAGACAGTTTGAGGCTGTGGCAGAGACCAATGGATGGGGGCGAGGAAGAAAAAGCTACGGCCCTCATAGTAGCTTTGAGAGGGCCAGCTATGGGTATATTACAAACGATACCCATAGAACAGCAAAAGATGAGGATATGAGGAGCTGATTTCTGCATTAGAGTTGAGGTATGGCGATCAACACCGAGAACAGCTGTACCGGACCCAAATGAAGACTCGCACACAAAAATAAGGTGAGAGTCTGCACGAATTTGAGGCAGATGTTCGACGCCTAATCCAGCTGGCTTACCCAGAAGCACCTGGGGATTTCAAGGAACAGTTAGCGGTGCAGATGTTTATAGATGGACTGATAGACCCAGAAATCCAAAGAACTCTGCGATTGACAAACTTCAAGAGGAGTAGCGATGCATTGGTTCGGTCTTTGGAACTGGAGGCGGCCTTCAACACCTCAAGGCCGAAAGTGCGAGCGGTATCAATAGAAGATCTCGAACAACGCTCAGGCGCAGCGACTGGTTCAATCGAGAAGATTCTGGAGGAAATAAAATTAATGATAAGTGGAATGAACACCCAGAAGAGAAGAACATGCTACAGATGTGGAAAACCAGGACATCTTATCAAAGACTGTTGGGTGAAAATATCGCAGAGGATCTGCTATAGCTGTAGAAGGCCGGGGCATTTTATAAAAGACTGCTGGAAGAGAATGACACAGAGAAAATGTTATAGATGTGGAAGATCCGGACAATTCAAGGATTGTAAGGTGAGAATGCCACCAAAATTCAAGTCACCTGCCAGGACGCCGACAAGGTCAAGGTCACCGAGGGTCATCTGTGTTAACAGGCTAAAAAGAACATCTGAGAGCCTCACAATTCCAGGGAAATTGAATAAAATGGATGTAATATGCACCATAGACACCGGTGCTGCAGTTTCCTTGGTACGCAGCGACATCCTTCGGCCTGGAAACGTGAAGCCTATTTCATCTAACGTCGTGCTTCGGACAATCACTGGGGAAAACGCACCTATTCGAGAGGCTGGAGTTACGTTGATTCTTGGGCGACTCACTATCACAGATACAGTTTACGTCACAGATATAGAAGATGAAGTCATACTCGGAATGGACTTGATCAGTGACCATGGAATTTCATTCGACAATGAGCAAAAGATTATAAGGTTCGGAGGAGAAGAATTTGTCCTTACAACTCCTCCTGTGAAACCGCGATTACCGAAAATTGCGAGAATCCCTGCACTATCGAAGGAAGTAGCTCGTGTCACAGAGAAAAATGTCCCGGAATGCAGCGTCCAGCCATCGGATTTCGGACGAGTCCGGGTGAAGACAGAAAAAGCCATCCTTGTGAGAGCCGCCAGGTGTCGCGTTGGAGGTAGAAGTGACATCTCCGAGATGAAAACAACTGGAAGGGCTGACTTGGTCAAACAGAAAGTCAACAATGGCCAAGTCCACTCGATTCATCAACCATCAAGGAGAGTTCCATTCCCTAAGCGACAAGAGATGCTAGAGCGCATTGACATAAGGAAGGTGCGGCACTATCGGAAGGCAAATACTGGCGGATTTCGAAAAGAAGATCGAGTGTGGCTGTACAACCCCCGTCGTAGGATGAATGATGTGGTGTACAGTGTTCAACGTAAGCCTAGAACAAAAATGAAACTCGTACACCTAAAGAGACTGAAATGTTACAGTGGGCATAACGAGATGTTGTTTGATCGGGACGATCAAAATTGAGAGGGGGATAATGTTACGTCCTAACGCCGGCCCTGACGAGATCGTAAACGCTGATGAGGAATCGCGTCGTAGCGAACGTCATTTTTCAAGAACCGTAAATGCCGTCTGGAGAATTCTAGACACGTCATCGGGGCTTCTCTAGAGGATTCTCGATGAGTACGCAGATATAAATACGGGAGAGGCTTCGCCGCAGAGGGAGAATTTTTATTCAGAGCTAAGTGGAGCGAGTTCAGTAGAGCTAAGTGGAGAGAGTTTTGTTATTGCTTAGTGCGAAGGTGTAGAATTTTTAATACAGAGAGTTTAGTGCCGAGCATTGGAAAGTTATCAGAGCGATTCAAGTGATTGTGTTGTATTGTATTGTGATAGAGAGTTATAATAAAAGAAGTTTAGTGTTGTTTGGTGTTTTAATCGACGAACCCAAGGAATATCGTAACAGTGGTGTCAGAATTGAGATTTTCCAAAGGGAGATATCGTAACAATATGAACAAAGTGATCAAATCATTGCAGAACTTGTAAAAAATTCAACCAAATGTATCTTGAATTAACACCAATGAACGAGAGGAAGTTTGTAAGGTTAGAAAATAATTTCCTTAACTATGGCCTAAAGTTTTCAGGGAACAACTGTACCAAAAATCAGTCATTTCTAGGTAAAAAGTAAGATTTTGTGGGCTAAAACATGTGAAAGTACAGACAATAAAAGAATAGGTTGATTCAAAATAACAAAATTGTAAACAAAATATCACATCTTCACAATAAATGCTGGAAATGTTGTCCATTACATTCTAAACACTGCCGTCGCAGTTTTTCTTTGGTAGACACTGGAGTACTGTAAACCCTTTCTCTTAAAACACCCCATTAAAAAAAAGTCAAGTTGCGTGAGATTGGGTGATCTCAATCCCACGGCCCTAAACGCCTAAACCAACGATCGTCAAATAGGTCGATAAGTTTCCTGGAAACTTCCTGAGTGGAATGATCTGGCGCTCCGTCCAGTTGAAACCACGAATTCTTATATACCTGTAAAGGCAACTTTTCGAGAAAATCGGTTACAATCTTCCTTAATATTTGGAGATAACTCTCTGCATTCAGTGTCTTCATAAAAAAATCTAATTTTATTGTTCTTCAAAATACAGTCAATTTTCTCTTGAAACCCATTTCTTTTGTAACATGAGGATTACGATCAGCCCAAAAATGTTTATTCCTTCTATTGAAAATACCATCCCTCGTAAATTTTGATTCGTCGCTCCAAATTATTTTTGACAAAAATTCCCGATCTTCCTGTGTATGATTCAAAAGGGATTCACAAAAATGCACTCTACGTTCGAAGTCTTCTGCTTTTAGAGATTGGCGAGGGGGTGACCACTCATCAGAAAACGTACACGTATTGCCGAAATCCCTCATGATTTCCTGAAAAATTTGGGATTTCCGAGGATTTCCTGGAAATCTCATGTGATTTCCAGAGATTTCCGGAGATTTCGTGGAAATCACATAAGATTTAGAGGGATTTCCGATGATTTCATGGAAATCGCATACGATTCCAAGAGATTTCCGATGATTTCTTGGAAATCCCAACCGATTTCGATAGATTTCCTAAACATTATAAAATAATTATTGCGATAAGTTATTGAAAATGGGACATTTTAAAGTAGTTTTGGTGCCTGAATTACAAAAAATGAAAATATTTTCTGTTATTTCAAAGTTATTCAGTCAAATTTATTTCATTATTTCGATCAAATATTACTTAATCCGAACATGTGTATTCTTGAGACTGAAATATTATTTCGCAGCAAAGAAATTGAGTTCTTGCTAAAAATGTTTCAATTTGAGAATATATGTATTGAGAGAAATAAATTCTGGTTCCATCGAAGTTTACTTATATATTGATCCAAAAAATAATAATCTGGTTGAAAGAAACAATCAAATTTGATAGAATCAAATTTATTGCTATTGTCAAATTCTTAAATTTACTTTATTTTTTTCTCCAAGAAAAACTTGGCATAACTGAGCTACTTTAAGTAAGAGTTTTCTGTGACCTTCCACAATTTTGAAAATTGAGACGTTCCTCGAATATATGCCAAAAAACAGTTTCCTTTCATTATCATCTAACAAGTTGTTGAGGTCCGTCTTAGCAAAATCCTCCAATTTTTCTATATCTTCCTTGCTGAACAATGACAACGAAAAATGATTATCGAAGCCAGCATAGATCATAAGCACCTTGAGGTATTTTGGAAAAACATCTACATCAAGTTTCAGATCCATCAGAATTTTGCTCGGAATTTTGTTTATCTTATCGATAGGAATCGAGGGGGAAACAACTAGCTAAAATCTGTACAAGATTTAAAATCTTTGAAAGACTTGAAGACTCAAACGCATGACTTAAAGACTAAAATGCATGACTTGAAGACATAAACACATGACTCAAAGACTCAAAACGATGACTTAAATGACTTAAAATTTTTATGTGTACAAGATTGAAAGAAGATGTTTCTCCCTCGATAGGAATATCACTGGAGACTGCCATGTCGTATGAACAAAAATATCTATATTTCACGGCATAATTTTATTCGAATCGTATTGTAATGGTTCGCCGGCTTTGATAAATACTTTTTATGCATGACCGGACATAAAGTAGCACTTTATCGCCCGGATTTGCGGGCGTGAAGTAGCTGTTCATCGTCCGCGGACTACTTTATCACCCGGCGGGCGATAAAATCGTTGAGCAGGCGCTAAAGTAAATTTCAATCTCATATCGATAGAAATCTATATTCCGATGGTTTCAATAAATGCAAAATTATTGAAACACATCTGTATTATATAGGAGTGCACAATTCTTACTTTTTTCGGCTTGAATTCGTTTCAAAATCACTAATAAATAATCTGTGATCACAAAAATGGACAGCGAATATGTCTACTACTATCCTAAATAATCTTATTTCGAAAAATTGACTGAGTTGCCATGGCAGCATTCATTCCATCATTCTTGATTTATTCTGTTTCCGATATGATATGAATATACATCCTCACTGCAGCCTTGATGTATTTCTATCGTGTTTTAGATATAAAGAGGTATCCATGTACATGACATCAAATATACCGGTCATGCATAAAATGTTGTACTTATGTATTTCGGGCGTAACTTGGTTTTATGGACCTAGGCGTGTTAATATTAAAATTAAAAATATTACTTACACGCTGCGGTCCATAAAAGCCTACTTTACGCTCTTAATACATGAATAACTAAATAAGTATTGTTATAATATTCCTAATCAATTTCGTATATCCCCATTTTTCATATTTTCCACCTTTTCTATAAGTAAGTTTTTAACATGGAAATTATTTATGAAATCACAAATCTCCTTGGCAATCTCAAAGATGAGACGGAAAATACCAAGAAATCAGGGATGCAGGTAATTGGTTGAGAAGACTGAAGCATGCCTAAAAAAATAATAAATCAAAGCAGGTGAAAATGGAATACTGTTCAGGGATTCAATTACTCTTGACTACTAGAGTAATGCACACGTTTTTGAGTTTGATAGTGATTTCACCCATTTCACATCTGAAAATGTTAACCTGTTTTAAGCGAAGTGCGCGATGAGTGCGAGTATTTCCAGTTCGGTGTTTGGGCAAGCTATCTCAATTTGAAAGTTTCTACCAGCCATGTTACCTTTATTGTCTACAGTCTACATGGTCAACTCAACGTAGATATAAATATAAATTCAATAATAAAATCAATGAATAATAAACTAGATCTAATAATGATACGATATATTCGTTAATAATGATAAATGGTTCACTTTGACCGAAATTCAATGAAACCCGTGGTTTACTATTTATGCATCTCACGTATAGTAGAAACCTATTTTTGAGGAAGAGAGTGGGTTTTAATTCATCAGTAACTTACCTCCCCACCCGTTGGCTATTCTAATAATGATTTGAATAAATATATTTTCCACTAAAATACTTGTTCGCCCTTGGCCCTTCGACACTTCACACTTCGACGTCTCAAAACTCGATCTACAATGACTATAATCGCGGCGTTATCGAGGGATTCATGATTGAACAAGTTTATGCAAGGAAAAATATGTTTCCGTAGCATCTCTCAATCGTTCGTCTATGCATGCATTATAATTTCGGATTTCTCTAGCGACTGCGATTCCCAAATAGGATTTCGGTGATGATTTCCAAAGTTGAGGCAAGTGATTTCCGGATTTCCGATAGGATTTCGGGATTTCCAAAGTGATTTCGGATTTCTGGAGCGATTTCCTAAGTGATTGCGGGATTTCCGCCGAAAATCAAGCGATTGCGGTCGACTGCGGGACAAATTTGTACACGTATTGCCAGAGTGGTCACCCCCTCGGAGATTGGTTAATTTATACGAATGCATTCCGAGATTTTCTTAAATTTGTTGTAGTGAAGCATGTGATACACCTCAATCTTTTTCTGCACTGCGAATGGAAGCTTCTGGATATGCATAAAAATATGCCAAAACGTTAAGAGTATTGTCCTCATTTGAAGTGACAGGTTTTGGTAATGTTGAAGGTGCTTTTTAACATTGAGCCGTAGTTAAGGAATATATTTCGTGATCTTACAAACTTCCTCTCGTTCATTGGTGTTAATTCAGGATACATTTGGTTGAATTCTACAAGTTCTGGCAATGATATGATCACACTGTCCGTGTATAATAAATAATTTCATATAAGAACTTCGTTTGAATAATTTATATTTGCATTCATTTTTGGCGATTTTTTGAAACACCGTCAATAACCATTTATCAATTACTTATAAAAGACACCAAACTGTCATAAGCTTGATATTTCCACGGCTACCTATAATAAAATTCTTTAAAAATTATTTTTTGCACAACTATCATTGAAAATCTAATAGAAACACTTCAATCAGAACACCTACCAAAAAATCAACTTGACGATTCATCTTGAAGCATTTTTCACCACCTTTCAATTTATCGAGTGAAATACAGGGGGTGTCATTTGAAAAAATGAACTTTTTACCACTTTTATGCACAATGGAAATAATAGTAATTTTACCACGCCCTGTATGATAAGGAACCGATTTCTTGGTGTTGTTTGAAAATTTCGAGTTTGTCCAAACTATCATTAAAATATCAACTTTTCATGAATTGGGAGTACTGATGTACTCAAGTTCAATAAGTCTATGATGTTTTGGACCATATTTAGCACAATTTATTCTTTATCTCGGAAACAGATAGAGATAGGTATAGGACATTATTAACAAAAAAGTATTAAAATACTAGAGCGATTCCAAAAATGTATTAATATACGGGGTGTTCCATTCAAAAAAAAAGTTTCTAGGGCTTTTCGATGGAAGTGGCAACGCCGCAAGGCTGAAAATATTTTAGATCGATAGAACAGGTAAAGAATTTTTCAGAAAAATCATGCGTTGCGTTTTCCAGAAACAGCTAACCTACCATCGACCGTGAGTCATGCTGTATGCAATTCTGTCATACCAAGAGCAATTGAGAAGTTTTTGTTTCTATGAAAACGGGAATATAAAAGTTGAAAATAATGGTCCAGTTACACCGGCGTGAAATAATCCATTTCCACAGATAACTCGACGAAAAAAGTTAGGACCTTTGTTAGGAGAGTTTGTAGCGAATTTTCCATTCAAAATACATTTTATTGGCGACAAATGAGCCTGATGACACAATTTTCATGATCTGATAGACATCTACTATGGGTGTGTTGGGGTAGTTTTTTCAAAGAGTTCAATAACTTCTTTCAATGGAATAGTAACTTATTCTTATTCGAGTATATGAATTGATCTTGTGTAACAATCCAAAAAAAAACTTGTTTCGTATTTTGTTCGGCCTCGAAAGGGGTGTGGTCGGGGTAATTTTTTTCAAATAACTCCCTAACGTCTTTCAATGGAGTAGTACCTCATTCTAATTCGAGTATATGAATTGATATAGGGTATATTACCTGAAAAGTGAGCCAAAATCCAGGTTTATTTTGATTAGTTTGATCGGTTAAACAGGTCTAGTGCATTTAATTGCTGTAAAACTCTGTAGAAGTCTAGCCTTAAATTTTTTCAATAGTTAATACCCACTGAGAGAAATAATCACTAATAATGCATTTTTATATATTCTTCGCCATCTTGGTCATGCATTTTGAAAAATAGGGTTCAACTGGAGAATTCAACATTCGATATATTTTGTTAACACAAAAGCAAGAAGTATTTTTTACACATATTGTCTGTTGCTGTCGATTGTTTCTGATATATTTCATAACATTTCTCTCAATAAATAATTTTCATCATCAAAATTTTCATGGATAGCGAATCACAATGTTTCACCATTTCTGCAATGAAACCATGTTAAATTAATTTATAATACAAAATTATTGGAATCTGATCAACACAGCAAATAAAATAATGGTAATAAATAGCATAACGTAACAAATGCGATATACAAATATGATAGTTACTGAGTTATGTGCTGTGATATGAATGAATATTATTCGAGTTAACTTTTTTGTCAATGGGCTGTAATAGTATATTTGTCAATACATTTTGATTCCATTTGATCAGGGACTTTTTTTGTTCTAATTATGTAATCTACAATTACTCAATTAAAAAAACAACACTACACCGCCGCTGTCATGAAGCCTGATATATTATGCAGAATGTGATTTGAGAGATATTATTCGCAAAAGTCGGCTACTCGTCTATTTTATATAGATATTTTTATGTCGGTTTCATCGCGAATGACCCGGCCGTACAGACTTCCTACACTTCTCCTGAGAGCTTGGCTGCAGCTTAAAATTTTTGAAGTATATGATAATTTTCATCTCCTTTCTCTGGTATTATGATGTGCTTTGAACATTATTCGGTTTCTATTCAGGGTGAACCTGTGGATAAAACAAATTTTCAACTATATAAATTACTCCCACCACACCGCTCTCTAGGCCGCACAAAATATAAAATACTGTTGTTTTCACATCATATAATCATACACTCGATTTAAAATGACGTACTATTTCATTGAAAGAAGTTTTTGAATTATTTGAAAAAACTAGGTTTCGGTAGTGTAGATTGGTCAGGGTAGTGTAGAAATTAGCACGTCCGCCTCTCAAGCGGAAGACCGGGGTTCAAATCCCCGCCAGGCCACCTTGCTGGGTAATCACACGTTGAAATGTAAGGCATCGTTAATCAATTGCTCGCACAAGTTTCGACTTCTGAGGGTTGACGTTCGTCAGTTGGTTAACGGAACGAACGATTTTACAATTTTTTTGAACTGAAAAGAACTACCCCTCATCACACCCCTCTCGGGTCCACACAAACTATGAAACAAAGTTCGTTTGGGTTGTTTCACATGATTAATTTCAATCGATTCCCGCACTGAAATCAACTTTGTTAATGGACTCTTAGGAAAAATACGGTGCAATCGGCTGTTAGTGTGATTTAGTGACGCGTTTTGTGAGTTTGAATATTCCTCCCAAATTTTTCACTTCCATATATTTTATGGGTTTGAATAATGACTTAATGAAAAAAATACCTTTGAATTATAATGTGACGATAATTAAGATTCGAGAAAAAAATATTTGTGACGAATTTAAATGCATATTACCTTTTGTCAAAGGACATACAACAACTTTAGGTTTATTGAATATAAAAGTTAAGCGACAGAAATAAACCATTAATTCGAATTTTTCATCCAGAATACACACACACTCATAAATACTGAACTTGCAACATTTGCACTAATTACCTTTTTCGTTCTAGATTTTTTTAAGAAAATTATACACGAATAAAATATCAAGATGGCGCTTTTGCCTTTCAACTAAGACACAGAATATCAGAACTACAAGCATAGGTGAAGTCGGCACCTTTGTTGTTGAGAGTGCAAATTTTAGTAACCTTGAAATCATATGTTGAGCGAAATCATGCTTCGAAAACTGGGAAAAAGTTACTATGTTCATCACTTGAATATGAAACTTGCTACACACAGAAAACTAATTCAAAACAACATCAGTACTTCATGAAGGTATAAACGGTTGAATGTTTTGATGAATAATTCAAAGAGGCATTCCTTAATTTTCTACAAGTTATCCAGTCATCATTGTTGAACAAAATACTCTTACCTTCTTGGTGAACACAATCTGAATTTCACAAGTGACAAGTATCATTCATATGAAATAGCGGCTGCGATCGAGCAATGAGGCTTTCCATCGCTTCTGTAGTTCTGATTTCTGTTCGATGACTTTTAAGACTGTAATACATACTACATATTAAAAAAAATGCGCGTTGTTGCCTCATGGTTATAACATGAGGTACCTATAACACAAAAAATGCAAAAATTTACAAAAAAAAAATATCTTGTATGGTATTAAAATGAGTTACGACAGTTACTCGACGAATGCTGATGAAGAAATTTTTGACTTTTGAACTTTTTCAATAGGCTATAAGTGAAAGAACAAACAGTGCATAGTCAATATGCAAATCGACATAGTATGAAACTCTGTCTAAAATAAATGATGACAATAGAACAGGCCAGACAACGGCGAAATTTTTTTTGCTTTCAATACTTCAGATGATTTTGAGTCAAGACCTTGTATGCAGAACTATGCACGGTGACTTGAAGTGAAATCAGTTATTCTATAAAAACAATTTGTAAAAAATAGAAATGCTTGGTAAAGCTGAATTCTTTCATAAATTGAGCTAGAGAGTTAGTTGTAGGAAATAATGCAGTCATACCTATAGGGATTTTTAATGTACGATGAATTGAGATCATTATTACTTTCGACTGTTTTTCTGTATTCATTCATGTGACCGATGGGATTAATGAAAATGATGTTTTTTTTTTTTTATAAAATATTCTTACAACTTTGTTTTATTGTTTTTTTTTTCAATTAATTGAAATCCAAGCTGTCAAAAGCTTTGGGTAATTAAACATTGATGATACCACATAATGCCATTCACTAGGTCAAAATACACAACATTAACAAGTTTATTTGTGGCAGTTTCCACTGATTTCATCTTTTCTGAAGCCATCAAGCAAAAATTGGAGTGATTTCTCAAGAAAATTAGTCAAAATATTATATGTAGCTCTTTCAAATACCGTTGTGAAAGCTGATTAAAGTGGGGTCTGGGAAAGTACCTGTTTGTAGAGAAAATATTTCCAAGTGTTTGAGAGGCATTGGTACCTACAAGGTTTCATATACACATTTAATTTTATTAAGTCCTGGTCATCTTATATGTTGAGAGTTGTATATTTTGTTCAATAAATGATGTTCTATTTGTTCATCGCAGGTCGCACAGCGCCTAGTTTCGAAAAAAAAAATGGTACTCACATATTTCAGACCACGAATCCTATGACAAAACGAGTGGCTTTACATTTGATTGGAAGTGATGGCCCTCCAAAGTTCAGTGAAAGGATTCGGGTATATTTTCTTTTCCTTTTATGCAAGATATACTGAAACAATTTCATTTGTCAGGTGTCCTCTACACATCATTCCATATTGTGTGTTCATTGGTCTTTTCTAACCCCTTACATTGTGAAAATTGTTCATGAACAAAAATATTTTGAAGAAGGTGGAATGAAGTGTGGAGAAAATTTAAAGAATGAAATAGTGTCTTTTCTGAGACAAAAGAGGATACAGGATATCATATTCGTGTTCAGTGGCTCAAAGTATATGTGTACAATAGAATTTGCCAAACTACATGATTAATATATTCTGTATTTTCATTTGTTCAACTAATGGCGGGTTTGTGCAACAGAACCTAATAAGTAAACCAAAGCCCAAAACTAATTACTAGAGTTTAACACAGGCAAGTCAATGAACAACGGTATGCAGTTATAAGATCTTAGTTCTTAGTAGTCATAATGATTGATTTGCTAGTATTGAACTCTTCGTTATCAATTTTGGGCTAAGGCTTAATTATTAAGTAGTTGCATGAACCTGCTATAATTTATCCCTTAGATAGCACAGATAATTTCTAGGCTTACACCCAAAAAAGAGATAATTCTTCTCTCCTGTTGACAATATATTGCATTTTCTACAAATACACCTAATATTGAGATTGACACGAGAGGTATACCCTCCCGTCCAAATGTTTTCTTTGCTGACTTGTTTGTGAACTGTGTGTTGTGAGGAATCTATGAAATTAGGCTCGTGTCAACATTGTAAACAACCTGAATTGAAATACCTTATGACAAAGTAAAATCCAACCTGCTACTCCACATAAATGAACCAAATAATCACTTTTATCGCTGTTTCAACTTTGATTCAAAGGGTCGCCGTAAAGGTCACATACGTAATCAAAAAACAATTACTAGAAACATCCGCCTTTCCAAAACTCGAAGCATTTCACTTGAATTTGGAATAAGAAACCAGAGCAAAAAATCGTCAATTGAAATATAATTTAACTTCAACAATTTTGACCCCGTTCCCCATTTTGGTTTTGTTATTTTATTTGTCAAATTGTCAGTACTTGTCACGTCATGCCATTTGTCATTAGTATGTCAGTTTTCTCACTCACACGTTTCATGTGTCAGCAAGGAACACGGATAATAGAGTATACGGTCGTTCAATGCCACGTCATTGACTTGTACATGTCACTGGGTAACCAATCAGAAAACATGATTTGAGCAGGGCTGAAGTTTAAAAATGACACCAGCTGACAATCATGTTTTCTGATTGGTTACCCAGTGACGTATACAAGTCAATGACGTGGCATTGAACGACCGTATACTCTATTATCCGTGAGCAAGGAATGCTTTTTTATTTATAACTAAAGGCGACTGAGATTAAGAACGTTGCGCTAGAACGGGAGAAATTGGAACTACTCCATGGGCCATAACAGTTTGTTTACATCGTATGAAAGCATTGATTATTTCCATTTTATCTCAAGTTTTCAAAGTGTTTACTTCGTTTACTTGGCTCTGCATTGTTTTTTCTATCTTTGTGTATAAGTTGATAGTGTTCGAGTATTTTGCCGATTTAATATTCTGGACAATATAATTGTTGAAAGTAGAACTTCAAGTTGAAAAGTTTCAAATATAATATAAGGACGAAGTGAGTTTTCTACAAAAAGTGATGGGGGCGGAACCCCCCATCCTGTTCAGTAAAGTGTAAAGAACATATACTCTCATATGTTCTGAAACTGGCTTCCCAATTCTCAAGTTTTCAATGCACACTTTCCTTCTGTCCATCAACTCTTTACTCTTTACACAAAATCATTAATTAGCATAAAATACAATCACTGTCGACGCGGAGATATTTGAAGTTAATCTTATCCTCAAAAATAGGGAACATCCTGTAACCCTTATATCTGTTCCTAGCCACACTAGCAGTAGAACGTTATTAGGCTCCAATTTTTTGAAAACAGCGAACGTTGTTCTTGATATTCCACGTGATTCATGGTTTTATGGAGATGCTCCTGAAATCCCTTACAGTTTCGTCGATCAACCGGAAAGTATGCACATTGAATGCTGTCGATGTGATCGAAGTCAAGCTCAGGGAAAATGAAGGTGCCAGTCTATGCAACGCAGAAAGAGAAGTACTCGACGATCTTCTGAGGAAAAATCAAGATCTTTTCAGAACAAGTACCGAGGCTACCCATTTTGCCGAACATACAATATGTCTCACAGATGACACCCCTATCTCTGTCCCTCCTTACCGTCTATCTGAATCTAAAAAAGAGCTCCTTCGCAAAGAAATTGATAAGCTGTTATCTCTGGGCTCCAGTTGTCCTTGTTCCCAAAAAGGATGGTACCATTAGATTGACAGTGGACTATCGAAAACTCAACTCGATTACTCGTGTTGATAGGTATCGTATAGACGATATCCTTCAAGCTACCGCTATACTCGTATGCCGTTCGGGATGCGTAATGCTCCATCGACATTTCAAAGGTTAATCGATAAATTTCGTTCTGGATTGCAAGACATTCACTTATTAGCCTATCTCGATGACTTAATAATTTTTTCATTCACGTTTTCCGATCATATACAAATGGTATTCGATCGCCTACGTGTATTCAAGCTTCATCTGAATCGGTCCAAATGTTCTTTTGCCTGTAACTCCGTCCTATACCTAGCCCATATTATTAGTTCTGAAGGAATAATGCCTAATCCAGAGAAGGTGTCTGCCATTACTCGTATGCCGCCGGAACCCCGAAATGTCAAACAACTGTTGTCTTTTCTACAGACATGTTCTTGGTATAGAAGATTTATGAATAACTTCGCCGATATCGCTAAGCCACTGACCGTTCTCACTAGAAAAAATTCTCAATGGTGTTGGGGACCTGATCAGGTGAAAGCTTTTACGACACTCAAGACGCTTTTGACCACTAGCCCGATTCTTCGGCAAGCTGATCCTGCTCAACCATGCCTACTCCAGGGGGAGGGGCCAGAAGAGCGACCAATCGAGTATGCTAGTAGACTGCTGACGCAGCCGGAAAGAAATCACTGCACCACTGAACGTGAAGCCCTCGCAGTCGTTTGGGCCGTCACGAAATTCAGAGGTTATATTAAAGACGCAACTACTTACGTGCAGAGTGATCATCAACCGCTTGAATGGATCCTGTCTCTGAGATCACCCTCTGGTCGTCTAGCACGATGGTGCCTGATACTTCAGTCCTATGACATACGCATAGACTATACCCCAGGACGACTCAATGTGGTAGCAGATATGCTATCTCGCCCACCAGTTGATGAAACTGAAATTCAACTCATCACTGTAGATTTGCCTAAGCAGTCTTCCAACGATATTAGAAGTGACCAGTTAGAGGACGAAGACTCTGACGCTGTGCATCTTAAGAAGTGGTTAGAACGCGGATATGTGATGAATAATGGAATTCTGTACAGATATGTACCAGAAATGGACGAAGAAGATGTTCAACTTGTGGTACCTAAATCTAAAAGAGACAGTATCACGACTCCGAACTAGCAGGCCACTATGGTGCTGCCAGGACCTATCAACGAATAGCGAGTCGCTATTACTGGCCAGGTATGCAAAGATTCATTGCCGAGTATGTATCTGACTGCCTTGACTGCCAGCGATATGAAGTTAGTAACATGAAACCGGCTGGACAACTACAAACTCCCGTTCAAGCCCAGAGATTCGAAACACTATCCATAGATTTATTCGGACCACTGCCGGAGACATCTGATGGATTTAGATGGGTTCTCATCATCGAAGAAACAGCCAGTCGATGGGTAGAACTGTTCCCGCTGAAAGAGGCAACTGCCGAAAAATGTGCTAGATGTTTGATCGATGAAGTGTTTCTCCGCTACGGTGTTCCTCGAAGGGTCATTAGCGATAATCAGTGTTACCAGCGCTGCAACTCAGAGAGTACTAGAAAATCATCGAAAAAAGTACTAGGTTTTCGTGAAAGGTACTAGTTTAGAATTTTCAAGGTCCCCTATCCCTCCCAAGGGTCAATCCATCTATTTAGCATATGCGTTGTTTCACGTCGATTCTGGTACATATTATTTTTATGGTCATTAAAGGGATGAATTCATTTGATACTGAGCGCATGCGCAATAGTATTCTTAGGGTTGCCAACAATGAGCGACGCGACGACAAATGACATTCAATAAGAACTGCATAGAAAACTTACAAACAAAACTATGCATAGATGAATTGTACTTCTTATATTTCACGTTCATCTTAACTTTTATTCACCTTGGTAATGTTTGATATGCTTCATTCCGATATTTCAGGTCAAAACGTAGAAAACGTACGAATGTTGCGATCGGCGTACTAGCGTACTAGACACAGTGAAAAGGTACCAGATCTAGTACGAAAGTACTAGGACTGGCAACACTGGCGATAATGGCTCACAGTTCGTGAGTGCGATTATGCAACAAGTAGCGCATGCGCTCGGTTTCAAACAAACTCTCACACCCGAGTATCACCCTGCCGCTAATCCGGTAGAGCGAAAGAACCGCGATCTGAAATGTCAGTTGTCAATTTTGACAGCTTCGGACCATACAGACTGGAATGATCGATTGCCCTCCATCCGCTTTTCTATGAACTCTGTTAAATCTCAAGCAACCGGTTATAGTGCCGCCTTCCTAACTTTCGGTCGTGAGCTACGCACGCCCGATGACGTGCAAAGAGACATGCGCGCTATACTGGACTATGATAATTTCGTTCCGCTTATCACCCCTTACCTACGAACATTAAGTTACGTCTTGCGACAAGCCCGCGATACCAGTGAACGACAACAAGACCGCGCTAAATCGTATGCTGATAAATCCCGCCGGGAGTGTGACGTGACGAGTACCATGTCGGGGATAGAGTACTGGTGGCCGTGCATGCTTTAAGTAAAGCCAAAAACTCTTATACCGCAAAGTTTGCTCCTCGCCGAGATGGGCATTACCAAATATGGCGAATGGTAACTCCAAGTACTTACGAGGTAGCTACCCTACAGGACCCTCCAGAAGTGGTCGGGAAATATCACGTGTCTGCTATTACTCCCTATGGGTGTTCCAACGAGAAAGAGGCTGATGTCCCAGAGCCTGTGCGCCCTCTGCGCAAAAGAGGTCGCCCCCGTAATCAAACAGCCGAGAAGGGACACTCAGATGAAGAAATGCAGCCTCCTGCTGCCAAAGATACCGACGTCCGCCCGTTGCGAAAAAGGGTCATATCGAGACCCAAAACCTGTCTCTGCTGCAAATAGATGAAACTCCATTGCTTCTACTCCCGAGACGGTTCGTGAAGCAAAGGGGGAGAATTGTAACACCACCTTCAGTTAGAGTTGGCAACATTGGAACTCAACACCGAGAACCTGTAATATGACAGCGCGCTAAAGGGGTTGTTGATATTGATAGTTGATACGTTATCCTTTACTGTGGTTGTTGATACGAAGTTGTTATGTTAACCTTAATGTTTTGTTAGCTACTGTCTGGAGTGTTTACTTTTTCTAAATAGTTTTATTCCAAGTTATTAAAATTTTCTCACAATTCACAGCAGTGTGGTTTATTTTCACGAAGCTTGTCAATCTTGCTGGGCTGATAGGAAGTAAATTGAAACTTCTGAACCCGTTGCAAAACACTCTGCAACAATATTAGATTTTAGGATCATTGGGGAGCTGCATCTCTCGGCCCATGTCAATAGTTTTTTACCATACATCCATTATGTCCAAAGTATTCACTATGTTATTTGATACATTCTTGGATGTGAACTTGAAATTTATTTCGATTCAAGACATATTTCAGTGGCAGAAGCTAAGTTCTTGTATATTCTTGATAAGCTAGGATCAGCGAGCAGCGTCGAATTATATTAAAGTGCTTGACTGCTATTTTTATAATGAGGTATCGCTTCCAGGAAGGTTTCTCAGTAGACATATCTCTATTTTAGGCATGTTTGGAGAATATGAGTAGGGGCAGTTTGTTTTCTAAGAATTTGAATGCGCACGGCTCTATTGAAGTATTTATTTTAGTTTGTCAACTGCCACCAGATAACGCATCGCTTAGCTTGAAACACAGAACACCCTATCTACACAGAAGCGCAACTTAAGCGTTCCGACCGAATCGAAAGCTTGGCTTGTATATTGTCAACCTCACTTTTGTGTTGTTAGGGTGTTATAAAATTTTCGAACAATTATCAATGACCTTGGGTTATTATTACTACTGATAAATTTTATTAATATCGGATGAAAGCATGATCAGAGTAGTTTTAAACGTTCGTTCCTGCAAAATTCAGTTGATTACTCTAAAAATATTTGAACATCAAATAGCTGATATGCCTACACTACTTCTCTATCTACTTTTTTGTTAAAGGTGCAAAAAACAGTAATAAGCCTGTACACTGAAATTATTTTGGTAATTATCCAAATTCTCCGTTTATATTTGTTGAGAATAAGGGAGTGTAGATTGCTGATCAACGAAGCATTTAGACGAATTTGATAGGGGAAATGTAAGTTCTGAATTATTAAGACCTTCCTAGGGTCGTATCTTCAAATGGAATTAAAACTGACCCAATTTCAGTTCAGAAGCAGAAATGCTCAGTCTAGAAAGTTTACAAAGGTGTATCACTTGAACTGTTTATCAACCGACAGTTTGAATTTACCGCCAAGAAATGACATTATACAAGCCAAGCTTTAAATCAAGGTTACGAAAAATTGACCCCAAAAGATCAAAGGGACCGCCTTCAAGTTGTGCTTCTGTGTAGATAGGGTGTTCTGTGGCTTGAAACCCCAATTGGGAAGAATTTCTACCGATGAGGGCGCTGATGTCTGTTCAAAAATGTCGGCAACAAACCGTAATCAGCTAACCGTGATCTGTCAAAAACATATGTTCACTATTGTTTACGTTGTATTTTGTATTGTTCCTTGTGTTTTTCGAGTTTTGGCGAAGTTTTGTGTAAAACAAATGTGAAGACTATTCAGTATTCAGTGTGTGGATGTGTTAGAGAATTATTTTTTCGTACGATAATTATCAAAATAAGAAATACGTATGGAAAGAAAGGTAAGGATTTCTTCCTCTTCTACTAAAGCATCCATGCACACAACAGCTCACATTAATTAATTTCGACATTGCTATAAATAAATATAAATTTCATCAAATCGCAAAAGTGAAGCACAAGAACACCAAAATGCACTACAATTTCAGATCACATTCGACAGTGACAATAGTTTGTTTTTGTTTTACTTGATGGAATAGTTCAAATATATGCCGATAGAGGCGTATCTGGATGATGAACTTCCCAATAGGGACGGAAACGGTGTTTCTTTTTTTTTGGGGCTTTGGACTGTGGTCCTCCAGTACAGAACAGCTGCACTACCTAGTGATATAGAAGACGAGCCGCTGAAATAAAATTTTTGTATTTTTGATTTAGGCTGGATTCAGACAGATCTCTGTGTGAATCCAGCCTTACGGGACGCCAGTGTTGTGCTGGGCTCCGTTGCCAGGTGTACTAAAACTGACTTCATTTTCATTGGCTACTAAATTGGAAGCTTCAGTACTAAATTCTTTCTACACCGACAAAACGCGGTAAATCGAATATTTGTGATGAAACAAAATGCGGGAAATTTGATAAAAAGATATAATTCAAAATGCAAGAAATTAAAAAAGCTGATATAATTATTTTTTCCATGGAGGACTACATATCTGACGAATGACAATGACAGAATGACGCATATGGGTGCGCTGCGTAACACCCACATTTCGTAACACCCACATTGCATAACACCCAAAGTGCGTAACACCCAAATGTCATAACACCCAAATTTCGTTATGCCCACACTCTCTGCAATTTCCTGTTAACCCAATCTAACTTAACCTAACTAACCTAACCTAAAAGAAGGATGAATTTGGCAACAGCGCATCATTCGGGTATGTTCGGTGAGCGTGGGCATAACGAAATTTGGGTGTTATGACATTTGGGTGTTACGCACTTTGGGTGTTATGCACTGTGGGTGTTACGAAATGTGGGTAGAACGAGATGCTTCCACGCATATTGGCATACTGTATGGGAATACTAGATTTCCATTGAGAATACTGGGCTACTAAAAAGAATCGAAAAGTAAATTGAGTAGAATAATACTAAAAATCCCAACCCTGCGGGACGCTAAATTTGTAACCAGGTTAACCAAACCGATTTACGGAAGATATTCAGCATAAATTGTCTTTTCTGGCGCTCATGTATTCAAAACGTATTTATCCGTTTCGTTCTCTCTCACTTTACGGCCAGCTACATAGTGACAATTGACAATGACAACTGATTTTCTTGACAGCTATCTTTTGTGTTGTTGTTGTTGATTGACTTGTAATCTTGTAGATGTTTATGTGAAATCGGATTCATCAAAAACTGAAAACCATTAATTATGATTATGAACCTACTAGTTCGGTGAGAGTGACTCCTAAAATAGTGGATTCGTGTTATTATGTATTGTACAGTTGACAAAAGTTATTGTAGTGCATCTTCTAGCACACAGACAAAAAATATGAATGATGGTAAGTTATGTAGTATTTCCTGCCAAATTGCGATTCCAGAACGAAAATAATGTTCATTAGTATTGAGATTTGAACCAATTTATCATTTTATTTGATCCTAAACAACATTAACCAGTCGTAAGACATAACACTGTGGAAAACAGTGTTACTCTGTCATTTCCAATGTACCTACGTATGTACCCAATCGAAATACTACAAATTTTATTTCATTTGGATCTGTTCAGCTCTGTTAGAATAAGGGATACTGAAAAAAATGTTTGATTAGGAGCTTTGGGTCCTATCTGTGAAAAACTGAGGATAAAACATGTCTCAACATCTTCAAATCATTTCAAAAACAATATAAAACTTCTTTGAAAGAAACCCAAAGGATAACATGAAAATATTGGCCACTACTTTCTGTTCATATTATGTCTATACCTATTCATGAAACTTTAATTTTTCATTCATTCCCAAAAAGGAAGGAAGAGTATCTGCCTAAACATGAAACTTGAAACAAATATATATGCATTTATAGGATAATTTCATGTGAATATAGGGTAGTTCCTTCAACTTTTCATTCTCAATTTGGTTTTGCTCAGAGAAAACTAGGGCATATGGGGCTTATGCTCGGGATATACAGAAGTTACTTTTCCTAGCCCTATTTGCATACCATGTTCCTGAGATTCGAAATAGTTACTATTTATAGTTTTATATATAATAGACTAGTTCGCTGAGAGCATATGATAAGAGCTTATACAATCCACCCTGGCACAAACTTAGCTTAGCTTCTTTTCCTGTTGCACACAGGTAGTGCAGGCCATAGCGAAAGAAAAAACTCCTACCAGGAATAAACTTCAACACAGTAAACACATATAAAAGGTGTGTTTTTATCTTGATATACTTCACAGACATCTCTGAACAAATACATCATTATTTCTGTGTCAAGATGGATTGGATAAGCTGTACATTGTAGAACTTTTTATGTACCTATATCAAGTTGCGATACACTTTCAGAAATATGAAAAACGAACGACCCTATAATTTATAGTTTTATATGTAATAGAGACTAGTTCACTCAGAGCATATGCTTATTTTGTAGAGATTTCCATGTACCTGAGTATATCAAGTACCACTACTTTTTTGCTAATTAGTTGTGGAAGGAAATATTTTTTGCTACTTAAAACAATACATAACTACTAGGTTTTTTCATTATTGAGTTTTACGAAATATTTTCTAGAACATGGTATTCCTTTGGTTTTTTGCTGATTTGTATTGAAACACACTTGTTGGGTTCCTCTCCTTTAAAGCTTTAATTTCTTATGATATTTGTTTACAGGGCAACTTTGGATATTCGGCCCAATATGTAACTGCAATATTTCAGTTACATATTCGGCCCAATATGTAACTGCAATATGTCAGTTAAGTATCATATTCTTTTTTGATTCAGAGTTTAAAATCGGGAAAAATGTAAAAACTATTCCTTACTTCCCCTTGAAGACGTGTTAGAAACTACTCCGCTCGTTTCAAAGTTCTAGTTTCGTGAGTTGTGCCAAAATGTTACACTGGCATGAGTAACTTAGTAGTTGTACTATGTGTTGATTGTGACACAACCTAGTTCAGAATCATCCCGGAAAAGGAAGCAGAGTGGAATCCGAAACGTCGCCAAGGGGAAGAATGAAATATTTTTTTACATTCTCTCGAATTCAATGTCTAAATCAACAAAGAATACTATGTATGACTGACAAAATAGTCATTCAATTGCGGTTACATATCAGGGCAAATATAAGTACCAATTTTTCTTATAAGAAAATATTATAAGAATTTAAAGCTTTTTTATTTTCAGGGGGAAAATGGATTTCAATACACATCTCCCCATATAACATTCAAACAACATTTGATGGATAAATCATTGCGAAAGAAAATAATTTTTTACACAGTGTTTTCACTAGCAAGATATCAACTCAGCCGTACAATTTTAATAATATTGAGCTTTTCAGATCTGTTATTAGTTCATCAGATTCCTATTGATTATTTCCCGAGGGGTTGACCGCATGGGAATTCCGGTGTACAATTGATAGGAATTCCGAGGAATTTGGGGGGAATTTCGAGGAATTCCAAGGAATTCCTGAGAATTCCGAGGAAATCCGAAACATTTTTAAATTAACTATCTGGATTATTATTAGGTAACTTCAATGTATTCGCGCAATAATAAAAAAGCATACAGTAAAATTTCAATATTTATATAAAATCATAATTCAAAAACTAAACGCCGGTGTGAAGTAATCCACTTCCTTTGGACGATGAAAGTTGGGACCTTTGTTTTGAAAAAGTTAGTGGCGAATTTCCGATTTGAAATACATTTTGTTCTTCATGATCTGCTAGACATCTGATATGTCCCTGGAGGGGTGTGTTGGGGAAGTTTTTACGAATGATTCAATAACTTCTTTCAGTGAAATAGTACCTCATTCTGATTCAAATATATGAATAAGGCATGTGAAACATTCCAAAGAAAACATTGTTTTATAGTTTGTGCGGCCTCTAGAGGGGTGTGGTTGGGAGTAGTTTTTTCAAATAATCTGATAACTTCTTTCAATGGAATAGTACCTCATTCTGATTTGAGTATATGAATAAGGCATGTGACAAAACTGAAAAAACTTTGTGTCGTAGTTTGTGAGGCATCGAGAGGGGTGTGGTTGGGGTAGTTTTCTCAAATAATCCGATAACATATTTCAATGAAATAGTACCTCATTCTGATTCGATTATATAAATTGGGCATGTGAACCAAACTAAAAACACTTTGTTTCATAGTTTGTGTGGCCTCGAGAGGGCTGTGATGGAGGGTAGTTTTCTCAAATGATTCAATAACTTCTTTCAATGCAATAGTACCTCATTCTGATTCGAATATATGAATAAGGCATGTGAAACAACCCGAAAAAAAAAAATTGTCGTAGTTTTTGAGGCCTCGAGAGGGGTGTGGTTGGGGGTAGTTTTTCCAAATAATTCAATAACTTCTTCCAATCGAATAGTAACTCATTCTCATTCAAATATATGGATTGGGCATGTGAAACAACCCAAAAAAAATATTTAATAAATTGTTTAAATGGAATAGTACCTCTTTCTGATTCGAATATATATGAATTGGGCATGTGAAACAACCCAAAAAAAACTTTGTGTCCTAGTTTTTGTTTGTTTTTGGGGTCAACCTCTGCTTCTGCCATTATTTTCCTCAATATTTCGAAAATGACGTGTCTTGAAATTTCACTCTACAAGACGAAGGGATGACCTTGATTGTGGAAGTGGAACTAGATCTTAATTGGCAGATAAAACACAGGTTGTCTACATTGTTACCAGTGGTTACCGAAATTGAAATAAGACGTTATACGATCTGAGTTATATAGTCAATGACTGCAGTCTTTGTATGATTTCTGGAGATTCTCTGCAGGTCCATCATGTTATTCTGACGGTTTTATATAATTCATCGGTTTGTAATGAAAAGATGATGGAATAGATTGTGGTTCAGAGACAACTGTCCAATTTGAATTTATACAAGGTGAACACAACGATGACTTTTTTTTTATATTCTTAGTAGGTAATGTTGAAGGCTTATCAATAATTTTTGATATTATGGAATATACGTTTTTGGAAAACAGTTTATTTTTGCTTTACAAGCGATAACAAAAACGTATAAAAAGGATTTTCCCCACAGATTGAATATCCTGTAATCATTTAGCACAAATAATCAGTTGAAAATAATAGAACTTACTCAATAGACCGTAGAATAACCGTTTTTTTTTTCTCAATGAAAAATTGTATTTTTTGATATGTATTTATTCTAACGGATTCAGAACTTGATTCTATAAGGTAGAATATTGAAAAATAGCACTGAATGTAACCAAAATAAACGCCTACATTGGCAGATAAAACACAGGTTGTCTACATTGTTACCAGTGGTTACCGAAATTGAAATTAAGACGTTATACGATCTGAGTTATATAGTCAATGACTGCAGTCTTTGTATGATTTCTGGAGATTCTCTGCAGGTCCATCATGTTATTCTGACGGTTTTATATAATTCATCGGTTTTTAATGAAAAGATGATGGAATAGATTGTGGTTTAGAGACAACTGTCCAATTTGAATTTATACAAGGTGAACATAACGATGACTTTTTTTTTTATATTCTTAGTAGGTAATGTTGAAGGCTTATCAATAATTTTTGATATTATGGAATATACGTTTTTGGAAAACAGTTTATTTTTGCTTTACAAGCGATAACAAAAACGTATAATAGTATATTATGCAACGATCGTGTAATGATGGTTATTAATATATGAGCATAAACCGGGATACGAAACGAGCCGAAGGTGAGTTTCGTATGGTTTATGCGAGTGTATTAATAACCATTACATGAGAGTTGCATACGCTATTTTATCTACACCCAATAAATGATGAAGAACTAAAAACATTATAATATTAGGTATTTATATTGAACACAATAATAGTAGGTAATCAATCGTATTTCTTTGAAAAATTCTACAGAATTATAATTAATGGTATAACCACGGAGAATACAACAATAAGAAAAAAAATGAAAAAAAGTCTTTGCCGAGGTCTGGTAATGAACCCGGGACGTTTGAGATCACTGCCCGCGCCGCTGACCACTCGACCATGAAAGCATATTCGACTTGAACGAAAATAACAACATATGTGTTGCATTTGTCAAATGAAAAATATAATCCTTTCGATTGTATTTTTTTCTTGTCTAAGACATCTGTGGAGGAGTCGCTGGTAATTCTTCTATATCACTGCTATAAGACATTTTCATTCGATTATCGAAAATTGACTGAATTCTTCAAAAATTCAATACCTACTGATTTTGACTTGACAAACGTCAAAATGCAAAGCTTGCACATCATGCTTGATTGAAAAATATTGGGTTTCTATTGGTTGAAAATCTGTATCGTAATGAAAATCTGTATCGTAATGGATTTCATTATAAAACGGGTGGTGGGCATATAAGTGTATTATTAGAGTACGGGTGTAGATAAAAAGGATTTTCCCCACAGATTGAATATCCTGTAATCATTTAGCACAAATAAGCAGTTGAAAATAATAGAACTTACTCAATAGACCGTAGAATAACCGTTTTTTTTCTCAATGAAAAATTGTATTTTTTGATATGTATTTATTCTAACGGATTCAGAACTTGATTCTATAAGGTAAAATATTGAAAAATAGCACTGAATGTAACCAAAATAAACGCCTACATTATCACAACTGATATATTAATACTGCAAAAATAATGTCTTATGTAACAGGCCGTGATTGCGTGAAGGGAAAAACTCCGTATCATAACAGTTGTGCAAAAAGAATGAAATCTTGCTGTGATGGAGCTTTGAATGAATCCTCTCATGAATATGGGGATGTACCCTATCTAACTGATGAATCCTTTCTCAAAGAAGAGAAGAAGTTGCTGAGGCAGATAATTTTGGACAAGGACATCATAATTAATGACAAAGAAAATATTATTTCATTATTAAATGAGAAAATCATTGCATTAGAAGATAAAATATGCCAAAATAATGAAAAGAGCACGATTAATAAACATGTAGTCAACCCAACAAAAAATTACCTCAATGATACAACAAAAACAGTTTGAAACAAAACAGCGAAATGAAGATGAAGAAAAATACTAATATGAAAGACGATACACTCGAGGTAAATAATGAAGCAGGAAACTCCAAAATACAGGGGGATTCACTGGTAAAACTAATTGGACCATCTGAAGAAATTATGAAAATTCAGACCCATCAAAAATACCAGTAACCCCACTGATGACTTTCAAGATAAGACCTTCCTTCCACTTCACTGCACTAGCAGCGCCAAAGCCACCTACTAAAACTCTTTCACCTACATGAAATTTCTTAGGAGCTTCATAGTTATCTGGCTTTCCGTACATTATACATTTATTATTTGAAGGTTTCAACATGTCCGTTCTTGGCTTATATTTGAATAACATATCATTGGAGACAAGGACGTTGCTTTACATGGTATATTTCTGTAAGAAATTTACAAGCTGCTGCTCTATAGCTAATCTAGAATTTTCTAAAGAGTTTTTGCATAAAGCATTTTTCACTATTTTTACATAACCCTCAACTAACCCATTTGACTGTGCATGATACGGTGGTGATTTCAAACAGCCAATGCCATTGACTTGACAAAAATTTTGAAACTCTTGAGTTAAATGGAGGTCCATTTTCACTCACAATCAAATGAGGTATTCCTATAAACGAAAATGTTAGTTTGAGTTTCTCTATTGTTTTTATTGATCCGGTTCCATGCATAAGATGAACATCCATCCATTTGGATTTACTATCGACAATCGATAAAAAAGTTTCACCTTTAAAATGAAAAAAATCAATGTGGACCCTTTGGAATAAATTTTCTGTTTAGGGCCATGATATTAAATGCTTTTCAGGTATGTTGTTTTGGGTTATTTGACATGGCCTACATTTACTCATCATTATCTCAAGATCTTAATTTATACCAGCCCACCACACTACACATCTCGCCAACATTTTAGATTTCACCATCCCCAAATGGTTTGAATGTAATTGTTCCAAAACTTTGGCTTTCAGGATTTCTGTTATAACTACTCTATTTCCTGCCATGATGCAATCTCCCTTTGTTGACAATTCATTTATTTTTAAGGCATGAAGTTTTAACGAAGGATCAATTTTATTTGAATTTGTCCAACCCCGTAAAATGTTTCCCCTGACCTTACACAAGATAATGTCTTTTTTTGTGAATTTTGCAATTTTGGTATTTGACAAGGGTATTTCATCTACTAGACTGAATGGATTTATCGCTGATTCGATATTTGTTTGATCAGGCAAAGGCAAGCATGACAGAGCATCTGCCTCCATTTCCGTTCCTTTTTTAAATTCAATTGTATCGTCATAAGATGACAGTATAATATTCCACCTGATCAACCGAGATGTTGACATCATCGAAATACCTTTATCAGGGTTGAAAATCACTTTAAGAGGTAAATGATCAGACACTACAGTGAAATGCCGACCATAAATAAATTTATGGAATCGTTTTACCCCATAAATAATGGCCAACGCCTCTCTCTCAATTTGAGAGTAATTTCGTTCTGCTCTCGTTAGTGTACAAGAAGCAAAGAAAATCGGTTTATCAACTCCATCAATACGATGACTCAAAATACTTCCGACTCCATATGCCCTTGCATCACAAGTTACCACAATTTGCTCATTTGGGTCATAGTGCTCAAGCACTTGATTGATGAGTATTAATCGTTCAGTAAGTTCAAAGTTTTCTTTACATTCTTGTTGCCAGCTAAACTCTACATTTTTCTCTAACATCCTGTACAGAGGTCTAAGCCTAGATGATAACATAGTGTTACGATATATCCTTGGGTTCGATGATAAAAACACCAAACAACACTGAACTTCTTTTATTATAACTCTCTACCACAATACAATACAACACAATCACTTAAATCGCTCCGCTAACTTTCCAATGCTCGGCACTAAACTCTCTGTACTGAAAATTCTACACCTTCGCACTTAGCAATAACAAAACTCTCTCCACTTAGCTCTACTAAACTCGCTGCACTTAGCTCTGAATACAGATTCTCCGAATAACTAACTTTCCGAATGAAAACTCTATCCCCGCCGCGACATCACGATGCTTATATATACCTGCGTACCTATCGAGAATCATCTAGCGAAGCCTCGATGACGTGTCTCGAATTCTCCAGGCGGTTTACGGGTTCTTGGAAAATGACGTTCGCTACGGCGCGATTCCTCATCTGAGTTTACGATCTCGTCAGGACCGGCGTTAGGAGAGCGCTAGCTAATTCGTAACAATAGATATAAATTTTGAATAATAATTCAAAAGACCTAAGTAAGAACGTAACTAATATCTAATCTAATATCTTGAGGGTCTGGGGCCTCAAGTATGGCTCTCATTTTCTCATCTGTTGGATGTACACCCTCTTTATCGATTCGATGTCCTAAATATTCCACCGAATTTTCAAAAAATTTACATTTTGATAAATTGATTTTAACTCCAAATTTTTGTAGTTTTTCCAATACTCGACAAACTGACATGTAACATTCACTCAAATCTTTACCAGCTATTGATATGTCATCCAAATAGCAATTCACATTACGTATTCCGGCTAAAATACGATCCATGACTGACTGAAAAATAGATGGAGCACTGGACATTCCATAAACCATTCTTGTATAACGATACATTCCTACATGTGTATTTACAGTAAGCAACTCTTGGGCTGACTCTTTGAATTTCAGTTGGGTATACGCCCATGTGAGATCCAAAACTGTAAATACAGACCCACCGGCAAGTGTAGCAAAAATATCCTCGATGGTTGGTTACGGATATTGTTCCTGCACTAGCACCTTATTTACAGTAACCCGAAAATCTACACATATACGAACATCATTATTCTTCTTAGGTACGATTACTATAGGAGATGCCCAAGCACTATTTGAAACAGGTTCAGTAATTCCTGACTTAGCTAAAAGCTCTAATTTTTTTTTCCACTTTGGGTCGTAATGCATAAGGCATATTGTACGCTTTCTTGCAAATGGGACTGACATTTTCTTGTACTTTAAAATCTACCTCGAACCCGTTTATTGGTTTAGATACATCCCCATCAAACCCGACTGAAACCTGAAGTTAAGATCATTGACATATTTATCTCTTGCCAATGAGAGATACCTTGTCTGAAAATTTTCCTGCCAATTCGGAAACATAACATTCAACCAATTTCTCCCCAGCAAGGGTGTGAAACTATTTTCCGACTTCACTACTGCGTTAGTGGCAACCAAAATGTTTGACCAGATCTGTTAACATTCACAGAAGATTCCCCAATGGCTTTTATCTGATGACTTGTGACTGATGATAACTTATAGTTAACAGGTTCCAATTTGAAATTTGGAAATATTTCATCATTATTAACAGTTTTGCACGCACCTGTATCAAGTTCAAATGACAATCAGGGCTATTCACTGAGTAAAGTGGTTATCGCAGTTGCTAACCGTCGTTGCAACTCTGATAATAACTTGCCATAATGACGGTGGTAAGCTGTTTTTCCTTAACAAGATATCTAAAGCAGTTGCCTGTGAACCACTACTCACAGCAACTGGTCATTATAGTAGCAACTTAACTTGAAAAGTGAATACCAATTTCGCGCTTAGCAACTGACCTTGAACATAACGACAATTTTTTGTCGCTATCCATAACAACTCTGCTTAGTGAATATCCCTGAATGACTTATTCCTTATATCTAAACACATCTTATGAGGTAAATTAACATTACCAACTGACTCTATTTCATGCAAAGGATACAATTCACCAGAAACTGACTCTTCTTGACTTACTTCTTCTACGACTTCTTGTACTGTGTGTATGCTGCCCATTCTGCACATTTTTGATGTATGACTCTGCTTCTTGCATCGGAAACATGACCACTCTCTGGCAGGACATGTTTCAGGATTGTGGAACCTACCACATCTATGACACTTCGACTTCGAGACCTGGCTTCTATCCTGACTTGACTTGGCATTCACCTGCGAGCCCTCATACTGTTTGTGACCATTTCCATACTTAGGACGATATATAACTGACTTGAACTCTGACTGAAGGTCTTCGAACCACTGACTTTATGAATATCTTGCACTTCCTCACTATTAGCGAGCATTCGGGCCTATTTTTCAGCTATCTCACTAGCTTGAGCAATAACACATGCATTATTGAAGGTCAAGGCCGTTTGAGACAGCAACTTCCCCTGCAAAGTCTCTGACTTCAAACCACATACAAGCCTGTCTCTCAGAGCCTCCTCTAAGAATGTACCAAATTTACAAGTAACTTGCGAAGCTCAACTATGTAATCACTTACAGTTTGGTCTGGACGCTGATTACATTCATTAAATCTGAACCGTTCACTGATTTCCGACTTTTTAGGTACCTAGGTGATGTTTCTTTAGTATATCTATAAGCTGTTGATATGTTTTATCACTTGGTGTGTGCGGAGTAATCAAACTCTTAAGTGTCCCATAAACGACTGGACCTGCTAATGTTATGAACAAAGACACTTTCATTTCCTCTTCGACAGCATTGACTTTGAACAAATGTTCGACTCGTTCTACATACATTTCAAACTCCTCTGCTCCCCCCTTGAAGTGTTCAATAGATCCAATTAAGGCCATCGTGCTTCGTCGCCAAATGTGTTGTCTGTGGGTTCTAGCCTTATTGGAACACTTCGTTAATGAAATAACAACTAGTAAGGAGCAGCTTTGTAATACTTTATTATTGATTCACAAAGACTTGCGGACATGTGTTTCTGGACACCATTTTACTATCGACACCGCGAATCTCTTGTCAAATGTCAACGTCTGAATTTCCTCAACATGACACTTGTCACGAGAGTGGAGAGTGCGTTCAAATATACCACATGTGGAAAGTTTGCAGAAGGATTAGGTAAGTTTATTGAAATGCTTTATATATTTTTTTATTTCAAAAGATTAATTAATTGATATTTGAATATTAATTGGAATTTTTCGTGCCAGGATTTTTTCTGGTCAATTTTTTTTTCTTTTGTGATTGGTTAAAAGATATTTTAGCTGACAAAATAATTTTATAACCTCCTCAAATGCCTATACATCCATTGATGGCTTAGTTTTGATGATTGAAAAATATAGACTGACGGGGGAACCCACTTATTCCGAAGCTTTACTCCAGTCAACCCTGTAAGGCAATATTTAGACACACGAGATCAATGACAACAACCCAATGCCAAATGGTGAACTATTCAATAAAGGATCTTATCTAAAAAATGGATAGAATCCAAGTTTTGAATGAGATAAGCACGGATTTAAGTGAGTTTCCACAATTTCAACACATTAATCTAAGTACCCATTGAACAATTTCATTCAATCTTGAATTTTTTTAAAGTCAGAAAATAGAAAAATGGGGGATGGTGAAACGAAAGGAAACTTGCTAGAATCCAAGAATGAAATTATTGAGATTTTGAAACAAGCAGAGAAAAAAAAGGCAGAGATTCAAGCAATTACTTTGGGAATGTTGCAACCCAACTTTAACATATACGATACGGGACTAAAGACATCTAACGAGAAAATATAGACTCAGAAATGGAATAAGAAATAAGAGAAGAAGTGAATCATTCTACTCTAGACGACATCGACTTCAAAAATAAACCTAAATCAAAATGAGGATTCTTATCTTTTTATCCTAAAAGATGGCAAAATCAAAACCGTTAAAAAATCTACACTTGTCTGGCTATTTTCAGAGAAGAAAGGGAGAATATCCTCTGATAGAATTATGGAAGTAAGAGGTACCATTACAAGTAACAAAAAACCAAATTAAATACCTCATGGAGCATGAACAAAAATACGCCAAAAATTAGTTCCTTAAAAAATATTGAAAAAAAAACAAAATCAACCATAAACAATGACCAAGAAGACATGACTGATGAATTCCCAGACGAGTCTTCTAGTGAAATTTCCAATATTTCTGATTCGTCAGGAAGTGATTAAGATATTGAAGAACAGAAAATAGATGAAGAAGAAGAAGAAAGCAAAGATCTAACTGTTGAAGTATAGAACGAGGTAGAAAAAGAAGGTTATTATGTAGTCTTTTATGATAACAGACGGTACATAGGAAAAATCTTAGAAATGAGAGGAAATACATGTAGAGTTGAATTTTTACAAGTAGACTTGAATGAATTCATTTGGCCAAAAAATGAAATTATAGAGGAAATTGATATGAAATATATATTTTATGACCCAATTAGTTTTATAAATTTAGAAGCTGTTAGACCATTTGCAATGAAACAATACGATAGAATTAAAATAGCGTCTTTGAATAATGAAAGAAACGATAAAGGTGAAGAATATTTGAAATAGATGATTTTAAAGCTATTTAATTTAGTCATTTTTCAGAACCTGTACGTGAAGACTGAACCTTATTTTTTTATAAAATATATTTTACAACTTCATTACTTTTTGTTTTCCATTTGTACCAAAGCATTAGATATAATTTAATGTCAGCATAAATGTTCAGAGGCACTCAGTTGAAATTAAAATATTATTTCATTACATATTACACTAGTGAACAACTCAAACCAACCTGAACTGATAAAAAGAAATAATTTGGGAAATATTGGTAAGGATTAGTAAATTTAGGAAATATTTGGAAATTTAAGAAATAATTTCAGAAATGAGAAAATACATGAGAAATAAGGATATAATATAGGAAATACAGGGAAAAAAGGAAATAGGTGTACACTTTTTACGTCAGTGAGAGATCCCTTGGTCGCTTCATCTGCAACATTCTTATTAGAACTTATGTATCTCCATTGGTTTTCATTGGTCAAACTTTGGATTTCTCCCAAACGCTGAGATACAAATACTTCATATCTATGGGCTTCAGATCTAATCCAGTGCAACATTGTTTTAGAATCACCTCAATAAATAACATCTGTTGTTTTCGAGTTCAAATTATTCAGTAGTGTCCTAAGCGAGCTCCCAATAGTGCTGCTTGCAATTCCAACCTGGTGATCGAAACAGGTTTTTTCAAAGGGGTAACTCTTGCTTTCAAATTCACAAAGCTTACTTAGATCGAATGATTTAGTTCAAATCTCAGATGGGCCACAGTGCCATAGGATCTCTTAGATGCATCACTAAACAAATGCAACGGAATAAGTGAGTTTACGAATATAAACTTGTTTCAAAAGATCATCTATTTTTTCGCAGTATGTTTTACCATACACTAAGTTTTTGTCCATTCTCTATCTGGTGCCGACTAATCCATTGAAGACATTTTTCTGCTTTCTGGAACAACTGAATTTTCATCCCTCCACAGAAGTCCAGTTTCTCACCTGTCACTGATTCTTCCCATTTCCATTCTGTCATGATTTGTGCTCTTTTGTCTTCTTTTGGCAATTTTTTTTTCATTTTTATCCGTCCTACGAATTTCTATACTACATTGTTCTTTTACAAGTTCATTTAGTTTATCTGAATCATCCCTACGTTTTTTATTTGTGACACAAACGAATCCAAAATGGTCTGAATTTTCAGGTTTAAAGCACACATTTCTATGTACCAACCAAGTAAGGTTTTACTTAGTGCTGGACCATTCCAGGGACCAGTAATGACTTTTCTGTTGACCAATAATGGCCAGTTATCTTGACCAATCAAGATTATCGGTTTTGCATCTTTCATTGGAGCTATTGTTTTATTTATATAGGGATATTGTTTGAAAAGCTCACTTGTTTTCATAGTTTGGCTAGGTAGTGATAAGCCTCTCATTGTTTTTGCATGGCGTACTGCTTTTTTCAGATCTTATCGTAAAACTGACTCTTCCCCCTCCTCGTCCTGATTGTTGGTGCATTGAATACTTAGGGTTTGTTGAGGTCGTTAAAGATCCAATTCTTCAGCCAATTTTTCCTCATTCAAGGTCACAGTTGAAGCATCGTCTAGAAGGCAAATGTTTTTATATTTGTAGAGTTATAGCTCACGAGTGAAAATAAGAGAAAATAATCAGTGCCATATTCAGTGAAAGAAGTCATCATGGTTATTACACGTGAAATAAAAGAAGAAATTGAAACTTCAGTAAGCCATGTACTGAATGAATGCCTGAAGAACGAATCGTTCATAAAAACACTCGTAAATAATGTATCGGATGCCGTGATAAAAACTATCGAAAGAAGATTGTTGGACATCGAAAAGATAGTTGGAGAATTACGTAATGATTTAATAAATCATAAATCCGAAACTGAAGGTACAATCAAAATTGGAAGAAGACTATCCGAGACATTAGTTGCGAAAAATACTCGGAAAAAGATGAGAGTGAGGAAACACTCGATAAACTAGGTCAAGTAAACAGAATGAAATGCCTCAGATTTTTTGGCGTGAAAAAAAAACAGAAAATACAAGGGAAGAAATTTTGAAACTTCGGAACGATCAAATATCACTGAATCTAGCAGATGCAGACACAGAAATATGCTACAGGGTGGGACAAAAAATGATAAAAGCGTCACTACAAAACAAAAGATCTATGCCAAAAAGCAACTCCTCAAGGGAACTGGTATCGTGATCGAGGAGGACCTCACCACTACAAGAGTCATTGTGAACAAAGCTGTTGAAAAGGCCGGACACAAAAACATCTGGACCAATTCTGGAAAAATATTTGTAAAGTATAAGCATAAAATCACCATTTTGAAAAGCAATATAGACCTTAAAGCCTTTTCGGAATAAATTACGATGAAACTTGCGAAAATATCACTTTTCATTCTATATTATATGTATATATATTTTTTTTCATTTTCAATTATCATTCAAAATATAGTAATCATTAAGGGGTAGCTGGAGTAGATATTGTGTGTGTAAGGTATAAGCTTCTATAGTTGTTGAAATGTTAGAATTTTTTGATGTCCTAGAGAAGGATGAACAGATTGTGACAAAAATATATGATAATTTTCAAAAATACTCTGAGGAGAGGAAGTACAGAATTGGGGAAACAGTGGGAATTGTTCACTTCAACATAAGAAGTCTTCAGAAACATTTTAATGAATTGATGGCGTATGTAATGATGGCAGAGGATTTTTTAGACGTAATAATTTTATCAGAAACAGGATTATTAACATCGACAGATGACTTTCAAATTCCTAATTATACTATGCATTATAATCAATCATACATAAATAAATGTGATGGTATTGTACTTAACGTGAAAAATAAATTTCAACCTATAGTTAAAACAATAGAAATACATGAAACTGAATTCACTCACTCACTCACATTCAAAACTGATTATATATTATCATTATTATCAAATGACCATAAAAATAAAGACATCTCAGTTTATTATAGACCCCCAAAACTAATTCTCAAAGGTTTATAAATAACCTACATGAATATTTCGAAAGGCTAAGCAAACAAAACGTCGAGGTGTTCTTAGGTGATATAAATATCAATCCCATGAATAACCTATCAAATGAACCAAAAAATGATCTCAATGTATTGAACTATAATGGATTTGTATCACATATGAACACTCCCACTAGAGTTACACAAAGTACAGAATCAATAATCGACCATACCTTCATAGGAAAAGAAAAATTTTTGAATAAGTCAATCAGAATTGATTCAATTTTATTTCATACTGATATGACGGACCATTTCACCCCATATATTTCTGTAGGTTACCTTTGAACAACAAGAAAAAAAATTGAAGAGGTATTCGATTATAAAAAAAAAACATAAAATTGACTTTACTAAATTAAACTCACTTTTAAATATAAAAACATGGGAGAATAGTATCACTCTCACAGACCCACAAAATGCATACGATAAGTTTATGATTAAGTTACCCGTACTGGGTAATCGCACGTTAAAAGGTAAGGCCTCGTTGATCCATTGCTCGCACAAGTTTCGACTTCTGAGGGTTGACGTTCGTCAGCTCGTCAAAAGAACGAACAATTTTAAAACAATTTTTTTTAGTTAGAAAAATATATGACCGATTCTACGGAAACTTCGTATCATGAAAATAGAAAAAATGCCAAACTGAAACCATAGATTACTGGTGGTCTCATTACATCAATCAATAAAAGAGACCTTTTGAAAAAGAAACTCACAAAAAGTACACAATCGAACGTGAAAGAGAATATAAAGAATACAGAAATAAAGTAAACTCTCTAATAAAGAAAACAAAAAATGATTTTTATCGAAACGAAATAAAGCAATCGGGTGGGAATTTAAAGAAAATGTGGGATATAGTCAAAAACATTTAAAGAACAAAAAGTAAAAACATGGTCGAAAACATTCAAATTACAGATTAAAATGGCCAAATTATTGAAGATAATCAAAGAAAGCAAACTCGTTCAATACATTCTTTATTGAATTGGGCTCTACCCAATGAATTCCTAGATAACACATACATTGATTCTTCTATTATTCTACAACCCGTAACAGAAAAGGAAATTATAACTTTCATTTCAGAACTCAAAAATAACTGCTCTCCTGGACCAAATAGATTCAATTGATGAAAAATATCCATAGTCACATTATAAAACCTCTCTGTCACATTATAAATGTTTCCCTTTCGTGTGGTGGAATTCCGAAACAATGGAAAGAATCGACGGTCACCCCCATTTATGAAACAGGAAACCCTGATGCTCTTAACAATTACAGACCGATCGCGATTATCAATAACTTTGAAAAAAAAATTAAATGGCACTAAAGAATAGACTTCTTGCGTTTGTTGACAAACACAATGTAATAACAGACAGGCAATTTGGGTTTATCAAAAATTCCAGCACTGAGGAGGCAATCAACTACCTTTTAGAACAAACAGTTAGGACTTTGGACAGATCATCAAAATATTTGGCAATTTTTCTTGACCTGCCCAAGGCCTTCGATACTGTACAAATTAATCGTTAAATAAGAAAGGTATGGAATTTGAGGAATATCTTCAGACCCCATAAAAAACTATCTCACAAAAAGAACTCAGAAAGTAAGAATAGGTCAAGTTTTAAGCAATGAATTCACTGTAGAGACTGAAGTACTACAAGGGACAGTACTAGGCCCAATACTGTTACTTGTTTATATAAATAGTTTGTCAAAAATCAGAGACTTCAAGGGACACCTTATTTGTTATGCTGACGATACCGCTTTGATATTTACTGCTGAAAATTGGAATGAGGTCAAAAGATTTGCAGAAAGTGATTTGGAGAAGATGCGACTGTGATTGAATGACAATTTATTGGGCTTGAACCTACCCAAAACAAAATGCATACCGTTTTCTCCAACTATTGTCGATCAACCTTCAGAGCTCGTTTTAACATTACTGTGCGTTATTTAATCGATAGGCTCAAATCAGGAGAGATAAATGGACGTTTTCTGACATAGGCGAAGTAAAACAACAACAATCCCAAAATGCGATCTTTCTCAAAAAAAATTGGATCGGAAACGAGACAACGAATTCACTAAAGCAGCTTACCCAGAAATCGATGATGTCCGTAGAATCCAGCGGTGCAGCGGTGACTAGAGCAGGAAGTTCTGGGGCGCCCCGTATATAACCAGACTCGGCTCAATGATGTTAATATAGGTCGTCGATCAATCAGGATGACGGATCGAATCACTCCGAATCACTTATCATATGAACGAAAAAGCACTGTAACTTCTTTGCGTAGTGTTAAATAAAATAGCGTAAATTGCGTACAACAGCACACCCAAATCTAATGAATGATAAAACGGTAGGTACTCATGGCCTGTTCAGTTACTCCTTATCAGCCAAAGTTCCAAAGAAAAAACCCTTTGTTTTCAGTCCGAAGAATTCGAGCTGTCTAGTGAAATATCATAGTACAGAGTGACCGCGCAAAACAGATCGCATTCTAAGACAGTTAAGTGAATGAATTATTTTTTTTGGTGGCCTTGGGTAGTTAGTTACCCATTCGGCCAGTTGGAACTTAATTGGAGAGTTGAATGAATTATTTCATGAAAACTTAACAATTACACAATCTACAATGTAATAATATGAATTGTAAATGTCAAAATATACAAAAAGTTGACAATATGGAATATTTGGGTGTAATTATAGATAAACATTTAAGATGTAATGATTACGTTTCGTATATTACAAAAAAAAAATTCGAATATTATTTGATGACTTCTATTCCTCGAAAGATATTCTTACGAAAAAAAAAACGCTTATGATGTTGTATAGTGGCACTAGCCGAATCAGTTATAACATATTGCATAACAGCTTGGGGTGGAACATTCAAAACTACACTTCAAAATCTTAGAACTGCTCAAAATATATTACTGAAATTGATCCTAAGAAGGAAATGGACTTATTCCACTAGTTCATTATACAAAGAGGTGAACGTCATGAAATTTCGTGAGCTCGACGAATATCAGTACCTTGAAAAGATGTTTTTTCAAAATAAAACTTTCCAAAATCATAATAGTAGAATAGGTAGATCAAAATCAATCCAGAATATCTATTCACAACTTTTCAAAAAGACAATTACTCAAAGATCGTTCTTTTATTTCGCACCTGAATTATACAATGCAGTTCCAATTTCACTGAAATGTACAAAAAATTTCATGAAATACAAGCTGTTACGTCCTCACGAATGGTTATTGGAAGGGGAATAAAATAACTGCTTTCACAGGAACACTTTACCAAATATATATATATATATATATATATATATATATATATATATATGCTGGCTGGAACTTCCGGTTGATCCGCGTCTGGAAAGATTTACTTGTCTACGTTTCGACTCCCATTTCGGAGCCATTTTCAAGACTTAGTGACCTTGCGTCTAGGTCTGAGTTGTCTCACTAGCTGGCTATCATCACTGGAGATCGAGGATAGAAGGTTGGTGGGATTTAAGGGTTCATTAGTAATTATGGCAGGATCAGGTATCGGACGGTCGATGGGAGGTTCGAACGGATTGGTTCCCAAGTCGGAGTGAATAGAAGTATGTCGGACCAAAAGTGGTTTCCAGGTATTGGGGAGTCTTTGAGAATCGTCGCGTTTATTGAGACAGTTGGGACGTTTTTCGATTTCAATGGCTTCACGGGTAATTCTGGTTTGGAGGGTTTTGGCTGTGGCAACGGTTTTGGTGTTTTTGAAATCTATTTTGTGGCCTGTTTCTAAATGATGTTGGAATAATGCTGAGTTTGTGTCAGAATTACGGACTGCTAGTTCGTGTTCATATGCTCTACAGGACACTCGTCGGTTGGTCTGGCCGATGTCCCAACTGTCCCAACTGTCTCAATAAACGCGACGATTCTCAAAGACTCCCCAATACCTGGAAACCACTTTTGGTCCGACATACTTCTATTCACTCCGACTTGGGAACCAATCCGTTCGAACCTCCCATCGACCGTCCGATACCTGATCCTGCCATAATTACTAATGAACCCTTAAATCCCACCAACCTTCTATCCTCGATCTCCAGTGATGATAGCCAGCTAGTGAGACAACTCAGACCTAGACGCAAGGTCACTAAGTCTTGAAAATGGCTCCGAAATGGGAGTCGAAACGTAGACAAGTAAATCTTTCCAGACGCGGATCAACCGGAAGTTCCAGCCAGCACATTTCTGACCGCGGAAGCCTAGCCGATCAAATATATATATATATATATATATATATATATATATATCCCACTGACTCCTCAGTATTGAATATTATGATACAAATTAATATTTTACAATGTTGTCACATATATCATAAGAAAAGTCCCTAACATTTCTCCCTCCATAAATCAACAAAAAAAACTCAGGTATAAATTATTCTATCAGGCTGCTTTCGAATCCGTTGTGGCCTAGAGAGTGTGGAATCAGATTCATCAAGTTCCTGTGTGGCTACATTTAAATTCATTACATCATCTTGGTTTTCAGAAATTAACGATTGAGTGTCATCATCAAAATCAATCACTTTTCGCAACTGGTCGGTATGGCGTTTCCACATGGCGTTAAATTCTGAAATTCATACCATATACAAATTGTTGTTCTAATTGTTGTTCTAAAATTGTTCGTTCCGTTAACCAGCTGACGAACGTCAACCCTCAAAAGTCGAAACTTGTGCGAGCAATGGATCAACGAGGCCTTACCTTTTAACGTGCGATTTTAACGTGCCTTCCGCTTGATAGGCAGATATGCTAACCACTACACTACCGAGACCACTACACAAACAAACTACACACTATACAAACATTCATTGATTTTTTTTGAAATTATTCCCGACCTCCATACTGGATTAGACGGATTTTTGTGTTCGCGCCCTAGCACTTTCTCCCCCATTTCAAAATTCACTACCGATTTTCCCTTGGAGTTTCTTATTTGTTTTTGTTGTTCACTCAGAACTTCACACCTAACAAAATCGGAGGGTTTGATCAAATGGAAACGGGTACGTAGGGTCCTACCGAACATCAGTTCTACCGGGGCAACACCCTTGGTGCTATGCACACTATTGCGGTAGTCAAACAGAAATCTGTTCAATTCCAAATTGAGATCGGATATATTATATTATATATATATTATTGTATACTATTAGTTGTTAAAAGTCTCCACAATTCATCTGAAGTGAACGTTTTTGCATTATCTGTGACACAAATACGTGACAACCCGAAACTAGCGAAAAGACTTCGTAGAGTTACTATCGTTGACTTAGCTGTCATAAATGCAGTCTCCTCGACCTCCAAATGTGCATCAACCATAACCAAAAATATTTCATTGAAAATTTCAAAAAAATCTAGGTGTAAGTATTCTCTCTCAAACCTGTCCAGGAAATTTTCATGGTTTCAAAACGCTTTTAGGTGGTGAGGGTCTATATACATTACAGCTTTCACAATTTCTTGCAAACTTTTCTATCTGCTTATCGATTCCTAGCCACCAGAAAAAAATCTAGCCAATCATTTCATTTTTATTACTCCTAGAAAAGTGGAATCTAGTTTTTTTTTAAAAGGTATCACGCAATGCCACTGGTATTATCAGTCGATTATTCCATAAAAGGCACCCTTATTCTATTGACAATTCATCTTTACGTATAAAAAACTCTTTGAGGTCATCAGACATTCCAACGCAGTTTTTTTTTACCAACCCAAGTTCCACCCAGTTTTTGTGAAATTGATAATATTTTGTAAAAAAGTATCTTCTTTTGTTGCTGTTTGTACTAATGTAAAGTTTATAGGAAACTCCTCAATTCTTGAATAATGATTTACGTAATCAATTTCAAACTTATTCTTTTAATTGCCAGAAATTTCTAATGGAAGACGAAGTCACTTATGGTCTGTTCACTTTTTCTGATTTCTTTCCTATGATGGTGTTCGAAGTCAAATGGATTTGAGGCGGAATTCGATTTCAAAATTGAAAGTACAAATCAATTCTTTACAGAATTGGAGAAAATTGTGAATTGAATTCATTTGAAATGTATTGAATTCATTTTCAGTGAATGGCTTCAATTCACTTTGAAAAAAGTGCGCACTTGACTCCCGCAAGTTGTCTATTATGAATTTTCATTACCTACCTATGTTCAATAAATAGTGGCGTGTTGAAACAAATTGAAAAATTGAAACTTTAATATATTTTTATCTTCGAGCGTACACGATTAAAAGCAAGCTATTCAGAGAACATTTTGTGAACCAAGAGAGGAGAGATGCGAACTATTTCACCTCAGACAAGGTTCCGAGTTTGATTTTTAAAAGATCCTTGAGAAAGAAAGAAATTCGGAAGGTTTCCAAAATCACAACAAAGGGGCGAAAAAAAATTATTATTGGGATCAACTAACTCTGGTGAAAATGCCAAGGAAAAAACGATTGATTATGTATCAGAAGAACAGTTGTGCTACAATTCGATAAGAAAGGGGATCAATCGCCAATTTTTTTCAATTACAAAGAAGTTAGTGATCCCGTGATTCGAGTATCATCGACGAGACAAATCGCCAAAAATTCGTTCTGTATTTTGTTCTACAAATATTCCAATAGAGTATTACATATTTTTTATCGTTATCATGATTTCTTATCTGGGGAATATTTGAAGAAGAACATTTGTTAAAAAATAGTGCAATTTTACTTCAGATAGATTTTTTCCATTTTGGCATGTAGAGGTGAGAGCGTCAGCTGATTGACGGAAAACCTCATTTTAAACTCTGGCCAGGAATCCGATTGATGTTGCGTTTTGAAATTGGCAAAATGAATTGTGAATTGATTAGAGTAGTAATTTTTTCTCATGAAATTTCAATTCATGGTTCAATTTATTTTTTCGCGTGAATTGTAACGTCTGAGTTCAATTCATGAGAGTAGTGAATTTGTCCAACTCTGATTGATTATGAGGTTGATTGATATTCTCGCTGAGAAATTGCCATAATGGCTTGCATCTGAAAAAATTGTGAACAGTACTTTTATGTATGATAAAATAAACCCATAATCTACTGATTTCATTGTATGATATGAATTGAATTGTCGCGTACGCAGATAGTTATATACTAGGAAAATCAACTCTGATATTTTTGAGTATATAGGTATAGAATAAAAATTTTATAGATCTAAAATAAAGAGCAAATCGATTATATATGAGATTTGTTTAGGATATAATACTCAATGGAAGCTTAAGATTGAGCGAACAGTTCAATTTAAGATCATAATACAGGGGAGTCTTGAAATTGATTTTTCAATGAATAGCAATTCTTCGGAGTATAGGGGGATATGTTACTTTTTTTTTTCTTTCTTTTCCGAATCAAAAAATAGAAATTACAATTTCTATGGAAGAAGTGAAATGAAAAAATAATCACAAACACTCTCTTTCTAAAGGTACTTGTATATCATTCGAAGATGTTTGATTCATTCACGAAAAGGTAGAGTCCGTCTAAAACAGCTACTCTCTGTCTATATGGCAACGACGCGTACATAGATATCACTTTATCTTGCTCAATTTTCCTTGGGTTTGTTTATTGAAACTCCAAACAACACTTCACTACTTTTATTACAACTTTCTATCACAACACAATACAATCGCTCAAATTGCTCCGACAACTTTCCAATGCTCCGTACTAAAACTCTGTGTTCAAAAAATTCTCCCGTCGCAGTGAGTAAATCCCGTTTATATAGCCGCTCACACAGTGGAAAATCCTCCAAACAAATCCCGATAATCGAATATTCTGGGTGAGCCGTGATCACGCAGGTACAATCTTCCCCTCGAACCGTGACACCAATTTGCATCCATTGGCGGCACGGCCGGCGTCAAGACATTTCGTAACAATATGAGAAATGAATCAAATAGATATGGCTCAGTTATGCACTAGATGCTCTGATATGAGTCTCCATAAAGATGAGGTTTTCTACTGAAGAGTTGGAAGGCCTCAATTATAACATAATTTGGGAGTTTTATGGCCGGTTGCACCATTCCGCTCAGGTTGGACTAATCTAGGGATTACCTTAAGTTTTGGAATCTGTGTGCACCTGTTTCCCTTAGAAGTTAGGTGTCATGTAAATGACAGCGAAACTTCAGTAGCAGATATTCTTTCACTTAATCTTATTCAACCTAGTTTTGACCACGATTGCGATTGAGAATCCACAAACGAGAGCTGAGCAAATATATATTAAAGATCATATCAGGACTCGGAATATCATAGTGTTTAATTGGGGTATGAAAAAGGCGATTTCGATTAAAATTTGAGACAACACAAGTGTTGATTGTAGCCTTAGCCATTCTGCATTAAATAATATGTAGAACACGAAATAAAGAAGATTCCAAAGATCCTGAAGATGTACAAAGGTTTGTGGAAGTCATGAACCAGGATGAAGTTCCCAATGAACCTCCGCTTGATGAAAATATTTTTGCTCAAGGTTCAGTTATGAACGTAAGTTTTAGTTAAGTGCGATAGAAAACTGTGGGCATGTGGAATGGTTTTATTATTTAGTTTGGAATAAAATTTTATACTGCTGGTTGAAAATTTCATTTTGTAGAGACCTATTTTATTTTTCATTAATACATTTCACTGAAAATCAATTACTCGTTCTTGCATTTTTCCAGTTATAACTGCCGAATTTTCATATCCAGTTCTAATTTGTGTTTTTCTAACTCAAACAGTATTTATTTCCTCTCTTGTCTGCTTTTTTTTTCGTACGGGGTCTTTGCGTCAAATGCCTCTTGTTTTATCTTTGCCAACGAAGCATATTCGTGAAATTATTGACTAGCAGGCAGGTCTACGTCTTTTCAGCTAATGATTTTGCAACTCTTATTGCTGGACGTTTTAAATCCGATGCTGCAGCTTTTTTTAATGTACAAGACAAAAGAATCATAAAAAACGGAAAATTTCCTCATGAGTACTTATATCAGTAACTTATAGATGACAGTGCAGTACAGACGAAGCACTAGGGTTTTGTACTACATCCCTGGACTCAGGTTTGGTGTAGCTTTGTTCACACTGAATATTTGTATTGTATTAGAATGCCTATCAGTATTAGGAGTTTTGTTCTTGTCTCCATCAAAGACATTCCAATCCGAAAACTGTTTCATGGTTCACAATATTCAATATTCAAAAGTGTTTGGCTATGCCCTGCCTTGCAAAGATCTTACTTTCTCGTAAATAACCACCAATTTCCTAAAGGTTTCCTAATCAGCAATATCTTGTCAAAGTGCTCTTTTCAAAGTATCATACAATTTCTTTTGAACGGTGAATTCCTCGATTTTGCGAATTGAATACATCGGTAATTTTCTCCCCTGCTGTGTCTCCTTGACTCCGTGTTGATTTCTTTTTTCTATGACGCCCTTGAATTTGTCATCATGACAACTGCTACTAGCAATGCATCGTTGCCAAACTGTTTATATTCATAGCTAAGATTTCAGTTAAGCCTGGTGGTGCAATGATACTTGATCTAACGTGAACATTAATTTGAGCCGGGCCCTAATTGAGAGAGCCACTTAAGAAAGTTGGTGCAACCGACCATTAGTCCACGATTGTTTCAATCAATTACATAATTATATATGTAGTTGCCATTTTCGGGAATATAACAAAGGATGGCACCAATACATTATATTATATTTTTGAATCATAGGAATACAAAAGAGCTGCATCTCTCGAAATATTTCAATAGTTGTGTACCATAGTCGATGCACACGGCTTCTGTTGGAGTAATTTCATCAATGTCAAGCAGTTTTCCGCACCACTTGTGATTATTTTTCAGTAAAATCTAATTCACGACTTCGAAGATGATTTTTTGATTACTTGTCAGTAAAATACGTATAGTGAACAACTAACATTTGACCTTGACAGACATCTGTCAATAGACAATTTTAGTTCTTCAACTGTCACCAGATAGTGTATCGCTCTAAAATCCCAATATTGTTGGAATTGATTGGAATATAAGTTGACGGTGAAAATTGTTGAGGAATATGCGATTAAACAGTATGCCATAGTCGTTGCATTCACAAATTTGACTCTTCCCATTATAGTTTTGAACAATATGATCCGTATTGCATCTTCCGATGTAGACTGAAATAAAATTTCTGCCTGTATTGGAGGCAACGAGGAGATAACGGTAAAAACTTTGTTTTCGCTTTATGTTTAAGTCTGACTATGCTATATAACAAACACGTCGTTTTATTCACATTTGATACAGTAGTATTAAGTTTGAGCACAGACACATTCACACGTAACAACACGCTTGGTCTCCATATGAAAAACAGTCAAACCACCACGGCCACTTTGTGTAATTTAGGTATAAATTACACCATATCACAAAACTTGAACTAGCAGTTGACTTGCTCGAAACCATTGACAACATTTTAACTTGAATCAGAAATTCAAATGCGCCGAAAGATGTGCGATTCATTCTTGATTAGGTCACTTTTTCTTCTGATTGGTAAGAGAAGCGCCTGTATGTAAGGAACACCGCGATAGGAATTAAGAATACACTAGAATAGCAAAACGTCTTCTCACCTCAAAACAAATAATGATGAATCATCTAGGAAAACTCAATATCTTAACGTTTGCTTGAATGAGGTTGACCATTTTCCTTGCTGAAAGGTAATGGCTCGGACTTCCATAGTCTATATTATCAAGTCTATTGAAACCTGTTGCTAAGAACGAAAGGATAAAAATATATATCTAAAAATACAAATCAAATAAGGTAATCCAACCCAAACAAAAGGTTGAAATGGATTTTTTGGTCGAAAATAAACTTAAAGGTTTGTTTGATTAAAGAAAAAAATAATGTTGTGATCTCTGATCGTATTTTCATCCTTTTGTTCTTAGTAACAGATTTCAATAGAGATAGACAATAGAAGTCCGAACCATTATTTATCTATCAATATCTTGAATTTCAATATAGTCGAGAAGAAAAGAAGATATAGGAGAGAAGTAAAAGTGGAGCTGGCGCAATAGAGAAAGACAGTGTATGCTTAGGTTCAGCATGATGAGCTACGTGAAATCTGAGTTGATTTAAATGACGAAATTGTGGATTCAACTGCCATCGTTAAGAAGTACTTCAGTCATCAAGTTATCGCCGTGGATTGTCCAATTTAAAAAAAAATGTCACTCTGCCACCACCTTCTGATACGTTTTTTATAATTCATTTCCAATTTGAAGAAACTGGTTGTGGGTGGTTGTTGTCCATATATGCAATCTTGTTAAAAACATTAATCGAGATACATTTAACTGTAACAAACAAATATGTTGCTACTCTATATCAAATAGTTGCCAATATTTTGTTGGTCGCTCTGTATTTGCCTTGTGATGATAAACTGAGACATCATAACAAAGGAAAGGGTATGCTTTTGTCATGATAAGTCGTATTAAAAATTAATATTTTCTTCTAATTGATTTGGAGTAAAAAAGATTTGAAGTAAATAAATCAGCACAGAAATGTAAGCACTACATTTTATATCGAATAGTTGATTGAAAATAACCTAGTAGGTGTTAGTAGAATTTGTCCATATACTAATAACTATCTACGTTTTCAACCGTTCTGGTATATCAACAATGAGTCATCCTCATCACCGCTAATTCATTCTTCCCAGCATTATAGATTATTACCACAAGTGAAAGCCACTAGTGTCTGCCTGTAGGCCACAGCTGAAGAACGATTTCAGCAGCTAAATATATTCGCCCACGCTGCACCCTCATAAACGGGGCCTGCGCCCCTATTTGTATGTTAGGCTGGGTTGAGGTAAAGCGAAATCGGTAGGAAGAGCCCAGTATCGCTCTGGGAGTTGTCGGGAGTGGGTATTGTACTTATTTCCTCCATACTCCAGCTACGTTCGGCCTGTTTGTTATTAATACCTACAACGTGAAAGTGTCAGACCCTGTCGACTCTGATGATTATTTCAGTGGTTTCGTTTATCGGCGAGGTAATTGAATACTTCGGAAAACACGAATATAATTTATAGTTACTCTTCAGCCAGGACTCATGTAGCCCCAATACTAATTTCACAAATAGATTTGAATCTTATTAGTTGAATAGTGTAGTGCCAAGCCAAGCCTACTCTTTGAATGAAATAGTCATCGATATTATTATTTCTTTAGAAATGTAGTTAGAGTGATGGTCCTAAATGACGCTCGAACATTTGGAAATTAGAGGAGAAATTTTTACAAATATCTCCAGTTCATATGCGAAAATCATGTAGAGTATTCAGTAAAAAGGATTTCAATTACATGATCTCTTAAAACCTCTGAAATGGAAATGAATAGTGATGGAAGGAGTTGAAAATACCTATGTTAAAGGAGAATAGACCCCCTGCAATAATCCTGGCTAGTTATATAGACGTCAATAAAGTCGACGACAAAGTATTATTGAATTATGATTGATAATGTCTGAGGACAATTTCTGTTATGTTTCAACCAAGTAGAAATAGTTTCAGGAAGCTATTATATAACGAAATACGTCTTCGTTATAGGTAGGTACGTAAAATTCATATTTTTCGCCTTTCCGATATGTTTGCTGGAAAAAATTATAAGAATAGAATCATAAGGTGCTGTCCATTTATATGAGGGTGTTCCATATTTTGTAGCTCACGATTTCTTCCTATTAGGTCTGGTTTTATGGGTTCAATTCAAGTATGCCGTCCAGTTTGAACTACGATTTTGATGATGATGTGAGATTCTTCGCCTCAATCGTTACCGGGACTTTGAACTCAACCTCTAAAATCAGCCTTGAATGATTCACTTGAAGGGGGATATTGAAGTGACAATATATCTCCTTGCTTAACAACCAATCAGTCTATTTCAAATTTTGAAATTCAGCCAATAGAATCCGAATTACAGTGAAAATATAGCTTGTCGCTGTATTTTCACGGTGATAAACCTGCTTAGTTTTTGTTTTACTAGCTGTCAAGTGAAAATAATGATTTAAATTATAAACGTCAAATCTATGTGCTTTGATTAGTTATATTTCTTAATCAATATGAGCGATCGTTGGGGACAAATGGCGATTGGTATCATAGATGAAGCAGTGGAAAAGAGTATTCCCTTGAATACGGCCAGAAATAAAGAATCAATTACCAGGCAATTCAACAATTTTTGCTCAAACAGGGGTTATATTGTCGTCCTAAATATAATTCGTGGTATGATTAATAACCTATAATTTTTTGGAATATCAATTCATTGGCAATCCCAATGCAAGAAAATACAACTCGTCCTGCGGACTCGTTGTATTTTCAGCTTTGGGATTGCAATTCATTAATATTCCAAAAAATTATCGGTAATAATCATACCACTTATTATATTACCCCTGATAATAATATATAATTATCATTAACGAAAAGCTTGACGAAATGTAAGATAGCCCATATATAGTGAACAACTTTCCATCATTACGGGACTGTTCCTGTTCTCAATTCATGACATACAAAAAATAATTCACCTTTTGTACGGTGAAACGGCATAGTCTAAGAGGCCACAACACTAAACCTATAACGGCAGGGCTCCCAAAGGTCATACATTTAATTCGTTATTCCTGTCATAGGAGAACATAAAATGGCCCTGCTGCCATGTCTAAAACCGGTCATTTTTTTTGGTTTCTGTAATGATAAGTCTCCGTATCGTGATTGTTCCTTGAGATAGAGGAGGGGTAGAACTATATAAAAAAGCAGTGCTACCAGCCCCCTGATACGGCTTATCAGTTGCTGCCGAGAGATAAGCGACACCCTCATACCGGGTTTTCTATAATCATCGACCTCCCCGATAAAGCAATGTTCCTCTAAAAGTTCTTCATTTTTTGTGTGAGAAAAACACCTGCCTTTTCCAAACAGTGAAAAACATGGCGGCAGCAGCGTTTAAAAGTCGCTCTCCGTGCAAACGATTTTGCGTTTCAATTCGGTTTTATCAGCAATCGCCCCGGTTTTTTCGATTTGTATTACTGAAATACACCTGCTACTACCACAGACAATAAATTCTAGGAGTCGTTGATTGTTTAAAAATGATAAATCGCAAATTTTGTGCAAGTTTTTTCGATTTTTCAGCCGTTTTCATTGTTGTTCCATACTTTTGTCGTTGATTATTGAAACAAATGATTCTGAGAAGTTTTCAATGATTAATTCGTGAAAAAATGGATTAATATTGAAATTTGGATAAAGGCAAACAAAATGAAGTTTTTCAAATAATTCATTGTTTCTTTCTTCACAAAATTGAAAGTTGTATGCGTGCATTAGTTTACAATTTGAGGGAAAAACAACTTTTCTATACTTATACTATATTTATATTCACTTTTTACGAACCACTCCCCATTTTTCTCATCAAGTATACTGTTAGGATTTATCCTTGGGGTTCGTTGATTAAAACTCCAAACAACACTTTACTTTTATTACAACTCTTCATCACGATACGATACAATACAATCTATTGAACTGCTCCGTCAACGCTCTGTACTAAACGCTCTGTACTAAACGCTTCTATAAACTCTCTCTAATGCAAACTCTATACTTCTACTTCTTCACAAAGCTCTCTCCACTTAGCTCTGAATAACTCTGCTGAATAACTGTCTGTCTAAACTAATAACTAACTCTGCTCTGAATGAAACTGGCTCTAACTAACTTTCTGAATAAAAACTGTCTTGCGAATAAACTGTTGAATAACTAACTCTCCCGCGATGAAGCGTCTCCCGTATATATACCTGCGTATGCCTATGAAGAATCTTCGCGAAGGGCCTCGATGATGTCAAGCGAATTCTCCACACGATTGACGGCTTCCTGGAAAAATGACGTTCACGCTTCGACCCCTCATCTGCGTGTACGATCGTCAGGGCCGGCGCTAGAAGATTGGTAACAATACTTTGGCTTACTATTGCTTCCCAACTATTCGTCATTCGAATCGAGAGGGTATCGAAATCATCATCACAATCGTCGTCAGTTTGAACCGACATAGCCAATATATCGTCTACGATTAGGGGCGTCGGCTGACCAGTATATCAAAGTGGCTGCAGCTTGTCGCGCATCTCCCAACCGTACTCCTCGAAACGGAACGTTACCCAGTTTGGGAAAGTTGCATTCAGCCACATGCTGGTATATCGTACGTAAGAATTTTTGTTTCAGTAAGTACATTTGTGACGTGGACTTTTGCAACGAATCGATTATATTGTCACGAAATGTCCTAGAGCCGGCCCTGACGAGATCGTAAACGCAGATGAGGGGTCGCGTCGTAGCGAACGTCATTTTCCAGGAACCGTTGATAACCGTGGAGAATTCGATAGACATTATCGAGGCCCTTCGAAAAGATTCTTCATAGGCCTACACAGGTATATATACGGGAGAGACTTCGTCGCGGCAAGAGTTAGTTATTCAGAGCTAAGTGGCGAGAGTTATTGAGAGCTAAGTGGAGCAGAGTTTATTCGCGAAGCAGAATTTGTATTAGAGAGAGTTTATCAGAGTGTTCAGTATAGAGCGTTGAAAAGTTCGCGGAGCAGTTTTAGTGATTGTATTGTATTGTGATAGAAAGTTGTAATATAAGTAGTGAAGTGTTGTTTAGTGTTTTAATCAACGCAAGGAAGAATCGTTACAGTGGTGTCAGAAGTTGGATTTTCCAAGGAGTCATCGTAACAATATATTCGTGTTATCCTTCAGAGACGCATAAACATTCAGGAAACGATCGTTTCTTTCTTAGTTCACAAAGGGGCGCACTTTTCCTTTTCGTTAAAATGCATGTAATCACAATCTGTGAAGGCGTGGAATCCGGGCAACGCTCGACATAATTCCGGTTTTAACGCTGTTGCTAATTTAGATGTATATCAAGTTAGCGAGGCACTTTTCGAAATATGGAAAACTAATGATTCCATACTTTGTTGCTATCTTGTTGCTAATTAGTTGCGGAAGAAAAAAATTTTCCTCTGCATTTTTTAAAAAAGAACATGATGTCTCGCTAACTTGACGTCAAGTTAGCAATACAACTTTCTTATTATTGGGTTTTTCATGATTTTGACTAGACCATCAGATTCCTCTAATTATTCGCTAATTAGTTGAGTAGGAAAATCTTTCATTTTATTTTTGTTTAAAAAAATATAATATGATGTCTCTCTAACTTGATATCAACTTTTGTATCCTCGAGTTTTTCATAATTTTCACTAGACCATTAGATTCCTCTAATTATTCGCTAATTAGTTGCGGAGGAAAATATTTCATTTTATTTTCGTTCAAACAAATATATAATATCTCGCATACTTACACGTCAACTTAGAAATACAGCTTTTATATTATTGAGTTTTTCATAATTTTGACTAGGTATATCATTGAATTTCTGCAATTGTTCGCTTATTAGTTGAGGAGGAAACTATTTTTTTTTCTTCTTTTCTTTTATAAAACATACATGGTATCTGAGAGTTAGCGCAGTCGATTACAGATTTGTCCAACGCTTTCGTGGAAGTGTTGTTCATTCATATCTTCATCTCTGGAATTTTTCATATATTTCCGAACAGAATCACTAGGATGATTGTATCGAATGCTTTTATGACTTCTCTAAATGCTGGTGCTGCTTTTGAGAGGTGAAATATAATATATAAATAATTTTTGTGTCTGCTTCTTCGTGAAAGCTTCGTTATTCAATTTCTTCTTTCTTGACGACGTGGTTATCGATTACTTGGAATGATAAGGGGGCGATCTTCCACCGTGACATAAGTTTTGTTGATTAGTAAAAATTCAGTCATATTCTTGCAAATTACAAATTATGCGGTTCCGTTGAAATTTTTAACAGTGTATTTGGTCGTGTGGTAAATAGTTCATCGATAATTTCCTGTGGTAAAAAATGTGTCTTCAACTAAAGGAGCGCTAATGCTCTGCGCGAGGACGGAAACATCGAAATAGGAGAGTTGGGAATTTGGGTTGTTGGCGAATATCAATCACGGGGATAAAATGTAAGTCTAAAATTTCTTATTCAAATCGTTTCACGGATCTCCTAACATTTTCCTCATTAAGACGATAATCATTTGGTTAATGAGTATATGAAAAGCAGGATTATTGTTTAGATTGCATTTATTATTGGATCAACGTGTAATTCATTGGTTACGTGGACGTATCTGAAGGCATTGGGTATTCTGCTCCGGAGGCGTTCCACGAGGCCGGTGATACTATTTTCCTACCAACCAAGATTCTAAAACTAGTATCAGTTGATTTTTGTTGATGTGGAGCTAAGGAAGGAATGTTTATGCTGAAATTGGCAGTTTGGTACATGGTTGAATTTGAGAGCCATTTTAGCCCCACCCAAAAGGAAGGATAAGTACAACTTGCTGCTTTTTTGGTAGTACTGGAACTTTTTTTTGGTGCATGAGATTGGACAATATATTAATCGGAAATTTCCTCAATTACAATCCTCTGAGGTCTGAACTCCCTACTAGTTATTGATTTTAGGGCATATTGCAATCATATACAGTTCGATTATTTTAACTTTACCCATGCGTCATCAATTTACGATCAAAGAAATCACACACCATCTATGTATTATCTCTTTCTCTCAACGGCTTTGTGTCTTCTAAGCAGAAAGTGAGTACACATAAGTCAAACTGTATTGTCACATCTATTTTCTTTCAAAGTTGAAGCTTGCATCTCGTTTTCGAAATGCAGTTACAATATCAATCCTTCTATCCTATGAATATTTTGTAGAATCCAAATTCATTTGAATATTTCTTTTCCAGGAAAACATGTAACCCTGCTATCTTTAAATGATGAACTGAAAAAAAGGGGGATTGTTTCTATGTGCAAATCATCGTTGATAATTTCAATGAAAGAGCTGGGATTCAAATTCAAAAAAGATGATAATCGAAGAGCTTTGTTCTGTTCGAAATCTCTGACTCTAGATTATCATGGAGAAATGAATAGTACAATATGGACATGAAGTATAAAGAATACCACCGTATCACCCAGACTTTAATGTTATTGAATTAATTTGGGCTGATTGTAAGACATACTATAACAAATATATTGGCAGAGATGGATACAGTGACTAAAAAGTATTGAGTTCGTAGCTCGGTTCGTAGAATGAAGCATTAGAGAAGTGCAACGCGGAATGCTGGGCAAAATGTGTGAAACATACGGAATCACTTATAGAACGATAGTATGTACGAGAAAGGCTAAATTCAGACAGATCCGAAATCCTATCGTAGGACGATCCGACAGCTTTCTAATTGGTCCAAATTTGAATTTTCATTCGGCGGGAAGAATTCATCCGAAAGTTTCAACATTTTTCGATGTCGGATGAAGAAAATGCATTCTATCAGATGCAATGCACAATACTAACGGTGTTCTGATTGGTCGTTATTTTAAGCGGGAATCATCTGGTTGAAATGTTGTAATGCTATTCGATGTCGGATGGAGATGAAATAAATTTAACTTTGTCCGATAAATTTACCCACGGAACTCGAAGGACACATATTATATTCTGACAGGAACTTGACGTTGTGGCGGTTTGTAGTGAACGTTGATCGGGGAATACCGAATAACCTAGTATCACTAGACTCTACAAAGTGGTGAAAACCAGGGGAATTTTATAAAAATTTAGATACATCGCAGATTTTAAATTGTCTTGAATATAATTTTTGTTCATTTCAAAATGAAGAAAAAGAATATAGAAATGGGATATTTTCACAATTTATTACAGAATATACAACTCCCATAATGAAAAATATATCTGTTCAAGAAGTCTGCGGAAACTTTCCTCAAATATTGCTCAACGTAGTAGTGCTATAGGGTGACGAGTAGGAAGATTTTCTCATTTTAAAATCACTAAAGAACTATGTGATCTCAAATAACAACATATTCGAAAAAGACTGCATCTGTTCATTATAAATATTCGTCTTTAGATAAATTTTATAGTATCACTATGGATCATCAAATATCATTATCTAGTTAAGTGTTGAGGTAGGTATCTTCCTTGATGAAACATTGAGTTGTGCAAAGCACATGGAACTCCTATGTATTCAAGTCATGTCTGTCATGGATTCTCTGGGGTGGTAGTTTTCTGAATATAAAAAACTGCAATGATACGAATGTATTTTCATTTTCACTTCCACATTACTTCGGAAAATTAAAGAAGTAGGTACCCGTAATTACTGCACTGTAAATGCTATGGATTCTACCTAACCCCATGTCTCATATAGAGGGGCACTTTATTCTTGCATCAAATTGTTTCAATTATTCAACAGCAGCTCTCAAACAGCATTTCAATAAACAACTTTAACGAAAATTCTGTGATATTGAGCCATATAATAGATTACTTCAGCACTAATTCAAATGTTTCGAAAAATACTATTTCTCTTTATGGTCTGTATCAAACTCTATTTCTTAAGTAGCTTGTACATAGTTATATGACTAACCATTACGCCCTAGGGGGTATGAATCGTGCCTGCAAATGACCATCGAATTCAGCATGGATTATTTTGACCAGAGCAAACGTATACTGTGTTTAAACTATAGAAGATATACAATGATCAACATAGAACAATTCAATATCAAAATCGGCTCGGTATAATAATTGTAAAACATATTAAAAACACTGATAGCTGGACGGAATTTTCATTTCTGCAATCCTCAAATATGTCCAATACATTCCTATACAGTAGTAGTCGGGATGTTCTCGTATCTCCTTATTGGATATGATCTCCCTTCCAAATACTATTTGAGAAATAGGTATCCCCTTCTGATGCGAATGATACACACCGCAACACTCATCTGAATTCAAATTGAACCATAAATCATTATGAGCACCGTGGCCATATCTCGTTATTTTGGTCAAGTGATGAGCTTGTCGACCTCCAATGAAAACTATTTCACTGTGCCCTTGGTATCTTATCTGATACCACTTGTTTACACAAAAAAAATTGTTAATTCATCACTGCCATTGCACTCACTCTTCTGCCAAGCCTATCTACGCCGTGGGAGTACTAGTTAAGGACATATGATTTAGCTGATGAATGGCTTCATTATGATATTTTGCACCTCTTCTCTTTTGACTACGTGAAGATCTTAAGGCTCACTTTACTTCAAATATGGAAAATGATCTTCACTCATCAAATATAATTCAATTCATTACGCCCTGAAAAGGCACGATGATTAAATACGAAACACTCGACATTTTTCTTTACTGTACCTGGCCGAAAGACAATTTTGTTTCCTCAAAAGGATGCATATTATCAGATGATGCACATTTGCTACCATCTCACTCGATCATCGTAAAAAAATAATCAACAATGAAAATATTAGGTTATTGTTGTTTATAAGGGACATATTAGCGGAAGGCGAAACTTCGCCAATGGAATTTTGCGAATATCGTGATTCGTGATCACACTGAACAATAAATTCCGGAATTTGCCTAAACGTTGTGACAATTATCCTTCAGAGGATCAAAACCACAGTACACGAAATGAAACCCGAAAAAACAACTCATCATACTTTGTCCGTGAGAATCTTCATGCTAACATATATAAGTGTGTGTATATATATTTATATAAATATATATATATACATATATATATATATATATATATATATATATATATATATATATATATATATATATATATGCATATATGCTGTATGTATGTGCTGGGTAATCGCACGTTAAAAGGTAAGGCCTCGTTGATCCATTGCTCGCACAAGTTTCGACTTCTGAGAGTTGACGTTCGTCAGCTGGTTAACGGAACGAACAATTTTAGAACAATTTAGATTCCTGTTAAGTTGTCACCTCCGTTAAGTTGTTGGGTAGGCGACCTGACCTCCGGGTCAAGGGGCTGTCTGACTGATATAAAATTTGTGAATATATGATGAGGGGAAAGTCCAGAATCCGTTAATCAAAAGAGGGGTAAATATTTATTATTTTGAATTCTGGTAGGAACGGAGAAGGCGTTGTTTCCTCATCATATATAGGCATATACTTGAGATATCTTTTCCGTTGTCGCCTCCTACATCGTTGCCACGTTTCGGACGACACAACGTAAAGTAGGTCTCTAGATCATACAATATTATATAACATTTTGAGCGAACTCACATATAATCCAGTCTATGACCATTTGTATTTATGTATTTATTCCATACAGCTCCGATTTACTCGAAAATTTGGATTTAGGTTCTACTTACCCTCTATTTTAAAATCTACCCTGTGCCGAGGGTTGCTTTTTCCCTAGGGGTGGATGCCCCCCCCTGGGGAGGGGATGAAAAAATTTTCTTTGAAAATAAGTGCGAAGAAATGAATCATTTTTCAAGTCCTTCAAAAAACCTTAATTTTTATTTTTCATGTAAGTTCCTAGCATCAAAATTGAGCGAGATATGCAGAGAATGATGTCGATTCTTATTTTTTCGTTGGAAAAAAATTGTCAAAGTCTCACTCTTTCTTCCACCCTTTTTGAAAAAAAAACGTTGCCACTTCACATTTCACTTCATTTATGTTCTTATCATACGTTCTAAGTGTTTGACCAGTTGAAAGTAATGAGGGAAAATCGTTTTCGTTGTTTAACAAAAAATCTCATTTTCTTCGAAATAACTCGAAAACTATTGATGACACGCAGAATTTTGTAGAGTTCAAAATTGTAGTTTTTTCTTCTGAAAATTTTGGCGTGTTATCTTTCTCTGTAGGATAAAAATGGAGTAAGATATGGCCAGAAAAGTACTTTGCGCGAACACACGTAAGCTTCAACTGGCCATATCTCACTGCATTTTTATCCTACGAAAAAAAAAACTTTCAGAAAAGAAATACCTACAATTTTGTACAAAATATTGCGTGTCATTTATAGTTTTTCATTTGTTTTGTATAAAAGGCCATTTTACGCTCAATTACGAAGATGATTTTCTCTCTTCAAGCTCAATTTTTTTCAAACATAAGTACTTTCAACTGGTCAACCACTCAGAACGTATGGAAAGAACATAAATGAAGTTTATTGTGAAGTGGCAACAATTTTTTTCAAATGGGATGGAAGACAGGGTTATATTTTCACAATTTTCTCCAACGAAAAAATAGGAATCGTCATTATTCTCTTCATAACTCGCTCAGTTTTGATATTATGGACTTCCATGAGAAATAAAAATTGAGGCCTTTCAAAGGACTTAAAAATGGGTTCAATGAGATTTTCCCGAAAAATGCATTGGTTTTTGGTCATTGTACGTAGAAACTTTTCATTTTGGCAATACCAATCATTTTTCAACAAGCAATAATTTCGTTTGTATTGGGTCTGCATACATCATGAAGACATGATTACCTTTGTGAAACCTAGAGTATTGCTCACCGATTGAATGCATATTTCTCAAGTTATCGTCAAGAAAGAATCTGGAAAAAACTTCTTGAAAGAAAAGTTGCTTTGAATAAGTCAATATATCGATTTCCGCACTTATTTTCGAAGAAAAATGTTTCACCCCCCAAGAAGGGGTGGCATCCACCATAGGGCAGATTTTGAAATAGAGGGTAAGTAAAACCTAAATCCAAATTTTTATACAAATTGGTACTGTATGGGATAAATACACAGTTTACACATTTTTTACCATCATAGACTGGAGTAGGTGGAATATCTTCAATGGAATGCCCTCAGCTATCACAAGAAGATACATTGGAATATTATTCTTTTCTGAATTTACAAAAACTGCTATCTCGATGAAATTTTTCTTTAATGTGTTCACAATGTTCTTGAAACCATTTACTGAAAATGAAATTATTATCCTTATTGAGAAATAAATTGAAAAATAAGAAATCCTCTGGAGCAGATGATATTCATAAGTACATCTTGAAAATAATTCTTCCAACGATAATAAAACCATTAACATATCTGATTAATCTGGCATTTGTAAAAGGTGTATTTTCGCAAGAAATGAAAATCGGAAAAGTGACTCCTATTTTCAAGAAAAGTGACTCCTATTTTCAAGAAAAGTAACGCGAACTTAATGGAAAATTATCGTCCAGTACAGTACCATTTGGACTATCAAAGATATTCTAATATGCATTTTTGGACCGAATTTACACAAAATATTAATTAACACACAGCATGGCTTTCGTGCAGAAAAATCAACTAATACTGCTATTTTTTCATTATGTAGTGAGGTAATTAGATATATTGAGGCAGGTGGATGCCCAGCGGCGATTTTCTGTGATTTGAGTCAGGCATTCGACTGCGTCGATCATGAAAAACTTTTACTGAAATTGGAAAGGTATGGGCTAAGAGGTGTCTCTCTCAACTGGATATCCTCATTTCTTGAAGGTAGGAGTTAATATGTATCTCTTCAGTGTACGGTCAATAATGAAATCCAGAGTATAAATTCTGAGCCTTCAAGCGTAGGTATGGGTGTACCTGAAGGGTCCGTTCTGGGCCCGATCTTTTTTATACTATAAACAATATATATAATATATAAACCATTATAGACTCTGCTGTTTCTGAAGTTCATTATACAGTTTATGCTGACGACATTTCCATGATCATCTCGGCACCAGATGACGAAATATTGAAAGACAAATGTGCTTCTGCAGTTGAACAAATATCAGATTTTTTTAATTAACATGATTTGTTTTTTAATTCGGAAAAAACAAATATTATTCGTTTTCATTATAGACAAAATAGGATAGAAGACTTGAATGAAAGCGTTAAATTCCAGAGTATTCTTCTTGACGAAAACTTGAGCTGGAATGCTCATTGCCAACATCTAATTTCTAAGCTTAACTCAAAGAAATTTCTAGTTATGAATCTGCGGACAGTTTTAACTACCACTCAACTAATGAGCATTTATTATACTCAAGTTGATTCAAGACTGAGGTATGGTGTCTGCTTCTGGGGTGGGTCTTCCATGTCTTATGATGTATTCATTGCTCGAAAACGCATTATACGGTGTATTGCAAGTGTCTCAAGGCGAGAACCTTGCAGACAAATTTTCAAAAATTATCACATCTTGACACTTACATCAGTTTATATATTTGAAATATGCACTTACATTTTCAAACACCAAACACATTTCAAAATGAACAAAAGTGTTCATCACCATGACACTAGAACAAAAAATAGATTTCATGTACCATATGCAACACTAAGAGTGACTTCATTTGCACCAGAATACATTGGAATAAAAATAAATAAAGAACGTAACTTTGTGATGTTTAAGAGAAATTCGAAAAGTATTTCGATTCAACAATGTTTTTATTCATTGAATGAATTTTTAGATTAGATAAGTAGGGTATTTTAGTTTTAAGGTGATGTTTCTACTTGTAGGTTTCTTATACTCTGTCTTCATTTTTTACTTCTTTTATTGACTATTCCTATGCAATGTATATTGTCTACATGGAAAAATAAAGTATTATTATTATTATTGAGTATTTAAGACTAAAGCAGAAAAAATGAAACGTACGGAATCATACGGAGTATTCCCAACTGACCAGTAACTTTTTGTTTATTAAAATGAATATGTTTGTTTGTTCCTTTGTTTGTATGTCTCTAATAGACTCGAAAACTGCCGAATTCGATTGTCTGAAATTAATGGAATATTTTCGAGAAAGGTTGGTTGGGTGGCAGGATTTTTTTTTAACAATTGTTTTCTTTCGAATTTGATTAAATTATCCTTAGGGGCTCTGTAACAATGAATTTCCATAAATATACCTCTCACAAAACTTTTATGATTATCATTATTTCTATTTTACGAGAAATGATGAAATCCTAATCAAATTACTCACAGAAAAAGAAGTTTTTCCTTGTTTAACTTATCACTTTATCAAAAACCATCAGACATATTAGACACAATTAAAAAAAAACATTGCAATAACAAAATTTTTATAGACAAACAACCAACACAAACGACATGAAACAAACGAATAACTTCATGTATGATTCCTATAACGTGGTGTTTGTTTTTATCAATGACAGAAAGAATGGGACTAGAAATGGGGGGAATTATTTAGGTATTTTAATGATCAAGTTGAAATGTGCGGTATTCAGGCCATCGACATCCCTTCTAGTGTTGACACTATCGTGTTTGAGAGTTTGAGGATATGCATCATCTCGCTTAAAAGTCATTTGGATGAAATAAATATGGTTGAACATCTAGAATAGTTGGATGATCAAAATCAATCATGTGTCTATGCTCCCCTTATATTCTACGAGGGCTGTGCGGTTTTTCATATTTATTTTCTTAGAGTGTCTCATGTGTTCTAAAATTCGTATTTCAAGATACCGTCCTGTTTGACCAATAGGTCAAACAGGGCGGTATCTGGACAGCTTCCACGATTCAATTTGTACATTATGTTGGGTTGCATGTCTTGTGGTGTTTAATTTTTTTGTTTTGAGAAAAAGTTCTTTTCAACTGTATCTTCATTTGAGAAAGACACTTTCATTTGTTCGTTACTAAGTAGCATTCCAAGTTTTTCAGATGAGTTTTCCATGAATGAATAATTCAGCGTTATCGGATAGATGGAGCCATTCATTTGTTTCATGTCGTTTATGTTGGTTGTTCGTCTCTGAAAATATTGTTGTTGAGTTTTTTTTTCAATTATGTATATGAGTGATATGTCCGTTTGTTTTTGAAATGTTTATGAGGTTGAAACGAAAAAAAAAACCTTTTTCGGTGAGTATTTTGATTGAGAATCCATCAATTCTTCGTTAAATTGAAACTTTAATTATTGTGGGAGGTATATTTATAGAAATTCATCGTTACAGAGCCTAGATAAAACTTATTGAATTCGAAACGTCAGCAAGGAAACAATTGATTTTTTTTATAAAAATTGATCTTATTACCCAACCAACCTGTCTCGAAAATGATTATTAGATCACTGAACCAGTCAAATGTTTACGGAATATGTTCGACAGATTATGGGGATTTTTGAAGTACTCCGAGCCATTTTCATCAAGATGGCAGATCCAAGATGGCGAACGAGTTCCGTAATTATGGTTCGATTCGATTCAAAATTGGAACGAAACGGAAAAGCATGCGTTGCAATGAATATGAAGAAAAAAGTCATTAATATAATCACCGGCTCTGGAAACCGAAATAAAACCGGACCCTATTCATATAGCTTGGCAGCCATACTGATCACTATCATTACTCAAAAAAACATTCATGATACAATTCATGAAACTTCTTTTGAAATGATTTTTGAATGATAAATATTTTTCATACATTCACCATTTCAAAAACGGACTGAAGAAAATAAAATATTTTTCCTAGCCCCATAAAGATTTATATCTGTATAAAGATTCCTTGAATGAAAAACGTGAGGGTGCATGCACATGTTGTATTATACATTGCAGGCACCCCACGTTTTTTGTTGAAGGAATCTGTATGGGAATTGAGAAAATCCATTATTACTTTTTAGTCTGTCTTAAAAACATGGAAACTCCCACATACCAATTTTGAATGGAATCGAACAATAATCACAAAATTCGTAGTCCCCGACCCCGAAAGCCCCCACACACCAATTTTGAATAGAATCGAACCATATTCACAAAAATCGGTCGCTATCATAGAGTAACAATTTCTTTTTACCCAGATACAAATTTTGTAATGCATTGTCAGCCACTTCTGAGCTGATGGCCAAATTTCTAGTATCTAGCTCATCGGGAAGTTAGTTTGAGATCGATCACAAAATTTCACTCGAATAATTATATGTAATAAAAACATGGTGATTAAATATCAGAGGATATTTTTGGAGAAATATGGCGTAATGAATTGGCACCAGAATTATGAACACTTGACAAATTTCAAGTCAATAGGACAACTAAAAGTGGGTCAAATGTCACTTTTAATATTTCCCAGGTAACAGGTAGGTAGAGAGAGAAACCGATGAACCGAGAAATATGTCAAAAAAAAGCAAGTCAAGAAAGCAATATGGTCGTGGAATTTACTCATCTGTAATTTGGTGCTGTCATCTCTATTTATAGTGAAACGGTGTTGATGTTGTTGTTGTTCGTTTTCGTCAACCAGCTGACGAACGTCAACCCTCAGAAGTCGAAACTTGTGCGAGCAATGGATCAACGAGGCCTTACCTTTTAACGTGCGATTACCCAGCACGGTGGCCCGGCCTTCCGCTTGATAGGCAGATATGCTAACCACTACACTACCGAGACCTATATTGAAAATATTTACTGAAATTGATATCAATTTTTTTCTTCTCCTGAAGATGCTTACCTTGTTAGCGAAACGCGCGTCGAGTGCAAAAATATCATTTTGATGTTAGGGTAATTGATCTCTAGTTTCAACTTTTACACCAAAGGTTCCAATCTCATCGTTTATACCTCATACAACTTTTGCAAACATTACTATTATAACTTTTATTACCATCACCATTCGACTGATAATTGTGATAAAAACTCTCATTATTTTCCACTCCTGAATTTCCAAAATTCTTAGTTTTGAATGAATTATGTGAAAAACTAAGGGCTTGAACCTCTGTCACCTTTCAAATTTTCGACTATCACCACTGTTGACCTCAGAACGACTTTGTGATTGAATTGTTTTTATATGCTCCCTCGTTACTTTTGACTATCAAATTTGTAACCAGACGCTAACGTTCTTAGCTGAGTTGAATAAATTTCGAATCGTTATCCAATATTATGCCTATGCTTGAAAAGGTAAAGGTAGCGAATACGGTAACCTCACCGAGTTTCTTGAAATTTGCACAGATGATTCAGAACACTATAAAATCATCATAACCATCGAAATTTTTGTGCGGAAACCATACCTTTGGAAGTTATGACTTTTTTAGTGAAAAAAAAGGTTTTTGCGAAATGTCACTCTTGAAAAACTTCTATGTTTCAAAAACAATATTTTTGCGAATCTTAAAGTATTCTTAAAATTTCTTCACTAATTCTTCGAAAGAAGCTTTTGTTCCCAATTTGAAAGTTTCATTAGACCTCTAAGGCTTCATCACCGCTGATACTCAGGAATATAGATTAGATTAAATTCGACTTTCTCGATTTCTCAGAAGCGATGAGGTAGTTTTTCAACTTCTTGTACTATTCCGGTTCTCTTCTATATTTCCATTTGACCGTTATTCTGATGGTGACTCCAATTCCATATAGGGTTCCTGGGGTTCCTATTTTAATCCTGACACCATGCACTATTTGGAATAAACTTTATGAGAAATATGCTGAGGTTTAGTCGAGGCATTTTATTTGACAATTTTTTGACAATGCTGCGTATTTTGTGGTTTTTGTATTACAGTATGTTCACCTACACAACAAAAGGAGTGAATCTCTAAGCTCCAGCAGAAATGGATATTTTCTCAAGGTGTACTAAAGGTTCGTGCATTGAGAAGGATGAATCTTCTTCATTGAAATGGAAGCTAGGACGCATTCTAGAAGTAGATATTGGAAAGGATACGGGTGTAAAAACAGAAACGCTCTGACAATTGGGCAACAGTGTACGCCTGAAGTGAATTTGTTGATTCTTGCTTCTGCTGAGCACGTAACAAGATACAAATTCGCATCCAATGTGCGAAGGTCTAAAACATTTCGAAAGCTTTGTAGGACGATTTTTACTATTTATACTACCAATTACAGAATGTGCAAACCAAATAATGAGAAGATTAAAATAATAATTTCAGTTAGGTGGTTTGTTTCACCACATTTTTTTTTCATTAATGCCAATTGAATTTCTCGATATGTTCCAGGCCTACCAGGTTTACCAACCGGAGTTACGATGCGTGAAAAGAAGAGTGGTGCCCTATCTAGAATGCAGAAGCTCAGGAAGAGGTTGTCACACTCCTTCGGACGATTATGTGAGTAATATTCTGATTTCAAGCACAGGTAGACTAAATGCGGGTGGGGATATATGTGGCAATAACCTCCCTCTCAAAAACATTAACGTGGTCACAAATGCTATCTCGGCTCGACTATTTCCAACACAGAAAAATTGCTACTCAGTGAGTGTTAGGAATTCCTTTTTTTCACTCTCAGTCGAAAGAGAATTCAAGATCAAATAATACCATTCGACTATTCCGACAATGCCTACTTTTCACCGAATCTTTCGGGAACGTACACTTCCATTGGTACTTTTATCTAAATGATATCGAGTTTCAGTCATCAGAATATTTTCCAATTTGAGAACTATAAGGAAGAATGAACTTCTAAGAAGTTGGATAGTTATTTTTATATTACCAAATTATTTATTCGACCCTCAATAAGCTTTGGATTTTCTTATTGAATATCATGAAAAGGTGTTTTTCACCATGCTAAAACTGAATACAAGAACGCTCCTCGCTTCTCTACCTTCCTGCCTGATTCGTGCGGAAGGAAGAAACAGTAAACGAAACGAAGTTACTCACTCTATTGACCTGCTTTGTCTTGAAATTTATCGATTGAGAACCTGATTTCTGCTACAATCCAAAGTTATAGATGATAATAAGGTTCATTGGCCTAATCGTATTACGAAACATACAATATATAGAAATGGTAATAAAAGGCAAATGAACGAAGAATCACTGTAACAGTAATGAAAAATTTACGAATGTATTGAGTTTAATCTCTTCGGAAAGTTCAAATAGCTGATATTGGTTTGGTGGTATTGCTTTCTTTGTGTGTTGTGAAATCATTTTACCGACACTAGAAAGCTAATAAACCTGTTGTCTCGTATAAAGAAGCAACAGGATAAAAATATCAGAAATCTCTGAGACCCGTTGAAGATTACCTTCCGCACTCTCCCAGCTATACTTTTTCAAATGGTAACATACCATTTGCGATACATTATTTGGAAGATTTCATTGGGTGAAGTTTCCCCCACATATTTCAGATCATTTGATTTGATCAATGCGTGTGTTTGTGTGCTTGTATGTTTGGGTGCGCGCTCGCCGGTGTGTATTTGTTAGTGTGTGTGTGTGTGGTTTGTGTTTTTCTGCTCGTGTGCGTGCGTGCGTAGGTGGGAGCGCGCGCGAGTGGTTTGTGCTTTTGTTTGTCTGCTTGTGTGTGCGTACGCGCCCCTTCACCTTGCCTTTGACCCCTATCCCAGTGGGGTCGGTTGTGGGGGGTCTAGTATCAGGAACCAAAATTAGGACGGCTGCAAGCTGGTTAGCTCATCACACCCACAGCAGACACCAGGAGAAAGAGGCTTTTTTTAGTGTTCGTCTCAACTGCTGGTCCGATTTTGCATCCTGAGCTCAAGAAAGTGATGGCGCTACTTATCAGGAACTATTCAGATGTTGTGTAGCCTTCCCTGCTCATTTTTCACTATGAACTTCATTACTATTGTTGTAATTATTATTCGTCTTCGGAATTCACCTAGTCAGTCAGTCACCTAGTGGGACCGACCCAGTGGGCGAACGTACCAGTAACGTTAATCAATGAGCACTCCTCGCACTGCGGGGTAAGTAATCACTGGCTCCGGCAATCGTGAAGCCTGATAACTGTAAAGAAACAAGAATAACGGCCTTCGAACGACCGAGATCTCTGCCGCTTGTCGGCATGGCAGTATGGTCTTGATTTCCGAGAGTAGCGTTGATTTTGAACCACCGAGAATGTATATAATCAGCACCCTTGATCTGAAAGAATTGCCCAAGTGAAGCCTGCCGAGTTTGTAGAGTGAATCCTGATACTTTGTTTTTCTGTCTTATTTCGGAGGGAAATAGAGTTTCAAAAATTTCGGCACCTTTCATTTTCCACAACGGACTCAATGTCATAAAGCACTTGTAAAGACGCGTTAAGGCGATGACCCGCATTCAATGAACAAGATGACGCCAAATGCATCAAAGTTTCGGGCGCCTGTTGGTAGGCCCTGCATCCAGTATCAGGGACTCCTATATACATCATACGGCTTCGGCACGTCATGATAAACCTTTAAGACTCCGACTTCGAATCACCTGACCCGAGGGAAGACAAATGTCAGCTCAACAGTCAAGCCATTATCCTCGATGTTCCCACAGAAGACTTCATGCGTGGTCTTGTCTGTATGTAGACAGCAGCATCTTCTGCAGCTCTGCTGTGAGGTTTTTCCCGTGCTGGCTCCAACTCGGTGACAGAGAATACACATTTGTCATTTCCGAATTCTAGACAGACAGCATGCGTTAACTCCTTCACCAGATTAAGGGATTGCTGTAAGTTTATTTTCCAGAGGCATAGAGTTCAAGGTCATACATATAAAAAATTGAAAACCTCATGCCTACGGTCTCCGGGGGGTGCAGCAGTTATTTCCTTCCATCTTTCTGAGCGCAACGGGCAATGGCATCACTGAGATGCAGGAAAGGAGAGGACTCAGGGATCTCTGTTTCAACTTCGCTTCCACGAGTCCTCCAGAGGGTCATCAGTTCTCTGATGCATCTCACTATTTGATCGGATACCGGGAGGCACTCTAGCGAGTACAACAGCCCATGTGATCTATCGCCCACAAAAATATTCCGCTAATACTGCACCTGCGTGGTACATATACCGATCAGTAAGTCCCCCCTGAGGCCCGCCGAACCTCTCTTTGACACTTTTTTGCTCGTATATCCGCTAGAAAACCGTGCCAAGTGCGTCGAGAGTTCGCATGGACAAGATGCGCGTGAACATCTCGTAACACGTGTTCAAGCATGCTATCGGTCTGTAATTCTTGGGGTCTGACAAATATCCGTTCTTCGAGATCAACACGGTTCACCCCTAGGAAAACTTATCAGTAATGTGAATCACAATGTTACGATATCTGTGGGTTTGTTTATCTAAATAATAATCAGCATTAAACTACTTTTATTAAATTCACTATGAAATACAACTACTACACTGCTCACAAATCACCCAGACTGATTTGTGACGTCACTCCAGAGTACCCATATAAAAAATAGTTATAAATAGTTATCAACATATAAATTAATATTTTAGCTATTTGAACACTCTCTGTCAGGTGTATTAGGATTGCTACGATGAATGCAGCCAGCTGCTTAGGAGTTCAGGACAGTGGTCAGCCTGTTGTTATGGCCGAAAGCTGCTTTCGCTTCAGAGACTACCACACTTATACAGAATAAATGGCTATGAAGAGTTACAGGAATAGATGGCTTGGAGTATGGAAAGAATCCCATGAAGAAAGCCAGGCGACGGAACCATAAGAAACCAAGCAGGTGGATCTATTGACTTTCACAGTCGTTTGTTTATTCGGAGAATAACACCCTGAAGAATGAGAATGAACATTTATAAAAATATACCGGATAGAAGAAATATAGTTGATACATTCATTTACAAACCTCTTAGTCGAGGGTGTTTCCAGTAACAGATGGTAAGTGACGGGTCCCAGTGTACAATGATTCCAATAACGAAACGGTTCTGACGGAAGTTGGCGGTGGAGTTGGTCCAAACAAATTAATATTCAGTTTCATCAAACCAGTTCCACATCCTTTGCAAGTTGTTCAGTTTCTTCAAGCCCGCTCAGTGTCACCTCCTGCGCAAGTTGTTCATTACCACATCCTTTTCAAGGGGATAAAATGAATACTTGGAACTTTCATAATGCATATTTTTGGCAAACAAGCAGTGATAGATCTATGATATGGCAATTCCTAAAAATACATCTAACGCTTCGTTGAAAGCGTCTAACGCTTCGTTGAAAACGTCTAGCGCATCGTCAAAAATGTTTAACACTTCGTTCAAATCGTCTGACGTTTTATCAAAACCTTATCACGCAATAGCGATCGGTGGTTACATTACAACATTTGTATCAGTGATGCGAAAATTGTCTAGCTTGAAATATGGATTTCCAAAAATTCACAAAGTATAACTGATGCCAAGTCCATACTTCAAACCTTTAAACTTTCACCTCAAATACTATGCAAATATCAATATTCGCAAATACTATGCAAATATTGATTGCTCACATGATGATAACTTTTACCAGAAAGTCCGTTTCCACATCACCCTCGAGGTAGAACCACTGATGCGTTATCTTTATTTAAAGAGGAAGCCTCCCCAAATGGCCTATCATAACCAACTAGTGAATCTTTACTAGAAATTATCCATCAAGTGAATAGAAATAGTCGATTTCGAAAAATATCTCTCTTTTTTAACTAATATATTTATAACATATCCATTAAATTTTCTTCGATCAAATAGCTCCCCCATGGTAGAGTCTCATCCGAGTTTAGTATGTTTGAATTTCAACGCACGGTGAATTTTTTTTTCAGAACCAATCCATTTGCCAAGGCCTGCTTCAATGCTCTGAAATGTATTATATATTTTTTCTTTGGTTGTAACGTAGCCATCAACTTCGTGAGCTGTTTAGCTTTCACTGGAGGTTTTCTTTTCTTAGGGCAAATATGTTCAGGACAGAATGGAATATCTTTTTGTTTATCATGCAAGTGTTGTAGACATTCCAAATCGACTTCGAGGATATATCCTTCATCGGCATCGGGATGGTAGAGACGTCAATATTCACATCAACACATCCGAACCCTACATAAGGTAAGCACTGACTCATTGCCCATCCATACTGATTATTAACGTCAGCTGGTAAGTTGAGGGTTTGGTTGGATCATAATGGGGCAGGTATTTGTTGTTTGCATGAGCGCGACGTTTGGAACGAACTTGACTCAGACCTCGTCGAATGTCTCGCTCGACAAACAAAAACATATCTGCATCAGTGAGAAGTTCCAAGTCTTGCATAGTATGTTTCAGCATTGCATCCTACGTAAACCCTGGTAGAATGAAATAATGAGCAGGATCAATATCAAACGTTTCATGACAACTCGATCGGAACTAGTCAATGTAGGTCAATGTGTTCCCCCAAGTTTTCTCATCGAAATGTATTCCATACAAGTTTTGCTCTAAGATAATGTCTACGGGCACAGGGTTTATTTTCCAACTGATTATAGAATGCTTCAATAGATGCTAAACGGTCTTCCCCGAATCGATCAAAGGAGTCGCAGTAGTCATAGGGAAACATCCCTTTTTTAATATCATTTTGAAAAGGTCTTCGGAGAGTTCAGATAACTGATATTTCAGATTTGGAAATTTCGGTAAATACGATACTAATTTATCGAGCGGAAGCTATCTATAAAACGTTAGTTAATTCGATTTTCATCAGAGTGTTTGGTGAAGGAGATATATATTCCTTGGTGATTACTAGCAGCTCAACTTTTCCAGCCACTCTATTGACAATATCATCAATAATTGAGTGTGCTTCATAACCACAGATTATGGAAAACAACAGGAACAGTATTATGGTCCTTGAAGTTGATATTGCACCTTTCATGAGCAGCTCCCCGAGAATTAACCTCGTGTATGAGGTGGTTATGATTTCGAAATTTCTTATCTTCTGATGTGAACGGTTTCTGATATGTGACCACTTGAGGCTTTTCTAAACTCCATTTCCTGATCGATATTGATGTCATAGACACATCTTCGACACGCTGGTTGATCTCATCAGCAAACCATTGCATACAATCGAGATCTCGATAAGAACGGTACAATGAGATGGGGTCATCGTAGCTATACTTGAGGTAAACAATGAATGGTACCGTCTCATTCTTGTAGGTTTTGAAGTTCATTGTTTGTTTTGATTGCTGTCTCATTGATGTTCTTACAACCCATGATGTGACTATCGAGCTTTTCTGAGGTTATTATACTTCATAACTATGAGGTCAGCGATTGCAGAAGAACTTTTGACCATTATGTTCACTTTGTTCTTTGGAGAGCAATCTCGACAATTCTTTTATCCAAACAAAATAATATTCCGTTGAAGCATCATCATAGTTATCTTGCACTAGGAGCAGATTTATATTTATGTTGCTTTTTTTCGTCAAGAATGTTGAAACAGTTTCAGTTCTTTTCCAACACATAAACGTTGATTGAGTTTTTTTTTTCGACTCCCGGTATTTGGAGAAAGTTCATCGGGAACTGTATACCTTTCAGCTCTAGAACCAAGGAATAATTCTAATAAGGTAATGTGCGTGTTGGGTTTTTTCCTTCTGAAGCTGAATGAAGCGCTAATATAACTGCCCACGCAAAACATCCCTGGTCATCGTTTTCGACATCAATACATGCCCTTTTTCCCTTTATCTGAGAGGGCAGCTCGATATAGGAAGAGCCAATCTGAGGGATGAATTAATATTCACCCATTAAGATTGCCCATTTTCTCCAATGCCCATCTACTATCATGTTCTTGGAATATCCTAGCTCCCGTATGATTGGTTCCTCAACTTTATTTTCGAATAATTTCCCCAGAATGGTATCACGATAGATAGGAGCATTCGACGTGGTGAAGTATTTAACTTCTCTGAAAAGTTTACCCTTGACGATCTTAAATTCACCTCCAAAAACTTGTACTTCTACTGCTGCATCTTTCTTCAGGACTTTTTGAATCCGTCTTTCGAAGAGTGCTTTGCAGTCATTCAATAATGCTCCACGATCTATGTGTTCGAGGTTGGAAATAACACCAGTCTTGATTCTACCAAATGCAGTGTCGGTGTCATCCCAATGCACACGTTCTTTTGCTCCTTCTGGTCGTGTTTTCAAGCATGCCCCCTTCTTCAACTTCAGCTGATTCTTCATCGTCAACACATTCTTCAAACAGGTTTTCAGGTGCTGCTTCTCTCCCATACAAGTTGCTTTCTTCAATGCATTTCTAATACCATGCATCCCTTTCGCATATTCATGTGAACCCTCTGCGATAATTTTCTCATCATTAGGAGCAATGAATGACTCCTAGGATGAAAGCAAATCGCTGAACTTTTTTTTTCGATAACTGTAATTACAAAGATGAGATGTTGAACGTTCAACTTTCCTGGGTAGACTGACAAAATTCAACAACGTGGTATTGTCTAAAGCGGCTCGTTGAATTACAAAAATTTTGGGCTGAAAACAAACCTTCTGTGGGCCGATCCATTTCAACGCCAAATTGCTCTGGCTCGTGGGTCACTGGCCGCTTTGACATCGCTAAGGTAGAGCTCTGTGACCGTATCACAAAGATACCTTCTTCCTCGATGTATTTACAAAGAAATACTGTTATCAAGGTTGGAAATTTTCCAGGCAAAAGGCCTGAAACACGCGCAACCACCTGCACTCTGCGCGCTCGCGACCTGAACAGATTGATATGAATATTTCTCGGATTTTCAGCAAGTTCCCTATCAGATATCTAATACTGACCGTCCTGATTCCGCACCCAGCCACCACGTTGGTGCGATGGCCGGACTGGGGGGTCACTACGAGCCCTGCTTCTGATCGACAACCAAAAATTCGCGAGCAAAGCCCCGACCTATCACCGCGACCGCCTGTTTGGCGTTCCGATGCCAGAGGTGCGTTTTTAGCAGCAACTCTGCAGTGCAATGGTTTATCAGCGTAGATAAACCCTACAATAGTTAGTTGGCGTCTCCGGAGCGAGCAACCCTTTCGACGGGGTAAGGGTGGAGGGCCCAGAGCTTCCGACGTCTCTGCACGGCTCTTACCCAGGCTCAGGTAAGATGCCGTCACATGAAAGTCTTGGAGACCGTGCAGAGAATGGCTTCTTTTCGAGGTCAAAATACAGTCAAATATAATGAGGCGGTGCAATGCACTTCATTAAACGGGCTCTGTCAAATATGGCTTTCCAAAGACCAGGATATGGAATCTAGTTCCGACAGGAACTATTTGTTATCTGCTTCGTTGAGTTCCGTCAGGAACTTTATTTCTGCTATTTCGGTGAGTTCCGAAAGGAACTATTGTTCAGCCTCTGTTGAGATGCACTACGAATTCATATTGGAAGTTGATCGCGCCCTGCAATCAACGATAGCAAAACCCCTCATGGAAGTATTCGTCTTATAGTTATTCAATACAACCAGCTTGTTTTCATTCAGGAATAATTGTTTTCCCTCGCTAAGGAAATATTTTGAAATCAGCTTCTCAAATTTCTAAAGTATCGGAATATGCACTCCTGTGCTCCCGCCTCTCAAGTGCGCTGAAAGTCGTGCTCGACTCTCTGTAGCGTGCTGTCGATTCTGAAAATGCGTCCGCTTATCTAGGCACGTCTCGCGTTCTAACATTCTCCGTCCGTCTCGACCGCACGCGGCGATTGGTCAGGCGTCGGGTAACTAGCCCGGCGCCGGAATGAAGTTTTTTGCAATAATATTCCTAATAATGCTGTATGTTAACACCCACCTCACCTAAATAAGAATACTCCCCAGAGGTAGGTTTCAACTATCGGGATTACTAGGGCATACCCTAAAGAGGGCTTTTTAGTGGGCACGATGTGCCTTTATTTGGTTTTTTTCTTACTCTGAAAGCTTAATCTAAATATATACAAAAACCCCAAAGGCACGGGCCGTTTCAACTACAATATTTCCTTAAATCTAATACAAGTGTCTAAAATCGTCTCTGCGATACGAACAATTTATTTACCCGTACACATCCACGGGTGGTATCCTTGTCAAGAAGAAACCGGCGACGGGCACTGAACCCAACTCGCTCAGCTCCTTCGACCCTACCTTCTATTGCGATCTATCCACGCCGGAAACCGCGCAAAACAAAGTTGCGGCTATGGTCGCGGCGCAGGCCGGGAATCAAGATGATTTTGCCCAGCTCGCGGCGGTGGTGCAGCGCGCAGGTGGTCCACGTGAATCACGCGTTCTAGCCCTCCACGGTTAACTAAATATGTTGTTTCGCCAAGGCGACGAATGACTCTCGGCATTGCGACATAATTCCCATTGCCCGGGTTCAAATTGTGTAGTAATATTATTCCTACTGGGATAATGCTTTTCTCGATACGCCGTCGAGGCAGTATTTGCTTGTTCTACCCGCTCTTGGCGGTTTTGATTTATATTTCCACGTCTTCGACGTTGCGGTGGTATAGTTAATTCCCCAGGACGTGGAATTTCATATCCTAACAAGAGATTAGAGGGAGTCAGGTTTGTAGCTGCATTTATACGAGTTCTGAGATTGAAAATGATGTCCGGTAAACAGGATTCCCACTGGTTTTCAGGTCCATTTAATGAGGCCGCCCGGAGCATATTTTTCGCCTCCTGAACCCTTCTCTCAACTGGGTTAGGCTGTTGGTGGTGCGCAGTGCTCAAGCGAATTTCTATATGATTCCGTTCACAGAATCTGGACCACTTGTTTTCATTAAACAGGGCCGCACTGTCTGAAATTATACTTGCCAGGTACCCTCAACGATTGCAAACCTCGTTAACCATGAAGTCTATGACTGTTCCAGCTTGAACGTTGGGTGCACAACGTGCCTCTACCCATTTGCTGAAACAATCAGTTCAGTTGCTATCATCACGTACTCGTTTCCTGCCGGACTCGTGGGGTACGGCCCGAGCACATTTACAGAGATAATTTCCCATGGCCTATTGGGTGCGTTCGGTCTGAGATTTGCCGGAACTTGACGCCTAGCTCCCTTAGTGTTGGCACACGTTGGGCATGATCCGACGAAATCTGCGACTTGCCTTCTCAGATTCGACAGATTTGACCAGTAAAAGTTTCTCTGGATTTGCGCGACGGTCTCGTCAGCCCCAGGATGTCCGGTCTGGTTATGGAACTTCTCTATTATTATCCACCAGTTTCTACGCGGAACAAGCACCCGCTTGAGATCCTGCTGGGGACCACAAAAAATATAAAAGTCCATCTTCCAGAAAGAAATCATTAACGATCCGTTTTCCATAGTCTGTCTGTTCATCTTGTTGTGCAGCTCGTTCGATTCTCTCTCTGAACCGCCTGAAACTGTCGCTCTCTCTCTGAACCGCCTGACACTGTCGCTCTCTCTCTGAGCCTGTACAATGTCATCATAAAACGTCTGTGCTTGCATTAGCACATCTCCATCGTAATGACATTGTACGAAATCGAACTCAGAGAAGAGTCCCACCAACTGCTCAACACCCTGGTTTAGTGACTCAATGAGTGGAAAAAACATTTTTTCCACGTCTCCAGAAATATCGACTCGAGTGGGCACATCCTCCGGGTTTCGGGACAAGAAGTCCGGAAGCTCGTTGAGCCTTCCCGGGACGTGCACCACGTCGACGTCGTACTCCTGGAGAAGGAGCGACCACCTCGTCAATTTCGCCCGATCGTCCCTCATCCGGTCAAGCCAGGTGAGTGCCGAGCTAACAGTGAGCAGAGTGAAACGGCCATCCTGCAAAAAGTGGCGATATTTACGTATCGACCAAACAATTGCAAGACATTCAATTTTGTTTGTGTGATTCCGGCGTTCGGCAGCATTTAGTTTAGCAGAACTGTACGCTATAACCCTGCGAACACCATCAGGCCGTCGCTGAAAGCAAGACTTTCGATTTCGTTTATGTGATACCAGCGTTCGGTAGCGTTCAGTTTAGCAGAACTGTACGCTATAACCCTGCGACCACCATCAGGCCGTCGCTGAAATAGGTCAGCGCCAAGGCCAACATAGCTCGCCTCTGTCTGCAGAAAATATGGTAATTTACTCTCAGGACAAGCCAATTCCAGTGGCTTGGACACTAATCGCTTGATTTCTTGAAAGCTACGCTTCCGGTGTCCACTCAAAACGTTTGGTTTTATTGACTAAGTCTGAAAAGGGGGCTGTGATCTCAGCAAATCGGGAAATGAACTCTCTGAGCCAACCAGCTGTGCCCAGGAATGCACGTACTTGCTTCACTGTCTTCGGCGTAGCGAATTCCTACGGCTCTTACCCAGGCTCAGGTAAGATGCTGTCACATAAAAGTCTTGGAGACCGTGCAAAGAATGGCTTCTTCATGAGGTCAAAATACAGTCAAATATAATGGAGCGGTGCAATGCACTTTATTAAACGGGCACCGTCAAAGATGGCTTTCCAAAGCCCAGGATCTGGGATTTAGTTTCGACAGGAACTATTTGTTATCTGCTTCGTTGAGTTCCGACAGGAACTTTATTTCTGTTATTTCGGTGAGTTCCGAAAGGAACTATTGTTCATCCTCTGTTGAGATGCACTACGAATTCATATTGGATGTTGATTGCGCCCTGCAATCAACGATAGCAAAACCCCTTATGATAGTATTCGTCGTATAGTTATTCAAATCAACTGGCTTGTTTTTATACAGGAATAATTGTTTTTCCTCGCTCAGGAAATTTTCGGAAATCAGCTTCTCAAATTTCTATAGTATCGGAATATTTCAAGGGTAGCACTCCAATGCTCCTGCCTCTCAAGTGCGCTGACATTTGTGTTTTCATTCTAATAAAAATACGTGTAATATCGATGCATTTCTTCATAATTGACACGCTTTATTGATCAATAGCTCCGAGTAAAAATTCGTGAAGTCGCCTAGAAGTATGGAATAACAACAAAGCTGTGTGTTGGAGCGATGTTTTACTCAAATGGTATTACAATTACACCACATTTCCGAAATGAACATAATAAAATAGTATGCGACCCTACTGATACGACAGTATTCACCACATGTACTTGAAGTTACACTCAAAGTGATGAGGATACAAAAATGCCCAACATTTACCATGATTTCAAGGAGACCAAGTCCATAGCGGAGTATTTTGAAATGGCTCCAGAATGTCCACTAGAGATACGTTAAAATATTCTATTAATGTAGCAGTGATACTCGATAGAGATATTGACTAATCGATAGTTCTTCATTTATATTAGTAAGTAAGTGAGTAAGATTTTATTTCCTTTATGACAAAATAATTTGTATAGGATTAGTCAATGTTTTAAAAATAAAATACCTAACCTAAATTTAAAACTACATTCATATCACAAAAGAAGAACATACATATATCACAAAAGTCTGAGATCAGTGCAAAAATATCCATCTACAGAATAAAAAACCTTATTCAATAGAAATTTTTTCAATGCTAATTTGAATGATTTCAATTCAGGAATAGATTCGATGATCAATGGTAATTTATTGAAGATCCTTTGGCCAATTATAGATGGAGAATTGAGAAGAACATTTTTTTCGAAAAAGGTACATGTAACATAATGATCTACATTGTAGATCATTATGTTGCCTTGTATCGACTGAGTGCACTTGAACATTAGTTTTGAAATGTTTCAAATTGCAGTATACGAATATACAGACTTCAAAAATAAACAGGCATGGCAGAGTTAAGATTTTGAATTCTTTGAAATAAGTCTTACAACTGGTTGTTTTCGATACACCAGCAATACAACGATTTTTTTTTGGGAGATAAAAAACATCATTAAATCTTGATGACATTGCCCAAAAGACAATGCCATATCTCAAGCGAGATTCTGCCTGAGCAAAGTACAGCATGGTCAACTGGTCATGAGTAAGAACAGATCTCAGATTACGAAGCATATAGATCACAGAATTTACATTAAACGACTGCCTCACAATGTCTCTTCCAGTCAAGACATTCATCGACATATAGACCCAGAAATTTCACACAATTTGATTATTGCCAATTTTAATGTCCATATTAGCTACCTGTTTTTGTTTATTGTGAAAGTGTACTATATGTGTTTTTTCCGCGTTAAGATAAAGGGAATTCCTGCAGAACCACTCATGAAGATTCGACAATATATCATTAGATTGTATTTCTGAAGCGGCATTTTGTTTCAGATGTCAGAATAGAAGTGTCATCTGCATATATTGTGAAGTGTACTGATGAACTCAAAGATGTTATGTCATTTATATGAAGTAAAAATAAAACGGGCCCCAAAATAGATCCTTGTGGGACACCCATAGTGATAGGAATATAATCAGATTTGCTGACATTTACCGATTGTTTCGTAATATTGGGAACACCAACGTATTGTTGACGTTCAGATAAATATGATATAATCCACTTCAAACACTGACCTCGAATACCAATTGCTGTTAGTTTACTACATAATAAAGTGTGATTGACACAGTCGAATGCCCGGCTGAGATCGCAGAAGATCCCAACCGGGCACTCACCTGAGTCCATAAAATTTGTCAATATACTTACCATAAAATGAATGAATTGCAGTACTTGTAGATTTCGACGCCTGGAATCCATGCTGTTGTTTGATGATTATTTCATTCTGACACAGATATGAATTGAGTCCATTTTCATAGATATACTCAAATGATCTAACTATAGAAATGACGTTCATTATTCGAAGAGATGGCGAATTTCATTTTTAAGATGTCGAAAATTATTGAAGGAAGCATAAACTTACTGAACGTGAAAACAGAGAATTCAGCTTATGTCAATTTTGGTTTTGTTAACTTCAAGCAAATGTTAAAAACATCAGGAGTAGCATGGTAACAGCATTGTGTGTGGAGATGTAATCAGTCAACCATATAGAAATATCATTTGAAAGGATGGATACTACAGGTAGATGACACTAGTGATTTCGTTTCCATGTTTTTTCTATCGTTTTTCTTATATTTGTCGTGGAGTCATGCATTTTTCCGATTACCTATACTTAATCCCAAGAAATCTCAATCAAATCAGAGTCAAAAGTGAAAGTTTTATGATAATGTTGTAGATTATGTTTCGAAAATAATACCCAACCTTTCATTTCCTTCATAAAGTCGTCAACTATATTTTTACAGATTCATTATATTTCAGAATTTCGGCCAAACTGACAGTAGGAACCCTGCATCTATTCACCCTTCAGAGTAGGAAACTCTGTCGTGCATTGTCTAGGGAACGGATCGACATAGATGTCGTAACATCAAATCATTTTTTACACAAGGTGTTTACAATTGTGAAAGTATATATAATAGGAATATGACTGATAAGGAGTGAACTCCGAAAGAAAAAAATGGTGGGGGAGATTGATTAAGGGACTTGATCGAGTAAACTCTAATCACTCAGTTCATCCCCAGCAATCATCAATAATGGGAGCAGTAAGGTTATTTTTTGGTGATCGAGCTACTAAGAAAAGTAGCAGTTGAATATTGAAAATGATTCGATTCGACACTGGTATTATGATATATCAATATCAGGTTACATTATGTACACCAATAATAAGCCAGCATCATTTGCATTGCTCTCAACCATGGATTGTGACCCTTTACGGAAACATTCTAAATCGAAAAACATCTATTTTATTCATACGTTGAAGGAGTACCTTAGAAAAGAATATGCTACTAAACCTATCGATCTCATCAAGAAACATGAATAATTTACAGCTTTTTGTAGTAATGAGCAATCTGTGTAAGAAATGGGAAAATGGGGCGTAATACGAATGCTTTCGATGATTTATTGAACTTTTTAAAAATATATGTATGACAATACAATTCAAAAATTCAATGATTCTACCAATTATTTTTGTCATAACAACTCTGTTGCATAAGAACCTCGGAAAAAAACTATACACCATTTCCAACATACTCCCACCTTTTGCAAATTTTTATTTGCAAAACAAGAACTCCAAAATCAGAATTTGAAACGATCCGGAGTTTTCACTTCTCTCCCGCTTCTTGTTTTTCTGATTTTCTTTTCTTCTTCATCCATTTCTTTTGTTCCAAGATCATCTCGCAAAAACTCTTCTATAGCTTTCGTTTCTTCTTGACTTTTGGCCCCAGATAATTTTCCTATATTTCCAACAGACATCTCGTCAACACATTCTGTTCTGTTCCAATGGAAATAGTCTTTGTAAAGGACGAATTAGTTCACCCTTATTCACTTTGATTCGTGCCACTCTTGTTATACTGTCTTTGCCTGGGAAAATCTCCAAAATTCTCGCTAATGGCCAATTGACTCTTTTCTTGTTGTCGACTCCGAGAAGAACCACATCACCAACTTCAACGCAGGAATGTTTTTGTGAGCCAGAATATACTAAATTTGCTAAATATTCCTTCCTGAAGCGCGTTCGGTAGTTTTGTCGCAATCGTTGAAGATATCTATGTCGTTTTACAAGAGATTTACTGTCGATTTCATCCAAATCAGACAGTTCATTGCTCGGGAGTGCTTGTAAAAAGCATGACGGAGATAGAGGTCGCAGTTCATCATCATCCGAAATATAGGCAAGCGGTCTAGCATTGATTGTAGCTTCACAAACACGAAGGGGAGTGGAGAGTTCTTCGTAACTGACAACAGCTCTACCTAAATTTCGTCTCATGAGGTCTTTGACCATCCTGACAATCCTCTCCCACCATCCGCCCCACCACGCAGCTGTGGGTGGATTGAAAATCCATTTAATTTTTCTGACTGATGAAAATATCGAAATAGCATGCCAATCAATATTTTTCAGAAGATTGTTACATCCAACAAAAGATGTACCATTATCCGAATATATTGTTGAGATTCTCCCTCTACGAGCAATGAACCTTCGAAGGGCAAGAATAAATACTCCGGTTGACATTGTCGTGACCAGTTCAAAATGAACCGCTTTGTACACAGCACAAGTGAATAACACCAACCATGCTTTTCCCCCACCTCTAAGATATAACGTCCCAGCGTAATCAACCCCCGTTATTTCGAATGGTGCGGAATTTGTTATACGATCTCTCAGGAGTGGTGCAAAGGGAGTTTCGAAAGACTTTTGACTGTTTCGTTTACGAACTATACATTTAGATAAAACTTGTTCGACAGTTTTCCTAGCCTTCAAAATCCAAAACCTCTCTCTTAATATACCTAGAAGAGTGATAACTCCAGCGTGACACGATTCAATATGTTGTTAAAATATCAATCTGTGTACAATAATATCATCATGTGGCAGCAAAATCGGATATTTAAAATCCTCTGTATCTTCCAAAAGGAATAGTTTGGTTTTAACTCGCAATGAGTTATCGTTATCTTCATATATTTGTAAATTGTTTTAGGCCTTCCTTTAACTCCATCAAAATTTTCCTTTTGAATTACTCTCAATAAAGTGATCTCAGCTCTATCAAGTTCAGAACATGTTAATTCACCACTCAATTTGGTGTTACTGGTTGAATTAACTCTGAATCTAAATATCCAAGCAATTAATTTATATATTTTAAGATATTATGAAAAATAATGGAGATTTCCACTGAATTTCTCTTTCTTGGTTACTGATGTTGTAATTGTTATTTGTCTACCATCTGCGACCCCAGAACAAGACACAATTTCAGCATTTGGCTAAAAATCCTCATTTTTCTGAAGCCAGTCAGGCCCCTCCCACCATCTACCTTCAAATAACTGTTTGGCTTTGCATCCTCTGGAGGGCAAATCTGCCGGATTCATGTTTTCTGGGACATGGAACCACTGATCTGGACTACTACTACTACGGCAAATTTCCTTCACGCGATTGTCCACAAATGTGTTCCAATCCCCTCTAGTTTTTATCCAGATCAATGTTACCATTGAATCAGACCAGAAATATGTGTTCATCGATTGGAAAAATTCGACCTTTTTATTGACTGGCACAATCTAGATCCTGAAACCGCAGCCATCAACTCCAATCTGGGAAGTGTCATTTCCTTGATAGGTGCAATCCTAGATTTAGCTTGCAACAATTGTACCTGTACTCGACCTTCAAACTCTGCTCTGATAAATACACATGTAGCATAAACATATTCACATGCATCACAAAATACGTGTAATGTGTTCTCAGATAAGTTCACAGAAAAAGTACTTCTCGCTGTGTTGACTAAATGCTCAGGAACACTATCCAAATGGAAACCAATAGTTGCTGCAAGTAAAAATGGACTACGAGAAACCCTGAACACAACCCTGGTATGCCTATAAATTTTCAGCTCTTTCTTTCTATAATCTTTTCACCATAGAAATCTAAGATAGTTTCGATTTTCCGCTGTTAAACTTATCTGCAAAAAAGCCTTTTTTATATCTGCCAATACACTCTGAATTGTAATAAAATGGAGGGAATCAACTCGATCAAATTGGGACCTTTTTCGAGGCACAATTATACTTGGAAAAAAAAATGTGCATTATGAAGGTTCCCGAACAGATGGAGAGTTCGCACAGAATGATCGAGTCTGATACTTATGGTCTCCGTTTTGAGGATGGATATGTTATTGGTAATACTCCTGTGCATTATGACACGAAGAACAAGGTGTTTGAGGCAAACATTCACTCTTACACTAGGATTACTTCAGCTATTATTGAAACATGTTCCTCAACATTATACATCGAAAGATATGATTGTATACAAAGAGATTTTCATGCTGGCATTTCATGGAAGTATCGAAATATCATATCATTGCTGTTCCCACCTAGGAGAAATGATGTCTATGAGCACGCAATACCCAGATTCAAACACTCAACTTCACAAGTCATGCTGATTATTATGAAAGAAAACTATAATCCAATCAAATTAACTGTTCAAGAGCCCAAAATGACGATTTTCGCCTACCCGAAAAGTAGCTGTGGATTCCGGCAGACACATGTGTCCTTATTATCCCCTGAAGTTTGCGCCAGATTCTGTCCGTGCGTTTAGCAACAATTAGCGGTTGATTGCCGGAAATCATTTTTTTTTGTTTTTGCTCATATAATGAAAACTTCTGATCGGATCGAAAAAAAGTTGTGTTGAAAGCTGTAGATAATATAAAAATCTATCGATTAGCGTCGGCCCGATGTCAATATTCTAATTTGTTGCTAAACTATTGAGCTCGGAATTTAAAAAAAGCGTTTCTTCCAATACTCTATTAAAAAATGTTTAAATGCATTTGGGGGTTGCAACTGTGAATTTGGGAAGCTTTCAACTAGTAGAAACCACAGTTTCAATTTGGTTGAAAAACAATCGATAGGTTAGCAACAATCTAATTAGTAACACTAAAAAAAGTGTTTCACTAGATTGTTATTTATTGCCCTACGGACAATCGTAAAGCAATGAACGAAACGGTTTCGGATAGTCAAAGAGTTGAACTACAAACTCATGTTTGGAAAATCGATTTTTGCAATGTGATACCTTCAAAAATGTCATCAAAAAAACAACGTTATTCAAACTGAAAAACAATGAGGAAAAAATGGTCGTATCAAAATGCGACAAAATGAATTGGAAAGCTGCGATTTTTCTACGAATTTTGCCAACCTGACTTTTTTTCCAAGATAATTACGAGCCGATATAACACTTTCTTTTATTTAATTCCCCCTCCTTTAGTTTATTTATATGGCGCAACGAGACCTTGACGACTGCACAGAGCAAGAGTCATATTATCCATTGAAACCAGCAGAATTTGTTTTCCACAATTGTAAATCGTCTTTATTGATGGGAGCAGTGGAGGTTCTTCTGGGACCGTTTGACGTGCCGTGTGGAGGGGGAAGCCGGAGAGAGCGATCCAGCGCTAGGCGGCCGTCGTATCCATCGTGTGAAATAAACTGATCAGAGCCCAAAATGATCTCGGGAACTACTGGACGGATTTTAATTTTTTTTTTTTAATTTCTACTAGTGCATCGAGATATGATCGAATATCACTATGGCTCGACGGATTGTTTTCGGAAATCCCTCAAATAACAAATAATTCAATTTTTACGCTGCAAATTCAGTGAATAAATATATTTTTTGGTTGATAACGTCGTGATATAGGGAGTGACTGTTGACTCGTAATAGGATTGTTTCGTAGAAGGATTAAATAAGTATAAATGTATATTAATTCTAATAAAAAAATGTATTTCACATATGAGAATGGTTTGCAGCTTGTTTAGTCAGCCGAAAAGCATTTACCTGAGGGTATGTAGAGACAAATTAGTTGTCGATGCACAAAAGCGTGCAAGGGAGCTACGTGTGGTTGTAGAAAACATGGAGTCTTTGTTATAGTTGCCGTGGTGAAACATGCACGAACGTTAAAAAAAAATTGTTGAAAACTCAGATATTGATCAAGAATTTTTGGACGAGCATAAAATCTTTATAGATGAATCAAATGTTCCGGTAAAAAGCTACAGTTTGATTGATTATGGCGAATGTGTGCTCGACAGTTAAAATGATGAGGATGAGAGCGATGTGAGTGAAATTGAATATACTATCGCAAATAAGCGACCAAAATTGTATTGAGAGTACACACATGCTTTCAATGTATGTATAGTAAGCACATGTGAATATTTATGAATGTTGATTTTCTTTTTATAAAAATCAATATACATTTATACTTATTCAATCCTTCTACGAAACAATCCTATTTCAAGTCAACATTCACTTCCTATGTCACGATGTTATTAACCTTCCAAAAAATATATTCATTTCCTAACCTTGAATTTGCAGCGTTGAAATTGAATTATTTGTGATTCGAGAAATTTCCGAAATTAATCCGGGCAAGTTCCTTATTGCCGCTTCAGTATTGGCGATAATTTCTTCGTTTGGTACCTGCCGTGGGATGACCGCGAAATTACCGCCTCGTGCTAATACCGACATTTCGTCTTTGGTGAGAACCCGGTCTGTTCGGTTCATCACCACCCTGGACAAGTCTAAGCGTGGGACGGCTGAAATTCTAGACTAGTTCAGTTTGTCAAACTCCACTTTGTGGTTTTCGCTCACTCTGTCCCGTTCATTTCTTACTTTTGAGTAAGATATGCCATCCAATTCGTTCCAATCTTCAGGTTTTATTCGGTTGCTGAGCTCTAGGTGTAGCTTCAGCAAGGCTTCGTCCGTTTCTGCTAGCTGGCTCCTTGTATGATGTATTCGTTCTCGTAGAAAAGCTTTTTCACTCCTCGAATAGATTCTATTTGCCTGAGCTGATTTGAGAGTCCGTTTCAGCTTTGAAAAGGTTGGTATGATGTTGAAGTCCCGACAGCGACATAGAAATGTCAACGTCTCCAGTAAGTATGCTTTCCGATTCCTACCTTCATCAAGTTGGTTGTATAGTCTCCATATTTCCTCCTAGTAGAGGTTTTTGACAAAATGGTTAAGGCTTTCGCGGCCAAGGTTATTAGTATAACTACTTTTCTTCGGGCTTGAAGGCCGTCGTTCTTTGGAATTTTTTCCTAACGTTTCGCTAGCGCGAGTGGCCAGCTTCTTCAGAGGCTCACTCATTTCCGATGACTAAACGTTTCGATTTCTTAAGGCGTATTTATGTTGATGCAGGTAGTCTGGAGTGTTGATTACTTCTGTCGGGTTCGTGGCATAATCATCATTATCAGTTGCCGCACTACCTGCCATTAGTTATTCTTGATTTCCTCAGAATGGGATTCCAAATTCTGTTTAGACTCAACGCTTCTTCTTTTCTGTTGAAATTGTCCGCATGTTTTTGGATCTCTATTGCCTCCCATACCAGTCGACTATGGTAACCCTGGTTGGGGACAATCAGTTTAGCATTTTCAAACAGAATCCTGTAGTCACCCTCATTCAGTGTGTTGAAAATACTACATCGACGGAAGTTTCGGTTTGAAGACTCTGTATTTGTATTGATATTGTTTTAATGTTTTTTCTGTCTTGTCAATTTTGAGTATTGTAATTTTGACACAATAAAAAAGATTCATCATCTGTATTTTCACAATAAGAAAAGCTATTTAATCGATACTTTCCATACGAATATTTGGCGATACGTAGCATTCACCGGTTAGGTGTTGTTTTACGAATTTATAACATTTGGCGACCGTGACAGGACATGGAAAAACTTATGAAAGCTTTAGATATCCACCGAACTTCATTCCTTCGAATTTATAAGAAAACGGTAGGACTTTTTGAAAATGCAGACTTCGAAGTAAGCGACCTCCAAGGAAACACTATCATGTTGGATCAGAAGATTGAAATTCTGCGAGATTTGGACAGACAACTGCTCGAGAAGATGTTGGAAGAAGATACGCCTGAAGACGATGTTGATGCTGAGGTAGCAAGGTCAGATGAACTGTTGGGTAACTATATTAGACTTAAGGCAAAAATTGATCGATATTTAATGAATAATGCCGTTACTGAACATACTTCTATCAAAAATGACTGCGGAAGTCATACTAAACGAAATATGAAGTTACCCAAAATTGAACTCTACAAATTTTCCGGAGATATGAAAAATTGGTTGCCTTTCTGGGCACAGTTTAGCAGAATCCACTCTGATGATTCCATTGCTGCTGAAGATAAATTTCAGTACCTGATTCAAGCTACTGTACCCAATTCACGAGCGCGCCAATTGGTAGAGAGTTATCCTTCTTCCTCTGAAAATTATCCAAAGGTCATAGACAGTCTCAAATCTCGTTTCGGTCGTGAAGACCTACTAGTCGAAGTGTACATTCGAGAATTATTGAAACTTATATTAAGTAATGTAAATTCAAAAATAAAACTCAGTTCATTATATGATCAGTTGGAATCACAATTACGAGCTTTAGATACTCTTGGTATAACGTCCGATAAATGTGCTGCTATGATTTTTCCATTAGTAGAGTCGTGTTTGCCAGAAGAATTATTACGAATTTGGCAGCGTGGGTGTCAATTTGATTCGACAACCACTCTGAAATCGAAATTAGATAAACTGATGGACTTTTTGAGAAGAGAAGTGGAGAACGAACAAAAAATTTCTCTCGTCAAATCTGGTTTTGATATCCATCAGAAAAAAAAAATTGTTGACTTTAATTCGCCAAGCTCATCCAATTCAATACCCACTGCTAGTGTTTTGTCAAATTCCGAAAAAATTGTAAAATGCATCTTCTGTAAGAAAACGACTCATACTTCTACTGACTGCAATGACAATAAAACGATCTTTTGATGAGAAACGAAAAATTTTGATGAAATGTGGCAGATGTTGTCTATGTCTCAAATTCGGACATATCGCTCGTAAATGTTTAGTGAATATTAAATGTTCTGAATGTGGAGGAAAACATGCCACTATTATGTGCGAAAAGAAAGACAAAACCAATGAAAAAAATTCCAATTCTCAAATAGCGTTAGATAGCGCAGTTACTGTAGAAACTTTATCTAATTCTACCTTTGATGCTACATTTCTGCAAACTTTAGTTGTAAAAATTTGTGGGGCTGACAAATCACGTTCAGTCAGGGCAATCATAGATACGGGCTCCCAACGTTCGTATATTTCGAATCATGTAGCTATTGAAATGGGATATGAGTCACTGGGACACGAAAATATGGTACATGCTCTTTTCGGAGGAATTCATTCTGAAAATGTCCGCCATCATTGCTATGAAGTCTCCTTAAAGGATGTCACAGACAGATATTTATGCCATTTCAAAGCTCTGAGTCAAAATGTCATCTGTAGTCAAATTTTATCGATACCAGACGGTCCCTGGAAGTTAGAACTTGCCGATCTAGGAATTTCTATCAATGATACTGAAGATGGTCCAATCGAAATTTTAATAGGTGCGGATATTACTGGAAAACTTTTCACCGGAAACAAACATGTATTGAGAAGTGGTTTGGTTGCTATGGAAACAAAATTAGGTTGGACTCTGATGGGTAGAATTTCTTCTACAAATTCTGATATTTCTAAATCTACATCGATGATAGTTGCTTCATTATTCTGTCAGAATGAAATATCCAGGTTATGGAGTCTAGATGTCCTAGGGATTTCCGATCCTAATGATCGGCAGAATAGTAAACAACATGAAGCTGACGTACTTAGAACGTTTTCACAAACAATTTCTATGAATGATGAGGGTAGATACGAAGTTGGTTTGATATGGTTAGATGGTCATCCATCTTTACCAAATAATTTTCATTCTGCGAAAAAACGTCTAGATTGTCTTATGAAAAAATTGGAAAATGATGGGTACTATGATGATTACAACAAGGTATTTGACGAATGGCTTTGCGAAGGAATAATAGAACAGCTTTCCGCCGAAGAACAAGATTTTGGTGGTTATTTCTTGCCACATCGACATGTTATCAAATTGAATAGCTCTTCAACGAAACTACGTCCCGTTTTTGATGGATCTGCCAAAGAAAAAGGTCATCCCTCGTTAAATAATTGTCTTGAGAAAGGGGTTAATCTAATAGAGTTGATTTCCTCGATATTGATTCGTTTCAGATTTCGAAAGATTGGAGTAGTTTCTGACATCCGGAAGGCCTTCTTGCAAATTGGTCTGAGAAATGAGGATCGAAATTTTGTTAAGTTTTGATGGTATGGAACAGATGGTAATTTGAAGATATTTCGTCATTCTAGAGTTGTGTTTGGATTGACATGTAGTCCTTTTATGCTCGTTGCTGTCATTAATTTCCATCTCAATAAATTCCTCGATGAGCCTACAGATAAATTCAAGATGTCAAATATTTTGAAACTCAAAGATAGTTTTTATGTAGACAACTGCGTTACGAGTGTCAATACAGTTGAAGAACTTGAGTCCTTCATTTCGAATTCAACAGAAATTATGTCGCTCGCTAAATTTGATCTCCGTGGTTGGGAGTCTTCGTTCATCGACAACTCTGATGTTGATTTTTCAAAAGAGAACTTCATTTCACCGGTATTAGGAATGATGTGGAATAGGAGAAGTGACAATAAATTTTGATTTTTTAAATTAAATCAAAGTAGAAGAAGCAATTACAAAAAGAATAATTTTGTCAACTGCTCACAAAATATTCGATCCCATCGGATTTCTTTGTCCAGTACAAATATGTCCTCGAATAATACTGCAGAAAGCGTGGATATTAAAAATTGGTTGGGATGCAGAAGTTCCACAAGAAATGAAAATTCAATTTCTTAACTGGGTGGAAAGTTTGACAATTTTGAGAAAATTGAAAATTCCTAGATGGATATCCGCGTCCAATAATACTAATGGCAGTTTGCATATGTTTTGCGATGGGAGTAAAGAAGCTTATGCTTCTGTCATCTTCCTGAGAACCGAATCACCACATGGTGTTAAAGTTCAATTGATTCAGGCCAAAAACAGAGTAACACCCATTAAAAACATCACAATACCGAGAATAGAATTATTAGGAGCAACTATTGGTGTGAGATTGTTGAATTCTGTTTTAGAATCAATTGGGACACATAATTTCGAAATATATTGTTGGACAGATTCTACAACCATTTTGTCTTGGATTCGACGAGAGGATATTTGGAAACCCTTCGTGTGGAATCGAATTCAAGAAATAAAAAAATTTACTTCAAAAAGTTGTTGGCATTACGTGCCTGGTCATATGAACCCAGCTGATCTTCCATCTAGAGGATGTTCTGTGAATCAATTATTCATGTCGAAATGGTGGGAGGGTCCTGCTTGGTTGAGAGGAAGAAATGATTGGCCTCAACAGAATTTCGAAGTGAATAAAGATGAAGTTGTTGAGGAAAGAAGAAAGGCAGAAATAATATTGTCGAATACATCTTCAGATTTGTCCATTTTCTATTATTATTTTTCGAAATACCAGAGTAATCTCAACATGATTGGTTATATTTTGAGGTTTTTGTATAACTGTCGAAATCCCACACGAAAGAAATCAGGAAGTATTTCTGTTGATGAATTGAATATGGCTGAAACATATTTGATAAGGATAATTCAGAATGAATACTTCAATGGAATTCAAGATGAGCGAATTCGAAGTCTATACCCTTTTTTAGATGGAAATCGAGTCCTCAGGATAAAAACAAAAATCACTGAGCGTGATGACAGTCAGGATTTTCTATGTCCAATTTTGTTACCTTCACGGCATGTTGTGACCGAGAAAATCATACATCATATTCATTATCAAAACTGTCATGTCAGTGTACAGGGTGTTCTTTCTAAGATAAGAGAAAAATTTTGGATTCCCAGTGGAAGGAGAACAGTGAAGAGGGTATTACACCAATGCTTGAAGTGTAGAAGATACAATGCTAAATCGTTGAATTATGCACCAATTGCACTACCGAATGATCGGGTGAGAGACGCCGCAATTTTCGAGATAGTAGGTATCGACTTGACTGGGCCACTTTTCTTACGCACCAAAGAAAAGGTTTGGATTTGTCTTTTCACTTGTGCTGTCTATCGGGCCGTACATTTAGAAATTGTCACTTCATTATCAACCGAAAGCTTCATACTGGCTTTGAGGCGTTTCATTGCTCGACGAGGACGACCATCAACTATTTATACCGATAATGGTAGAAATTTCGTAGGCACTGCGAATTTTCTAGAGGCATTGGATTGGAATAAGATAGTGGAAACCAGTGTCATACAACGAATCAAATGGAAGTTCAATCCTCCTGCTGCGGCATGGTGGGGCGGTTGGTGGGAGCGATTGATTAGAATTTTGAAGGACTTGTTACGGAAACAATTAGGAAGGGCCAGCCTCACCTACGAGGAGCTTCACTCAGTCCTATGTGATTGTGAAGCCGTGATTAATTCGCGACCCTTGACATATTTGTCAGAAAATCAAGATGATTTGATCCCCTTAACACCATCAATATTTATGAGAGAAATGAAGGAAGCAGGAACACCTGACCTGGATAACATCGATGCACATTCTACAAGGAGACATTTGAAACGTTTACAGACTCTGAGAGCTATCTTGAGAAATAGATTCAGAAATGAATATTTGAGTCAGCTGATATTATTCAAGAATAAAAAGGTCACGAGACAAATAAAAGTAGGAGATCTAGTACTCATCGAAAACGAAGGTTTAAAGAGACTTGAATGGCCTTTGGGTATTGTTGAAGAGGTATTCGAAGGAAAGGATGGTAGGATTCGATTGGTTAGACTCCGTACTTCAACTGGATGTCTAATGAGACCGATTCAGAGACTGTATCCATTGGAGATTGATATTCAAGAAGATGAGAGTTTGAATAAGAAAATCAGAGAGCAAAGAGATGGAGAAGAGAAAGATAGAAAGAAAGATGTTCAGAAAAATATTTTGCCTGAAATGTCGAATGAATCATCAACTAAAACAAGATGTGGTAGAACAGTTCATCCACCTAAGAAACTGACCTATTGATCATTTTCAATCTGGGATTTTGAGTCATATTCAGACTCAAAAGGTGGGAGTGTGTTGAGAATACTACATCGACGGAAGTTTCGGTTTGAAGACTCTGTATTTGTATTGATATTGTTTTAATGTTTTTTCTGTCTTGTCAATTTTGGGTATTGTAATTTTGACACAATAAAAAAGATTCATCATCTGTATTTTCACAATAAGGAAAGCTATTTAATCGATACTTTCCATACGAATATTTGGCGATACGTAGCATTCACCGGTTAGGTGTTGTTTTACGAATTTATAACACAGTGCGTGTTGCGCCACCGCCGATTTGTCGGTTTGCCCCAGCCTGCAGTTCCTTGCATGTTGGATCTTCTTGGTCGACTTGAAAACCGTTTTTATGTTATATTTTCCCAAGAGTTTCCCAATTCTGTCAGTGACCCTCGAGATACATGGCAGATATGCATTTGCAACTACCTGAGAGTCCTCCCTGTTATGAACCGTGGAACTCTTCAGTTTCATGGCCCTGTTGATCTCAGATACACTGTATCCATTTGACCTCAAGGTCACTTGAAGGTGTTCCAGTTCCTACTCTAGATGCTCTGGTTCACATATTCTTCGAGCACGTTCAGCATGGGGTAAGTGGTTTGATAGTGCGTGCAGGTACATATCCGTGTGCGTGGGTTTTCGGTATACTTTGTGGGCTAGTCTAGCAGTTAGTCTGTTCGGTTTCCATGGTAAATTTGATGGGGACAATTGAGGAGTGAGGCCAGATGTTTCGTCAAGTGATAGGTAGGTGAGCCTGACGGCCTTCCAGCCCGAAAAAAAGTAGTTATACTAATCAAAAGTCACCTCGTTCAAAAACAAAAATTTTATTTCCGGTGTCGCTTGACCTGATCTGTCGAACCACTGATTCTCGCGCCGTTTCCTTCAAGGTTCAAATATCAGTTTGCATTATTGCAGTTTATAGACCATTGGCTAACTAAATATACTATCATGGAATCATGTAATACCTAGTATTGATAAACTCACGATATACACAGCTAGTGTTTACTGAAAAACGGCTAAAAAATAAAAAAACAGGAGCCACGAAATCAATGAGAGGTTGGTTGCCTATCTCAAGTCGAGTCTTTTGCCCGTCGATCGATATTTCCTTCCCAAGAACTGTCTACTGAATTTCGAGCAACTTTCAAAAGGTACTGAACTAACAGGGTGGACAAATAAAATTATTTTAGATGCGATATCATGGCAAGTGTTTTGTAACACACCCCCTCTTCGTAAGAAAATATTTGAAACTGTTGAAAATATTTTTACAAATTTATATTTTGCTTGTCTTTCATATGCTTCGGACAAATTTCGACGTACCTCCGAATAGAGTTCAGAAACTTTTTCCATTTGGCGTCCATACTCTCTTCGCATTGCTTTCTCAATGTCAAACCCTTCAATCGGCTCAATTTTCCCATAATAGGTACCACTAGCTGGAACATACCTACGAAAATTGAGAAATGGTTGCGCGAATCCCGTAGATTCGTGTATAGTCGTCCTAATGGCAAAGCCAATTTTGTGTATCTCTCGATCCCATAACCGATTTTCTCCTTCATTCAAACAAGATCGAATTGCAGCTTCCACCACTCGATTCACCCTTTCGACCGCATTAACCTGAGCATGATAGTTTGCATTGAAATATATTTTCACACCATAATTTCTGGTCAATCTTTCGAAGTCCTTTGAGGTTAATTGAACCCCATTGTCACAAGAGACCACTTGAGGTGCACCGTATACCAAGAACACCTGCTCCTTTGAGAACTTCAGTATTGGATCAACTTTAGCCTCCCTAAGAGGATGAAATAAACAAAATTTTGAGAAATAATCGGAAACTAGAAACAAATATGCATGGCCACTCTTAGAGCGCGGTAGAGGCCCTAAAAGATCAATGGAGATATATTGCCATGGAAAATCAACCCTTTTTGGCTTCCCCATATATCCGGGTCTGACAGAGGAGCTGACTTTTTGCTGGGCACATGTAACGCCGTGTTTTACATACCAACGTAAATCTTGAAGAAGGCGAGGCCAATAGTACAGCTCTCGAATTCGATGAAGAGTCTTGTATATTCCTAAATGCGGCAGCCAACCCTACATTAGATGCATCGCAGCAAACGAAAAATGGTTTGGTGAAGTCCGGTGCTGCCAAGATGGGTGCAGACACCAAAGCCTGTTTTATGGATCGAAAAGCTTTTTTGGCCTTCTCATTCCAGTTAACTTTCTGAGACTTCCTACGACCTTTTTGGCGCCGTAACTGTAGAATAATCCCTGATGAAACTCCGGTATCAGCTACACATACCGATGAATCGTTTTACTTCTGTAGCTGTTCGAGGTTGAGGGAATTCATGCATTGCCTTGGCTTTAGCAGGGTCGGTTCGCAGACTATGTTCGTCCACAACAAATCCCAAATATCGAAGACTAGGGCGACAGAAAGAACATTTTTCGATGTTAATGGTGAGATTCGCGCCTCTTAGTCTATCACAAATTGTACGCAAGACTTCAAGATGGGATTCAAACGTGGGAGTTGCGATGATGACATCATCTACGTAGACGAAAACGTACGGATCTAAATCCGCTACAAGAGTCGAATCCACGAGTTTCGGAAGAATTTGAGCTGCATTGCAGAGCCCGAAAGGCATGACTGTGAATTCAAAAAGACCTCAACCGGGAACCACAGAAGCCGTCTTTTCGCACGAGGCGGGATCTAAGGGAATCTGCCAGAAGGCCGATTTCAGATCAATACTAGAGAGAAACCTTGCTCCAGACAATTTTTAAAGGATATGATCTACAATAGGTAACGGATAGACGCACTCCTCAGTTAGAAAGTTCAGCTTGCGTCCATCAAAATAAAAATGGGGCTCCCCATTAGCTTTATCGACTATCATGACCGGGCTTGCCAAGGGCTAGTTGAAGAGCGTACGACATTCAGCTCTAACATCCTATCTAACTCTTTGTTGAGTATTTCTAACCTACATGGTGACATGACATGGTGACGCTGCTTCGCCGGTTCATGATCCCCAGTATCTATAGAATATACAATCTTATCTGTACGACCTAGTCTTCCAGGCGATATCGATCGATACCCTTCTATTACTTCGTCTAGCTGCCTTTTTTTCTCGCAATCCAGCTTCGAGTTTGAGCATATTTTGTTGATCATGCAAACTTCCAGTTCACTGTCATCAGTTTTATACTTTTCGCCTATGTAGTAGGATTCATTTCCAAAATGCAGAGTCAAATCGAAGGCTCGACACGCGTCCACACCCAGTATAATTTTGTGTGCCAAAGGGGGAACAACAACAAAGTGAAGTATCTCCACTCGTCCACCCAGTGTGACGGACACAACTACCCTACCACTTATCCTCTGAGGACATTCATCTGCAGTATTGATACGTAGTTCGGAGCAGTCTACATAGGAAACTCAAACAAATTTAACAAAGGTATACCATCTCTACCTACAACCGAGTGACTAGCACCACTATCTAGCAAGCAGACAACTGGCCTGCCGAAAATCTGTATTGTCACATACGGCCGGTTATCATTATGTTGCTTAACAAAAACAACATTGGTTTCAATCGATTTGGACTTCTCAACAAAGTAATTTCGTACTTTATCCAACCATGTCTTCCAATCTAAAGAAGTCCTACTGTAGGCCTTCGGTACGTTAGAGAAACGAACGCCTACTTTCCGTTCTCTCTCTTCTCGTTTTTTGTTTTGAGCATGTCGAACAATCTGGCCGAATCACTCCCCCTGCGCCGCAACCGTAGCAGGTAGGGTACCGCTTTTTCCGACAATCCCTTTTCATATGACCTGTCTCGTGGCACTGCCAACATACAAGCGTTGAGCCACCATCACGTGCAGAATAGCAAGGTCGTGACCTCGGACTGTTCGAACCGGCACGGTGAAACGAAGCTCGTTCGGAAGGTGAGGTAGCACAATGATTACACACTGTGCATAGTTCCTGAAGCAGTTACGGGAAGTTCCCCAGAATATGACAGACCTGGCTTTAGAGTCGCTATGTTCCGCTTGGGTGGTGGCCGAAAAGTTTTCCGACTCCTTACACTATCTTCCACTTTCGTACAAATCTCAATTAGAGCATCAATGGGGGAAACATTTTGCATTGCTAGATGAGGCTGATACTGAGGCAAAACTCTCTCTTTCAAGATTTTCAGTCCTTCTCTCAATTTCTCGCCATAATTCCGTATCATAGTCAGGAGACAGGAAGTCTTTTCGCATGGCAGCTACTAAGGTACCCCAGGGGTCGAACCTGTGACGTCTCATCTGGGCCCTATACAACTCCAAGGCGTAGTCTTCAAAAAGGTCAGAAGCAGCCTGGGAAACCCCCTTCCACTGTATAGTTTCTAGCAATACGAAGCTCCTTAACACGCTGTAAGAATGAGTCTGAAGAAATTTTATCATCTCTACCGCTAAACTTCACCGGCCACTTATAAAGAGGCACTGATACGGTGGGCTCAGACATTGCTTGTGCCACTCCACTAGGTCGGCCACTAAGGTCTCCCTTTGAAACTCTCCCGATTACCTCCTCCAAGTTCTCAAATAGAGCAGAAACTACGACAATATTGTCACCCCTGAAATTTTTTGCAGTTTCCTCACTGACCGGAATCCTCATAAGACGGCCCTGTGTGTGATTTAACCTACTCCGAAGCCTATTTGCGGTTTCAGAATTTAGATCATCAAAATCATCCAAAATATCTCTAATTGATGTTATAGATTCAGTTAATTCTTTTCTTTTCAAGGTCAAAGTTGATATCGGGAGTCTCATAAGTATGAACAAGAGGATGGGCCAAATCCTTTCTCAATTCTCGTTTAAGATGTTTCCGTTTCAGGCCAACATCCACCTTGTCAGTGGACACGCCTCCAATGCGAAGCTCGCTATTCAACTCATGATCGCGCAGATGAACCGGTTCTATATTAATATTCACTTCCATTTTTATAACTCAAATCTGCCCTACCTTTTTTTTACGCTTTAGAAATTTTATGTTCATAACAAAATATTTTTCCGAGCGAATTTTGTCCACCCTGAATGAGTGTATGAATTTTGTTTGATACAAAATATCTATAAAAGAAAATACCTTTTTTTTCTCACCCTGTATGAGGAATGGTGAAGAATTCTAGAGATCATTAAAAATAAGAATTGCTTTAGTATACAAATGAGACACTGCAAACAGCTGGCATTCGACCATTCAATCTTATCAGAAAACAACTGAACAGAGAAACAAAAATATACCTGTCTTGCCCAAAGGATGGGATCGGATAGGTTATCCTATTCTACCCGACTCTGAAATAATTGCAAAAGAGTTCTCACTAAGAAAAACTGAGGCCCATCAGTTGAGGTGCCATTTTTTGTGGCGGCTTTTTTTTGCTTATTGGTCGTGAGTTCGTTAATGGCTTAGTGTTATCTAATGTAGGATGAGGGCGCCAGTCACAATGACAGGCAAGACAAATAATACTGTGCTTTACTTGAAAATATAATCCTCAATTAAATACGAGGAACTATAACAGAATTCCGTTATTGGGATTTTAGTGATATACCTTGTTGGTGAATGGTAAAAGGAAAATACCTAAACACTAAAAAGGAAAATAATCAAACACTAAACACTACACGTAACCTATGCTGTAGCCCTCGACAACAATATTCTGCATAAACACCATAAAAATTAAATGATGACAATTAAGCTTGACAGCTGCCAAACCCTCACATATACAAATACAAAGCAATTGGAACATCTATACATCTCATACAGTTATATTCATGGCTCGGTACTCAAGTATCACCGAAGAAGGGGCGGTTATGCATAGCATTATACACTGACTCATTTTTTCGAAACACCACCAACCGGTTTCGGAATAGCCAACTACCCATAGGACAATAAAATGAGAGAACTCACAGTTTCTCTGCCCTGGGTTATCTTCACTTCATCTGAGAGATTCGTTCTGCGAACACTGGGGTTGTTTTCTGATAAACTTCTGGGTTATGGAGCTTTTGTTCATACAAGGGATGACGACTGGCCTATAATGTCTGCCCAGGAGAATCGATTTTATGGTTCATTCAACGATCCCTTCTAGCCTCTTTTGATTGATTTCCATATCATTTTCCAAAAATTACCGTCTTGGAAAATTAATTATTGTCGGTGGGATCAAAATGAGGTAAGGTGTTTATCCAAAAAGGCCTAGAAAAGTTCATGCTCATATTGGGCACTAATATGTTAGAAATAACAGCTTACCCTCGATTTTATTTTGGCCTCAAAATCAATTTCATTTGCGAAATCTTTTCATTTACCGTCTCTTCGGACAATCAAAAAACACCTCGTTCAAAAAATTTTCTTTTCATTTCCGGTGTCGCTGGACCTGATCTGTCGAACCACTGATTCTCGCGCCGTTTCATTCAAGGTTCAAATATCAGTTTGCATTATTGCAGTTTATAGGCTATTGGCTGACTCAATATATTGTCATGGAATCATGTAATACCAAGTATTGATAATCTCACGATATACGCAGCTAGTGATTACTGAAAGACAGCTGAAAAATTAATAAACAGGAGCCACGAAATCAATGAAAGGTTGGTTGCCTATCTCAAGACGAGTCTTTTGCCCGTCGATCGATATTTCCTTCCCAAGAACTGTCTTTTGAATTTCGAGCAACTTTTGAAAGGTACTGAACTAACAGGGTGGACAAGTAAAATCATTTGAGATGCGATATCATGTCAAGTTTTTTGTTACAGTATCTCACACATTTACGCCTTCAACGTTTTAGCTATGAAGTTTTGCTTCAACATTATGGATGAACAATGGTTATTACGTACTGTCATTCTATCACACAATGTGGTTGTTCATGTTATGCATTTTATGGAGTAAAATAAATCGATAACCCATTTTATCATTACTGTAAGTACATTACATACTTAGTTCAACTCATTATACTTTTTTCTCAGAGTTGATTCATCATAAACATTGTCACTGATAAATCACCACCGTCGAAATAAAAACAACCTACCCCTCTGTTAACCTTACTTAAATACTCACCGCTAATAATGGGTTAATTTAATGACCGATATGTCTTTGGAATATTGAGAACACAATTTGAACTGTTTTTAGAAGCAATAACTGCTCTTTCTATTGAAATCTGTGGCCGTAACACTTCATAAACACCAGCAATAATAATTATTCAACTGTCAAAAATGTTCATGAATGACAATTATACAGAAATAGCTGTTGCTGCTCATCTGAGATCCATCGATTGTCACTCAGAAATCTATGATCTGAATAAGACACCATTGTATACAACCCACCATAATCTGGACTATTATACTCTTAATCTTCTTTCTTTTAATTTAACCTCCTAAGATGTTTCCATGTAATAATTTTGGCGACTAATTGAAGAAGGATAGTGAGATAGTTAAGGTCTACTTCGGTTTTTGGTTGAGTGGCAACACTGTCCCCGATATTGAATTAAAACAAACACCGAGCTCAGACTGTGAGCGAGCATTGGTACCACAAAAGAGTGTAAATAATGCCGTCTAGCAGTTCTTGGTCGTTGGAGACCGCCGGCTTCACTTCCCCTCCGAAGGACGGTATATCCTCATTGTATCTTGTGCTCATTGATATATCGCCTGTGAGCTACGATATGCTATTTTACTGCAGTTGTATGAGCTTTCGACGCGGTCTTTCCCTGTATAAGGTCACCCATCCAAATACTAAACGCACTCGTCGCAGCTTAACTTCAGATATCGATTGACTGTCAGTCAACCTGAAAAGCTGGGCCGTGCCCCGAGCAATGAGTTAAAAGTTGGTCTGATTTGACACTTGAGAATCGTGCTGCTAGTCAGGAGCTAACATGTAAAGAATATTCTGCCAACCTAAAAATTACTTCGATGTGATTGGTCGAAAAATATTCTTTAGTTTCCATATAATTTTTTTTTCATAAACGGACATATAGTTATTTTACTCATTGCCTTATTCTATTTCGTTTCTTATATTATCTTGAATTTCTCACAAACCCGCCTTAACGTAACAGGATTCTAAATGAAGTGAAAAAATGTATGAACATAACCATAACCCACAAAGATGCCGTCGGGAGCGCAGGAAATGTAACGTTACTAGATTCATAAATTGCGCCTTCGCTGGTGATGTCTGGAATATATTTTTTGTTAAAATTGTTTTGAATCAATCATGCGACATATCGACAATTTGGGCTTACGATTCTTCAGTTATAAGTTATAGCCCAGGGTTTTGATGCATCTTGATCTAGGTGTTAGGCATTGGAGATACTTGTCAAAAATGTCGAAAGAATCAATATTGCGGCATCTGCCTCCTAAAAACTTCTATTTGATTCTTCAAAAGAGTGTGATTTTCATGATAAAACTGGTGTTTGCCCCCCAAGCATCACGTGATCTCGAATGTCTGATTGTAAATCAATGAATTACAAAACACACACTCCATTCCAATTCTCGCTACGAAAATTCATACAACATATACTCCTTTAGAATCCTAACCTCCTAGAATAGTTTTCTGCCAAAGATTCGAAAAAAGCAGATCCCTCCATCCGAGCCTTTATCCATACAAGTCCTCTGTCGGTGCGGCGTAAACTTAAGCCGAAGGCCTGAATTTTTTTCCTGGACTTGTATGAAGTTGGTCCTAGGATTATTCGGATTCACGTAGCATTTCAACAGTTTTTAATTATACGTAGCAGACGATAATGTTTCGAATAGTTCATCTATTTACGATATGATCTACGATATGCGGTTTGAGTTTTGCAATGACAATTAGAAACTCTAATCAGTTCTCAGCGAGTAAAATTGTCATTTTGTTGCTAAAATATCAACTTTATCTATTACCGTTTATTTCCTTGAAGACCAAACAGCACAACTTCATTCATTCATTCATATTTCTTCTGGTGAATCCGACCCTTAACATGTTTCTCACAAATTTTCTCGACCTTGGACACGATATTAATTTCTAATGATATTAAAGATTTTGAACATCTTGTAACCATCATAGGAGAAGTATTTTGGAGCAGTGGTGTATACAAAATTTGTTCAAATGCTTTTCATCATCAGTAGTAGCCAAAATCTTCACTCCCATCTGAAAACATATAGAAATTTTTACGTTGTTGAAGATAAGTCATCATTATTTGCAGCGGTGTCGAAGGAAGAAGCGGAAGAGCATAACCAGCACGGAAAACTGCACTATAACGGTTATAGCGACGAGTTCCTTGACCGATTAGAACCTAATGGAAATATACCTACCGGAAAAAGCGGTATTGGATACGGTGAGTTTTTTCAAGTCAAATATTTGTTGGTGAATTTTTCAGAAGTAACTACCTACCTATTCTATTTTTTTTTCAAATTAATATATTTTTAAGATAAAATTTTTCAAGAATCAATCAATAGAAAAAATCGCTAGAGCTTGTCTGTGCGATTTTTTCCATGCCCCCCGATTACAGAATTGACTGCCGCAATTTAAATTTCGAATATTGTAAAAAATTTATTTACCCGATCAAAAAAAATTGCGTCGAATGTATTTTGATGTGTATAATATACAACCGCATGAATACACTAACAATGGATGAATGAAACAATTTGTATGGAGTTTATTCAAGAAATTCACCGTTCTTCATTGCCAATAATCTCATTCGAATGCTTTTGCCTAATACATTTTTAATCAATTTTTTCGCTTATTAAGAATTTCGAAATGACGCATGATTAGCTGATTATAGAAAATTCAATAGTTTTTTGGAGTTTTGAGCTCACAGTGGGTATTTTCAATATATTAACCCAAGGACATTGAAAAATGTTCAAAAAAAAACAGATTTCGAGAGCTGGTTTTTTGTTAATTTTGTTTGAAGTTGATTGAAGGCAGATGGTGCAAAAACCCGTCGCAAATTATCGAGCGGAAAGATGTATATTTCATTTGGTAAATTGGCACACCGGACTCGGTTTCGGTACTATCATTGTGGCAGCATACGTGTTCAACCCGTATTTTTCATAAGCTCTTGTTGTACACCTCTTTCCGCCAATTGACTGACCGCTGTTGATCTATTGGAGTAATCAGTATTTTTTTTTCTTGGTATTGAAGCCAATCGCTTCAGCAGACGATTTTATCCAATCTTGAATCATATTTATTCCAGCGGGCATATTATCATACCAGTGATCATTTTCGGATTTCCAGCGACGATTTGTTGTTAGGAATAATCTGTTGATTTTGATATTTGGACCCCTCTTTGACATACATTTTTGGAATAATCGACAGGACATACGTTGCTGTCGTTGTTTTCTATTGTGAATTTGCTTTCAGTAAACATTATTGAACCACATTGCCAAGTCTTGCTGAGTATAGGGTTATATTGTTACAGAATCATGATTCGATAGGAAAAAACTCAGTCAAGCAGCAGCTTCCCCCACCTATCCAAGCTAATTCTACCGCGGCTATGTGATATTATTTCCGTTGAAGCCCTTTAGGGGTGTTTTCATACCATGAATTTATAATTTTGGTTAATTCTATGTAACTCGATGCTGCCAGTGGCGTGCCCAAGGGGGGGGTTTGGGGTTTGCCCCCCCCCCCAAGACCCGACCGATACAATACCACTTCTCAGATCTGGAAGCGTCGTTTCCTATCGGTAGTTATCGTGCTGTCGCGAGCCGTCGGCGTCGAAGCGTTGTCCTATAGTCTATTCGTTCCCGATTCGTCCCATGTCCCAATACTCCCAATCGACAGTCGACTTCTCAGCTTCAAACGTGCTACAGTTCAGCAGTCAATCGCATCACATTGTTAGTTGTGTAGTTGTTCTTTCGCGGTGTATACTACGAGTGAGTGTGTAAGAAGACGTTGAAGGGCTTGTAGGTAGGTGTTAAATTAGTTAATTGCTATAGTTGTAGTATAACACATATCTTACCTTTATTCATTCCATTAAAGTAGCAAAAAACAAACGTTATTTTGGAAGTAAATGATTACAGTGTTAATTCATATAATTTTTTGTTTTCAGAATATATTTTTCGGAATATGAGTTCCAGTAAGAAGAGACTAGCCACTCTCGATTCATTTTTAGTGAAAAAACAAAAGACTATCGTGGAACCTCAACCTTCCACCTCTGAAGTGAGCGACCAAGAAACCCATTATTATGATAATAATGAAACCACATCTGAAAGTGACGAAAGTGTACATATCCACGAAAATGATATCTCAAATTACGTCAGGTATATAAATTCAAAAAATTTGAACGAGTTATTACAAGGCATATGGTATCCAGACGAAAATTTCAAATTTCCGTGTACTGGACCAAGAAATTTAAAATTCCAATATAGCTGGTTCAATCGATGGAGATGGCTAACATACTCTAAGAGGGAAGATGGTGCTTATTGTAAGTTTTGCGTAATCTATGCTGGAAATACAGCAGGCACTGGAAAACATCAAATTCTTGGAAAGCTAGTGAAAAAAATGTTCAACAACTGGAAACACGCTGTTGAAGTTTTCAAACAGCATGAGGCAAATGAGTACCATAAATTCAGCGTCATTAAAGCAGGGAATATAAGCCTAATAGAAGAAAAAAGACAACAACCCATCAGCCTTCAAATTGATTTAGCTACACAAAAAAAAATAGAAGAAAACAGGAAGAAACTTGTGCCCATAATAGACACTATAATTCTTTGCGGGCGTCAATGCCTTTCTCCAAGGACATCGAGATTCCGGACCGATTGAATCTGCTGATGATCCTATAGAAAATGACGGGAACTTCAGAGCGATTTTGAGATCCAAAGTTAGATCTGGAGATGAAGTGCTCAAAAATCATTTAGAGACCATGTCAAAAACGGCTACATATTTGAGTGCAAAAACACAGAATGAAATCATTAATGCTTGTGGTGCCCTTATAACCAAAAAAAATGTTAAAAAACTTGACCAAACCAAGTATTTTTCAGTTTTAGCCGACGAAGCGACCGACATTTCAGGTACCGAACAATTTTCTCTATGTTTGCGGTTTCTCAATGAGGATACTATGAAAATTGAGGAACACTTTGTCAAGTTTATTCCGGTAACGAGTATGACCGGTGAGAACTTGAGTAAAGTTCTTATAACTGCCTTGAAAGACCTTGAAATTGATTGCAACTTCATGGTTGGACAAGGTTATGATGGTGCCTCTGCTATGAGCGGAGAATTGCATGGTGTTCAAGCGTACATTCGTGCAAAGTGCAAATCAGCATTGTATGTTCATTGTGCTGCACATTCTTTGAATTTAGCAGTATCAGATGCTTGCAATGTCATCGGGAAATTGCCATAAGTGTTGAAGAGGTCATAGATTTTTTAAGCAAATCAAAGAAGCGAAAATTAGATTTTTGTCTATAATGTTTTACTTAATATTATTGTTTGTGCTCGTTTTTGTTTAATTAGTATGATATTTTTATATGGATTTTTTTGTTGTTACTAAAGACATTTTTTGTTTTATATTTATCGTTCAGTTTATTTTTATGTTGCTAGCAGCTGTGAGCCTGTAATCTGGCTGTTTTCAAAATAAAATGTTTTTTTCTATTAAACTATTGAGTTATTGATTGAAATGAAACCCCCCCCAGAAAAAAATCTTGGGCACGCCGCTGGATGCTGCTGAACTTTGTTTCCTTTAACAGGGATCTGATTGCAGTTTTCGTCATATAGAAATGCGAATTAAATACTTGGGACGGAAGTTTGTCTTTTTAAAAAATATTTATTTTATAAAATACAAGTTCGAGACGACTTTCTCTAACAAGAGTTACAAATGGAATGAATAAAATATAACACAAAAGTGGTCTTGTCGCTCTGAGAGTCCAGATAACGGATTCCTGTAAATGCACTGTCAGCATATCATGTTTCTATGAGAGCAGCAGAACTATGGGAACGGTCGTTACATAACTCCTCCCTCCTTAAGTTCCAAAAATGATGGAATTCTGGAATAATTTTTGTCTGCAAGGCACCATTTCAATTTCTGGAACAACTTCTTCCTTCGTCTTCTTTGGGTAGAACCATTCGAGTTTCGATTTTATTTCTTTTCGATTGATACCACTAGAATCAATATCAATATAATCGATCCTAGGATGATACCGAAGATCAGTTCGTTATTGATTTTATCGGCTATAGGGATCCTTTGAATTGGTGTCAATTTATCGGCTATTTTGTTGAGTTCATACATTGCGTCCAAGTTGAGTTTGGAAAAATTTCGTATTTCGTAGATATTTGGAGTCTTCACATAATTAGCTTGGATTTTTGGCAGAATGAGAGGTTTTCCTTTCCGAATTTTCTCGTTGTTGAGGAATGACTTTTGGGCCACTTGGATTTCGCATGTTTTCGGGATTTTGACAAGTGCAGGGGTGCTTATTTCGATGTATCGATCAGCTTTGCACTTGGAGAAAATTCTTTCTTCTTGTACAGGAATGATGAGCACTTCTTCTTGAGTAATTTGTTCGATTATGGATTCGCCTACGTTGATTGGAAGGGGTTGGCAAGTTGTCGTAATATTGCCTTCGATCAGCTGGGCTGTACAATGGTCTTGAGGGTAGTAGTCTTCAACGCAGAAATAGGTTTCCTCTGGTAGTGGACATTCGTTCGATTCGAATTGATTCTTCGAAGCTGTTTGTGCCAAGTAGGAATAAAAATGTGGTGGTTTTGGATTATCGGGTATAGGTGATAAAACACAAGAATTTCGTTTCTGATAATCGGTACATGAATTGAAAAAATTAATTTTGTTTTCGAAAATGTAATCTGAGTTCCGAAGAATTGATAATATGACAGAATATTTTCAAACTTTGGAATTTCATTTTCGTTGTAAATTCAACTCAAATACTCCATCATTTCTTTCAGGTCTGAACTGGATATTATTGAATTATGCAAAGCGTTCAATTTGGCGAATGTAATTGCATCTCCAATATTGTCAATGAATGTTATGATATTTTGACAATCTAGAATAATTTGAGATAGTATACCTTGAAAGCTAATATATTTTTTGAGATCGGTAATTGTTCTTTGAATTGCCACCTGAAATGTTTTCAAGCTGTTTTCGAGTGCTTCTTGATTTGAATTGAGTTTTCGAATTGTTTTATTATAGTGATTGATCAATGGTTTCGATAATGAAGTTTGAAGATTCACTTCGTGAATTATATTTTCTTGATTTTTCTTCAATAATTCAATGGTTTTGCCGATTCCGTCGGTTATCTAACTTTGATTGGGTTGTTTGGATAAGGTATTCGGTTCTCAGAAGCATGTTTTCAGATAGACCATGGTAAGGAATTGGATTGGTAACGTTTTCTTTGTTGAAATTATTTTCAATTATATTAAGATATATTTCAAGATTGCTCAATTGGTTGATTATTGGGCTTAAGTCGATATAGTGAAGAAATGTATGTTTACTATAAATAATGTTTGCATCACCCAATTGAATAGGGAGAATGGAATTATTGATAGTATTGATTTGAATGTCTGCGTCACATCGTACTTGGAGTACGTGAAGTACCAGGTACAGGGTCGGTAACCTCATTTTCGTCAACGGCCTGTAACAAACGTTTCTTGTTACTCTTAGGTTTCTGGCTATACTTTTGTGATAGGTTCCTTTGTCAGATTCGAGTTTGATGTTTGTCTCTTTGAGTATTTTACCTTTCTTCAATTTGGGTCGGTCTTTTTGTTGTGATTTGGTCCTGATGTACGCGATTTGTTGATTGAAAAAATCTGGAGGTTCATTTCGGTTTTCATTTCTTTCGTCTATAATATTTTCTTTTGTCAGTTGATTTGCTTGTTGTATCGATTGATATAATTTCTGGGTTTTGTCTTTGTGAGTTTGAACATAGTCTGAAATGATTATATGATCTTTGAGGTCGAATGGATTGCTATTGTTTATATGACCTTTTACTACTTCAAACGTGGTAAATTTCGTGACACTGTGAATTGAGTTATTATATCCTAATACAGCACGTTTCATCATCTGATCAGGGGAGAGATTTTTGTTTTCTTCATTCAAACATCTATAGTGTTCGATAAGGGTTGAATGAAATCTTTCGACTGGTGAATTCGAGTGGCTATTTTTCGGTGTTGTATAGTGGGATTCTATCCGGTATAGTTTGCAAAAGTGATTTTTAACGGTAATCCATGATGAGAGATGAAATTGAGGAGATTTTCAAGAACAAGGACACCAGTGAGTGCTTTAAAGGGGTATGCTTGACCATAGCGAGAAAACGAATCAATTATTGTTGTGAAATTTTCTTTCGATATCGTGAATGTATCTATATGTATGTGTTCAAATGGCTTTGACGTGGTGGGTGTAAGGTTGAATTTGATGACTGGAGGGTTCCGATCATATTTATTTTTTTGACAAGTTTCGCAATTATTAACGAAATTTTGAATGTCGTCAATCATTTTCGGCCAATAAAACCGTGAACTTAAAGATTGTTTCATTTCATTGATACCTTTTTCGTATGATAGAGTTGGAGTTTTTCTTCCTGCTCGTCTGATGTTTCTATATCAGTGGGGAAAGTTGGACATTCGAAAATTTTGAAGGAAGAATTTTTGAAGAGTTTTTGCAAAGAGGGAACTTTGAAATGAAGAGCATAAGTTTGTTTGGGGTCACTATACTCTTTAAGGAATTTGACGATGTTATTTTGGGTATTTTTATTTGGTAATGTGATATATGATCGAGAATTTCCGAAAACCTTTTCCATTCTACATTTGGGGTTTTCTATGTTCCCAAGTGTGATGATCAGCTGTTTTTTGTATGTATTTACGGCGCGTTCTGAAATGAGAATATTACATATAGGGTTTTCGAGTGAAGTGTGAGCAGTTTCGAGGTCAGAATTTTCCTGGTTTTCCTTTGGAGGAACTATTTGAACGTCCGAAATTATATTGATTTTTGGTACATTTTTGGAAGGTTCAAGAATTTCAAGAATAGTTTCGTCCAATTCGGGAATTTCATCCGGGTTTCTCAATAAATTTACGATTATTTCGTTAACGTCACCTGGATTGTTTTGAATTGATGAAGTTTCAAAGGCGTTTAGGTCGGCGTCAGAGGGGTTTCTAGAAAGGGCATCGGCTGCTTGATTCGACTTGCCGGTCTTATATTTTATGACGTAGTCGAATTCGTCGAGTTTTAAACGCCAGCGTACCAATCTGGAATTGGGTTCTTTCAGTGAAAGGAGCCACTGGAGGGGTTTGTGATCGGAGAATATGGTAAATCTCCGGCCGAATAAATATGGTCGAAAATATTTACAACTCCAGACGATGGCTTACAGCTCTTTTTCGATTGTCGAATAATTCACTTCTGCTGGGTTCAATGTCCGGGAGGCATAGCATATAGGGTGATCATTTGGGATAGTATGCCGCCAATGGCGTAATTTGAAGCGTCTGTAGTCAGTTCAAAAGGTTTTTCGAAGTCAGGATATGCTAATGCAGGTTCAGACGTGAGCATTGATTTGCATGTATTGAAGCAATAAATAAATTCTTTTGTAAGTTCTACTATCTCGTTTTTCTTGAGATATAGCCTAAAAGTCCTAGAAATGATTTTATATCTTTTTGAGTCTTTGGAATCGGGAAATTATTGATAGCAATGATTTTTCGTAGATTGGGTATGATACCTTCAGGTGTAATCAAGTGCCCTAAGAATTCGACTTCCTTTCGAAGCAATTCGGATTTATCCAATTGAATCTTCAATCGGGCTTCACGTAATTTTGAAAACACTAGTTTGAGGTTTTGGATGTGCTCTTGGAGACCAGTACTGAAAATGATTATATCATCCATGTAGACCATGCAAATTTTTTTTTTGCAAGTCTTTGAGAACTTCATCCATTACTCTCTGAAAGCTTGATGGTGCATTTTTCAAACCAAAAGGCATCCTCAAGTATTCATAGTGTCCACGATCAACGTTAAATGCTGTTTTTTCAATTGAATTTTGGTCCATTTCGATTTGGTGGAATCCACTGGCCAAATCGAGAGTCCTGAAATATTGAGCACGTCCCAACTTGTCCAATATATCGTTAATATTGGGAAGTGATTTTGCGATAATCAACGACTATCCTTCAATTTTGTTTACCTGATGAATCGTGTTTTTTAGGCACGATCCAAATGGGGGAAGACCACGGGCTAGAGCTGGGTCGAATAAAATTTTCCGCCGAGTTCATGTGCTCAACGCGGATCAAGTCTGTAATATTTAGATTACTCGTGATCGATTGGGAATGATCATCTTTCGATATGTCGGGATTAATGAAATATTCATTCCGTTTTTGGCAATAGTCAATATTTGCGGAATTATTAGATTGTTCATAGTTCCTTCAACTGTCAAAATCTCCATATATACTTACTGGCAAATTTTTTATGGTTTTTTCTAAAGGATTTACTGAGAATGAAACGCTGAATTCGGATGGATGTCTGTATTTGGAAGGTATTTCAGTATTTTTTCCTATCAATTTTTTATTGATCAAGTCAATATTCAGATTCATGTTCATCAAATGTGTAAATCCTAAAACACCATCGAAATAGTCATGAAAATCGAATGGAAGAAAATCAATCTGATAGTCTGTATTGAATTCAGAAAATGCCGGTATTGATGCTTGATATCTTACATTTTGACTACGAGTAGCTGTTTTTATTATTGTATTTGAATGATAAATTTTGTCTGGAAACAATTTTTCGATTATTATTGGTTTAATTATCGATCGAGAGCTTCTGGTATCGATAAGTAGTTTCAATTTTGGATTTTTCATTTCTACATAAGGTAGAGCATTATTACATGAGAGATCAATTTCAGCTAAGTCAATTGGTCTTGTTGGCTTGCTGCCTGAATATTTGCAGGTTCGTCGGTTTCTGTGTTGTCATTATTCGAGACACAAGATTGCTGTTGATCGATATCATCTGTAAGGTATTGATCATGATAAGACAATTCGTTAAAATTAGAGTATTCATACTCCTGATATTGATTACAAGTTTGGTCATAATAATCAGTTGGGTCTTCGTATTCATTTGAAAATAATTCTTCAGAAATGAAGTTTGGTTTTTGATTTTGTTAAAAGAACCTTGGTTGATTTTGGAATTGGTTTCTAAAATTGGTTCTGGGTTTCTGTCGATATTGAGGAATTTGTTGGTGGGACATTCTAGTGGGATTTCTTGAAGTAGTCGCAGGGGTTCAGGTTTTTGTAATTGATTTGGTGGAATTTGTTTTGGCTTGAATGCATTTTGAGGTGGGCCAAACACTTCACGATTGGTAGGGTATTTTCGAGGGGGTAATTGCCTTGGTTGGATATTAATCGGCTGATTAGGCCAAACGGGCCTTGAAGAAAAGTTCGTATTGGAAAAATTGTTATTGGGGTGAGTGATTAGGTATTGGTTGATTGAATTGTCTTTGGAAGTGATTCGGTATTTATGATTGAATATTTGTTTGTGCGTTGGTCATGTACGTCTGCCTGGGCAATAAATTTGATGTAATGAGTTTCTTGCACGTTACCATATAGTTTTTCGAAATATTCATATTCATTCACGCATGCCATAGCGTCTTCGAGAGAGTTTGGTTTTTTGAGATGTAAATTATTTCTGAGCATACCTGAGCAGCCAGCAATAAATGTACTAAGTGCAACCTTATCATAATGTGAAATTTGGTAAAGTTCTTCATTTTGACATAAATTTACATAATTACTGATCCTCTGTACCACGCTACTTCTGATTAATTGTAACCTATTACCGAAACTAAGCAAGTCTTCATTTTAATGAGGATGGCTTCTCGTTAGTTCTAAAACAAGACAGTCTATATCCCTACGATCTGAAAAGCATTGTTTCAGAGCGTTTTTCAAACTTCCCCAATTATTAAGTTCCGATCGATTTCCAACCATATACTCTGCTTTTGCAATCAATTTTTCCTGAATACATTCAAAGATATGTTCATTCAAAGCTGGATCATTAAATGTTCTATAGGTATTGATCAATGAATCACACCTATCAATGAATTTATTTAATGCATTACTATCACCATCAAATGGTTTGAGGTTATTCATTCGAGATTTGAATAAGTCCCAGTTCATTTGAACTTGAGCGGTTTGTTCTTGTTGAAGAGGCATTGTTAATGTTGAATTTTCTGTATTACTTCCGTCGAGAACTGAGTTTTCTTGAACAGATAAATTACTTAATCTTCTTTAAATATAATCTAATTCGTTCATGAATCGTTCTAACAATCAATAATTCTGTATTCATTGACTATCGATTACTTCAAATTTGTTATTTTTCACAAAATTGATTTCTTGAAATTAATCGTCTAGAATAGACATTGGTTTCGTTCGCGATGAACTGCCCTAAATTATCTTCACCGAAATCCTTATGCAGAGGGTTCAGTAAAGGCAAAAAGGAAATTTGGCACTTACAGGTAATTTGGTGGTCCCAAAATCTTGTAGTTTCCGGTTCCTTCTTCTGCGATTCCTCGTAGCCTCTAGTGGTAGCGTCGTCTCTTGGTCCGTCCGGTTCAATCCTCGAAAGATCACGATTTTCGTCGAATTTGTGCTCAAGGGTTGAAACTCCAAGTTGCGAAGAAAACTCTTTTAACGCACTGCACAAATCCCACCGACTGCGCCAATTAAATACTTGGGACGAAAGTTTGTCTTTTTAAAAAATATTTATTTTATAAAATACAAGTTCGAGACGACTTTCTCTAACCAGAGTTACAAATGGAATGAACAAAATATAACACAAAAGTGGTCTTGTCGCTCTGAGAGTCCAGATAACGGATTCCTGGAAATGCACTGTCAGCATATCATGTTTCTATGAGAGCAGCAGAACTATGGGAACGGTCGTTACATAACTTGCGGGTAGCTAGCCCAAATACAACTATTGAATGGGTCAATAATAATTTGCATTTCTTCATAATATTTTTATCGCAATAGCTCACTCGCTAGGTTCTACCATAGCTTCTTTAAACTCTGTACCATCTTTTCTTCTCATGTTCAAACCTCAATCCTTTAAAATCGTCGCCAATTCTGCTGCCGCCCGATTTCCTTGTCATTGATACTTTCTATAATTGCAAAAGTACAAAAATGCTTTCCATTCAAAATTTTTATTATAAACTGTATTATTTCATCGTGTTATAGGCCGAGTATACCCATTGTATCAGTAAACGTTGAATGTATAGCAGTAAAATGACAGACGAGGAAGTGAAGAATTAAATTAAGGAAGATGAAAAGAAACTATCCAGTCTACAGAAGAAAGACAGGAAATGTAAATCACAGATCGTTCAGAGAATAGCAGATAGTCATTTAGAATACGTGAAAGACAAAGAAACTGTTAATGTTATTTGAACACTCCTGTCAAACACCTTCGAGAGAAAAGGCATTGCCAGACAATTTTGACTACGGTTTGTTAACTATAAAGTATGACATAAATACTGAAAGTTTGTCAAAACATTTTCTGAAATTTGACAAATACATCTGCGAGTTGAGGTCAAGTGGAGCAACACTGGAAGTATGCCATTTGTTACTTACTATACCGGAAGATTATGGGGTAATAGTTACAGCTGTGGAAGCATTGACAAGTGACCATTCTTATTTGGATTCTGTCAAGAAGAGATTATAAAGTTGAAGAATCAACAGCATTCACCACACCATCAGTCAGTTGTAACATTCATTCAAATCCCTAAAGGAGTCCATCACCAAAGAGAAGCCATTCCCGTTCAGACGTCATCAGTGTGGATTTATCAGTTCCAACCAGTCACAAAATGACAAATGTCTCTACATTCGAACGACGGTTACATCAAAAACAATTTTATTGTTTTAAGTCGATGACATAATTTTGACAACAATGGAAATGATATGGTGAACGTCAAAAAAAAATCAAGGCGACAATTTTCTATAAAGAATCTTGAAGAGCTGAAGCACTTCCTAGGTATAGAAATCGACAGATATCCTGATGGAATATTCCTTAGTCAATCTAATGACAAGTGGTGTAATTAGGTTGACCTTGAGCGATATGTGTGGTGCATAGTTTTGACCTCGAACGATATATCTGGAGCAAAGCTGAAAATGTAAAATATTTTGTGTGAGACATGGAGTGTGTGACTTCATATCCTTTGACCTTGAGATGGGTGATGGGCATACACGGTAATGCAAATTATCCTTCATGTGTACTGAGTACAATCTGGTACAGAGATCCACCAACTGATGAGCAATGTCGTATAGTATAAAGAATAGACTGCATACACGGTAAAGAGTTGAACATATTCCCTCATGTGTACTTTGTACCAACTAGTTTGCATTAGTTTTTTACTAGTAGTGATAACTGTATTATAAAGACTTGACATTGTAGCAAGTGGCAACACTGCGACCTCAGTCATAACCCTAACAAGTGACAGTTGTTGTTGACAGACAAGAGAATGGCGATGGCGGGACTTGACTGCCGGTAAAAACCTATTGTAACTTGTAACCAAAAGGAACCTGAATAAAGGCTTGTATTAGTTGTATTGATATTATTGTGTTACTGGTCCCCAGAAATAATACATGGTGTCAGGTGTGGGGTAACTCGAAAATTAGTGGAAACTAGAAGTAGCCAAACTTGTTTTGAAAAACGAAAATGGAGAATGTGTTCAAACCACCAGAACCACTTGTGTTGGATGGCAACATATCAGAAAACTGGAGAAAATTCAGGCAGAGATTTGAGTTGTTTTTAACCGCGATAGATCTAGTTCGCAAGCCTGAAGAGAAGAAAATTGCCGTTCTGTTAAGCTTGGTAGGAGATGAAGCACTAGAGCTTTATAACACGTTTTCCTTTGATAACAACGAACCGAGGACACTGGAGTCCATCAAAACGAAGTATGAGGAATATTGTTCGCCGAAGAAGAACATAATCTTCGAAAGATTCAAGTTCAACAGTATAGTACAAAAAGAAGCTCAACCTTTCGATAATTTTGTGACTGAATTACGAAAATCAGTACTGACAACTGGGTATTCACATGCAGATGATATGATTAGGGATAGAATCGTCATGGGAATTTATGACAAGACAACACAGGAACGTTTGTTGAGAGAACCAACTTTAAATCTTAACAAAGCCATTAACTTTTGCCGAGCTATTGAGATCAGCAGGAGTAAATCAAAAGTTTTGCAAAATGAATCTGAAGTACATGCTGTGAAAGCACGAAGCACATCGAACAGTGGAGATAAGAAGCCCTGCAGATACTGTGGATACAAGCACCCACCAAGACAGTGTCCAGCATACGTCGAACCTGTGCAAAATGCCAAGGACGAAATCACTTTGCAAGCATGTGTAAAGAAGAAAATGAACAAACCAAAGAGAAGACAGTAGAGAGAAGAAAGAAAAGTGTGAATGAAGTAGCACAATCAAGAAAAACTGAGGAAGAAAGTGGTGAAAGTGAATATGACTTCTATGTTGACTCCATCGAAAGAAGTGTAGGATCGTTAAGAGGTAATGGAATGTCAATGTGGACAAAAAAGGTATTTATCAATCATAAACCTGTAGATTTCAAACTTGATACTGGCGCAGAAGTAAGCGTAATGCCAGCTGATATCCTAAAACATATTGATCCGACTATAAGGCTTCGGAAAAGTAATGTTTCCCTATTTGCATATGGCAGTCATCAGTTCAAGCTTGAAACCATAGGTGAAGTAGAATTACAGTGCAGAGTAAGAGATAAGTGTGTTAAAATTAAGTTTGTCGTAGTAAAAGCACAGAATCAGAAACCATTGTTAGGACTTGAAGATTGTGTCAATCTAAACTTAATTAGTAGAATAGATATTGTCAATGTTGATTCGTGTGAAACTGTGCTGAGAGAATATGAAAGTGTATTTGAAGGTTTGGGAAACTTTCCTGGTGAGCATCATATTACCCTTAAAGAAAATGTTACACCTAAAATCACACCAATCAGGCGGGTGCCCCAAATCCTTCATGATAGGCTTAAAGCTAAATTAGTAGAAATGGAATCCAAGGGAATTATTAGAAAGGTGGAAAAACCGACAGAATGGGTACACCCTCTAGTTATAGTAGAAAAACGTAATGGTGATTTGAGGCTCTGCTTGGACCCGAAACATTTGAACAATGCCATAAAACGTGAGCATTTTTTAATTCCTTCTCTAGATGAAATTGCTGGAACATTAAATAATAAAAAGTTTTTTACCGTACTTGATATGAAGGACGGGTATTGGCAGGTTTGTCTCGATTCAAGTAGTGCTGATCTGTGCACCTTTGGTACACCTTTCGGTCGTTATCAATTCACAAGACTAGCTTTTGGAATATGCTCCGCACCTGAGGTTTTTCAGAGAAAAAATTATGAGATATTTGGTGATCTAAAAGGGGTTGGTTTGTATTTTGATGACCTTATCGTAACAGGAGAAACAGAGATTGAGCATGACATAAACTTGAAACGTGTATTGGATAGAACATTGAAGTACAATATAAAGTTTAATAAATCAAAAATGCAATATAAACTTACTAGTGTCAAATTTATGGGCCAGATATTTTCTAAAAACGGTGTGGAAACAAATGTAAACTACACTAATGCCATACGTGATATGCCAAATCCTCAAAATAAAAAAGAGTTATTACGATTTTTAGGCATGGTAAAATATGTTGGTAAATTCATTCCCAACTTGTCAAAAATAACTGCGCCCTTAAGGCACCTCACTAGACTTGATGTTGACTGGCAGTGGAGCGATAAGCATCAAACAACTGTAGAACAGTTGAAGCATTTACTAACGAATGCCCCTGTGTTATCATTTTTTGACCCTTCTAAAGTAGTAGAAATTGAAACTGATAGTAGTAAAGATGGACTAGGAGCTTGTTTACTGCAAGAAGGGCATCCAGTTGCATTCGCTTCACGGAGTTTAACTAAAACTGAAGAAAAGTACGCCCAAATTGAAAAAGAGGCTCTGGCAATTCTGTTTGCTGTACAAAAATTTCATCATTTCATTTATGGGCTTAATGTGACAGTATATAGTGACCACAAGCCATTAGAGACTATTTTTAAAAAAGATATCCAAGCTATTTCGCCCAGGCTGCAGAGAATTCGACTCAAATTACTTTATTATAACTTGACAGTCACATATAGACGGGGAAAATATATGTATATATCGGACACTTTGTCGAGAGCATTTCTCACTAATGACTCTGGTTCAAAAAAAAATGAGGAAATTGAATATGCGGTACATTCGATATATAACTATTTGCCTATGTCAGAAAAAAGAAAAGAACAATTCAAACGTGCAACTCAAAGTGACCCCATTTTGAACTTGATAATAAAATTTCTTAATGACTCATGGCCAAAGAATAAAAAACATATTCCCGAAAATGTTAAAATTTACTTCAATCTGAAGGATAAACTATCTATGTATGATAACCTAATATTTTTAGAAAATAAACTAATAGTGCCAACTGCACTACGCAATGAAATGATAAAACTCTTACATGAAGGCCACTTTGGCATTGAAAAAACTAAATCGTTGGCACGGAAAACGTTCTATTGGCCAGGTATAACATCAGATATAGAGAAGTTTATAAAAAAGTGCACAATTTGTGAAAAATACGCTCGTAAAAATCTAAAAGAGACTCTAATGCCGTATCCAATACCGACCCGCTGCTGGGAACGTTTAGGGATAGATATATTTACCTTTGCAAATGTAAGCTATGTAGTACTATTCGATGCATACTCCAACTGGCTGGAATTATTAGAAATAAAAAATAAAAGTGCAGAGTCTGTTATAAATAAAATAAAGCCAGTATTCGCCCGATTTGGACCACCAGATATCCTAATTGCCGACAATGTACCCTTTAATAGTGAACAATTTAGAAAATTTGCTGAGGACTTGAATTTTAAATTAAATTTTAGGAGTCCAAATTTTCCTCGATCCAACGGACTTGCTGAAAAGGCAGTGTCAATTTCAAAAAACATTTTAAAAAAAGCATTGGAGGAAGGAAAAGATATTGAAATATCATTGCTTAACTACAGAAACATACCCCTCAAAAACATGGACTATTCACCATCACAGTTATTAAATAGTCGTAGATGTAAAACAAATATACCGACTTCGGTAGATTTACTTAAACCAGAACAGTGTCAGAATGTTATAGAAAAAATTAAATTGAAAAGAGACCTAAATCAAAAGTATTTTGATAGAAATGCAAAACATCAAAAACCATTGAAAAAAGATGATAATGTTACTATTTATAATCATATAACTAAAACTTGGGACTCCGGTAAGATTGTCAACTTAGACACAGCCCCCAGATCTTATATTGTGAAAGATAAGTTAGGAAATGATATTAGAAGGAATGGACATGATTTAAGATTATCCCATAATCCTCTGAAAGTGGAAGTCAATGATAATAACCATTTATACATAGAAGATAAGACGCAATATGTAGCTGAGGCTAATGACAAGGGTGAAAATTGTAAGGAAGCACTAAACGCATCCCATCAACATAAACATGACCCTATTTTCGAGCCACATGGTAATGTTGAACCTACTGCTCAGTCAGATGAACCAATTACTAATAGTTTTAAGGTAGTTAGTACCCGATCAGGCCGCCTTGTGAAAAAACCTGTTAAACTTGATTTATAAAGGAGAAAAGATGTATTATAAAGACTTGACATTGTAGCAAGTGGCAACACTGCGACCTCAGTCATAACCCTAACAAGTGACAGTTGTTGTTGACAGACAAGAGAATGGCGATGGCGGGACTTGACTGCCGGTAAAAACCTATTGTAACTTGTAACCAAAAGGAACCCGAATAAAGGCTTGTATTAGTTGTATTGATATTATTGTGTTACTGGTCCACAGAAATAATACAATAACTTTCGTCGTCATCAGCTCCAGAGTTGCCAAGGAGGTCCATCAGTGAAACGAGTGAGATTAGATGACTCTGCAACACCTATGTACACATGTAATTGTTGTAATGTGACGATTCCATTGACTCAAGTGAATTCTCACAAAAGAACGCTACAGCATAAGAATGATGCATGTGTACAAATAAGTGATGGTGTTCAAATTATAAAGAGCGCCTTCAAGTGTCGAATTGCCACATAAAGGGTGCAGACTTCCATTGTTTCCACCGACTACATTCTTCAATGAAATCCTGCAGAAAGTCATCGAATTACTGGAATCAGCCCTCAGGATTCACAAAATTATCAAATTGAATCGTTTACCAATTTCGCAACCAGCGGGAGGTCCCGTCTAGGTCGAAGAAGTCAGTTCTTCGAGTGATAATGTAAATAGTCGGAGTAATATCAGTTACTTAGAGTATTTACACCAGCATAATGGTTTCCCAGAAAGATACCATGATAGGATGCAGATGGATGATTCTGATACCGATTCGATCAGTTCACCATCCACCATAAGCTGGCCGTCAGCCATCAGTATCTCATCTGATAGTGATGATGATGATAACTATTCCACAAATTGAGGACTCACTCCAAAACAGCCCTTTTCAGTGCTGCCATTAAGAACTCAAATATAGTAGCTATCTCACAGTGAAAGGTATAAGGCGATCACCTTATGAATTTGCTATACCGCATATTATTGGTTTATTAGGTGTTCACACAATATATGAATACTCTGTTGTAGATATTACAGACAAAATGAGATTGAAAATTTGAAAAAAAATATGTCACATTTCTTAATTGTTCACGCCACAATTATAGTATAATGTTCACTTATGATTCATTAGACGTCCTATATATGTACTACTAGCTGTAATGATGCAATTTGAGAAAAAAAATCAATAAAGGTCATGTCAAAGTCATATCGCGTGGTTGCCCCTAAGGTTAGTGGTGGGGATGACCCTGAACCGTCCTAAAGACACTACTCACCAAAAAAATAATTTTCTCGAAAGCATATATTTCATTAGTAAAGTTGAATGAGTACATGTAGTTTTATTGTTAGATTGTAAAAAATTTGAAAAAAGTTCAGCGATGGAAAAAATTCATATTTTTTTGTATATTTCTCACTTAAAGAAAATATTCTGTTTTCCTCATTTTTCAGCTTCACTAAAAAAAACTCAATGACATATTCAGAATTAGTCATTCAGTTTTTTTTTGTGAAGCTATGACTTTTAAACCCTTAAAATTCGAAATTCTGCATGTAATATTTTCTATTCGATAGCTGTTTTTTTTTTCAAGAAAGAAAACCTCAGATGCAACCGCGCGAAATGACTATGGCATGACCTTCATTAACTTTTTTTCTCAAATTGCATCATTACGGCTAGTAATATATATTTCGAACGCCTAATGCATCATAAGTGTACATTCTATTATAATTGGGAGATGAACACCTAACAAACGTGATATATCGTTTTTTCAATTTTTGTATCTCTGAAAAGTTTTGTTTTGTGACCCATTGGTCCAAGATTAGTGGTGTGAGATAGGGGTGTTTTTGCAGATCATGCATGTATCGATATATCGGTATTGTATAAGCAGAGTGTCACTTGCTTTACACTGTGTCCATGATATGTCACTGAATGGTTGAGTCGTATGCATATGAAGATGCTAACCTTGTTAGCGAAACGCGCGTCGAGTGCAAAAATATTAGTTTGGTGTTAGGGTAATTTATCTCTAGGAAAAGTTCCAACTTTTACACCAAAGGTTCCAAAACTCATCGTTTATAAGGTAAACGTGGTGGTGGAATATATCTTAAACCTTATCGTAAAGGATTGGGATTATATTTGAAATCAAAGAAACCTTCACAAACACACAAATCAAAAAACTAGTTGATTGCCTACCTCTGAGGCCTCTACCGATTTCGATCTCAATTATTATGCACAAAAATGAAAGATTCCACACTTCCGTGGTGTTTTTATGCGTGACAGATGCCCTCTTCAAGGCCAAAACTGTATGAGACAGCTATTGTCAATTTAGATAAAACAAGTGTCCCTGGAACACATTGGGTGGCATACAAGAAATGTGGAAAAGAAACATATCTCGATAGTTTTGAAGATTCACCCCACCAATGGAATTGATTCGATACTTTCAAAAATTTTCGGAAGTAAAATCAAATGATAACTATGATCGTCAACAAAAATTCGATATAGTCTTCTGTGGTCATTTGTGCCTAAAGTTTATCTGAATCAATTTGCAAATAAAAAATGGATACAACTCCAACAATGGATCGTGAGGCTATCAAGAGCTCGAGATGTCCTCGAAATATCGCACCTTGACAAAAATCAATGAAATGATGCTTGCAAATATGCCTAAGGACTGGTTCTTGCATGTGCTACACACGACATTGCATATGTTTGGGAAAAGTTACCCAAACGTCTACAAAATGATATCGACATAATGAAGTATAAATACTGTTATGAACACCCTACTGATGAAAAACCTAATTCAGGGTTTGATGTGAATGATGGCCCTCCACCTAGAAAATCATTTTGTTGCTTTTGCAATATAGAGGACATGAATATTGGTGTCAATAAAAATGAAATTGATTACAACACAATGTCGGCGAAAAAATGTAAAATATTCGAGATGTGTTGAAGACAGCAATAAATTGATATGCGATTCATCGAATGTGTCAGTCATGTCACGAAAGTTCGCGCTACAAGCTGTCGGGACCAGTGTCTTGAGTGCAGACTTTTTTCCACTCATCGAATTGGATAGAAACAGCCGTTATGGATTAGGACCCGTGGGATTCTACGGATGCAACACAATCAATAATATAACTGAAGCAAACAATTTAATCAGTTTCAGAATCACTGATGACACCTCACACGTACTCCAGAAATACACTGTTAAAATCCCATGTGATGCCTATGAATTAGAAGAAATCAATGCTGTTATACAAAAACATATGATGTTAAGATTATTTCACGCCAAAAAACCAAACGATATCAACACAGACGACATTTTCTACCTACATGCCTTTTAACAATACATTCAAATGTGAGATGAGATCAAAATATGAAATTGATCTGACACATCCGAATTCTATTGCAAACACGATGGGATTCAGTCATAATAATAATAATAATAATAATAATAATAATACTTTTATTTTCTACAGGTATACACCCAATAACAGAAAAAAATAAAGATTGATAAATACTTGATTATATATATATATATATATATATATATATATATATATATATATATATATATATATATATATATATAAAAACTAAGTAGTTACATAGTATAAAGCACATAAGTAGTCTGAGGTAGAGTTCATAAGCTTTGATTCTGGTTGAAAATGGTCAAAATTGTGTTGATATTATCATAGTTTATATCACAACAGGAACAATTCTCATTGAAAATCTTGCAAGCTGAATCAATAGGAGATCTTACATTGGTTCGAGGCGTTATATTGTGAGAAGTTAATCCTTGCCGAGAGCTCAACCTTGGTACATGAAAATTTATTTTACCTAGTAAATAAGGGCAATCTATTTTCCGATTTATTAAATTATACAATACAGTAAGAGCTGAACAATCACGTCTTTGCTTTAAGGTTTGGTATTCGAAATTAGCCAAAAGATCATTGTAATCGCATCCCCTACTAGGGTAGTAACCATTACATTTATAAAACAGTCTCAATGCTCGTTATAGCGTTTTGGTATAAGGGTGACCATACTATTGTGGCATATTCCAATTTGCTTCTAATGAAGGTGTTATATAATATCTTTAGTCTTACTATATCAGTAAAGCTTGACCAGTTTCTAACACAGTATCCGAGTAATTTCATTGCAGCTGCAATTTTAAAGTTGATGTGTTCACTGAATGTTAGTTTATTATCAAAAACAATACCTAAGTCTTTGAAGCTCGAACATCTATCGAGAGTTACATCGTCAATAGTATGTATAACTATAAGTGACTGGGAAATGTTTTCGACTGAATGTCATAACCTTACATTAAAATATATTTAGCTTCAGGCAATCAGTTGAGCACCACTGCACCAACGTTGATAAACTTTGTTGAAGTTTCATACAGTCATCTATTCTGGTTATGGGACTATAAATTTTCAAATCATCAGCAAACAGGAGATGTTTGGTCTTGAGTTCAAGTGATAAATCATTTATGAAAATAATGAACAACAGTGGACCCAAGTTAGACCCTTGTGGAACACCTGAGCTAGCTATGTAGGGATGGGATTTGTATCCACCAAATTCAACAAATTGGATTCTATCAAACAAATAGGACTGCATCAGTTCAACGATTGGTCTAGAAAAACCTACTGCTTCGAGCTTGGATAGGAGTAAGTAATGGTCAATACTATCGAATGCCTTTTGGATGTCTGTATAAATCACGTCTACCTGACTTTGAGAATCGAGTACTTCGGATATATCTTGTGTGATGCAAGCTAGATTTGTATCTGTAGATCTCTTGGCCATAAAGCCATGTTGATTCAGAGAGATACTATTTCTTACAGACTGGTAGATAACATCATATAAAATTATTTCAAACAGTTTACCGAAGTTACATAGTTTACCGAAGTTACATAGTTTACCGAAGTTACATAATATATGTCATGATATATTTCCACCAAATCAAATACATGAATCATCACAGCCAATAAATATTACAGTAGTGATACTCATCCGCTTGGATTGCAATATAATATCTGGTTCTCATATAAACCATGAAGAATCCCACATTCTCTTTTCATTCGATATAGATGTTGAGGCTGGATACAATCACACAAGGGAACCACAAAATATTATATATATGCCAGTCAGTCCAGAAGTTCGTCAGTTGATTCACAACATCACAGTGCGTATCATAGATTCAAATAATAATATCATCTATTTAGGAGGTGATGAAGAGATTTTGGAACTGAAGAAAATCGAATAATGAGTTTCGTTATAATAGACAAAATCATCAAGAATCACAAGTCCAAAACGATTACACTACTGAAAAGGAATGCTCAGCTAGAAAGAAGCTCATTCCACAAGTGTATGTTAACACACCACGCTCTATCTGTAAAAGATCTCGAATTCTCAGAGTTGATTGGACTGAAAGTGAGGAAAGAACAATGGTGCTCGAAACAAACAATGAAAAGTTGAATATATTTGATGAACCAGCGCTCGATCATTCCCTCATAAGTTTACATGAGCACACGTATAAACCATACGGATCACCACTGTTCAGGAATTCAGATGAAATTCGAATTGCTATCATTTATCAAGATACTTGATAGTGCTGAGAATTTCATTTACATAGAAGGATAATTCACCCCTAAGGATGAAACGAAAATATGCCATCTCTCGAATAATGCAATTGCTTTCTTTTTTTGATGAAATACGTTATAAAATGGGTGGTGAACAAGTAGCTGTTGTTAGAAAGCCAGGGAAAACATCATCAATGAAAACTATGATCTCGTTTGGGCTATCGCATACAAATACCTTATTAACAACTGGGTGGGGGCTTTCCCAATCGAAACAGGATATATTGGATGTAACCAGTCACGTATTCAGCGGAAAATTACCACTGAAATATTTGATGGGTTTCGCTGAAGATTACACCAAAAGTGTCTTGAATGCCAAACAAGAACTGATTATAATAATCGCTCGATCTTTCATAAACTCATTTATTGAGGAGATCGATGCTGATTCGGAAATAAATGAAATCGAATGGAAAATATGACATATAGTACCAGATGATAAACATAAACTCAAGCTCCTGGATAGAATCAACAAAAGTGGTTCCAATGTAAAAATCAAGCTAGCTTATCGTATGAACTCTATGAACTTCCATCATTACGTGGAACATCTTCAGACATATGGGCCATAAAAACAACCAACGCTTTGGAAAAACCTCGTTTTGTCATCATCGGATTCCAAAGTACTACCACATCTGAAGATAGAACAAAGGACATCACAAAATTCATAACTGCAGATATCAACAATATTCGAGTATACTTGAATTCTGAAGTATATCCATGTGAGCGTTGGAATTTGGATTTCGATAAGAAACTTGATTCTTCAGCTTATTATATGCTTATGAGAACTTTCAAAGAAAATATTATAATAAGGACATGAGTGAACCTCTAATGGATATTGGTCAATTTCGTGAGAATCCACTATTCATCATCGATTGTTCACATCAGCCGAATGCAACAAAATCTTCAACTATCGATATAAAGGTTGAATTTGAAACCAGGAAGACCAAGTTTCCAGACAACACCAAAGTATATGCACTCATTTTGCATGATACACTCCTAACATACAATGCATTGGATGGCTCAGTCCACAGCAGATATTGACACTAATTGAAACTTTTATTTCATCTTTATATATTCTTTCATTATATCTTTGTACTCATTTTCTTTTATCTTCATTTATATTTTATTATGTAATCATTTTTTCAATTTTGTATTATGGAAATTGAATGAATAAAACATGAAAATGATACTAATGTGTTCAATTTAATTTTTTGGTACATATAAACAATCCAAAATCATTTCTTCCTCATATTCATAATTTTCTCGACCATCTTCAATTTCCTCACGATTTTCATCATTCAGTTGGAACGTTTGGATTGTCCACTCTGCTAAATGTGGTTGAAGACGGTACAGGAATCTTCTCAGGTTCAATTCAATCATTGCCTCACAAAGATGATTTAGATCAAAAGTCCCAGCCAAATATTTGTCGCAAACTTCCGCACCGCTGTTGTAGTTCCTCAGCATCACGAAGATTTGATTCGATCCTTTCTTCATCATAGCAAACACTCAGGTCATGTCATATACGGTTGCATGTTCAGCATTCTCACTCAACGCCTTCAGCTCGGAAGACAATCTCTGGATGGATGAAGCAAGATCTACGGCATTGTTCCAATGTTCACTAGCATACTGCATCCACATCTTGAATGATTCAACTGAAAACAAATGAAAAATATCATTAGATCAACCATGGACTCATTATCACTAATAATACTCACATAAGACTTTATCGTCTTTCGATTTATGAAGTAAATGTGTTCAACAATGTATGAAAATGGTTATATGTTTCCTTTCAATTGACATCTAAATGATCTCATGTACAGATAAAACACTATAGTCGGGCTGTTCAAAAGATAGAATTCAAGGACGCGTGAACAGTGAATGCCTGCATCTATATTAGCCTGCGCGGCGTAGCCACGCCTTCTTAACTGAAATAAATGAAGAACTACGATGCAGAAAAACTCAAAGTCGTCTCAACAATTTAATATTTGATAGTGAAATTGTGAGAAATTTCTCCATTTCCTACTCAATTCAATCTGTGAACGGTAGTGTTTTTCCAAAGTTTTCTTTAATGTGGATTTTTCTAATATTGCATATTGGGCATAAGGGCTCCAAGCCTCCCAATCTTTAATGTATTTATCAAATTAATCACAATTTCACTACAATAGTTTTTATGTCTCTTTAAACCACCATGTGATTTTCCAATTTTTTTCCATCTCCATAATTCAATGTAAATTCAGCTGATGATGAACCTATGTAGGTTCGAAACATGTACTGAATTACCGTACTGACATCTTTCAAATATCAAATTGTGGAGACGACTTTGAGTTTTTCTGCATCGTAAATCTACTACACTCCACTTTGAGATACAATGGACTTCTACCACAGGTTAAATGAAGAACTGTTTACACTGTACTGTACTCATTTGTGCTGTGTATTTACGTGTGTTACGTTAATTAAATAATATGGATGGAAACACTCTTTCACCTCCAAGAAAAAGATCAAAAAAAGACATTTAACTGTAGAGGAAAAAGGTGTAATAATGAACACTTATAAAAAAGCATCCCAATAGTTTATGGGAGAACAGGGAAATGCTGTTGAATTCACTGCTGAGGCGACGTTTTTGTTGAGTGGTGTAAATCGGACTACTAACATTGGGGAGAGGAACATTCGAAGAGTGCGTGCCGTTCACGTGATCATTCTATCTTTTCAGCGGCTACACTATAATGGCCTAATACATATGATTACAACTGATGCTATTCAATGCAATTGAATTCGACAAGAGATCTCGTTTTCATACCAGCAAAATTCTGTGGGCTCTGACCTAAATATACTAGTCTATATCTACCACCTGATGAATTAATGCAAGTTATATCATCATCACCAAACTGCATTGAAATACGTTTGGGTAGCCATGTTTTGAATAATTTACTATTATTCCTCACATCTGTAAGGTTAATAAAATTGATTTACCATTTTTACCGCAATAAGCGGTTGAAAATAATAGAACTTCAGTATCACTACTTTTATTCGGGTTTGAAGGCCGTCGTTTTTTGGAATTTCTTCCTGACGTTTCGCTGGCTCGAGTGGCTAGCTTCTTCAGAGGTTCATTCATCTTGGAATTCACTCCGATGACTGGAGATTCCAAGATGAATGAACCTCTGAAGAAGCTAGCCACTCGAGCCAGCGAAACGTCAGGAAGAAATTCCAAAAAACGACGGCCTTCAAACCCGAATAAAAGTAGTGATACTGAAAACCTCGGCCGCGAAAGCCTCAACTATTTTGTCATAATAGAACTTACTCAATAGACCGTAAAATACCGTATTTTTTTTACTTATAATGACACGAGAGCTTTTTTTTGTCGAAGTAAACTTGACATTTCGATGAGAATTTTATTCCTGGCAACTCAACGAAAAAAATTGCCTCTGAAAAAATTACGAGTTCGTAGATCGAGTAATTTTTTCGGGGAGTTTTTTGAGTTGATTTGCCGGAAGGCAACTAAACTCGAATCATAAATGTCAAGTTTTCTTCGAGTGTAATTCGGTACGACAATTTAATGAAAACAGTTTGGTTTATTCAATTCAACGTAAAAGTACAGTTGTTGAAAACACAATTCTTATATTTCATTTTCACAGATCATATATACTCTTTTGACAACGCAAGTGAAAAATTGACAAAGACGCCGTCAAAGATTTGCTTACAATTCTGGTTGCCATGCTTTCAAGAGTTAGGTTCCGTTCTGTCGTTGAAAAACTTGGGGCAAAGTTTTTTCGCTGTCATAACGACAAAATCACGGCGGCTTATGAGATATTTTATACATGAGTTGTGAATCAATGAAAAAATGTATTTTTTTATACTTATTCATTCTAACGGATTCAGAACTTGATTCTATAAGGAAAAATGATGGTAATAAAACAAATCTGAGTGGAATCAGACGATCCGTTCCCTTAATTTTCCGATTGTAACGTTGCATTATATAGATGATTTATTTTGTTTCCGATATAATTAATATCAGCCTCAATGAAAATGCGACAAATTTCGATATGTATAATCCGATATTATTCAGATTGTGTAATAATCATGACATGCTCTACTAAAAAGTCTAAAGTTTATGTTCCACTCAGAAATCCCAAAAAAAACTTTTGTGTGAATGTTCCGAAATATATCTTTCATATTTCGTCGGGTTTCCGCGGAATTCCCAGTATATCCGTCATTTAGTTTTTTCAAATATCATCGATATTTCTTCAAATTGACTTATTTTTTCTGTAGGAATTCCGAGGAAATTCCGGTTTACGGGAATTCCAGTGTACACATTTTCCCTCAGTGGTCAACTCCTCGTTTGAGCATATTTCATTATACATGATGGAGTGAAAATAGCCCATGATATCTGTTTTGGGTATAATGTTGTTCTGATTGGTTGTGTTCAATCAGATGACTTCAAATCAACTGATTTGAATTGATTTCTACTTGAGCAGAACAAAATACTTCATCAATGTTCGAGGGATATTCGGTGATATTTTTTTTTCTGACATGACAGTGACGTATTATTGATCCACATTGTTATGGAGGTGAAAACCTTTGGCATTCATTTACTAAAACGCGAATGTCTAACGATCGCAAATCTGTCCAGAAAGCTTGGAATCGCCCACTTCGTCAACTGGTGTTGAATCCCGACTCAAAGATTTTAATGACGAAACGTTTAGTGATCATCTCGGGGGAGTTGAACGATTATGAGACCGCTGCACAATCAAAGAAATCACTTTGAACTCTTGACGAGTTTGTCTTCGATAAACAAGGAGTAACTTGTGTGGGTTACCGAATTGGAAGTAAGCGTTACAGCAGAACCAAAAAATAGCTGAAAGTTCCCGAAACCAAAAAGCATATCCGAACTCAGATCCTTCTTGGGATTAATCATCGATTGGGCCATTTTTCAACTGAAGGGAGTACCCACGCAAATCCACTGAGGAATCTTCCCAAGAAGAAATACAAGTTCATTTGGACATCTATCCACAACGAATCTTCCATAAAACTCCGAAACTCTCTAACTGAACAACCCGTATTAGCTCATTTCGATCAATATTTAGATCATGTTGCAGACCAATACATCTCGTCTGAATGGCATGGGTTACGCTCTCTTACAGAAACATGGAGATTGGGAGCTTATTCCATGTGGGTCAGGATTTTTATCTGATACCGAGTCGCGATATGCAATGATCGAAATTGAGATGTTAGCTGTAGCATGGAAATGGGCAGTAGATCATACTTACTGGGACTGGAGCCATTCAAGATAATAATAATAGATCATAAACCACTCCTACCTATTTTGAATACTTATACAATAGATTCTATAAAGAATTCACGAATACAAAAACTAAATGAAAAACAGTCAAGGTTTCAATTTCACAGCCGAATGGAGAAAAAGTAACGATCATCTGATCCCTGATGCACTTTTCCGGTCGCCTGTTTCTCTACCAAATGGGGATTATAGCCAAAGCAAACATCCACATGAATTATCTGGTTGTTCATCAGATTTCGGATTTGGGTTTTATCGGAAACAATCTTGAAAATCTCCTTCTGCAGGATTCCTTGTTAATAAAATTGAAGGACTTGACTTATGAAACCCTCATGAAAGGAATAGAGTCCGGATTTTCAAATTTCTATCTCTACAATAAAAATTGTACTGGATCGTCCACATGATTCCCATCAGGCATTGAAATAACAAAATGTCATTCCCGGTGAACTGTTTTTTGGTCTGCAATGAATAGTGATATCAGAAATATCATAAAAGCTTTCGAAATATGCCAAAACGAACGTCTAACAGTGCAAAAATATTCCGTAATGTCGCCTATTTGAAGAAGTATCTGCTGATCTGTTCCGTTGTTTTGGAAATCACTTTATGGTCTACTTCGATATTTTCAGGTTGGCCTATTATTTGCTTTGGTCCAAGAGACTGGAATACTTTCGATATTATGAAGCAACTGGAAATAATTTTCGCAGATACCGGAGTACCTATAAGGTTTTGTTCAGACAATGGGTCTATTTTCACTTCAAAGGCTTTCAGTTGTTTTTTAAAACATAGAGTATTACACACGCAACGTCCACATCATACTATCCTCAAGATAATGGCCGAGCAGAAGTTGCTGTCCGTATCCTGCTAGGATATTGTTTGGTCGTCCAATGAGGCCACTATTCCCTGCACATGCATAATCATTTTTGAAAGAGTGGCAAGATGCAACGAATATATATGAATCACGGAAATGACATGAAATGATTCAGATTTATTATCAGGAAGATAAAGGTATACCTGCAATAACAGTAATAATAAAGGTTTGGATTCAAAACTTGACATCCAGGAAATGAGATACTGTGGTGGTTGCGAATCTAGAGAATGTGTTGAGGAATGTGATCGAAGGTGTTTTGATCGGATAAGATAAAATGGATTCATCGTATTCGGCTAACGTATCCAATGAAGTTCAATATTCTGATAGTTGACCTAATGTCACCATCAGCTATTTCACTCAAAATAAGCTTAGAAAAGTTTTGGTTATATTTCCTTCTATCGATTTGAGAGGGAATGGCATTGGTCTTGGAATTAAGAAGTTCCATGTTTTTCTTTATAAGAGATATAAGAGAAAATCTATGGGAGTCCTTGGCATTTGGGATGGTAAACAAAGTTAAGAAAAAGTTAACAAGTTTTTCCAGCGTGTTGGAGAGTTGGTATGTAAAAAAATCTTCTATAATTTCGCAGAGAGCAGAGGCAGAGCAATTCCTAGCAGATTTTGGAATCCTTTCCATAATGTGACTGGATCGTTTCAATGAGGACAATTTTTCATGAAACGTAGTATTGAACGACACTTCTTCAGCCACTGTATCATATATTGTCAAACTTCATCTTTCTGTCTATTCATTCCTAACCTAAAAAACAAAATTTCCTTCAAAACAAAACAAAAATGACTTTGACTGAACAATTGATATTTCAAATTTTTTAAATCTGATTCAACCGAACGTGGTCCTGGCTGGTTAATACCTGGGTGGTTGGTTTAAACGAAGCTGGTCCTTACAGAGCGCTGTTGAGCTTGAATTTGATGTGGGCTCGTTGAGAAAATTCACTTGGAGTCGTTCCTGGCTTGACAACGATGATGACCAATAGCTACTAACTGGTCTCTACGAAGCAGGACGATTGCTTGTGCTTATCAACTGAGCCTCTTTGATCTTCTCTGGACAACGGGATACTTTTGTTGTTACCAATCCTCGACCCAGTATTGGATTTCCTCAATGGCATGCGAAGCAAACGGAATGAATCAGAATAGATATATACACAATATTTTCAGGAAACGAAGGATATCCTTAGCACCTTAGGGTATATTCTGAACCTTAATGAGCACGATTTTACTTTTAAAACCAAGTAAAGGTTGATAGAAATTTGATAATAAAAAAAGTTATGCCAGAGAATGTATATTCTCAAGAAAAAAATTATTTTCAATACTACTGCAAATAATTGACTGATAATAGATCAATTCTCCATTGAAAATCTATCCAATATCAACATTAAACTATTGTGAAGTTTAAGGAAAAAATTAATCGATCTCTGATAAATTGTCAAAATTTCGTATAGACGCTAGAGATGCAAATTTTATCACGTAAGCTCTCAAACCTTCTGACAGAAAGGTATGTGATACTAAGATATTAATAAGATTAAAGATATAAGAGAGGTATCAGCTATATATATGCCAGATATTAATGAATTCAAAGAAAGATAGGTTTAGGTGGACAACTCCTAAACAATTTAATGTCAGATACTAATGAATTCAGAGAAAGATACTTTTACATTCAATACGAGTTGTAGTTGCAGGTATGGCAGGAAAGAGAAACTACCTGGTAGACCCTCAGATATAAATTGCACAGGCTAGTGATTGAATATTTAATAAAAAAATAATTGTAGAGTCCACGAGGTCGAACGCTGCACAGCACAGTGAGACAGAGAACAAATTCTCTCAGATTCGCATTTATTTCCCAAAGAGAAACTATAGATCATAATATATAGAAAATAAATGCTCACCTGAGGAATTCCTCTGATAGTTCCTCCTCCGGCTGTGGCTAGCAGTCAACTCCGGTTTCCTCTACAAGTACCAGTCAAGACTTCTTGGTAATGATTATTGAGATAGAATGGGCAGGATACTCTCAGTCAGTCACAGGTCACAGGAATAATATTAATTTGATTGCTGAAAAAGGTACAGAGAGTAGACACTGTTTAAACAGATGAAAAGGCAAAATTTCGTGTTCGCACGATATCGGTTATCAAGCTCCTGTCCCCGAAGGAAATTTAAACATGAGATGAAATAAGATGGCTTCAGGTATTAAATTTAAAAAATCAATATTTTACTTATTACCAAAAATATGTTCCTCAATATTCGAACGGACAGATCCCGAATGTGGAATCTACACTGAAATCCAATTGTATGCGAAGATTTTAAATAAATGGAATTATAAGGTTTTAACCTCAACCACCTGCTGACTCGAAAAAATTTAACCATGCAATTCGATACACTGCAAATTACAAGGTATCATTTCAATAATTAGCAAGATATTCAATCCACTTTTCCTGTTCAATTCAAATGATAATGAGAGATAAATAGGTCTTTTTACCAGACAATAACTGCTTTCAACCCACAACCTGTCAACTCGTCGAAAGTTCGAATGCAAAAAGGCCGCTAATCTTCTTGATCCCTCGAAAATCGAAGCAAATCATTCGTATCTCATATTCGCGCAAGCGATCTACACTCGAGGTCGGAATAGGAAGTGTCTACTGTTCCGGCATTGCCTCGATACAGAATTTTGAAAACTTGAACAATGGAACGGAATTTCCGTTACAGAGTACCGCAAGGCACTCGAGTAAGTACAACAACAACTCATGTGATGTTGTATCGAATGCCTTGCGATAGTCGATCCAGGCCATAGAAAGATTCCGCTTATACTGCACGGAGTCCTGCGTGATACATCTATCAATCAGCAGGTTCTCCTTACAGCCCGCGGAACCCCTCTTCGACCCTTTTTGCTCATATATCCGTTCGAACACCAGGTCAACTGCTTGGAGAGTACGCATATACAAGATGCGTGTAAACATCTTGTAACACGTATTCAAGCATGCTATCGGTCTGTAATTCTTAGGATCCGACAAATCTCCGTTCTTCGGGATTAGCACGGTTCGCCCCTCGACAAACCATTCCGGAATCAGCTGCTCCCCATTTAGCCAAGAGGAGAGCAGCTGATTCCGGAATGGTTTGTCGAGGGGCGAACCGTGCTAATCAAGTGATAAAAATCCGCAACTATTATTCCATAGTTCAATAACTTGAAATCATTGAAATTGTCTTCTCTAATCATTATAAATTGGCACTTCATGTTATATAACAGCCACTGTATCATATATTGTCAAACTTCATCTTTCTGTCTATTTATTCCTAACCTAAAAAACAAAATTTCCCTCAAAACAAAACAAAAATGACTTTGACTGAACAATTGATATTTCAAACAAAAAATTTTCGATGTAAACATTTTTTTTTTCGTCTCGATCTCCTGTCAAAAAATGATGTTCCTCGAATTAAGACACAAAAGCAATCATTCTCGCCGACACTGTGAGTAATAATTCATTTTCCTGTTTGTTCTTTATATGATATTGTTACGATATCTCCTTGGGTTCGTCGATTAAAACACCAAACAACACTAAACTTCTTTTATTATAACTCGCTATCACAATACAATACAACACAATCACTTAAATCGCTCTGATAACTTTCCAATGCTCGGCACTAAACTCTCTGTACTAAAAATTCTGCCCTCGGCGTGCGCGGCTTCCGGTTATATACGCTAGGTCATACAGCGGAAAACCATCTAGACAAATCTTCACAGTCGAATCTTCTGGATGAGCCGCGATCACGCGAGTATAGTCGTTCCTGGAATTTCGCACTAATTCGCATCGATAGGCGGCAGGGCCGGCGCTAGCACATTTCGTTACATTATCCCCCTCTCGATTTTGATCGTCCCGATCAAACAATACGTTATTATCGCCATTGTAACGTTTAAGTCTTTCTAGGTGAACGACCTTCATTTTTGCTCTGGGGCTACGTTGAATCCTGTACACCACGTCATTTATTCTCTTGACTATCGAATAGGGTCCTTCCCAGCATGGTGTTAGTTTGGGAGAAATTCCTTTTCTACGACGAGGGTTGTACAGCCACACTCGATCTCCTTCTTTGAATCCACCAGTATTTGCCTTGAGATCGTATCGAGCCTTCATCCTGTCACTGGTAATCTTCAATCGTCTTCTCGCAATTTCGTGAATCCTTATCAGGCTGTCTCGCAGTTCATCTGCATAATCCTGTACCTCTTTTTCCTCAGAACTTGGGGATCCGAACACCAAGTCACAGGGCAAACGAAGATCTCTCCCGAAGATGATACTGGCTGGGGTGAGCTTTGTGGAATCGTGCACAGCTGCCCGGTAAGCCATCAAGAATAGTTGAAGGTGTCGATCCCAGTCTTTTTGATGCTCTTCTACTACTTTGGAAAGGTGTTCTTCCATAGTCCTGTTGAACCTCTCGACCATGCCATCAGACTGTGGGTGGAGGGCAGTTGTTCTGGTCTTGCTGATTCCCATCAATTCACAAACTTTCCTGAATAAATTCGATTCGAAATTTCTTCCTTGATCGGAATGTAGCTCCATTGGCACTCCAAACCTTGTAAACATGTTGTCCACCAGGGTTCTTGCAACGGTGGATGCTTCTTGATTAGGCAAGGCGTAAGCTTCAACCCATTCACTGAAATAATCCATGGCAACGAGGATGTATTTGTTGCCATCATTCGTCATCGGGAACGGTCCAGCTACATCGATGGCGATTCGTTCGAAGGGAGCACCAACATTGTATTGTTTCATCTCGCCCCTTGATCTTGTTCTCGGACCTTTGCTTGCTTCGCATTTTGGACATCTTCGGCACCATCTCTCGACATCTTCTCGACATTGGACCCAGTAGAACCTTTGCCGTATTTTATCCAAGGTCTTGTTAACTCCTAGATGTCCACCTGATTTACCACCATGAATCTCTAACAAAACATCCTCTATTCTCGACATAGGCACAACCAGTTGGGAACTCACTTTCTTGCCATCGACTGACTCCCAAGCCCTCTTCAGTAGGCCATTCTCCACAATCAAGGAATCCCATTGTGCCCACAATGCTTTGAACGTTGGTGATCGATCTGAGATGTCCTTCCAGGTGGGTCTTTCCGCTCCATTTTCTTTCCATTTCAAAAATTCTGCAACGTTTGGATCATTTTCCTGGTCTTGTCGCATCTTTGCTGTCGTCCAATTGTCGTCTACTATCAATCTCACTTGGTTGATTCCTTCGCGACGTTCAATTCGCTCACAGTGTTTACAAGTATCCGAACAAGGTCTTCTTGACAAGGCATCTGCGTTGTTATGCAATCGTCCTGGTCGATGTTTTATCCTAAAGTGATACTGGTTCAACTTCTCAATCCACCTTGCTACTTGTCCTTCAGGAGTCTTCATTTCGAGTAACCACTTCAGAGCTGCATGATCTGTTCTGATTAGGAACTCTCTTCCGTACAGATATTTGTGGAAGTGGTCTACAGCCTTGATTATTGCCAGTAGCTCTTTTCTCGTTACGCAATAATTTCTTTCTGGCTTGGTGAGTACTTTGCTGTAGAACTCGATTACTTTTTCCTGACCATCTTGCTCTTGTGATAGTACGGCTCCAATACCATTATTACTGGCATCTGTGTCCAAAACAAACAGGCCTCGTTGACGTGGGAAACTTAAAATGGGGCTGGAACATAGAGCAACTTTCAGTTTCCCAAATGCTCGTTCACTTTCGTTGGACCAGACGAATTTGACTCGATCTTCTGTCAACTTATGTAGGGGTGCCGCAATATCAGCAAATCCTTCTACGAAACGACGGTAGTAGGTGCAGAGACCTAGGAAACTCCTCACTTCATGTTTGTCTCTTGGCCTCGGCCAGTCTCTTATCGCCTGTATCTTCTTTTGGTCTGTTCGGATACCGTCTGATGAAACTGTGTGACCTAGAAAATCCACTTCTTTCTGGAACAATGAACATTTCTGAAGATTCAGTTTGAGGTTGGCGTCCCTGAATCGTTGAAAGACTTCTTGCAGATTGTGCAGATGTTCTTCGAATGTCTTTCCCATGACCAAAACGTCGTCGAGGTATACAAGACAAGTTTTCCAAGTGAGCCCACGAAGGACCAGCTCCATTAGTCTCTCAAATGTTGCTGGAGCATTGCACAATCCAAACGGCATAACAGTAAACTGGTAAAGCCCACTCCCAGTCGAGAATGCAGTCTTCTCCTTGTCGTCTTCATGTATGCCTACTTGCCAGTATCCGCTCTTCAGATCTAATGTTGAGAACCAACGGGAACCTGCCAAAGTTGTTAATGTGTCATCTATTCTTGGTAGAGGGTAGCTGTCCTTCTTGGTGACATCATTTAATTTCCTGTAATCGACACAGAATCTCGTAGATCCATCCTTCTTGGAAACCAACACAACAGGTGCAGACCAAGGGCTCGATGACTCTTCAATCACACCGTCCTTCATCATCTTGTCGACAAGCTCTTCCACCTCCTGTTGCTTGGCGAATGGAATTCTTCTTGGTGGTTGCCGAATCGGATGAGCTTGGCCAGTATCGATTCTGTGTTTGACCAAATTAGTTCTTCCTGTTGTTGTCGAATCAAAAATGTCACTTTCACTCCGGATGAAGTTCTTGGCAGCTTTCAGTTCCTCTGTTGATAAGTGTTGACATGATTTTTCAAGAGTTGATATAACACTCTCAGAGTCTGCCTTCATTTCTTGATGTTCATTTGAATTACAAGTCGCTACCCAAGTAACAGGTTCACATGTTCCAATAACATCGCCTGCCTTAACAGTTACTTCTCCAGGAAACACGTTGGCAACTCTCACAGGAATCGTTTTGTTCGTTTTAACTAAGGCTCGTGCAAACACCAAATTGCTGGGGGATTCATCACATGGCTGGACTACTCCAACGCAGCACCCAGGGTCTTCTTCAACTGCAGCACAAACTACTTTCTCCGAAAATCCAGGAATTCTCGCAGTTTTCATTAAACGCAGTTTCACAGGCATTGTCCTTTCTGCTGGAGTTGTAAGGACAAATTCTTCTCCTCCGAACCTCATAATCTTCTCCTCATTGTCGAATGAAAATCCATAGTCACTGATCAAGTCCATTCCGAGTATGAATTCATCTTCTATATCTGCGACGTAAACTGTATCTGTGATGGTGAGTCGCCCAAGAACCAATGTAATTTCAGCCTCTCCTCGAATAGGTGCGTTTTCACCAGTGACTGTCCGAAGCACGACGTTGGAAGAAATAGGCTTCACGCTTCCAGGCCGAAGAATGTCGCTGCGTACCAAGGAAACTGCAGCACCGGTGTCTATGGTGCATATAACGTCGATTTTATTCAATTTTCCTGGAATGGTAAGGCTCTCAGATGTTCTTTTCAGCCTGTTAACACGGATGACCCTGGGGGCTCTGTTATTGCTAGCCAGCATGCGCCCCGATATGCTGGCTAATTCTCGTTTTCCTGCCGCCAATTTGAGGACTCGCTGGATGACCTTGTCCTCACAGGTGATTGCGTACGAGATGGCACCCTTGCAGGTGAGCTAGATCTTGGTGGCATTCTCACCCTACAGTCTTTGATAAGATGTCCTGGTTTTCCACATCGGTAGCACGTTCTCTTCTTCTGGGTGCTCATTCCACTTATCAACGATTTGATCTCCTCCAGAAATTTCTCAAATGAACCACTCGTAGCGCCAGATCTATGTTCGGGATCGTCAATTGTTACCGCTCGCACTTTCGGCCTCGAGGTGTTGAAGGCCGCCTCCACTTCTAGCGAACGTACCAAGGCATCGCTACTCCTTTTGAAACTTGTAAGTCGCAGAGTTCTTTGGATTTCTGGGTCTCTAAGTCCGTCAATAAATATCTGCACAGCCAACTGCTCCTTGAAATCTCCGGGCGCATCTGGGTACGCCAGCTGGATTAGGCGTCGAACATCTGCCTCAAATTCCTGCAGACTCTCACCTGATTTTTGTGTGCGAGTCTTCATTTGGGCCCGGTACAGCTGTTCTCGGTGTTGATCGCCATACCTCAACTCTAGTGCAGAAATCAGGTCGTCATATTGCTTCTGCTGTTCTATGGGTATCGTTTGTAATATACCCAAAGCTGGCCCTCTCAAAGCTACTATTAGTGCCGTAGCTTTTTCTTCGTCGCCCCATCCATTAGTTTCTGCCGCAGCCTCAAATTGTCGACGATACATGGACCAAGACGACTGTCCATCAAAAGTCGGCGGTTTTACGGAAATCCCTGATGTGGCAACCCTGTCTTGGCGATCTTGGTTCCTGAGAAGGGCTATCTGCTTTTCGACTCTCTTTTCCAGTCCTTTCATCTCCTCTCGCACTGTTTCCACTTTCTTATTGACGTCATCGTCGATTTTCTTGACGTCTCCCTTCAGTTCTTCCTTTAGGTCTTCTTTTAGTTCTTCCAGATCTACTCTTAGTTCTCGTTTCAGTTCTTCCATTTGTACTTTTGTTTTATGTAAAACATTCTCGAATAACTTGTCTTGATGTTCTCGAACGTTCTGGAAGTCTGCTTTCCATTGTTTTTCTATTAGAACTAATTCATTCTTTTGTTCTTCTCTCACCTTCTTCTGTTCTTCTAGAATTTTCTGGATTGCTTCTTCTCGTTCTATTTTTTCACGTTCTCGTTCTATTTTTTCACATTCTCGTTCTTTTCTCTGTTCTTCGAGAATTTTCTGGAGTGTTTCTTCCCGTTCTTTCTTTTCATTTTCTCGTTCTAATTGTCGTTCTTTCTTTTCATTTTCTCGTTCTAATTGTCGTTCTTTCTTTTCATTTTCGAGAATTTTCCTGAGCGATTCTTCTCGTTCTTGTTTTTCCTCCTGCCGTCGCTTTTCCGCCAATTCTTTTTCCTCCAGCAGTCGCTTTTCATCTTCCTGTTGTCGCTTTTCCTCTAATTCTTTCTCCTCCAGCCGACGCTTTTCATCTTCCTGTCGTCGTCTTTCCCAATCCGCAAATTGGTTTTGCATAAATTTCAACATATCCTCCATCGTATCGTAAGATGTACTTCTCGTATTAACCATAAATTGTTTTTATTTACCAGCAAAAATTCCACTTCCGACACCACTGTTACGATATCTCCTTGGGTTCGTCGATTAAAACACCAAACAACACTAAACTTCTTTTATTATAACTCGCTATCACAATACAATACAACACAATCACTTAAATCGCTCTGATAACTTTCCAATGCTCGGCACTAAACTCTCTGTACTAAAAATTCTGCCCTCGGCGTGCGCGGCTTCCGGTTATATACGCTCGGTCATACAGCGGAGAACCATCTAGACAAATCTTCACAGTCGAATCTTCTGGATGAGCCGCGATCACGCGAGTATAGTCGTTCCTGGAATTTCGCACTAATTCGCATCGATAGGCGGCAGGGCCGGCGCTAGCACATTTCGTTACAATATCATATTATTTATAGCTTCCCTGACGATGACAGTAACAACTGTCGAAATATTGAAATAAAGTGTTAAAAGACTACACATTTCTGCTTGCTGCTTCACCCAATAACAATCTTCCTCATATTGTTACCGTTCAGCAAAAAACTTCCATTTTACTTATATAAATAAATAAATATATATATATATATATATATATATATATATATATATATATATATATATATATATATATATGTGTATATATTGTAACATGTAAATTTGCCTTATTGAATTTCCAACCAACATCATGAAAGATTTATTTAATGTAAGCTCCACAATTAAGCAAATGACATTGGTAAAACAGGAGTGCACTTGTTAAAATCGCTTCATTTAATATTTATCTCCACAACACTGGTCAATTCAATGTTTCAGGCCCAACATCACAGCGGTGGTAACCTGAAACAAGGAATGATATGTTATATTTATCACTTGATTACACTGTTACATTTACCGTGGGAGGATCCAACGTTTTTCAGTACTTTGTGGGGGTTGTTTCATGGGGATTACTTCGTAAGGTCGACACTGCTCTATTTTGGCCTTGCCAGATTGATCAGCTGTCTTAACCTAAAAGGAAGGAAATATTATTTCACATTACGTCTCGCAATATAGGGATGTTCATGAAGTCCTTGCCATGAATATGGTTTGTACTTACCATAGTCAAATGTGGTCAATTTGTTCTGCGGAGATTTCGAAGTTTTGATGTTTGTTTACACTGATTCGCATTTGGGAAATGATTTGGCATTTTACCCAGTGTTGCCAGGCCAACGAAAAATAATTTCCCAGACCACCTCACAAATTTCCCCAGATTGGGAAAAACGTCACAGGAAAACAAAAGAATATTATTATTGAAGCGGAAAGTAAGTTCACTTCCTCTTATTTTTTATTTGTCAATTTTGGGTTTGACCTTCGGCAAATTTTGGTTCTTGCGGCTGACTTGACTTGGACGCTTGACGGTTTGATGTTTGACATTTTGACATCATGCACAAACACTGATTTCTGTGAGTTGCAAGGAGACGGAAATGTCGGAAATGCCATGAGAGTAGGAATAGGCGGCGAATTTGAATCCCAACCAATCACCGTGGTATGATTGTTTCGTAGAGGGACTCGCTGTGCGCACTATGCTCGATTTAGTTAGATGGAGTTTTTTCTAAATGTCTTTTCGAAAAGTACGGTCAGCTTCGTCACATTTACTTCTTTTATGCAAGTTTACAACGATGAAGAGGTTCACTAAATTGGTTTGTCTGCTTTTGATCCTTTTATGGTGTTTGTTCATCGGTGAAGTGGCCATCCCTCTGGAAGGTGAGTCGAGATGTGTGGTGTTAGGACGTTTTGGAAATGTGTTTTTCATTACTAGATCTGTTGGCCTCCTTCTCCCGATCTGATTTTTGGCTCGGCGTCGTGGTTGCCCATTCGCCATTTTGAAGAAATTCTAACTAATAACTTGGAAGCCTCTGGAGACATCCCTAGGAATAGAGTTGTTCATTCTATTCTACGCGTTCACGCAGTGCTGCTGATCCATTTACTTGCTGTTTCTTGTAAGAAGGAATTCCCAACGGAGCCCGAGAAGACAGTCCACCACCTACCGGGACCGACATCTTGCTCGCTCGTCCCATGCCCCACAGTAGACTTTGATCTTGGTCCATCAGCTAAGCGTAAGCTTTTCAGCAAGTTGAGGAGAAGAGAGTCCTTGAAGGGGACATTTTGAGGTCGGTAGACACATATTAGCAGCGTTTAAAGTTTTTTCATGTCATGCGTCCATGTTCTTTTTCATATTTTTTTAAAAACATTTTCTGAATCGTACCTTAAAGTATCTGTGAGCTAGATCACCACTTGCTTCATGACTATCGAGTGCTACAAGAAAGTAAATAATAATCTAATATTAGTAAGCAATTGTTTCACAACTCCACCCTCTAGGTTAGTTGATGTTTTGTTGGTGTCATTTGGTGTAAATGAAATGTACACCCCGATATAGGTCTATAACGCGGTTAAAAAATCCTTCTCTAGCATGTACTTTGAGGATTAGTTCTAGTGAACTCACTTTTAATTTAAATAATTCCTTGTGGTTTTGAGACCAGCTATTCGAACATTAAATACAATTGAGTTACATTGTTGTTTTCCTTTGAAGTGAACAATTGCAGTTTTTCTCTGTTTCCAATAAAACAAATTGAGTGGCGCTCCCCGGGATCACTCAGCACATCTGGAGATCTTACCCACACCCAGTGCTTCCAGACGAACAGCTGCCGGTGCCTTATGCTCTCAATTTTTAAGTACAAGGTTTGTCTGATTAAAACCATTGTGTGGCATAAGAAATTGACGCCCATAGCGTGGGACCCGATTTGCTGAGTGTATGTTTTATTTCTTGTAGTCTACTTTGACATGTCAAATAGTGAAGTTTTTCATTAATGCTTGCAGCGGAATAGGTTTGAGGAAGGTGAAGGTACTGATTGACGTTGGAAACTCTTGGTATTGTGCATAGTGTTGACTTGATTGAACAGTTGAGTTAATTGAACAGTGTTGTTTTTTAAAATGGGGGAATTTCAGTTTAAACCTAGACATTTATTACTCTATGAAATAGACTATGAACTAAAAATTAGAGGCATTGTTACTAACCGTGATATGAATGATAAGAGAAAAATCCTAGCTAAAGCTATGTCAAAAAGCAAATCAGAGATTACAGATCCCAATTATTCATTTTCTGATGATAAGTTGCAAATTGATAAAACATTGGAAAGTATAAAAAAATCCATCCCAAGATTTTGAAGGTTCAACAAAAGATTTGTATCAAAGGTTAAAATCGAGGTTAGGGCACGTGGGTGCAAGAATTCAACGTATGAGAGCTGATCCTAGTGTTTCTGATGAAATCTCTTATAAAAATGAGGCTTATAAGGTTATATAATTGTGAGCGCATCGTTTGACGAGCACATCAAAGTACTGAATGAAGTAGCTAAACGGCTTGAGGAAGCAAAACTTACGGTAAATTTTGAAAAATGTGAATTTTTTAGGCCTTCACTAAAAAATTTGGGTTTTGTTATAGACAGTTGTGGACTCAGAACTGATCCTGACAAAGTAAAAGCAATGGTCAACTTTCCTAGACCTAATACTACCACTGAGATTAAGCGTTTTGTGGGAATGTGCAGCTGGTATAGGCGTTTTATTCCCCAATTTTCGACCCTCATAGCTCCCATCAATGCACTTTTGCACAACAAGAAAAAAGGGCAAAAAATCGTCTGGTCCCGTGACGCGGAGAGAGCGTTTGTATATATCAAACAAGCACTAGTCCCAGCTCCCATCCTAACGAGTCCTAATTTCGATTTACCATTTATCATACAGTGTGACGCTTCGGATACTGGACTAGGTTGTGTTTTAACCCAAATTCAAGGTGATCAAGAGAAAGTTATTGCTTTTGCCTCAAGAAGCTTATCTGAGAATGAAAGAAATTATAGCGTTACAGAAAGAGAATGCTTAGCATGCATTTTCGCTTGTGAGAAATTAAGAGCCTATATAGAGGGTGTTAGATTCACTTCAATTACGGACCACGCATCATTGAAGTGGATGTTTAAAATCAAGGATCCAATTGGGAGAATTGCCAGATGGAGTGTCCGTTTGAGTCAGTTCGACTTTGAAGTAATTCATTGAAAAGGTAAATTCAATGTGGTACCAGATGCGTTGTCAAGAAGTCCTGTCGACGTTCCATCTGACGATTCCAATGGAAATGAAATCACGGTGCTCAACGAGCCAGTTAATTGTATCACACTTGAAATTGATTTAAATAATCTAGATTCGTTTTACAAAATAATGCAAGAAAAATTTTCTCAAAAGCCTGACAGTTTTCCCCAGTGGCTAGTAAAGGAAGGTTATGTATATAAGTTAGTCCCATCAAAAATACCTTCAGAGACAAATATTTCAGAGTGGAAATTACTGGTTCCAAAAAATCAAAGATTAAAAATTTTAAGGTCTTGTCATGATGCCTCAACTTCAGCTCACACAGATTTTCTCAAAACATATTCTAGGATTATTGCTACTTATTATTGGCCAAAAATGCGTAGAGACGTCTATAAGTATATTAGAAGTTGCAAGGTGTGCGCTGCACAAAAATCTTCAAATCATGATTAATTCGGATTAATAGGTTCTGAAAGAAAAGTTCGGTATCCATGGCAAGTGATTGCGCTAGATTTGATGGGTCCATTACCGCGTAGTACTTCAGGACATCAATATATTTTAGTAGTGAGTGATTGGTTTACGAAGTATCCGCTCATCTGTCCCTTGAGGAAAGCGACCTCAGGTAGTATCATTAAATTTTTAGAAAATGAAGTCTTTTTAGTGTACGGTGTTCCTCAACATATTGTGTGTGATAATGGGAAGCAATTTATCAGTAAGGCTATCAAGAAATTGGTCAAAGAGTATGATTCCAACATTTTTTTCACGCCCTATTATCACCCTCAAGCCAACTTTGTGGAAAGAGCGAATAGGAGTATCAGCACAGCTATTCGTTGTTATTCCGTTCTCAAAACTCATACGAAAATTCCGGTTCAGATGGAAATATCTCTTGTTGGTAATCTTCGTAATTGACATTTGTCAAATATTTCAAATCTGATTCCAATATCAATTCTCATTTTTTCAGATTGTGGTAGGTTACAAACCCAGAAAACTACGTAACAAATATTGATCCACCACAAAATAATGACGTTCAAACAGTACACAATCTGTTTAATTATTTATTCAATACTGATATGATTTCTCTATCATTAATTGAATGCTAAATTTTTCTAGTTACAATTGTCTTCGCCTTATCTTCTATGTTTATGATTCTCAATCATAAATCATTGCAGTGTTAAGCGTCCTGCCAGGCATATAAAACCGAGATCAATGGGGCACTTTTTCTTCTATATAAAATCTTTTAAATTTTCGTTTTATTGAAGTTTCAAGTGGATCGGAATAGGTACAGTTCATGCACACTATACAATTCATTCAACAATCCGTGCCACCATCTTATCACCGGTTGCGTCGTGGCACTTGAAGATTATTTTGTTCTATTCGATGAATGCAGGATTTTAAATTAATTACCAAGCGGGCAAGAGTTTATACAGTTCGTGAACAAAAATTTTATTTTCCAAAAAATACACAAAGTATATATGACTAGAACGCTGAGGCACTAAGGCATCATTCTATTGACTATAGTTAGAGGTGTTAGAAAAAATATTGTTACGATTTATCCTTGGGTTCGTCAATTAAAACACCAAACAACACTAAACTACTTTTATTATAACTCTCTATCACAATACGATACAACACAATCACTTAAATCACTCCGATAACTTTCCAATGCTCGCTCGCTACTAAAACTCTCTGAACTAACAATTCTCTTGTCGGCGTGAACGGCTTCCGCTTATATATACGAGCTCATACAGTGGAGAACCATCTAGACAAATCTTCACAGTCGAATCTTCTGGATGAGCCGCGATCACGCGAGTATATTCTTTCCTGGAATCTCGAACCAATTCGCATCGATAGGCGGCAGGGCCGGCGCTAGCACATTTCGTTACATTATCCCCCTCTCAATTTTGATCAAACAATACGTCATTATCGCCATTGTAACGTTTAAGTCTTTCTAGGTGAACGACCTTTATTTTTGCTCTGGGGCTACGTTGAATCCTGTACACCACGTCATTTATTCTCTTGACTATCGAATAGGGTCCTTCCCAGCATGGTGTTAGTTTGGGAGAAATTCCTTTTCTACGACGAGGGTTGTACAGCCACACTCGATCTCCTTCTTTGAATCCACCAGTATTTGCCTTGATATCGTATCGAGCCTTCATCCTGTCACTAGTAATCTTCAATCTTCCTCTCGCAATTTCGTGAATTCTTATCAGGCTGTCTCGCAGTTCATCTGCATAATCTTGTACCTCTTTTTCCTCAGAACTTGGGGATCCGAACACCAAGTCACAGGGCAAACGAAGATCTCTCCCGAAGATGATACTGGCTGGGGTGAGCTTTGTGGAATCGTGCACAGCGGCCCGGTAAGCCATCAAGAATAGTTGAAGGTGTCGATCCCAGTCTTTTTGATGCTCTTCTACCACTTTGGAAAGGTGTTCTTCCATAGTCCTGTTGAACCTCTCGACCATGCCATCAGACTGTGGGTGGAGGGCAGTTGTTCTGGTCTTGCTGATTCCCATCAATTCACAAACTTTCCTGAATAAATTCGATTCGAAATTTCTTCCTTGATCGGAATGTAGCTCCATTGGCACTCCAAACCTTGTAAACATGTTGTCCACCAGGGTTCTTGCAACGGTGGATGCTTCTTGATTAGGCAAGGCGTAAGCTTCAACCCATTCACTGAAATAATCCATGGCAACGAGGATGTATTTGTTGCCATCATTCGTCATCGGGAACGGTCCAGCTACATCGATGGCGATTCGTTCGAAGGGAGCACCAACATTGTATTGTTTCATCTCGGCCCTTGATCTTGTACTAGGACCTTTGCTTGCTTCGCATTTTGGGCATCTTCGGCACCATCTCTCGACATCTTCTCGACATTGGACCCAGTAGAACCTCTGCCGTATTTTATCCAAGGTCTTGTTAACTCCTAGATGTCCACCTGATTTACCACCATGAATCTCTAACAAAACATCCTCTATTCTCGACATGGGCACAACCAGTTGGGAACTCACTTTCTTGCCATCGGCTGACTCCCAAGCCCTCTTCAGCAGGCCATTCTCCACAATCAAGGAATCCCATTGTACCCACAGTGCCTTGAACGTTGGTGATCGATCTGAGATGTCCTTCCAGGTGGGTCTTTCCGCTCCATTTTCTTTCCATTTCAAAAATTCTGCAACGTTTGGATCATTCTCCTGGTCTTCTCGCATTTTTGCTGTCGTCCAATTGTCGTCTACTATCAATCTCACTTGGTTGATTCCTTCGCGACGTTCAATTCGCTCACAGTGTTTACAAGTATCCGAACAAGGTCTTCTTGACAAGGCATCTGCGTTGTTATGCAATCGTCCTGGTCGATGTTTTATCCTGAAGTGATACTGGTTCAACTTCTCAATCCACCTTGCTACTTGTCCTTCAGGAGTCTTCATTTCGAGTAACCACTTCAGAGCTGCATGATCTGTTCTGATTAGGAACTCTCTTCCGTACAGATATTTGTGGAAGTGGTCTACAGCCTTGATTATTGCCAGTAGCTCTTTTCTCGTTACGCAATAATTTCTTTCTGGCTTGGTGAGTACCTTGCTGTAGAACTCGATTACTTTTTCCTGACCATCTTGCTCTTGTGAGTGTGAGTACGGCTCCAATACCATTATTACTGGCATCTGTGTCCAAAACAAACAGGCCTCGTTGACGTGGGAAACTTAAAATGGGGCTGGAACATAGAGCAACTCTCAGTTTCCCAAATGCTCGTTCACTTTCGTTGGACCAGACGAATTTGACTCGATCTTCTGTCAACTTATGTAGGGGTGCCGCAATATCAGCAAATCCTTCTACGAAACGACGGTAGTAGGTGCAGAGACCTAGGAAACTCCTCACTTCATGTTTGTCTCTTGGCCTCGGCCAGTCTCTTATCGCCTGTATCTTCTTTTGGTCTGTTCGGATACCGTCTGATGAAACTCTGTGGCCTAGAAAATCCACTTCTCTCTGAAACAATGAACATTTCTGAAGATTCAGTTTGAGGTTGGCGTCCCTGAATCGTTGAAAGACTTTTTGCAGGTTGTGCAGATGTTCTTCGAATGTCTTTCCCATGACCAAAACGTCGTCGAGGTATACAAGACAAGTTTTCCAAGTGAGCCCACGAAGGACCAGCTCCATTAGTCTCTCAAATGTTGCTGGAGCATTGCACAATCCAAACGGCATAACAGTAAACTGGTAAAGCCCGCTCCCAGTCGAGAATGCAGTCTTCTCCTTGTCGTCTTCATGTATGCCTACTTACCAGTATCCGCTCTTCAGATCTAATGTTGAGAACCAACGGGAACCTGACAAAGTTGTTAATGTGTCATCTATTCTTGGCAGAGGGTAGCTGTCCTTCTTGGTGACATCATTTAATTTCCTGTAATCGACACAGAATCTCGTAGATCCATCCTTCTTGGAAACCAACACGACAGGTGCAGACCAAGGGCTCGATGACTCTTCAATCACACCGTCCTTCATCATCTTGTCGACAAGCTCTTCCACCTCCTGTTGCTTGGCGAATGGAATTCTTCTTGGTGGTTGCCGAATCGGATGAGCTTGGCCAGTATCGATTCTGTGTTTGACCAAATTAGTTCTTCCTGTTGTTGTCGAATCAAAAATGTCACTTTCACTCCGGATGAAGTTCTTGGCAGCTTTCAGTTCCTCTGTTGATAAGTGTCGACATGATTTTTCAAGAGTTGATATAACACTCTCAGAGTCTGCCTTCATTTCTTGATGTTCATTTGAATTACAAGTCGCTACCCAAGTAACAGGTTCACATGTTCCAATAACATCGCCTGCCTTAACAGTTACTTCTCCAGGAAACACGTTGGCAACTCTCACAGGAATCGTTTTGTTCGTTTTAACTAAGGCTCGTGCAAACACCAAATTGCTGGGGGATTCATCACATGGCTGGACTACTCCAACGCAGCACCCAGGGTCTTCTTCAACTGCAGCACAAACTACTTTCTCCGAAAATCCAGGAATTCTCGCAGTTTTCATTAAACGCAGTTTCACAGGCATTGTCCTTTCTGCTGGGGTTGTAAGGACAAATTCTTCTCCTCCGAACCTCATAATCTTCTCCTCGTTGTCGAATGAAAATCCATAGTCACTGATCAAGTTCATTCCGAGTATTGAATTCATCTTCTATATCTGCGACGTAAACTGTATCTGTGATGGTGAGTCGCCCTAGAACCAATGTAATTTCAGCCTCTCCTCGAATAGGTGCGTTTTCACCAGTGACTGTCCGAAGCACGACGTTGGAAGAAATAGGCTTCACGCTTCCAGGCCGAAGAATGTCGCTGCGTACCAAGGAAACTGCAGCACCGGTGTCTATGGTGCATATAACGTCGATTTTGTTCAATTTTCCTGGAATGGTAAGGCTCTCAGATGTTCTTTTCAGCCTGTTAACATTGATGACCCTGGGGGCTCTGTTATTGCTAGCCAGCATGCGCCCCGATATGCTGGCTAATTCTCGTTTTCCTGCCGCCAATTTGAGGACTCGCTGGATGACCTTGTCCTCACAGGTGATTGCGTTCGAGATGGCACCCTTGCTGGTGAGCTAGGTCTTGGTGGCATTCTCACCCTACAGTCTTTGATAAAATGTCCTGGTTTTCCACATCGGTAGCACGTTCTGTTCTTCTGGGTGCTCATTCCACTTATCAACGATTTAATCTCCTCCAGAAATTTCTCAAATGAACCACTCGTTGCGCCAGATCTATGTTCGGGATCGTCAATTGTTACCGCTCGCACTTTCGGCCTTGAGGTGTTGAAGGCCGCCTCCACTTCTAGCGAACGTACCAAGGCATCGCTACTCCTTTTGAAACTTGTAAGTCGCAGAGTTCTTTGGATTTCTGGGTCTTTAAGTCCGTCAATAAATATCTGCACAGCCAACTGCTCCTTGAAATCTCCGGGCGCATCTGGGTACGCCAGCTGGATTAGGCGTCGAACATCTGCCTCAAATTCTTGAAGACTCTCACCTGATTTTTGTGTGCGAGTTTTCATTTGGGCCCGGTACAGCTGTTCTCGGTGTTGATCGTCATACCTCAACTCTATTGCAGAAATCAGGTCGTCATATTGCTTCTGCTGTTCTATGGGTATCGTTTGTAATATACCCAAAGCTGGCCCTCTCAAAGCTACTATTAGTGCCGTAGCTTTTTCTTTGTCGCCCCATCCATTAGTTTCTGCCGCAGCCTCAAATTGTCGACGGTACATGAACCAAGACAACTGACCATCGAAAGTCGGTGGTTTCACGGAAATTCCTGACGTGGCAACACTTGTCTCGGCGATCTCAGTTCTTGAGAAGAGCTATCTGTTTTTCTAGACCTCTCATCTCCTCTCGCACTATATCCACTTTCTTATTGACGTTGTCGTCGATTTTCTTGACGTCTCCCTTCAGTTCTTCCTTTAGTTTTTCCACTCGCACTTCAGTTTCATGTGAAACATGCTCGAAGAACTTGTCCTGATTTTCTAGAACTTTCTGGAAGTCTGCTTTTTGTTGTTTCTCTAATTGCTCTATTTCATTCTTTTGTTGTTCTAGAATTTTCTGGAAGTCTTCTCGTTCTGTTCTCTGTTCTTCGAGAATTTTCTGGAGTGCTTCTTCCCGTTCTTTCTTTTCGTTATCGAGAATTTTCTGGAGTGCTTTCTCTCGATCTTTTTTTTTCATCTTCTCGTTCTTTCTTTTCATTTTCGAGAATTTTTTGGAGTGTTTCTTCCCGTTCTTTCTTTTCATTTTCTCGTTCTAATTGTCGTTCTTTCTTTTCATTTTCGAGAATTTTCCTGAGCGATTCTTCTCGTTCTTGTTTTTCCTCCTGCCGTCGCTTTTCCGCCAATTCTTTTTCCTCCAGCCGTCGCTTTTCATCTTCCTGTCGTCGCTTTTTCTCTAATTCTTTCTCCTCCAGCCGACGCTTTTCATCTTCCTGTTGTCGCTTTTCCTCTAATTCTTTCTCCTCCAGCCGACGCTTTTCATCTTCCTGTCGTCGTCTTTCCCAATCCGCAAATTGGTTTTGCATAAATTTCAACATATCCTCCATCGTATCGTAAGATGTACTTCTCGTATTAACCATAAATTGTTTTTATTTACCAGCAAAAATTCCACTTCCGACACCACTGTTACGATTTATCCTTGGGTTCGTCAATTAAAACACTAAACTACTTTTATTATAACTCTCTATCACAATACGATACAACACAATCACTTAAATCGCTCCGATAACTTTCCAATGCTCGCTCGCTACTAAAACTCTCTGTACTAACAATTCTGCTCTCGGCGTGAACGGCTTCCGCTTATATATACGAGCTCATACAGTGGAGAACCATCTAGACAAATCTTCACAGTCGAATCTTCTGGATGAGCCGCGATCACGCGAGTATATTCGTTCCTGGAATCTCGAACCAATTCGCATCGATAGGCGGCAGGGCCGGCGCTAGCACATTTCGTTACAACATGTTTCATGCGTACCGCTGATCGACTCGCGCTCTCGCATTCTCCTCCCGGACTAATATCTCTGACGATAGGTATAGGTTACATAACCATGTTTTGTTCTGTTATATAACTTACATATTATAAAGTAACAACATTGATATTTCGCTGATACACGACAGATATGTAACTGAGAGATATGTGTTCACCGAGGCGGATACCAGCGATTGAAGCGTAATGAATATACTCAACTTGAATCTTGGTTTTTGACATTCATTCCTATTCAACATTTCAATATTTTGCCATCACACTGACCATTTTTGTTCAATCGAAAAAACGATTCTTTGACCACAATCCATGTCAATATCTTTTGTTAGGATTCGTGTGCCTTATTTTGTTAAATTCTTTTGGATAATTAATTTCACGGAATTTCTGCTCATTCATTTTCAAATAATTTTCCGAGTTATATTTGCGATTATATTTTTCAATTTCATTTTTCGAGATTAGTTCAATTAACATTTTTTTCTATCTTTTCACTTTTTTTTGTAACAGGTTCCAGTGAAGTCAATTACATAGACAATGGAAGTCCGAACCAATACCACTCAGCAAAGAACATTGTCAAACACATTGTCTCTAACAATAATTATCATTTTTGTCACGAATTACGTGAAATAATATTTGAATTTTATTATTCAGAATAAACTACTTCTGTACTTCATATACAAATGGTAGGTCGAGTGAACATAATTTGAATATGACTGAGGAATATTCAAAGATGAATAAATGCATAAATATGTAGGTATCTCAAGAAGTTCAAGTGTCGCAATGTCAACAATAATGTATAAACGCAATACCCAAAAGTAATCATTCAAAAATAATAAGAACATTGTTTCGGATCAACCTCCGTATATTCCTGTGGAGAAGCTTTCGATCAGAATTCTTTTTGTTTCATGTTAGTTTGAGTGGCATATATATATATATATATATATATATATATATATATATATATATATATATATATATATATATATATATATATATATATATATATATCCTGTACCAATCGGGTCATCTGTGTAGATACTGCTAAGGGTGGAACGATTGAGGACAATTGATAAGAGCACCAGCCGTGAAAGTATCTATAGAAGAGAGACAAGTCTCCCACCCTTCTATGATGCTCCAACGATGTAAACGAGTTTGTGAGCAGAGACTCATCAACAAGACGGATTGCCTTTCTCTGAATAGAATCAAGAAATTTCAAGAATGTTTTGTACTGAGCTCCATACATGAGAACTATATTCCAAGGCAGGCCGTATCTGGGCCTTGTAGTTTGTCAGAAGCTGAAGAGAAGTTAAGTATTCCTGGGAAGCACCCTTTAGCGATTAATCTCACATGGTTTCTCCATGAGGGATTATTACTGATCGTAATTTCTAGCATCGATATACTTGACTTTGTAGGAATAGTTACTCCTGACATCTGAACACTAGATAGGTCGGCTTTCTGTGAGAAGAGACATGAGTTTTCCCAGTATTCAATTCCACCAAGTTGATGTTACACCATGGTCTCTACCATCGCCCGATGAAATATCACCATATCAACTATACGTGCTGTGAAGTGCTAATTCACGTTTCAGTATGTGGTTGATATTTTTTGTTTAATCCAATTATTGAATTTGAAAAATGATGGTTATGTCTCCCAGAGTAAAAAGTTCCGGAAGGGAAATACCTCCCCGATCGGATTTCTGGGTAGGAGGTACTCGGGGAGATCCTTCATCGAAAGTATCGAGAATCGATTATTGTAATATTCGTGGAATGAATGAAAATATCAATGATGTGCGTCACCATCCGCAAACCGAAAAACCTGCCATTCTTATTCTAACTGAAATTCAAGTCAATTCATACACGAATAAGGTACATATGCTTTGCCCAGGTTATGAATTCTATTCTCGCTCTCGTTTCAAAGGTGGTGTTTGTCTATGCTCTAAGAATGATTTTTCATGCCAACACGAAGAAGGGCTGGAACCAAAAAATTTTGACGTGATGTGGTTCAAGCTTGTCAGTCGTCAACAGAGTAGATTTGTCTTTTGTCATAATTTATCATCTGAGAATGACTCTTTAGAGTAGACAGACTATTCGAATTTCTGTTGGAGAAGATCGACTTCATCAAAGAAAACTATCCAACTGCTGAATTCACTATATTGGGTAATTTATAATAATAATAAGATGTCTCTATTCATACTGTCATTTTCATTACAGGAAAATAAATTAAAACATTAATAAACATCGACAGTATGTCAGGGCGGAATTCAGTCGCCTATATCCGGAGATATTGGGAACTGCTCTTCCATTCAACTCCGAAAACGAACAAAATTAACCCAAGCAATATTGACACAACAATACTCAGTGCAGATATGAAACCTAGATATTTGATTGAGGGGAGAGTAAAGGTGAAGGTGTGGCAACGATTCAGCGAGAAGACTGGTACACTCAAAATTTTCGTTTTATTCTCATTCATTCATCCGGCCCAAATGAATAATATATCAAATGTACCAGTCATATATAGATTGCCGGAGCATACTTTTGAATCGACTTCTGTTCAAAGTTTTGAACGAATCGGGGATAGCATTGTATGTTTTTGAGATCAGGCGAAATCGATATCTGGTATTGGCCTTATGAACCTCATTCCTGAATAATATTTTTTTGAATAAATAGCTTGGTTTCTTGGAACGAATTATATCATGAGAAAAACAACACATACTCAATAACCATCTTTGTTTCATTGTAAACCAGCCATATTCCTTAATTTTGTGTGATATCGATTTTCGTTTTCTAATTCCAAATATAAACCGCGCACATGCATTTTGAACATATGGAATACGACTCTGATCATACTTTGTTTAACAAGGGTGGCAAACAGTTTTTGCAAAGTTGAAAAGACTCAGAACCAGAGACTCACACAACATTTTCTTGGTTCTGACATCAAATAATTTAGAAAAGTTGTAAATCAACTAAGATTGCAATAAGGTTTTCTTATAGTTTTCGTCACATGCTCATTAAATCTCAACTCACTATCTATAATTATTGATACCAATTTCTTTGCAGATTCAACAATTTGTAGGGGTTCAATTTCAATGTACATAATTTGTCATGACTTGAATTCTTGATCAAAATTTATAAAAAAGGATCAACAATACATACACTGGACCTGTTTCTCACTACTCATCCTGATCTTTATCAAATCAAAATTCATTTTCCTTTGGGTAACTCTGATCAAACTTTGATTTCGACCACTTCGTATTCAGCTTCAATAAATGGTAAGTTACCACACGACGTGTTTGGCATTACCAGTCAGCCGACTGGGACGGTCTTCGAATGTTTTTCTCTGATTTCTCTTGGAGGATTTGTTTTCCATCTGGTGATTTCACTCTTTTTGCTCAGGAAATATCTGATACCATCATTCTGGAAATAGAAACATCCATCCAAATAGTACAAAGACACTACATTATGGGAAACCTTGGTTCAATGAAAGGCACTCAACGCTGCATTCAAAATAGCAGCATTCAATCGCTGGCGTCAAAATCCAAGTTCAGAAACTTGATCTGAGTATGTTAACGCATGAAATAGGTGTAGTGCAACAATTAAAGCTGCTAAAGAAGCATATATTCTTGAAATTTGTTTAAGACTTGTTGTAGGTCCAAACGGTGCTCGTTCATTTTGGTCATTTGCTAAAGCTGGCGCCAAAAACTTCACTTCTAAGTTCATTTCCTCCTTTAACCGAAGAGGATGGAACAAAAGCCACTATTGCCCAACAAAAAGCGAATTTTTTTGCTAATAAGTTTGCCGGAAATTCTACTTTGGACTCATCGGGAAAATATCTCCCAAATATCACGCCTTTCGACAGCCATATGCCTGAGATAGTTTTTCACCAACAAAATGTAAGAAATATTTCAATGGACTTCAATGGTCTCGGTAGTGTAGTGGTTAGCATATCTGCCTATCAAGCGGAAGGCCGGGGTTCGAATCCTCGCCGGGCCACCGTGCTGGGTAATCGCACGTTAAAAGGTAAGGCCTCGTTGATCCATTGCTCGCACAAGTTTCGACTTTTGAGGGTTGACGTTCGTCAGCTGGTTAACGGAACGAACAACAACAACTTGAATACGAACAAGGCTTGCGGGTCTGAAGGAATCCCAGTAATTGACTTCAATACTTTGCGAATTATTCAACCTTTCATATACCTTCGGTGTTATTCCTGGAGAACAGCAAGAGTTCAGCCAATTCCTGAAGAGAGAAAAAACTTCACCTTTTGATAATAGAACAGTTGCAATGCTTTCTGTCGTTACCAAAGTCATGAGAAAAGCAATCGATGCGGAGATCAACAAGTATCTGGAGAAATCGGTAATAATTGATGATCTACAACACGGATTTCGACATCAAAGATCAATCAGTAACTTATTGGCATACGTTTCACATTTGGCAGCATTCCATCGAAAAATTCGGAGAAACGTTAGCTGTTGCACTCGACATTTCAAAAGCGTTCGATCGAGTTTGGCATCGGGGATTTCTTTCTCAACTGCCATCTTATGTTTTGCCTCCTCAGGTGTGTGCTTTGTTTAAGAGTTTCTGTTTGATAGGTCTCTTTATGTGGTTATTGATGGAGTATCATCTGATATTCTCTCAATAAATGCAGGTGTTCCACAGCGCTCAGTTCTGGCGCCCACTTTATTTCTGCTTCATATCGATTATTTGCTGGAGAAAACATCTTGTTCAGTGCATAGTTTCGCGGCGACTGTACTCTTCATACTAGTTTCTCTGTCAGATTCTCCATACCAGTACGAGAAAAAAATTCAGAGGAGCATTGATGCCAATGGATGTGACGATGACTAATGGTATTCAAATCAACAATGAGTGAGGAATGATAATTAGTGATTTGAGTAAAAGAAATTCATATGAAATACCACCCAGTTTGACCAAGAGAGAAACTCTTATTAAAATTTTCATTGTATCACCAAATTGAAATCTTCAAACGATTAGTTTCAATTTCTGTGTGAGATCAAACACAATACGACTACTCTCCTGGCTTATATCATTGAATAATATCCGACCGCTGCTAGTGCAGAACTCTACCCAGAATTTCTCAACGTGATTAGTTCTCATCTCCAGTTCTCCATGTGATCTCACTCATTCAAAATTCTGTAACTTTCTGCGTACCATACCATATACACACATGCTCGAACTGTGCATATAGTCAATCTGAAATGCCGAATTGAGGGCTAATAAAAGATCACAAAGATAATATTAATTAAATTAGTAATCCATTGATATCAAATATTTAATGAATAAACATCATATTCCATGAAAAATATTCGGATTTGTTGTATTTTGTAATGATGTTGAAAATGTTTTGGATGTCTTCCATACACTCAAAATCTATTTCCGTTGATTCATTATCACTACTGACCCGAAGAAGACAAATCATAGAAGTTTATCATTACTGATCTTATTTATTGTTCCAATAATTGCCGGATACAGCAGTCAGGTGGGTGCATTTATTTATTCAACTATACTAATCATGATAATGAATCGGAACATTGGAAATGATAGTGAAACCTTGCTTAACAGAGCTCTATTATCCGAACACCTAACTTAAAACACTTATACATTCGACGCGCGTGTTTCCAGCAAAGATATCTTCAGAAGATCGATACTAATCTTGAAAATATTTTTGTGCTATCTATTGCACACTCTTGGTTTATAGGTAGGAATTACTCGACTAGGAAATATTCGACTAGGAACTGGATCTGGAAGCAGTGTTTGAAACAAATTTAACTATTGTTCGTTGACTTCAACCGATGTACTGTATAATTACAACTGATTTTTTTATATCAACGAGTTTTCCGTTTTCACTAGTTCATCTTTTGGATTTTCCGAAAATTTCTCCGATTTAGCAAATGTTGTATATGCAGCTTTCATGATTGCTTTCCGAAAAGATTCTATCAGATCCTTTTGTGGACTGAATAAGTCGAAAGTTCCCCTTTTCCGAGAACTCAAAAATCACTGTGTGTTCTTCCGAGTTTATATTCCCTGAATAATTCATCAAATATAAGTCCGATGAATAGGTAACCCCCTTTGACGCCCATTCACCATCTTGAAATCTTTTAATGTTAATTTTACTCCAAAATATAGTATTTATGCATCAATTTCATCATCCCAAGTTTCAATTTTTTGAGTCAACCTGTTCAAAAAATTAAAGGGGGGGACATTTAAGAAAAGCACTGTATATTTGGCGAGTGTCGGCATAAGTGGTTCTATTTGATATTTGGCGGTGATTTGTAAAAAGTGAAATGTTCTTTAGAGGAAAGATCGTAGGCCGAACGGATTCCGTACACTATCAGATTGATACCGGAGACCCAAGCCTATACGTCAACCACCGATACGTCAGCTTTTTGCAAAACAAGAGGAAGCTTCATCCATCTTGAAAAACTTGCTGAGAAAGGCTGTGATAAAAGAGTCAAATAGCCCTTGGTCATCACCCGTCGTATTGGTGACTGAAAGGGATGGATTAACGAGATGGCGCAAATATTATAGGTGTTATGATGTCAGCAGGAGAGACAGCAACCCCCACCCAGAATAGACGACACAATGAACATCTTAGATTACTGGAGGTGATTCTCGACGCTCTATTCAAAGATTGGATACTGGTAGGTAGCCATTCATCCAGAAGACAGATTATTTTCCACCGACAGCTGACTGTTCTAGTTAAAGGTTTCGCTATTTGGATTGTGCAATGCACCGGTGACCTTTGCGCGTTCAGTGGAACTGGTACTTAGATTAAATGCTCGTATATCTCGATGACATCAAAGTAACGGGCAAGTGTTTTGACAATGTGTTTTGTGTATGCCTACGTCATCTACATTCACAAAAAATAATCCTAAGATGTATTGCCTCTTCCAAGAGAAAGTGAGTTTCTTGGGGAATGTCGTGTCCTCGAACGGTGCTGCAACTGCTACCGAAAAAATCAAAGCAGTTCAATAGTGACCGCAACGCAAGAACAAACATAATGTGAGAAGTTTATAGCAGTTTCATTAAGTACTTCGAAAAAATTACCAAACCATCGCATAGCGTGGCTATTTCAGCAAGTTTTCAGGAACAGCTGAAAGACATTACTGAGTAACCAGTAAGGAGCTTCTCGCAATGCTAAAAGCGGTCTGCCATTTCCATTCTTTTTTGTATGGTCGCGAACTCCTGATAAAATCTGGTCATTCAGCAATTCAGTGGCTCCTTAGCTTCAAATTTTCAGACAGGAAAAAATCACGTTGGCTCGAGAAGTTATGAATCTATCATTTTCAAAAGAGTCACGTGAATGCTGACAGCCTTCGGAGAAGATCATAATAATAATAATAATAATAAATGTCTTTATTTATTTAGGAGTATTAAAGAAATTCTTCTACATAATCAGAATCGGGCGAGGTTCAGTTCGTGTGTCAACATTCGCATATTGACCCACGTCTGCTCTTCCACCTAACCCTAAAAAGTCGCTATAAACGCAGTGAGAGGATATACATAAAAAAATCACTTTTTGTAACTGGATCCAACAAATAATTAATATCAATGAACTTTAGAGACTATTTTTGTCCACATAGTAGTTTTTCAAAGACGTGTGATTTGAATTTGTTTTTCGACATGGCTCGGACATCAGGGGGCAAGTTATTCATGGAGGTAGCTATAGAGTAAGAGAATGATCGTTTGAAAAGTTGTGAGCTGTGGCGAGGGATGGTGAGGGCATTTTTATGTCTGAGATGAAGTGTGTGAACGTCTGTTCGAAATCTAATTTTGAAGTACAGATAAGGCGGAGATTTTTCCTTGAGTATTTTGTAATATAAACAGAATGAGTGTAAATATCTACGATTTTTCATGTTCAACCATTTAATAATTTCAAAAGTATGACTTATGTGTTCATACTTCCGGATACCAAAAATCAACCTCAAACAAGAGTTTTGTATTTTTTGAATTCTATTTTCATCGAACTGGGTGAGGCAAAAGTTATAAACAACATCACTAAAATTGAATTTGGATAATACTAGTGCATCACACAGCATGGTTTTGGTAGATCTGTCTAAGAAATTGCGATTTTGATATAAAAGTTTCAACGAGGCAAAAGCTTTCTGTAAGCAGTAACTAACGTGATGAGAAAATCTGAGATCTTCGTCCATCCAAACTCCCAGATTCTTCACTATGTTTGTGAATTGTACGTTTTCATTGCACAAATTTATTTGTTTCGAATATTGTTGTGAGAATGTTTCTCGATGTCTTTTTTTTCCAAAAACTATAGCATTAGTTTTCGCCATATTCAACTGAAGGCAATGTTTTTTTGAGTATTCTACAAGATTGATTAGGTCAAAATTCACAGCAGATATTAACTGTTGGGATTCGATTGGATGGAAGGAGATTTGTAATTGTATATCATCAGCGTAGTAATGCTGTGCGAATGACAAAAAAAAGTCTGAGAAATTGGAAATATAAATGGAGAATAGAGTTGGTGACAAAATTGAGCCCTGTGGTACCCCTCTCTCTATACTAGCTATGCTTGATACCGCTCCTTGGTGTTTCACGACTTGACATCTGCCCGTTAAGAATGATTGCAGTAATGTAAGTGCATTGCGAGAAAATCCACTATAATGAAGTATTGACAACAATAACTCGTGGTTGAGCGTATCGAATGCTTTCGAATAATCTAATAAGATCAGTAGAGTAACTTTACCTTGGTCCCAAGCTCTGAAGATGTCGTCGCTGATTTTCAGCAATGCTGTGGAGCAGCTATAACCTGATCGAAATCCTGACTGATGAGATTGTAAAATTTTATTTTTTTGTAGATGTTCTTGTATTTGTGAGTTAATGAGTTTTTCGAGCATTTTCGAGATGGTTGGTAGCACACTTATTGGGCGAATATCATTTAGAGTAGCAGATTTTTGCACCTTTGGTAGTGGAGTAATATAAGCTTTTTTCCAGTCTGTAGGAAAAACGGAATGTGTTATAGAGAAATTAATTATGTGCGTTATGTAAGGGAGTATAAATGGTAGACAGAGACGAATAGTTAATATATTCAAGCCGTCGGCTCCTGTAGATTTACTTTTTATTTTGTTTATAATGTTTAGTACTTCTATTTCTGTGACAGGCCTGAAATGACAGAAGGACGATACTGTCTGTTTCAAATTATTCTCGTAGAATTCTCTAGTTTCTACATCGGGGCTTAATTTTGGGATATTTTCAACTAAATGCTTATTAATTTCATTCACATCCCATTTCGACCCTATGAAGTCATAATTTTTTGCTGAGTCAGCTACTAAGGATTTCAAATTTCTCCACATTTCCTTCGGAGATTGATGTTTCAGATTATAGGTGTAGTAAGCTTTTTTTTCTTTTTTTATAGTCAAAGTTACCATGTTACGGAACTGTTTATGAGAGCGCCAGTCACGTTCACTTTTAGTAACTTTGAATTTCTTCAAAGCTTTATCCCTATCCGTCATCATAGCTTTCAGCCCATTTGTAAGCCATGGTGCATATTTTTTTGTAGTTCGTATGCACTGAAACGGTGCATGTATTTCTAGAAGACTTATAATATTGGAAGTGAAAAAGTTGATTTTATCATCAATGTTCTGTATTTCGAATATAATGTTCCATGGAATTGATTGTAAATCTGCATAAAATTGATGTTCATTAATATTTTTGAAATCTCTACAGTTAATGAATTTGGGAGTGTTTGCCTCTGTGTGGCAATTGACATCAAAAAGTAGCATTTCATGATCAGTTATTTCAGGTATATGTTTCGTTTTGTGAATAGTGAGTTTTTCATCGTCAGAAGTAATAATGTAATCGAGCAAACTGGCCGTATTTTTGGCTATTCGTGTTGGTTCCTTCATCATTTGTTTCAACCCCAATCCTGCCAGAACGTTATTTACGTAATCAACATGATGGCTGTGTAGATCCAATAAATCGACATTGAAGTCGCCTAAACATATCAATGTATCAACTGTAGGTAAGATGTTCGAAACTGTATTTTCAAACGTTTGAAAGAAAACTTTATAATTTGAGTGCAAAGGGTTATAGAATGTGCCAATCGCATATACTTCTTTGTTCAGGAAAATTTTCACCCATATCTGCTCAATATCTCTGTTTGATGAAATGATTGAGTATCTCAAATGAGATTTCAGAAAAATGCCAACACCACCTCCCGCCGAATGTGTTCGATCTACTCTTTCAAAAATATACCCGGGAACTTTGATGATTTCCGTTGAAATATTAGCATTAAGCCATGTTTCGCTCACTGCCAAGATGTCCAACTCAAGTGTGAGGATAAGTCTTTTGATGTCATTGAAATGTGATAATAGTGACCTTGCATTCAAGTGTGAACACTTTAAAAAACTGCGCGACATTTATCTCAATTTCGAGAGGAGTAATAACAATATATGTTATAATGTATGTATATATAAACTAACTATGATCACAAAATAATAGTGAAAAATGATTCTTGTATGAACCAGGTAAACAAAAAGCAGAAACAATAAACAAAAATGAGACAATTCCAATTCTAACGCAGCCGAGCATTTTGCTGGTTGATGAGTGCCTGATCAAATCCAATAGTTCATTATCGAATATTATAAGCTACTTTCAGGCTGTGGTCAACAAGTCACTTTCAGTAGAGATGAGTTTCCTTTCATTATTTATAAATGTGTAAATGTTACCTCTATAGGTCCAACAATCTTTTTGACCAAGAAGTGTTCTTGCTTTCACAAATAGCTTCCGCACTTTCACTGAGAGCATTTCACTAATCACAATACCACTTCCTTTCAGATTTTTCTTCATAGCGAAAAACATCTATTTGTAAACAGAACAGCAACAGGTCTTGGGTTTTTGTCTCCGCTTGTTTTTTTCCCCATGCGATAGCAGTAGTCTAGGCCATTTTTCGATACGGGCACTTGTATCTTGGTTTTGAAAACATTGCAGACACATTCAATTAGATCTTCTGTCTCACTTTCGGGCATACCGTACAGGACAAGTTTCTTTTTCGTTGGTATTTATTAGCGATTGCATTTTTTTGAGCTCATCCTTTATTGAATTCAATGCATTTTTCATCATTTTCTCGAATTCGGTTATTTTATTCACAAGCGTACCTTGATCATTCGAGGATGTTGGAGAAACTTGGGTTTTCAACTCTTCCAAACCTTTACGAAGTTGCTCTTCGAGAATTTGCACTCGTGTCGAGAGCACTTGATTTCCTTCCTCAGCTACAGAAGAATGTGTACCTCTTGTTTTAGGCATTGTAGGAGAGCACTTTTATCTTCAATTGTTTGATATATAAAATTAACTCGATAACTTTTGAATAATTAGGAATTTACTCGGACTGCGATTCGAACACAACTTACTCGCTCTGCGACATCTAGCGACATCATGTCTGAAGGCAGGATTTAAATTCTACCAGCGTCAAGAGGAGATCGGCATACAGTGTCCAGGAGTTTTCAGTAGGCGTGAACAGTATATGACCGGAAGAGTCAAGGAATCACCTCATCGAAAATCTCGAAACAGAATCAATCGTTGGAAGGTTACTGGCTCCAATGGGATTCGAAATGCCTTCGTCATGACTTGATAACACAAAAATGGGACGAAATCCCTAACGGAAGGGCGAACAAGTTCCAGATTATCCTTACGAGAGCATGTGTTCCAGACGTCCTGATACAAATTCACGATGGTCGTAAAAGAGGGCATTTTGGAGTCCGCCGGATGTTGGTGATAGTACGCGCGAGGTACTATTGGATATTTGAGTGATGCCACCGCTGTAATATATGCTATTCAAGAAAGTAGTATATCAGTGGTTGCCAGTTCGAGAGAACTGACATAGACATTCTGGGGCCGTTGTGGTGGACTATTTTCCCAAATTGCCCGAAGTTCTAGCCTCTCCTAAACCGAGAGGATAGAACTGTACCGGAAGCTCTTCTACACAATGTTATCATCAGGCATAGAGTACCTCAAGTACGCTCAGATCAGAGTCGCAACTTCGATATCAGATATCTGGAAAGAGATAATGATAATCAAGAAAACCAGAAAGTTTTTTATCCGAGACTGTAACAAATTGGTGCCTTTCTTTCTGTTGACGGATCGAAGTGCCCAAAACGAAGCGACAGGTTACGCGTCATCTATATGCTGCTAACTGTTAGGAATACGTGGATGAACTGGAAGAGATACTAAGGATCGCCCAATTAATTTCGTGAGAGCTACAAGATTTCTCATTTTCATTTGAACGCAATATCCCTACTGCAAGCGGAGAAAATTTTGAGAAAGTCGAAATCGCCGACATTGGGTGCACCGTTAGTTTCCTGAGCGTGCTGGACATAAGTGGAATTTTCAGTAGTAATACCACAAGTGATTGAATTTTCGCGATAAGTCTGTCGATTCATTTTTGAACGAAACTGAATTGTTTCGAGAAAACACCACGAGTCCGCAGGACGAGTGGTGTTTTCTCGAATTAATTCAGTTGAGATCATAAATGAAAGACAGACTTATGAGATAAATTCAATCACGAGTGGAATTTTATTAGACTATTTCACAAACAGAGTGAAAGATAATAAGTATTTTCGTTCATCGCAAAATCTGGTAAATTGCTTCCAAATGTACTCCTTCGATTTCCTCGTATTTTTCGGTACATTTTTATCGATTTTTTCGTTGATTGATTCGATAGAATTCATCCCAAATCTACTCATTTTTGAATGCGTGCACAGCGTAATCACTTATATTTGACGTTTAACTATCACATGCACTGTAAACAAATCTGAAAACACCGAACTTGATAGGCCAATCAGAGTCAAGAGTCAAGTTTGGTATTATCGGTAAGCCGAACTTGACTAGAGCTTCTGATTGGTTCATTTCGTAGGTGAGTGAAATAGTCAATGAAATTTCAATTGAGATTAGAAATCAGTTGATGGCGCTCTCTCGATAGCAAATGACGTCACATTCAAAGTTTTTCATCAGAAATTACTGAAAACACATGCCTCTTCATGTAAATTTTCTCCGACCTGATATCATCCACGTATGTTTTAATGTTATTATTCAACTCGCAAAATAGGCATGCGAATATAAAATTATTTGATAGGATGACAACCTTTTCAAATTATATCGATTATTGAGTTGGTGGGAATTCCGTCCAAATGTTGAAAAAACCAATTGCTGGATTCCCAACGTTTCGAAACAATAATGTTTCATCTTCAGGACTCTGGAGTATAAGAACAAGTACATACATGTTGAAGTGGGATTCTAGAATGTAGTTTCGTAAAGATAAAATGAATTATGTAAAATAAGAGTCGTTAAAAAACGCTTCTAACACTTTGCAGAAAACAACGTTGATGAGCACTTATCAACGTTATTTAATTGCGACAAAGATGTATAATTCTATATATATATATATATATATATATATATATATACATACAGCGTGACTCACGTTCGATGGTAGGTTAGACGTTTCTGGAAAACATAACGCATGATTTTTCTGAAAATTTCACCTCTCACATTTCCTTACCTGTGTAACCGAACGTACCCCTGTCTAATGTGTTTGGTTAAAATACTGCCACTTTGAATCGTCATATTTATCTGCTTCTTGATCACGATGTCGGCTTTCCGCAGGAAACCGACACCCAGCCTGGTATCAGAAAGGAACCTTATGGTACCACCTTAAGAAGCTAAGAGTTTTATTTCCATAAATACATGACCTAGTTTTCCCATGTTGTTTTTTTCATAAGTTCGTTTCAGGATACAAAGTTTTGTCAGCTGTAGAGAAATGAAATGCAAAAAATTGATCAACAGATTTATTGACTTCCTTGAAACAACTTAACAATGCATGTGAGCTAGAAACTTCTGATATTACATTTACTGTAATCTCATTTTTTAATAAGAAAGTCCATCTGATTTGGAAGAGCAAGTACTTATCTTAGGAAAATATCCATTGTAGAAATAATTAGTGACAGAGATCTCCAAAATGTAAAAGTTTGAGTAATCATCAGAGTTTGGTAAAAGATGTTTTGTCGCCAATCGTGTAAATGGGCATCTAGTACACCTATACCCCCACAACCATGGAGTTGGCCAGGTTTTGTCTCACTGAGATTCATCTTCTTGGGTGCACACCATCTGGCAATCAACCCGATACCGTCCTCCCCATCTTTTTGACTTATTCGTGCACAGCAAAATGTTGGTAGTTCATTTCATACTCTTTTTGATTTCCTATAGTGAGGGAGGTACCATATCTAGTGTATAAGTAAAATTGCAGTGAATATAAACGTACTCAGTTCAACCATTTCACCATTTAGCGGTAGTTCATTAACATAACTCGCATACTAATTTCTGCAATCATTTTCAAATCTTACACACTGGAGACGTTACTGTAACATAGTTCTCTATTACTTAGTGATTGGATATTTCCCCATTGACAATCTCTCAGTTTGAGAGACTAGTTTTGAAATTCTGAAAAAAGTTAATGTGTGAGACTTCTGGATACTTGGTTCCCATTTCTTACGGACCTGTGCTTCCTTGTTCCAATTATAATGGTGTTTCATCCGATCTTGTCGGGAACTCCATCCTCACAAATCCTGGTACCGGGAAAGAATTCAGGTACAATGGAAGAGTTGTTGCCCGGTTGAAGGTCCAAGACGAACTGCCTTTTCCTGGAAATCGGTCTGGTATTTATAGGAGAAATGTTGTTTCCATAGATACCGTCTTCTTCCCATAGAATTCGGTGTCTTTTGCTGAAAAATTCAATCTAGCTTCCAACTCACGCGAACCAAGAATCTGAAACTCATGCAATATGTTCTGAGGTAACCTGTCTTTCAGCATGACCAGCCCGGAAAAACGAGTGATGCCCCAATTTCGCACAAAACACCCCGAAAGTTAAAATTGTTTGAGTTGTTGACAGCTGACGCTGCAGGACATGTGTTCGGAAAAAGCCCCTAGGTGCTCTTCTGGGCAACGGAGAGTGTCTGATTATGGTTTCAGTTTTGTGAGAAAAGAATCTACTACAACTCTCACAGAAAAATTTTTATGCCCAGCTGATCACAAATCCCCAATATCCCTACGAAGTTGAGGTGCTGTACCAATAGCACTCAGAATAGCCAAAACTTGCTCATTGTCCGGAAACTTCACTTATTTTTCTACCAAGAGAGTGTTGTTGAATACAAGGAATGTATATTCTGTCCATCTGTCTGTTCCATCATCTGAATTCTATTCTTTCGTTGATAGAATTCTCACCACTAAGAAGGAAAATGTGCAGGTTCTCCTTTTCTGTTCAGGAATGCTTATTGTAGATCCTTGTATACTTACCTATCAACTTACCTATTGACCGTCTTATTCAGGTCGAATCCAAGAATTTATAAAAAACAAAACAACACCCCGGGGCATACTATCTCACCTGTTCAATTGATCTGAAATATTTTCAGCATTGCGGCGTTGCCACTTTCATCAAAAAGTCCTAGAAACTTTATTTTTTTAAATGGAATACCCTGTATATTGAAACATTTTTGGAATTGCTCTATTATTTTTATTTTTTCTTGTCCTATACCTATCTCTAGCTGTTTTCGAGATAAAAAATAAATTATGTTAAATATGCTCCAGAACATGGCCTTAATTGAACATAAGTACATCAATACTCTCAATTCATGAAAAGTTGATATTTTGATAATCGTTTGGACAAACTCGAAATATTCAAATATCGTCAAGAAATCGACTCCATATCATACAGAGCGTGCTAAAATTTCTGTTATTTCTATTGTGCATAAAAGTGATCAAAAGTTCATTTTTTCGAACAAAATCCCCTTGATATTACTCGATAAATTGAAAGATGGTGAAAAATGCTTCAATGTGATATATCACGTCCCTATACCTGAATCTTCAAGTTTTCTTAATGAAGTTTTTATTTGGATTTAGGTAGCAGTGGAATCATCAAGCTTATAACAGTTCGGTTACTTTCATAAGTAATTTACAAATAGTTATCGACGGTGTAACAAATCATCTTTCAAAATGAATGCAAATATTGATTATTCAAACGAAGTTCTTATGAAATTATTTATTATACACGGACTGTGTGATGAAATCAATGCCAGAACTTATAGAGAATTCAACCAAATGTATCCCGAATTAACATCAATGAATGCGAGGAAGTTTGTTTGTATATTTATGTATATAAAAGAACTTCGAAACCACTTGGTGATTTCTGTTGGTGAGGTTACAGTCAATCTTGAGGATGCCAGGGAGTGAGAAAAACTCTTTGGTATTAGGTTTTTCTCACTCCCTGGCATCCTCAAGATTGACTGCAACCTCACCAACAGGAATCACCTAGTGGTTTCGAAGTTCTTTGTTTAACTAGTCAGTCACGACCAACCCAAGGTTTATATGTATATATAAATACTCCCTGGCATCCTCAAGATTGACTGCAACCTCACCAACAGAAATCACCTAGTGGTTTCGAAGTTCTTTGTTTAACTAGTCAGTCACGACCAACCCAAGGTTTATATGTATATATATATATATATATATATATATATATATATATATATATATATATATATATATATATATATATATATATATATATATACATATATATACATATATATACATATATATATTCAGACAAAATAGAATTCGCTTCGAGCCCACAATCTTTTCACTAGATGGATCCTCTAACCATTGAATACCGCCTGGAGAAGGTTATTTTTCACAATTTCCAATGTGCCTGAATGCCGCTATCATCTCATTAATTTGTTAATTATACGGACACAAAGGCATCTATTATATTCAGGGTGTTTCGTAAGTACGTGGCCAAACTCAAAGGGATGATTCTTCGAGTTATTCTAAGACAAAAAGTTCTGTAGAAACATAGGTCCGGTAAAACTTCATTTTAAAGATACAGACTGTAAGAAAATGTTTCCTTCTGCGTCTCAATAATCCTTCAGCCAAATTTCTTAAAATTTGGCGGTGGTATTTAGTGTATAAAAGGGCTGGTTTCGCCATTGCTAGATTGAGATCATTTTCTCCAGTGACGTTTCTGAAGGTACCTTAACCAATATTCTCGACCAAATGCGCAACTGATTTTTGCAATTTTTGTATTTTTCATATTTACATTGAGCTACTTGAAAACGAGATCTTGTAGAATGTAGAAATAAAAAAGTTTTAGTTTCAGTGGCTCAATTCAAAAAAGAATATTGGTTAAGGTACCTTCCAGGACTCCACTGGACATACTGAGTTCAATCTAGTTATGACCAAATCAGCCCCTCAATACCATAAATACCAACGCCGATTGGTGATCTTGGGCAGAGGAATCATAAGGGCTCGACCAATCCTGAGTTCCGGTACCGGGGCTGCGTGACCTGGTTAGTTCCTTCGGAACCATCTCCCGCACCAGATCCTGCCGAAGACTGCTTCTCTCTCATTTCAGGCTTCAAGGCTCCACTAGGGTCGGGGCCTGCGGTTGCTTGGATCCCCACCTTGAGGCCTCAGAAGGAGGAAGATAATATGTGGCCTGTCCTCTCTGGTTCTCGCGGATTCTTCTCCTTTCCCCCTTTGAGCCCTTTTCTCCGGCGGAATCCTGGCGCCTATCCTATCCCTTTTCCTTGCCAGCTCAGGCTTCAGTGAGGCTGGCGCAGATGGAAACTCTTAGGGCTGGCTCTGCCTCGCCAGCCTTCACACCTTCCTAGCACCTGATCCTCTCTCCCTGAGGTCTGTCCGCTCCCGGGGGGACCGTCCCGGGCCCTGAGCCTGATCTCCCCCGAGGGAGGCACGTCACCCCTTGCCTGAGCCGGCCTCAGTTGCAGTCGTTAGGTTCGTTGCCGGACTCTTCTCCTGACCCTGAAACGTTGGAAGGGTGCAAACTGGTTTCTCTACCTTCGGTTGATGAAGAACTAGGCCCAGTCGTGACGACTGGGCACGTAACCGTTGTCTTTCCTGTTGTCGTCCATGGTTGTTTGTGAAGATTGGTGTGTTCTTATTGTTGTATGTGGGTCAAGGTGTCCATCTCCTGCTTCCCCTCTGTTTCCCAGGCAAGACTCATTTCCATCGGGCAGAGTGGCGGCCGCAGTAGAAGCCTCTCGACTCCAGCAGCAGGGTCTATCCCCAGGTGCCATCTGGCACTACTGCAAGAATTGGGATTATTTACCGAATGATGGGGCAGTTCCCTACGTTGGCTAAACAACTAATCTTCGGCAGCCTAGGTGTGCCTAACATAGTTCTATATCCGCCACCATTCCGGTGTTCTATCCCGACATCCTTAGTGAATTACAGAGATTTCGTCCTTTTTCTCCATGTGTCAGTGTGAGTGTATTGTGTCATGATTTACCCACCTCCTTTCTCAACCGGAGACCGGCTATGGCGGAGTTTCCGACAACGTAATCATCCACAATATCGCCCCATATATTAAGACCCAACATTTATGTTGATGATCGTTTACATACACTGCATATAAATTTTTGATACTACAGTAATGGTAGTTCGACAAATCCACAATATTCTCAAAAAAAAACTCTTTTGATAAACTCCTGTAATAGTAGGGGTGAAAGTTGTTTTTATTCAAACTTCTGGCAAGTGAATATTTCTGTATCTCTAAATATCTGTTAAAAATGTATCTGAGTGATTAGTGTCGGTTCCTTTGTTTTGAATTTAGAGAGTTGAACATATACATATTTCCCAAATAATTCGTAAATATGTTGAAAAACGCAAATAATGAATAACCCACTCGGGTTATTTCATGTACAATGCGAAGACAGACATACAGGGTGTTTCGTTGGAAAAAATATTTGGCTGTCACACCAAAAAAAAAGGCACGTACCACAAGTCGTCATTATTTGTTTTCGACGTGAAGTGGCAGCATTTGGAAGATGGAAGGAGGTAGATTTAGGAATTCTTCGCCTACTTTTGATCAGAAACATCCTATGATCTTGTGGAATAAACGTATTTCAACGCGTCTCATTGTTACTCTCGAATATAGCTTAATCTTCATGTTAGCTGCCAAACTCTCCTATCTATATATAGGCCAATTATTTGAAAAAATCTTGTAAAACATGTCAATCGGAAATGTGTAACATGTTCTATAGCTAATCCGAATCCTCAAAGGTTTGCAATGGGTGATTTACCAAAGAGGAGTGTTATCCCACATAGATTTTTTATAAGTGGAGTGGAGTAGGCCCAATAATCATCAAGGATGGCTGGCTCGGTAAAGCTAAAGTGGTGAGATGATACATCTGCATATTTGTTTGTTCGCTTTTTCACTCGCGCCATGCACATCGAAGAAGTGTATGATATTTCTACCGACAATTTTCTGAATTGCCTGAAAAGATGCATTTCTTGTCGAGCCAAGTAATTATTTCGAAGAATTAAATGACTTATTGAAAAATGGATGTCACGTTAATGAAATCGAAAAGTTTTTGCTGATGCTATTAAGGGATATGCATTTGAACACGCTTTCCACACATGGGTGGTTTGTGGGAATTGGATGTAAGTTCGACAAAATATCACTTGAAACGTATTTTGGGAGAAGATTCTTTTACATAAGAGAAACTAGTCACTATTTTTACGCAAATCGAGAAATGTTCGAATTCATGTCCATCAGCACATTTTTTATCGAATGATCAGAATGATTTTATTTATCATTAACACCTGCTCACTTCATTGTCAGAGATTCGTTAGCATCACCTCCTCAAGAGGATGTCACAAATCTTAATATTTCCAGGCTATCGAGATATCAATATCTACAACAGAAGTTTCAATTAGTTTGGATGCGGCAATCGCAGGAGTACCTGCCTCAACTCCAGCAAAGAACAGAGTGGCAGTCTTCCAGTCTCAATGTCAAATTGGGTGACTTCGTCATTATGAACATTAGACAACTTTCCACCCCTCTGCTTTCGAGGTGGGCGGCTTATGTACATTACATAAGGAAAATAGTGTTTTGTTTATATGGATCATGGAAAAATTGGTCGAATATTAATCACAGATAGCAAAATACGGTCGATTTCGAAAGTTAACACAATGCAGAGATGTATATCGAATAAGCTGTTTCTTTCAGAATCGGCCTCACTTCCGAATATTACAAATAAAATGTATTCTCACGGAAAAATGCAACACCCTATTCACCTGAAACTAATTTTTAATTGAACTTTTTTTAGTAAAATAAGACGGTTGAATATGCACACGGCATTGATAAAATGAATAAGCTAAAATTAGGAATGAGCAGTAAGCTTAAAGTTTGTGAACTTCCGCTTCTAATTCTGCCTTATTTCGTGAATCTTTGTGATCAGGTGTCGTTAGATCATTTCGACTTATTATTATAGCCGAACTTTTGAATCCTGTTTTTCGCGTTATTTTCATTTCTAGAGCACTACGGCATTAGTGTTTTTAAGAAAAAAGTTAGCCGAGACGGTACAAAGTACACCCCATGAACAGGCAGAGGGGAATTGTGGATTGCTACCAAAAGATGGTGACTCTGTAGACAAACAATTCCTTTTTAATAATATAACCCATCAATTTGACATTCAAGGTTCGCGCTAATCTCAGGTGTTTACGTATAGAAAATATGCTGCCTACTTGGAATTACTTCGATATTATTGGTCAGAAAATATTTCTCAGTTTCAATCTATTTTTTTTAACGGCTATACTGTTATGTTATTTCTTGTTCTTTTCTATTTCATTTCTTATATTATCTCAACTTCTTCATAAACCCGCTTTTACTGTCAAAAATACTTTCAATTGAATACTCCTTCCCGACATTCCTTCATAAAAACAGCTACCTCATCATTATGGCTGCCTTTTTCTCATTCTACAAAACCGTTCAATAATTATTATGAAAGAATACTTTGAACCTGTCTACACAAGATGCTTCAATATATAGTTTCCATGTTTCCTTGGAAGCCACTTCACCAAAATTATGGTTGAATTGGCTTGAATGAACTCATGTCGTTGAAGATTGAGTTGTGAGAGAAAATGAATTTTTCATAATGAACATTGCTTACCTGCAGTGTTTCGAGTTTCATGAGAACTTCAAAGTGAAAAACTGAAGTCATCGTGTATTCATACGAAGTGGCCAAAGGCGCCTTACAACAATTTGAGCACATTATGAGGGAAATTTAGACTTGCGGTATTGATGTCATCTGCAAAAGCCAAGAATCATTCAATTCTGGCTGTATCGTGAATTATATCGCTCCTTTTCCCATGAACCTGCTGACTTCGCAGAGTCAGCTTCTTTTGATTCTAGAAATCACCTGATGCACATCGACTCTTGGCGTCTCGTGACTATTCAAACGGTAATCAGTAGTTGATCTTGTTAACGTAAACACGCATATAAATAATACTTGTATTTTTGGACGATTGTAAATTTTTGAAACCAGACATTATTGGCGCAGTCGGTAGGATATTCGGGATTGTGCGTATCGAACGGACAGTTTTTGTTTTAACGGTTAACCGAATATCGATCATATTGGTGATTCGTTTGGTGGAGTTGTTGGGGACGGAGCGGTCCAAATCCTTGGACACCCATCCAATCGAGGACCGGAACAGACCCCATTGAAACTAATTTGCCGAGATTTGGAACAGCATTGTCCAGATCTGCAAGTAAGATGTACTGAAGAAGACATTCATCGCAGATCCAAGCGGCCCCCTTAGAAGATTGAGATGCTCAAAGTCACGTTAATTCTTATGTGAGTGAAATCGTTAAATGTCTGCCGAAGATATATCAAATTCACTTGACGATTTCAATATATCTAGGTCTCCAACTGACTCACAAACCGAACAAATTGAAATTAGTACAAATTCACTGATAGTCACTAATCAATTAGAATCAATTACAACATATCAGCCTCATCAAGTCAATCAAGAACCCATCACAATGGCTCAACAATCCAAAGCCGAATATTTGAATTTTTATCCCGAATTCGATGGCAATCTAAACGAATTGAGTAGATATCTTTCCGTATGCGAATCACTTCTCAATACTTATTATGATCGAACAAGTCCAAATAGCTTTCACAATAGTTATTTGTTGAATTCGATCATATCGGAACTGAAAGGAAATGCTCGATTAGTAGTCAATATCCAAAATGTATGTAGTTGGGCAGACCTAAAAATCACTTTGACAAGGGATTTTGCTGATCAACGAGATGAATCCTGTTTAAATAGAGATCTTCTATGTAGTTATGTGAATTTACATGAAGCAACATCTGAAGCGGAAATTCTAAAAAGGAATTCATTCATCATAGGAGGCATTGCAATATGTTATAGAGGAAGGACAATGTTCATTATTTCCAAAACAAATCGAATAGGAATCCTATGAAAGCACCTCAAACCCAGTTCAGGCAAAATCCACAAAACAGGGTCCACACCAATCCTCAACAAAATAAATTTCGTCCCCAAAATTCATTTTCATTTAATAGTCAAACCCCATATAATTATTTTCGGTAACAATCCACCTTTCCGTCCCAACCCATATCAATTCAGCCAAGACCGAATCAAGTACAACGCTTCCCAACCAATTCTTCGAATTTTCAAACGACCATTTCGAAATCAGAATGCATTTAAACCAAATTCGAATAGGACCTTCCCCAAACCAACTCCAATGAGTGTTTCTACGAGGAACACTTCAAGTAACCTCAATCAAGGCTTTTTCTCACCACACCAAAGTCAACCACAGGAAATTTCATCTCTGAGGAACTATTCAATACTGAATTGAACGAAGTTCGTGACAATGATGAATATTATGATCATTTCAATGAATTCAATCAGCCTAAAAATAATCATAACCAATATCCAGATAAGCATCCGAATGATTATGAAAACTTCGATACTTCAGCTCAATACCCTGAAGAAAATTTTCAAATAGGATCACAACCAGAGAACCCAATATAAAACCTTAGATTATTTCAATCAACACAACTAATTCCAGTGAACTTGCATACATTTTTCCATAATTCAATCTCAAATTTTTAATCGATTCCGGATCAACCAAATCTTCCGATCCGGAAGTAGCCAATAAATATTTTTCCAAATCAATTGAAAGCATCCATTTATTGTATCCACAGTTTTCCAGAAATCAGCTCATAAATACGGTGCCATGATACCCGTTTCAAAAATATTCAGATTACCAGACAATGGATTCCTGAAATATTACTTGTTCGAATTCCATAATGATTTTGATGGTCTAATCGGTTTAGACAATCTGAAAATTTTCGGAAATTCATTAAAAATTTATCGCATATCACCAACCCACTCACTAAGTGCCTGAAAAAGGGTGCAAAAATCGTACATGATGACGAGTTCGTAACTTTTTCGGAACATGCAAAAATCTTCTCATCAACAAGCCGTTATTACAGTACCCTGATTTCGTAAAAACATTCAATCTTACTACCGATGCTAGTAATGTTGCCCAAGGTCCTATCGGGAATGGCCTCCCATAGCCTTTTGTCTCGAACGCTAAAGCATTCTGGAAAGAAGTATTCAGACATAAAAAAAAAGCTTTGGGCCACCAAATATTTTAGGCCATCCAAACGTTTATCAATGGTTCCGAAATTTGTCAACAGAGTAAGTAACCCTGTTAAAATCAAAATGAATGTAGCTCCTACCGCAACCAAACCATTTGAAATTATCCACGTCGATACTTTCACTTACGAAAATACCAAATTCACAATCATTGTAGATAGCTTTTCCAAATATGCCTAGGCCTACCTACTGAGCACACCATCCGGAACATGAATAGTCAATAATAGTCAGTTCTCTTACCATCACGGCATTTCCAAACAAATTGTCACAGATGGTGGCACAGAATTCAAAAACTCAGTTGTTTCGGAACTCCTGACCCTTTATAAGATCGACATTCACCGCAGTCTCATGGAATAGTTGACAGAATCCACTCAACTTTGATTGAACACATTCCTCTTCTCAATACAAGAGGTTTCCTAAAGGCTCCTATAAAATTGAAAATGCCATATGCTATTTTAGCCTATAACCATTCGATACATTCAATTACAAAATTCAAACTGATCCATATAGTCAATGGACATGTTACCGATAATGATCCTTTCAATATCGAAATCGATAAAATCCTAATCAGTGACTATATCACCGATCATCGTGAAAAGTCAAAAATTATTTATGAAAAAATTAATTCCGACCTAATGCAAAAGAAACAAGAAATTTTCGAGAAAATAAATGAGAAACGTGATGATCCGGAAATATTCAAACCGAAACAAAGAGTATTCGTTAAAAAATATATTCCCAAGAAAATTGCTAACAAGTTAAGGAAATCTACAACGTTGAGAACAGTTAATAAAGATAACAAGACTGTATCAACTGACACTCAGGATAAATTACACATGGATGACCTGAAACGACCTTTGAAGCAGACGTTCACTTTCGAGAAATAAACTTGAGGTGTTTTCTGGCGCTCATGTATTCAAAACGTATTCATCTGTCTCATTCTCTCTCACTTACGGCCAGCCAGATAGCGAGAGAGAGAGAGAGATGGGGAGACGAATACGTTTTGAATACAAGAGCGCCAGGAAACGCCTTTGACCTATCTATTGTTTCAGATATCCGGGAATCTTCGGACTCCACGGAGAAATAACGCTTCGAGATATAAGTAGTAATCCAGGTTTGACCCTATTAACATTAGGAACCGTAAAAATTGGGGAAACATTCCATTCACTAATTTACTCTCATGACCTAAAACCAATCATTATGGAAACGAATAATTTGCATATTCAATATATCAATTTGAAATATTTAATAACCAAAGAGAAAGACTTCTCGAACGACACTTTGAACTACATAAAAATATTATCATTCGAGGAAAAGGCAGAAAATGAACTAGTTGAAATATTATCAATTCCCCAAAGAGTTGAAAGAGGTCTAATCAATGGATTAGGGTCGATATTCAAATAAATAACAGGAAACTTAGATTCAACGGACGAGGAACGATATGAAAAAGTTTTCAATAACTGCAAGCCAATCAGCACAATATTGCATCTGCTATTGAAAAACAGAATTCGTTATCTCTCGCTCTGATCAATGAATTCAATACTACTGTTCAACAGATAAGTAATAATGAAGGTTCATTGAAATTGAAAATCAATTAAATATCTTATTTAGTAAACCGGCAGACACAAACGGAAAGATCTATACTCATTAATGATATTTACAATCAAATTATCAATCTATATGAAATGGTTAATTCGATTCTTCAGGATGTCGAAAATTCAGTTGCATTTGCAAAATTGAGAATGATGTCTTCCAGCATCACGAAAACAACAGATTTTTATTTTGAACTCAATAAATTGCAAAAACAGGTTGGATGAAATCGATTGAAAATTGATCTTGAAAATACACTAATGTATGAAAGGCTCATAGAAGTTTATTGTTATTCGACTGATTTTGAATATTTTCATCTATTCTCTATACCCATTATGGTGCGGAGTCAGTTTAAGACAATAATTCCTCAAAACAAATGTTTGCAAAAAACTATTTTCACTATTAGACTAAGAGCCAGTGACAGTTCCGCGTTATTATTCAGTTAAGGCCTATAGTTTGAGAAAGTGTTGTGTAAGGCCGGACTGAGTGCCATCCGTGAGGACATCCGTTAGGCATTCGTCCCTACTGTAGTCCAACAACTGTTTGGTTTCCGACTTCGAAGGGTGAATAAACGCCTTGGAATGAGCCAATCCTGGAAGGTTTTGCCAGAAGTCCATGAATCTTCTTGCCATCCAGGTATTCAATGTTCGTTTGGCAAAGCCTAAGGCGATGCCAATGCCAGGTTCTGGTCCGATGAAGCTGCTTGCAGCACCCTCCTTTGCAAGGGAGTCAGCAGCCTCATTGCCTTCCAGGCCAGTATGGCCCGGAATCCAGACCAGAGCCAATTTGTTAAATCTTCCTATTGAGGAGAGTCGTTTTTGGCAATTTGTTACCAGTTTGGACGTTGATCGGTAAGAGCCAATGGCTTTCAGCGCCGCTTGACTGTCCGAGAATATTTTTATTGACTTGTGTGTGAGGTTGGATTCTGCCAATTTCTCCGCACACAGTTCAATAGCATAAATTTCCGCTTGAAATACGGTCGCATAGGTCCCTAGGCAGGTTGATATCTCTGGCCTGGGTTTGCGACTGAAAACACCTGCACCGAAACCAGAAGGTGTTTTTGATCCATCTGTGAACCAACAACTATCTGCTCTCATTATTTCCTTCTCCCGGAGGATCCAGTCCTCTCTACTCGGGAAAAGAACTGTATAAGGCAGTTCATAGTTTACAGTTGGAGTCATAATGTCAGAGGTCATTCCCAGAATGCTGTGACTTCTAGTGTCAGTCAGCAGTCTAGTATACTCTGCATTAGATTGTTTTGTGCAATCAGCGATGTGCACGAGTCTATATGCAGTCCATCTGGCCTCTCCCTCTCCAGAAAAATGTGGAGAGGAGGTAGATCTAGAAGGATCTCCATGGCCGCTGACGGTGTGGTACTGATGGCACCACAGATAGCCAAACAGGCCTGTCTCTGTAAGCCAGAGAGCTTTGCCTGAGCCATTTTCTGAGAAGCCTTCGGCCACCAGGCAATTGCTCCAAAGGTAAACATTGGTCTGACAATAGTCACATAAATCCAATGAATTTGTTTGGGACCTAAACCCCAAGATTTACCACAAATCCTTCGACAAGTCCATAGGGACAGTTTGGCTTTGTGTAAAACTTTTTCCAAGTGGGCGTTCCAGGTGAGTTTTTTATCAAGGACAGTGCCAAGATATTTCACCTCCGTTCCAAATGGAATGACCTCACCATTGAGAGAAAGTGTCGTTAAATCATCCAATTTTCTCCTCCTGGTGAAGGGGATTATCACAGTTTTGCTGGGGTTTACAGACATCTGCTCCCTCTGGCACCAACCGTGAACAACATCCATCGTGCTTTGAAGGATATTACAAGCTACCCTTCCCGACGTGGACCTTCCCAAAATCACAAGGTCATCTGCATAAGCTTGCAGATCTACTTGTCTTCTTTCGAGGGCATTAAGCAGACTGTCCACTAGGAGTGACCACAGAAGAGGAGATAGTACCCCACCTTGAGGGCAGCCCCTGGTGACCCTGAACTTAATGGCCTCGTCTTGAAGAGTCGTAGTTGCAATTCTGTTTACCAGCATGGCATAGATCCAACCCGTTATGGTTGTTTCTATGCCCCTTTCAGTCAGGGCTGATCCTATAGATTTGTAGTGCATTGTCAAATGCTCCTTCAATATCGAGAAATGCGGCAACCGCAATCTCCCTGTTATCAAGGGATTGGGAAATTTTCTCTATGAGGTTATTTAGTGCTAAATCTGTCGATTTGCTAGTTTGATAAGCATACTGGTGGTTATTCAGGGGGGCTGAAGATGAAGCCACCTTCCTGATATGTTCGTCCAGTATCCTCTCAAGTCCTTTCAACAGGAAGGATGTAAGGCTGACTGTTCGTACCGATTCAGGGTGTGGGTCTTTCCGACCCACTTTAGGTATGTATACCACCCTTGCTGCCAACCAACTGGGTGGTATATAGTTCCACGCCAGACTTGCTCTATACAATTTTATGAGAATGGGTAGGATTATTTCCAGTCCGTTTTGAAGTAGAGCTGGAAATATGCCGTCCTCTCCAGGAGATTTGAAAGGCTGAAACGACTTAATAGCCCATTCAACTGCCGGTGCTCTGATAACCTTCTTGACGACCTCCCAGTCGTTCTTTTTAGGGCGTTTAGTCCCCTCAAAAGGGGGAGGTCCGTTGTTATCAAGAGTCAGACTTCCAGGAAAGTGGTTTTCTATTAAAAGCTCTAACGTTTCTTTTCTAGAGGTCGTGAAAGTTCCATCGGGTCGTTTCAGCGACCCAATTTCAGCAGTCGGCTCTCTAGAGAGAATCTTGTGAATTCTTGTCCTGCGAGGTAAATCAGAGATACTCTCACAGAACTTCCTCCAAGACTCCCGTTTTGCCTTCCTGATTTCCTTGTTATATGTTGTTAGAGTAGTTTTATAAAGCTCCCAGTTACCTGACTCTTTATCTCGATTGAATAATCGTCGAACTTTTTTTCTTTGTTTTTCAAGGCTTTTGTTCCACCAAGAAGAGTTATGGTTATCTCTTTTTGTTCTCCCCCCCCCCCATAGAAGGATTGCCACTCGGCCCCGCTTTTTCTACTCTAACAGGTGCGTTAGAGTGACTCGATTGAGTAGATTTCTGCTGGTAGGGTGCCCGGGTTTTAGGGCGGAATAACACCTGCCCAAAACCAAAATGTGGTCTGAAATCCATCCTCGCCAGCGCGGCCATGGATCCATCATCAACAGCGAAGGTCTATGTTTGGCCAGGGCCTGAGTTTTCCTTGTGAAGAATATTCCACTCCAAGGTCCTCAGACCGTGGTTCATTTTCCTCAATCTAGTGAGGACCTGGTCGGAGGTCAGTCTGTGACTTCCTCCGTCAGGTAAGTAAGCGACACAGATGTGTGGCTTTGGAAGTTGGTCCCCTGTGACGCATTTCAGAGAAGCGCCTTCCCACGGCTGCAGGGTATTGACTACACCCACAAGCCAGTCGGCGCTGTCCCGATCCTCACAGGCAACCAGTAACCAGCCAGGCCGAAATGTGCAGCTCTGGAATTGTACCTGTGGCCCATCATCTGGAATATTCTCTACAGCCGACAAGACAGCCCCCTGCAGAGATTCCAGTTGGTTGGCCTTTAATAAGGTGGTCGGATAATCAAGGTGCAAGATTCCCACCTTGATGTCCGAAACAACCTTCCCATAAGAGGGGTTTTGCACGTCAGCTACACCTGACGATGCCTTGGATTCTACCGTGCAGGGCTTTTTCGCCTCTGGTTTCGGTGAATCGTCATTTGAGCGCAAACGTTTACTAATCTGCTCAGGGAGGGTTTGTTCCTCCTTCCGAGACGGATTCTGCAGACGCCGCTCAAGGATTTGGTGCAAGGTGGTTTCATAAGGTACTCCGCTCTTGAGGAGACGACTTAATTGTTTCCTGGCTGCACCGCCTAGCCTATTTCTAGGTTTCGGTATTGTTTCAGGAGTTGGAGAGTTAAGAAGCCCTCGCTCCTGATCTGAAGTTACAGGGAGGTCAGTTGGAGTCGTATGCTCGACATCCATCTCCTTTGTAGACTCAAGATCAGATAAGTTTTGAGATACTGTGTCCACGAAAGTCCCACGAGTAGCTAGGGAAGACAAGTCCATCACGGCAGAGCCCCGCATTACCGTGACAAGGCAGTAATACGACGAGAGGGCGCCCGGTGTCTCGAAGGTGTCGTTAAAGACAGCTGATGGGCTCAGTGTCATTCATCCTCTCGGCACGGATACACACACCTTAGGGTTAAGCCATCGTTGGGATGCCTTCGGTTAGGGGATAACAGAACCACAAGTGATTCTGTCATTCCCATATCCAGCGGTGCTACGAGGAAGCAGACATCCGATGGCCGGTTTGCTCAACCCCCACATCCCAAGCCAATGCACCCGCAGAGTAGTAGGAACAGTAGCTCAGGCAGTGAGGGACGAACAAAGACGTCCAACCCCGCCAGCTGATAGACTAACAACAAAAATTGATTTTCCATTTCGGGATTTCCAAAACTCCAAGCATGGAAAATTATCATTTATGGCTTATCGATAATTGGTGCATAAAATGTATTCCAAGATGGCGTGCTCGAAGATCGACCGAGAACCAGTAAGAAGATATCGATCTTCGAACCGTTCTACCCCAGTAGTTGATCTTGTAAGCGTAAACACGCATGTAAATAATACTTGTATTTTTGAACGATAAATTCTAAAAAACAGACTTTGTAATAGGAGCCCAAGAGGGGATTTCGGAATTTACTAAAGCGCGTCAGATTAATATACAGGGGGATACCTTGAACCCGGTTAAGTACTTCCACCTTATATGAGCATTATATATATGGCCGCCCTTGAAGGATAAAGGATCAGATTAGTAAAAAAAATGATCATCTGAAATTCTCGAGCGCGTCAGATTAAGGTAGGGTGAGTTAGTTACATTCTGAAACGTGTATATTCCATTATATAAACAATTCGAGAGTGACCTAAAGAAGGAGGGCAACAAAGTTGTGAAAAACATTTCATCTCGACATTCTCGAGCGTGGCTAATTACTTTTTTTATTTTGAAGGAGATAATTCAAAAATTACAAAAAATATATAATCTGACGATTTTCACAAGCCCAAATAATAAAAATTCATCGATAAAGTTTAATGCGTGCAGCTGCGTGATGCCTATATTCCGCTCTCCGCGTTTCTATTTCTCTCTCACTCACACTCTGGTTTCTGTTGCATGACGCCCAGTGGCGGATTTACAGATTTGCCGCCCGTAGGCCATTCAAATTTTGATATTTAGTCCACAATCACAAAAATTTTCTATCAATAAAATTGAAACTTCATGATTTGTGTTCCATCATCCTCGATACATAAACTTTTTCCGTATGGATCCTTGATTATTTTTTACAGCAAAGAATTATCAAAAAATATCATTTCAGGCAAAAAATATCTCATTCATTTGGTACATTTTAAGTAACGTATGTATGTCTTAAAACCATATACTACTCACACAATATGAATAAGGCTCACATACAAAATATACACTTGCCGAACGTTGATAGATATTTATTAATACATTCAGTTTAAATACAAACAATAAATATGTCTTTTCCAATTATTTGTTAGTATAATTTCAGTTGAATTATAAAAGCATCACAATACTTTTTCGCAAAATCATTTATTATATCGTCGTTCATTGGCTCCGACTCTATGCACAAGGGAGCTTAAGCGTTCAGCTATTCCTGACTTAGTCGATCGTAGGTAGTTCTTTACTCTCTTCAAGCAGGAGAAGTTTCTTTCACCTGAATAGTTTGTCGCTAAGACCAATACGAAGTACTGTATGCAAGTTTTGATAAATGTTTCCTAGATTCTGTTCTCGCAGGTATGAAGACAGACTTTTTAATAATCCAGAAATTGGTTTTATTGAAATTCTTCCCGATGAAAGGTTGCTTCAAAAGTGTACGCATTTCTGAACTAAGTCTGTTTCCATATTTTTTCGTCAGAACTGATTGATGGTAACAAATTACTCATTTTGGTAAGAAACGAAAATTTTTTCGATGAATCCGTGATTCTTCAATATCTTTATCGGGTGTTTCATCAAATCTTTTTATTTTAATTATCAGGTACACGGAGAAAGAATTATAGCAGTTATCAGTGGGGAGAATATGCAAAATAACTATCTGTCGACTATAATATCTAATCGCTTTTGTGACATTCTAAGAATTCATGATCATCAACGTATAATTAATAAAGCGTTTAGCAATTGTTCATATAGAGATGTTGGAAGTAAAAAAATTATAAACAAAATTTGCTGCCCTAGGCTCCAGCCTACTCAGCCTGCTGGTGAATCCATGTCAAATCCATATAATGTGTACCTATATTAAGGCATTGTCACGAAATTATTATTTATGATAAAACAAATTGATTTCAAACTCGACGTACCTAGCATGATTTTCAATCTGGGCCAACTATTGCTTACATAGACACATTTTCAACTAGAAGCACCCATTACAGACTGCTAGGTGTTCATAATCGGTTGATGAAACCCTAGGAAATACATTCCTCCAACTTTGCTTCATCGATTTTTAAGAAAACGTCAAAATCGATGTGATAGATACCAAAATATAGCGTGATGACTGAGTGTTTTCGTTTGAAACGTAAATTTCGAATTCAACTATCTGTCGCGAGCCACTCCAGATGCTGTCTTTTATTATTCATTGGATTTCCTACTTCATGAACTCTTGCGATTATATTCGTTATAACACCTACAAAATGTACCTGGAACATCGTATAATATTGTATTCATTGTTACATGATAAACAACATTTTCGAAAATTGATATCTCATCAGAACTCATTCGATCAAGATGATTTTTTTTTTCATGTGGTATCTGGGATTGTGTTTAGTTTTTTTTTTCAGTCGTCAAAATCGCTAGTAAAGATTGAGTTTCACTTTCACTGTCTTTCGAGTTTCTAAGGGGTACACGGCCGTGTTGGGGAGAGTAAATTTCGAGAGAAATCTAGGCTGGACATCAGCCTTCGTGAGCGAACCGATGTACTTCGTCATAGTTCGCGTTGTGAGAAGGGGACTGTCACCCTATCGAAGGCGATTAGCACATTGTACCAGTGGCTCACCAATTAAGTGGTTCAGATAAATTGTAACATATTGGGCACTGATTTGTATAATTTTGTGGTTGTTCCATTGGATAGATATAATAGAAATAACAATAAATATGTTCTCAATGAACAATCATTTCAAGATGAATCATGTAAGCTCCTACCTATCAATATTTCCAGAACATTCGAGCCATATAAATGTGACAAATGAAATATACAGGGTGTGAAACAATGAATGGTTATATTTTCCCCACTAATAATAAAAGTCGGTTATTGGCTGCTGATTTTTTCAATACATGTTATAGATTTCCTATCGTGATATATAAAGGTAAAAAGTAGCTTTCGAGCAACAAAGAATTTTCGATTAAACTTTCGTATATCGATGTATGAATTATTAACGTATGAAATGTAGTTTTGAAATTTATGGAACACTTTCAAGTCACAGCACAAAATAATATATTTTTGTAAAAGAATCAAGTTTGCAATCGCTGCTATTTTCTTTATTAATCAGATCTACAAAGGCTCTAGACAAGATGCCAATGACAAATTTCTGTGGATGTCATAGATATTTGCGAAGGGCACTCTTTGATGTAAAAAAGATTTTTTCAACTACTGTTTCTCCCGGAAATGACATTACCGTATGATTTTCAAATGAAACACTCTCTATGTTATTGCATCTTTAAAATATACATAATTTTCCTCATCCAATGACGCCACATACTCAGTTGATATTTGAATAATGGGATAGAATACATGGTTCCGTCAGGTAGCATGCAAGATCACCCGACTTAACCCCAAGGACGCTTGGAGTTATTTTTAGTACAACCGGTTATCACTTACTTTACCGACGTTTTCTATAGCTGCATATCCACTTCCTTGTTTATGTTATAACCTTTTGGCATTTTCGATTCATTTCTGAAATCAATACGATCTCCAATAATGTATTCAGGAACAAACAACACTTTATTAAAATCACCAAAACCTGTCTTTTGTTTCATAACAAATTCTTTGACAACACGCAAGGACCTAGAAGACGTCTTGAGGGGTTAAGTCGGGTAATGCAGAACATTCGACAGAACAAAGCGTTTCAATCTATTATTCAGATATCGACTATATAGGTATTGTTACGATAGATCCTTGTAAAATCTTACTTCTGACACCGCTGTTACAATACTCCTTGGGCTCGTCGATCAAAACACCAAACAACACTAAACTTCTTTTATTATAACTCGCTATCACAATACAATACAACACAATCACTTAAATCGCTCTGATAACTTTCCAATGCTCGGCACTAAACTCTCTGTACTAAAAATTTTACTTTCGCACAAAGCTCTGCTCCACTTAGATCTCAACAAATCTCGTCACTTAGCTCTGAATACAAATTCTCTGTCTGTGGCGAAGCCTGTCGTCCCGTATTTATATATCTGCGTGCCAATCGAGAATCGTCGAGAGAAGCCCCGATGACGCGTCTCGAATTCTCCAGGCGGCATTACGGTTCTTGGAAAATGACGACGCTACGGCGCGGTCCTTCGCCTCGCGTTTACGATATGGTCAGGGCCGGCGCTAGGGCGTAACATTATCCCCCTCTCAATATTGATCGTCCCGATCAAATAACATCCCTTCATTCCCATTGTTACATTTTAGTCTCTTCAGGTGTACGACTTTCATTTTTGTTCTAGGCTTGCGTTGAACACTGTACACCACATCATTCATCCTACGACGGGGGTTACACAGCCACACTCGATCTTCTTCTTGAAATCCGCCAGTATTTGCCTTCCGATAGTGCCGCGCCTTCCTCCTATCAATGCGCTCTAGCATCTCTTGTCGCTTAGGGAATGTAACTCTTCTTGATGGTTGTTGAATTAAGTGGACTTGGCCACTGATGACTTCTTGTTTGACCAAGTCAGCCCTTCCAGTTGTTTTCATCACGGAGATGTCACTTGTACCTCCAACGCGACTCTTACAAGGATGGCTTTTGCTGTCTTCACCTGGACTTGTCCGGAATCCGATGGCTGGACGCTGCATTCAGGGACATTATTCTCTGTGACACGAGCTACTTCCTTCGACAGTGCAGGGATTCTCGCAGTTTTCAATAATCGCAGTTTGGCAGGTTTCGTCCTTTCCGTTGGAGTTGTAAGGACAAATTCTTCTTCTCCGAACCTTATGATCTTTTGCTCATTGTCGAATGAAATTCCATGGTCACTGATCAAGTCCATTCCGAGTATGACTTCATCTTCTATATCTGCGACGTAGACTGTACCTCTGATAGTGAGTCGCCCAAGAATCAACGTAATTTCAGCTTCTCCTCGAATAGGTGCGTTTTCACCAGTGACTGTCCGAATCACGACGTTGGGTGAAATAGGCTTCACGCTTCCAGGCCGAAGAATGTCGCTGCGTACCAAGGAAACTGCAGCACCGGTGTCTATGGTGCATATTACATCCATTTTATTCAATTTCCCTGGAATGGTGAGGCTCTCAGATGTTCTTTTTAGCCTGTTAACACAAATGACCCTCGGTGACCTTGACCTCGCAGATAATTGCGAACTTGTCGGCGTCCTGGCAGGTGAGTTGGATTTTATTGGCATTCTCACCTTGCAATCTTTCATGAAATGTCCTGATCTTCCACATCTGTAACATTTTCTCTGTGGCATTCTCTCCCTACAGTCTTTTATGAAATGTCCCGGCCTCCTACATCTATAGCAAATCCTCTGCGGCATCTTCACCCAACAGTCTTTGATAAGGTGTCCCAGTTTTCCACATCGGTCGCACGTTCTCTTCTTCTGGGTGCTCATTTCAGTTATCAACGATTTGATCTCCTCCAGAAATTTCTCAAATGAACCACTCGTAGCGCCAGATCTTTGTTCGGGATCGTCAATTGCTACCGCTCGCACTTTCGGCCTCGAGGTGTTGAAGGCCGCCTCCACTTCTAGCGAACGTACCAAGGCATCGCTACTCCTTTTGAAACTTGTAAGTCGCAGAGTTTTTTGGATTTCTGGGTCTCTAAGTCCGTCAATAAATATCTGTACAGCCAACTGCTCCTTGAAATCTCCGGGTGCATCTGGGTACGCCAGCTGGATTAGGCGTCGAACATCTGCCTCAAATTCTTACAGACTCTCACCTGATTTTTGTGTGCGAGTCTTCATTTGGGCCAGGACAGCTGTTCTCGGTGTTGATCGCCATACCTCAACTCTAGTGCAGAAATCAGGTCCTCATATTTCTTCTGCTGTTCTATGGGTATCGTTTGTAATATACCCAAAGCTGGCCCTCTCAAAGCTACTATGAGTGCCGTAGCTTTTTCTTCTTCGTCCCATCCATTAGTCTCTGCCGCAGCCTCAAACTGTCTACGATACATAGCCCATGACGACTGTCCGTCAAAAGTCGGTGGTTTTACGGAAATTGTTGATGTGGCAACCCTGTCTCGGCGATCCTGGTTCTTCAGAAGAGCTATCTGCCTCTCAAGTCCTTTCACCTCCTCTCGCACTGTATCCACTTTATCATTGACCACATCGATTTTCTTAACGTTTTCCTTCAGTTCTCCTTCTAGATTTGCTTTTAGTTCTCCCACTCGTACTTCAGTTTTATGTAAAACATGCTCGAATAACTTGTCTTGATTTTCTAGAATTTCCTGGTAGTCTGCTTTTCGTTGTTTTTCAATTTGATCTAATTCATTCTTCTGTTCTTCGAGAATTTTCTGGAGTGCTTCTTCTCGTTCTTTCTTTTCATTATCGAGAATTTTCTGGAGTGCTTCTTCTCGATCTTTCTTTTCATCTTCTCGTTCTTTCTTTTCAGCTTCTTGCTCTTTTCTCTGTTCTTCGAGAATTTTCTGGAGTGTTTCTTCCCGTTCTTTCTTTTCATTTTCTCGTTCTAATTGTCGTTCTTTCTTTTCTTCCTGTCGTCGCTTTTCCTCTAGTTCTTTCTCCTCCAGCCGTCGCTTTTCATCTTCCTGTCGTTGTCTTTCCCAATCCACAAATTGGTTTTGTATAAATTTCAGCATATCCTCCATCGTATCGTAAGATGTACTTCTCGTATTAACCATAAATTGTTTTTATTTACCAGCAAAAATTCCACTTCCGACACCACTGTTACGATAGATCCTTGTAAAATCTTACTTCTGACACCGCTGTTACAATACTCCTTGGGCTCGTCGATCAACAACAAACAACACTAAACTTCTTTTATTATAACTCGCTATCACAATACAATACAACACAATCACTTAAATCGCTCTGATAACTTTCCAATGCTCGGCACTAAACTCTCTGTACTAAAAATTCTACTTTCGCACAAAGCTCTGCTCCACTTAGATCTCAACAAATCTCGTCACTTAGCTCTGAATACAAATTCTCTGTCTGTGGCGAAGCCTGTCGTCCCGTATTTATATATCTGCGTGCCAATCGAGAATCGTCGAGAGAAGCCCCGATGACGCGTCTCGAATTCTCCAGGCGGCATTACGGTTCTTGGAAAATGACGACGCTACGGCGCGGTCCTTCGCCTCGCGTTTACGATATGGTCAGGGCCGGCGCTAGGGCGTAACAGTATCAAAATTCAGATTCAATTATGTGGATTTACAAATGTAATAACACACAGGAAGTTTTATCAAAACATGAAACGTTGGTGTCATTTCCGAAAAAAAAAACAATAGTTTCAAAAAATCTCCCATGATGTCGTGAAGTGCCTCTTTATTCAATATCACGAATTTCTTGGAAGTAGCTGAAAAAAGAGAGACAACAGGGATGTGAAGAATAGGTCTGTGTTGCCCGGTTTAATATTTGCGAAATTCATGGCAAAATTTGTGATTTGCGGACTAAGTAATTAAATTCTTTGTTCCTTTTCTACGTTTTTCCTTAAAATCATTTTGAAAATAGATTTATTTTTCTTAATGAGTTATATATATATATATATATATATATATATATATACAATCAGAGAAATATATATGTATATATATTTATATATATATATATATATATATACAATCATAGAAATATATATATATATATTTATATATATATAAATGTATATATATATATATATATATATATATATATACAATCATAGAAATATATATATATTTATATATATATTTATATATATATATATATATATATATATATATACAATCAGAGTGCTTGGCTGTTTACTCAAGCAAACTCTTTGTTATTTGGTCGAGCTTTCGAGAATGTTTATTCTCTTTTCCGAGAAATTTTTCAAGACATAGTGAAAAGTCATGCGTAGAAATGAGGAAAAATAGAAAAACTTCACTTTCTCATCGATTTCAAACAATACCATCGATAAAACTTTTAAAATATTCACAATTTATTTGAGAATTTGGAAAAAAAATTATATAAAACGTTTTGGAGCTCGTGTCTTGTGAAAAAAGGTTATTGTGAAAGAGAATGAAATTGAAAAAAGAACTCTCTTTTCATTTCATTTCAGAAAGAGAATGAACATTCTCGAAAGCTCGACCAAATAAAAAAGAGTTTGCTTTAGTAAACAGACCAGCAGTTTGACTGCATCCTCACAAATAACTTCGTTTTTCCTCAACTAATCAGTCAAGACTACCCTTGGCCTTCTATATATATATATATATATATATATATATATATACGATATATATATATATATATATATATATATATATATATATATATATATACGAGAAAAGGTTTTGTAATCTCTCTAGTGAAGTGAAAAAACGAAGTGTTTTTTCAATTACGTTATCATGTATTTTCACCTATTATCGGCCGATTCGTTCAGTTATTATTATTGTATATTTTAATCCCGAAAACATAGTATTTTAGATTATCCACGTCATAATTAATATCATCATTCATTCTTTTTATTGGGAATAATCGCACCAATATATCATTGTTCGATATTTTCAAAACAAAACCAATTCGTAAACTGAAGTTCTGCATTTTTTAGGGGATTATTCAACTTACGGAAGGAGTGAAGACATTGGTTCGATGCGGAGTGCACAGTCAGCTGGTAATTAACTATTTACATTTCATTCTAAGTTGTAGATTTAAATGTGTTGAAACGCCACTGCGAATGATTATGAGCTGTTGTTGGTTGGTCATAAGGGTGTTGTTCAACTTACCTACGACTATCATTGTCGATACTATATCATAAAATACCTGTCAAAACAGGCAGAGTTTTTTTTTTTTTATCTGGCAACATCGCACATTAGACGTCGATAGCCTCTACCTTGAACAGAATTAGTGGAGAAATGTTATTGGCTATTACAAATCGGTATTTACGACATCGCATCGCCAGATGGGGCTGACTCTTTTTATAGCAAAAAATGTATGAGAAAATGGCAAATCCAAAATACTATTTCTTTTATATATAACTTGTAATAACTCAAAAACTATCAGAGATATCAAAGTACACTTGTCAGTGCAGCCGAATTCTCGAAAACTTACTTTTTCTTCTCGGAAAAAAAATACTCATATTTATTTTTTGTTCATTGTTTTCTTGGGCAATCAAAAAACTTTTTTATTAATAGGAATTTTCACATACTTCCTGCGAGTAAATTGAAGCAAAAACATCACAGAAGTTTTTGAAAAACATTGTTTTAAATTGAGATCAACAGGACACGTAATAACCGCGCCTCCCGCGTGCACTTTGCCCGGAAGACCTGTGCGCGCTCGACACGACATATACAAACTCGTTCATGTAGGGAATCCTATTATGATATGATATGATGTCTATCAGTAAGCAGAAGCAACATGAGCTAAAAGAATTTTACCTCTCTGTATTCAACTGTGCTAGTCTTGGGTAGGCAATCACCTCATTAATTATATTATCATATACATTTTTTAAATAGTGAAATTTTTTATCAGGTATGAAATGGGGTGTATTATATGTGGAAGATCTGTTAAAAATCGTGACAAATCGGTTTTGAAAAATCCTACAAAACAGGGTTTATAAACTATAGTTGGTACCACAGAGAAACGAAGAGATTGGAAGTGGAAAAGTTAAATATCAATTGAGTTGTAGAAAAACATACTCTATTGTCTAAAATATTGGTTCTGCCATTACTAGTGGAACGTACAATCAATCCAAAGCAAGAAATTTATTCTACAACAACTAGTAACAATAGCTAATTCAACATAAGAAGCATGTGTTCAATCTGTAATACAAGTGGACCTAAAAAGACGAAACAAAAAAAAGCGAAACTAACTTTTGTATAAACAGGTGAGAACTTTTTCGAATTATGTGTATCTATATATAAGGTTTGTTTTCGGAATTGTTAGGTCACAAAAAATATTTAATATCATTCAGTGTCCCAGATCTTCGTATTTTCTAATGAAAATATTGGCGTGGAATCCCAAAATTTTTGTTTGCAGTCATTTTCATATTTTTCCATACAGTGGCAAGTGTAGTTACCTTTTTTTATTCAAAAAAGACTACCAATCCTAGTCCAGATAAACGTTTGGCTCCCTCTCAACATAAATTTTAGCTGCTCATCACAAACACAAGTGAACATTGTATCTTCACAAAGCTATTCTCCTTAATATATTTATTTAGAACGTGATTCTCAGGGCCATTTTCCCGATGTGTCGTTACCAAAAGGTCTTGGTAGGTTGCTATGGTTTCGATTGAAAAATCACCTGCCAGTGAACCACCATTTCTTGTAGGGACTGGTAAAAAAACATACCAGAAAGTAATCGAATTGGCTAGAAAAAAGGAGACATAATTACAGAGCCAAATGTCACAGAAGTTGCTATAGTCACTACATATCTGAAAGAAATGAAAGCTACGGAAAATGAACTAAAAAGACATTCGAAACAAATCCCACAGAGTGTACCCCAACAGAAGGAAAATAATTCATCACATCAGTCCAATGATGCGGTAGATGAAATTTTTACCAAAAATAATAATAACGAATAACTGATTTTGCATAAGGCAGCGGAAATCATATATTTGAAATGGATTCCTGTGCAATTTTTCGATATGGAAAAATTAAAATCTGAAGTTCTCGAAATGTACGAGTTCTCAGCCGGTGGTAATTTTGTTGTTAAAAAGCAAATGAGTAAAATATCAACTGTGTGGCGTCTGATATGGCTCTCGACAGTCCAGTAATAAACCCTGTAAGATCTCTTCTAAAATTATAGGATTCTCCAAACAACCTCTTTTCCGATGGATAACAACTCGTCATATATTGGGTGATTATTCTGAACATTTTGCAAGTGAGTCAATAGTTTTAGGATTAATACATCAATTGAAAATTTGGTACTCCAATCACCAGACAGAAAACGATTTTGAGGAAACCAGTAAAAATGGATGGATATCAGAGGAAAACTCCTGGATGCCTTTTTCGTCTACAGTGGAGCCTGTACCAGAAAATTTAATCAATTCGTTGCTCCAACCAAAAGTGTATTAGTAACAGATGTATTTGTGTGACTCAGGGCCTCGAATGTTCTAATGATTGTTAATGCAGATCATCCTTTAGTAAGATAACTATTATCGAAAACTCAGATTCAGAATCTGAGAATTACTAGATGATAACAAGAATAAGCGAAACTCTGTTGATGTCCAACCGTCTCTCAACATACTATACTTAATTTTTGATATAAACGTAGTAGCATATTTAATTTTTTTTTTATATGCATTGTTTGTGTAGAATTTGAAGAACTTTGAGAATTTCACGTAAATAACTTCAATCAGTTGTAATAATAATGTATCAAATGAAGTACAAGAGATTGGCAAAATGCTGTGTGCGTCTCTTCGACTTGTAGTGGACTGTGTCTGGCCGCTGCGAAGCTCGTTCCTCGCGCCTAAGATGTCTAGAAGGATGGTGCTGGGACCGATGCGATATTGTTTAGAATTTTATGGCGACACTTTTCTGTCATTAGTTTCATTTTTACTTATCGTGGTGTGTTTCTCAATTTCATCGCTAGTTGAAGCTAATTGGAAGTGCATAGTCAACCGATTGATCGACAACTATATTCTTTGATTCGAGCAGTCAAAAAAATGAGCAAAATCTAATGTCATACTCATAAAAAACAATATCGAATGAAAGGAACACAATTATAGACAATTTGGCCAGTATTCTAAACAAATAATATAGGTTGTTGATCAGTCAGCGTCCAAAAGTAAAAGTATAGCCAGCTGTCAGGTCGTCCGTTTATACATTTCCTAGGAAATTTGTAACTCTTTTCGTTGCAAACGCCAGCTGAACTGATTTGATGTCGAAAAGCCATGATGCTTATTATCATAGTAGGCATGTGTCGCCAAGTATACCCCAAACATGCCCAGGTATGAAGCGGCGTTTACATTGGTATAGCTACTTGTACCAGTCACTAGTACAAGTAACTGGCCTGCTAGTGAGCTATCTCAAGTCCAAGGTTAAGTAGGTGTCTACATTCTACATACTAGTATCACTAGTAGCTAGTAAACATAGCGATAAACATGTCTCTTCGTCGTAGAATTTCGCGTTCACAATACATACGAATAAGAAAATGTATTTTTAATGTGTCCCTGTGTCTAATTGAAGAAATCAATGACCTATATAAGGATGAAGTGGAAGAAGGTACCAGAAAAAGAATGTGGACAAGACAGTGGATAAGGAGAAGAAATACTAGAGGAGCATCTGCATTACTTTTAAAATAACTGTCAACAGAGGATCCTGAGGAATATAGATTGTGTATTCGGTTAACTCCTAAGCAATTAGAAACTTTGCTAACTATGGTATCACCAGTAATTCAACGTTCTGGTACTCAAATGAGAGATGCCATACCTGCTCGGACAAAACTAGAAATATCTCTTCATTTTTTAGCTACGGGAAATAGTTATAGAACCATCCAACATTTGTTTCGTGTTCCAAAACCTACAATATCAAAATTCATACCAGAAGTTTGTGATGCAATTTTTGAAGCATTGAAAGATTTTGTGAAAGTAAGTATAAATAGAAATAGTTCCCAGAATAAAATACTGATGATTTATTAGGGAATATCCAATAAAACTTGAAGTTGTCTCCACCAATTTAGTTTAAAAAATTTTTTATTCAAACTTAGTTAAAAAAATAAATTGGTTAAGAGACTCTTCAAGTTTTATCAGATATTGCTTAGTTGTTTTTTCCACTCCACTTTGAGATTGGACTACAACAATGTAATAATGATTAAACCGTATTAAAGAAATGCAGGAGAGTACTCCATTAATCATAAACTAGGTTAATGATTTTAACATTTGTTTCTAGGTGCCACAGCTCAGAGAAGAGTGGGAAGAAATTGCTCGTGGTTTTCAAAGTAGATGGCATTTTCCCAATTGTTCAGGGGCCATCGACGGCAAACATATATTAATTCAAGCTCCTTCCCATTGTGGAACCGAGTTTTTCAATTACAAAGGTCATGACAGCATTGTACTTATGGCCATTGCAGACTACAACTATTGCTTTACGTATATCGATGTTGGCTGTAATGGAATCGTATCAGATGGAGGTGTTTTCCAGAACTGTTCTATATATACAGCATTAGAAAAGGGTATACTTCCAGAAGGACATTGTCTTGTCGCTGACGATGCATTTCCTCTAAAGGTATATTTAACTAAACCTTACAACCTTACCTCTGACCAAAGAAGAAAAGATTTTTAACTATCGCCTAAGTAGAGCAAGACGTATTGCTGAAAATGCATTCGGTATTTTGGTTAGCAGATTTAGGATTTTTGAGAAGAAAATATCATGCAATTTGTCAACTGTAGATAAAATTATTAAGGCTTGTTGTGCTCTTCATAACTGGTTAAGGAAAACTGCCTCGAACACCTATTGTCCTCCTAGATCTGTTGATGAAGAAATTATAGATACTTACAGGTGATATTATTCCAGGAAACTGGAGGTCTAAAGTTCAACAAATAAGATCAATTACAAAACCTACTACATGTTATAAATCATCTAGACTTGCCAGAGAATTTAGAGACCACATGTAAAGGTACTTTGATAATGAAGGTGCTGTACCATGGCAAGAAAGTAGAATTTATTAATTGTTAAGTTGAAATAAATATTGCTGAGTATTTTTTCTTTAATTCCATTCACTGCACACCTGTACCCCTCCTATACTACATATTTATAACATCATTATCATCTTATACTTAGGAATAATTTCCACTCCTACATTACTTTTAAAAATTTCTTTCCTTATTTTCAAACTTACCGCACGCCCCTGCTATGTATATTAAACAAACATGGAGTTAATAAATGAAATTATAATAGCCGTATTCGGATTCGCAATAAATACTGTTCTAGGACAGTCAAAAATAGTCACCCACCCAATTAATGTAGATATATTCGCGACAAACCCTTCACGCCTCAACAGTCCAACTATTTCGAACCGTTCCTGAACTGTTTTTGTTGTGAACCCGAATACAACCAATATATCCTTACCACATTACTTTGTGTCGATCGTTTTTCCTTAGTTTTTCTAACAAAGGCATCCATAATTTTAAACCATTTCATGGACGGTGTGTAAACATCATCTCCACCCATTCCAGATTTTATGGACTTCTTAATTTTCTGTAACTCTTGATTATACGTGTTTCGCAAGTTCTTAAGTTTTATCCTAGCTTCAGCTACCGAAAAGCCATCAATATTCATTTCTGCAACGATTTGCTCTAGCGCTGCTAATCGTAATTGGTTATTTCGATATATAGGTTTACAAACATTCCACAGTCACTCATGATCTCTATTAAGTTCAACAAATTGAATTGTTTCTGCTTCTGACCACTTCATTTTAAAATTTTAGTTTACCGTTCCACGTGCTCAGTGTACACACAAGCAAACGTAAACATAACCTAAAACCAACTGTCCTACCACTTCCACTGGCATCCCTGTGTTTACATTCGGCGAGTAGTAGCGCGACCAGTAATTTTTTTAGAGTGGGGGAAGGCTAGCAGACTAGTAAATAGCCTGGGAAGCTATTCACTATCCTCGCAAATCCACTGGTACAAGTACTGGTACCCGTACTAGTCTGCGGAGTTTACATTAGATTAGTAGCTGGCTTGCAAGTTACTGGTACCAGTTACTAACCCATTTACTAATCTAATGTAAACGCCGCTCAACTCACAACTCAGTACACCATCCTTCTAGACAGTAGACATCTTACTCGCGCCTCCCCGCTACGGCTCAGTTGGAACGGTCGGCAGTGGAATGTAGGCAGGGCCGTAATCGGCACAACATTCATGCTGCACCAATAAATCAGTGCGATATATCGGTCAGCCGGCCGCACCGTCGTCTCCTCCGCGTTGTATGACTGACTTTTACTACAAATATTTCCTGAAGTACAAAAGATAACAAATTGCAGTTTTTTTCAAAAACTTTTGCGGAATGTTTTTCAAATTTCACTCGCTTATTATACATGAAAATTTTCAGGAATAAAAAAGTTTTCGATTACTGAAAAAAACATTACACTTGCATGACAATTTTACTTTTTATGTTTTTTTTCGGCTAACATTTTTTTCTTTCGATTTCTATGGTCCTATTAGTTTCGCTTAAGTGTCTACTTTTCACCAAAAAAATATTCGTTTTGATAAACCCAACAGTTTGCCAGATATCATATGTTATGTAATGAATTGTACGATATTTTGAAATTATCCGATTTGCACCATTTTTGTTAATAATTAGAGCACGCCCCAGTCTACAATGTTGTAAATAGTCATATGGGATGTCAAAATACCTATATAATGATAATATATAGGTCACTGATTGTTCTACCCCCAAAAATTTTTTCAAAGGCTTCCTCGGGCCTTTTCACTCCCCTAAATCTTCACAACACCTAGTTGCGCATACGAATAAAATTATTATGTGGACTATTGGATTATAAAAATAACTGATTTTTAATAAACATTGTTATGGAGTAATAGATTTGAAAAATTATGAACATTCTCGCATAGTGAATGATATTTCTGTATGGTGATTTGACTTTTTTTTATATGAAATGCACTCACACATTTTCGAAAGTCAATGTCGAGGCTTCAGGAAAGGTGCAGAATGGTTTGAAAAATTTTCCCCAAGTTATCTGGACGCGGTCTGTCTGGGTGAAAAACTTTCATTTCGATTCTAATTATGCACATTCAAAAGTCATTGTTGGGGCTCCAGGTCGGGTACAGATGGGTTCGAAATTTTTTAAAATTTTTCCTTATTTTATCTGGACGTGGTACGCTGTCTGGTGAGGTGAGAAACATTCGTTTCGATTCTAATTTACACCTGCACTTTCGAAAGTCATCGACGGGGCGCCAGGTCCGGCTGTTTGGTTAGATGAGAGACATTTATTTTCGATTCTAATTATTCTATCGGACATTGACATAATTTTTGATAAATATTCAACCGAAGTGTTCAAGTTCTTACGGTGCTGTTTTTACGTTTGGAAATCCAGCTGAGTTGAATCGATCCTCGTTCTTCAGGAATTACACCACCAGGTAAATTTCTACGGATGGTAAAATTGTTTGCTGATGCTCCCACGAACCCGTCTGAAGGCATTTCATTATTGCAACACACAAAGGGCAGATAATAGTTCTCGTTCGATTTCTCGATGAAATCAGAAATAGAAGCCTCATCACGAAAACCACGCTTCGAATTTGAACAATCTGTCATCGATACAAGTTCTGCTGGCGTCAGAGTGCGTTTTGACTTCTGTGTTATCATTTACCACACTTTGAATGCTATTTACAAGCTTCTTTTATAGACTTATTCATAATGGTATACAACAGTAAACTTATATTTCACAGTTTTCAATTTCCTAGTCTAACAAACAATGCAATCATGTTTGTTCGTCGTTGTCTCTCCTCTTTACAGTCAGTGAGTGTCAACTGTCATTGCCCAGTGAGTTTTAGCGACACTACTAACAACTGAAATGTACTATAAACATATAACACACCTTCCTCTTTCAAGCTTGACTTATTATTAACAATATACCTTTGTACAGTATTCAAATTTGATAGTCCGATACAAGATCTGCCAATGTTTGTGGTTGTGTACTTTTGATTTTTGTCTATGCTGCCTATTTTCAAAACTATTTATGATTGAGTAATCTTTTTTGTCGAAATATTGAATTTTCAGAGTAAGCTTTTTATTGTTCTGTTGAATAATAATGCAGCTGGTGATGGAAGGTCATTGTCATTGGGTGTATTTTGATATTCAAGAAGGCAAAGGTATGGATCCTTGTTATCATACTTTTTTCATGACATTTTTCCATTTTTGAATACAGTGTGCAACCATGCCATTCGAGTGGGCATTAGTTGGACTGGGAGTAACATCATGGGCGCAGTTCAAAAAAATGTTAGGGGGGAGCACATTTTTTTGAAATCAAAGTTATGCATTAAATTGAAATGAAAATCCTTTTGGACAATACTTACGAGTGTGGTTTGAAAAAAATCGGTAATACTTCGGTCGCTATCAGCACCTTTTTTTGAATTTTTTTGTGGAACTTACGTAATTCGGTCTCCTCTACAAAAAAAAATCCAAATGAAATTTTCGGCGGTCTCGTTTATTTTCGGGGATACAGGTCTATTGTTGTGAAACTTCACAATTCTGCACATCAAATTTCTGTTTTTTTGAACACACAAAATTCGTCCTCCTGATCAAACACCACTCACTCTCTCATCCACTCGTTTACAACATTTTTGAGCAGAAAAAAACTTTAGTTTTTTAAAAAATGCATTTATTTTCAAACCGTATCCAATTTGTTGTGATGTCATAGTGCAATCACAGTCGAAAGTGATTTATTTGCAGTGTTGCCGCTCCCATTGTTATCGTTGAGAACTGAATGTATTCATGTTGACTTTCAGAGAAAGTTGGATTTTTTTAAAATATAATGTTTTGTTCTGCTTAAAAATTTTGAGAACGAGTAAATAAGAGAGTGAGTGGTGTTTGATCAGAAGAAAGACGAATTTTGTGTTCAAACAACAGAAATTTGATGTGTAAAATTATGAAGTTTTCCAAAAAATGAACCTGTATCTCCGAAAACATACGAGATCGCCGAAAATTTCATTTGGATTTTTTGTAGGGGAGATCGAATTACGTAGGTTCCACAGAAAAAAATTAAAAAAAAAGGTGCTCATAGCTACCGAAGTATTACCAAAAAATTAAAATCAAGTCGATATCGAGTCATACGCGGCGTATGGACTGAAAAATCTACAATCCAGGGAGGGGGCATCCGCCCCCCTTGCCCTTGAGAAACGGTGCCCTTGAGTAACATGTAAATGTAAATTTATTATGATTCCACAAAAACCGAGACAAAAACTTTGAATGCTTCTGAAATGTAATTAGTTTAAATATCGGATCTAATAATTTTTGGAATGTCAAAACGACTTCAACGGGTCAGTAATATGCTTTCTGTTCAACTATTCTCCAGGGAATTCCATTAGCTTCTGTTTGAATTCATTTAGTTTGATTATCTGAAATTCAAGCGAATCAAATGGCATTTTGTGATACCAAGATGATTAAAATGGCCAACCTTCTTTTACCATTTTCATTAAATCTGGGTTTCAGTTCCATTTAAATGAGACTTGTCTCTATCCGTTACTTCATTTAGGAAATTTCGACTCAAACAATAGTCATACAACTGTTACTCAATTAACATCCGTTGTAGCCTCAAGGGGGGAATTAAGTGCTGTTTTTTTTTGTGAATTGTAACTAATGGTTTGTGTTTTTTGCCATATATTCTTGTTGACTATAACATTTATTTATTGATTTGCTCACGAAAGTTCAGCCAGAATTTTTCTTAATTGTGGGTATTCGATAATATTCGCTTCTGATTGTCCGATTTGAATTTACCGAATCAAGACACACTCTAATTTTTTCATTGGGCTTTCTTACTTTTACCATTGGATGTACCCAGTCAGTGGGCTCTGTGACTTTTTCAATTAGTTTTAAATGTTCCACCTAGTCTGGCTTACTTTTTACTTTTTTTTTTTCAATAGATATAGAAATCCTGCGAGCATAAAAGACTACTGACACTGATTTTTCTTTCAAAATATTGCCCTAAACCTATGAACACATCTTCATATTGAGTTAAAACATTACCTGCTGAAATATTATTATTTATTTTGATCAACTCTAACATTTTGCAGTGTTCTTACTCTGAAATAGCTGGGCTATTTTTCTCAGCGTCTACCTCAATAAAATCTGAGTTGAATTCATTTTTGTTTGTAAGAATACAGTGTAATGTGCACAATGTGAATGTGAGCTTGTATCTAACTTCAATTCTATAAATACCTTTGGATTTTTACAAACTTGTACTACCTTTATCCAGTCCTCTATTTTATTGCCATGTACTGAACCTATAAACAATGAGTCATTCTTCTTCTAGTTCTTCTCTCTTGCTCTCCGCTGTAACTTCTTCCACTTGTTTCTGTCCACAGACTTTAGCGAAGTGATTCAGTTTGTTACACTCCTTACAGGTCTGCTGGTACGCTGGAGATTTATTCGCTTATTGTCTTCTCTGTGTTTCGATGTGTGTCTTCTTGCTTCTTTCCTCTGTGATTTTTTCTTGCTTATTCATTTTATTCATAGCTACTGCCTCGCCTCATATATCCTCAATGTGACTCTCTATTGCTAACGTAGCTCGACACATATTAACATTAGTGTTAAATTCTGTAACAACAAAACCTTCTCCAGTTTTTTTTATTTCTCATAAAGAATTTGTGTCTTTCATATGTTACATTGACTTTGGCCACACAATAATCATTGAACTTGATGACAGCACTTCAGATTTATCAATTTTATCCGGTTTCAATTTAAAAGTGTTGTACACATCTAGGCCTTCTTGTCCCGTTGCACTTTCTATTGCCATCAGCTTCCGTTAATCGAGCAGCAACCAGGAATGCTGCGAAGGAATGTTTAAACTTCGGCCATATGTTGGCGGCTTCTGAATCTCCGACCTCAAAATATGTCGGTTTCAAATCTATTTTTAGAGCTTTGATTCCTCTTTTCCAGACTGCGCCATGTGTTGTCATTTACCACACAATGAATGCTATTTACGAGCTTAATTCACACACTCATTCATTATAGTATACAACATTAATCTCATGACATTGTTACGAAATGTCCTAGCGCCGGCTCTGTCTCTCATGAACGTAGAGTAATATCAGGGGTCGAAGAGCAACGTCAGGAACTCTTGAATCGCGTGGATGATTCGATACACATCATCGAGGCCTCTCTCGAAGATTCTCCATAGGCGTACACCTATGGAGGTATATAAGGAGACACTTCATCGCGGAGTTTTTATCGGAAAGAGCTTTGATATTGCTAAGTGCAGAAGTCGAAGTAGATAATTTCTTTCACAGCGAGTTTTAGTATCGAGCATTGGAAAGTTAGCTTAGCGATTCAAGTGATTGTTTTGTATTGGGTTGGGATAAAGAGTTGTAATAAAAGTAGTTCAGTGTTATTTGGAGTTTTAATCAACGAAAATTATGGTGAATACGATACTATGGAGGACATGTTGAAATATATCCAAAACCAATTTGCGGATTTGGAAAGACAACGACAGGAAGATGAAAAGCGACGGCTGGAGGAAAAAGATTTGGAGGAAAAGCGACGGCAGGAGGAATAGCAAAAACGAGAAGAAGCACTCCAGAAAATTCTCAAAAATTAAAAGAAAGAACGAGCATTAGAACGAGAAAATGGAAAGAAAGAACGAGAAGAAGTGCTCCAGGAAATTCTCGAAAATGTAAAGAAAGAACGGAAGATGAACTCCAGAAAATGCTCGAAAATGAAAAGAAATAACTAGAAGAAGCTCTTCGGAAAATTCTAGAAGAACAGAAGAAACCGACGGAAAGCAGACTTCGAGAAGGTTCTAGAACAGCAAGGCAAGTTCTTCGAGCATGTGTTACATAAAACCGAAGTAAGCATAGAAGAACTGGAAGGAAAACTAAGAGCAGATCTGAAAGAATAACTAAAAGAAGACGTCAGGAAAATGGACGATGAATTCATTAAGAATGTGGATACAGTGCGAGAGGAGATGAGAAATTAGTTGAGGAATGAAATGAGAGGCCTAGAAAAGCAGAGAGTTCTTCTCAAGAACCAAGATCGCCACATCAACAATGTTCGTAAAACCATCGACTTTTGACAGACAGTCATCTTGGGCTATGTATCGCAGACAGTTTGAGGCTGCGGCAGAGACTAATGGATGGGGTAGAAAAGAAAAAGCTACGGCACAAATAGTAGCTTTGAGAGGGCCAGCTTCGGATATATTGCAGATCATACCCATCGAACAACAAAAGAAGTCTTGAGGACCTGATTTCTGCGGTATGGCGATCAACCGTTAACAGCTGTATCGGGCTCAAATGAAGACTCGCACACAAAAATCAGGTAAGAGTTTTCAAGAATTTGTGGCAGATGTTAGACGCCTAAACCAGCTGGCTTATCCAGAAGCTCCCGTAGATTTCAAGGAGCAGCTAGCGTTGCAGATGTTCATAGATGGACTGAGAGACCCAGAGATACAAAGAACTTTACGACTGACAAGTTTCAAAAGGAGTAGCGATGCCTTGGTACGTTCGCTAGAAGTGGAGACGGCAAACAAAGATCTGGCGCAGTGAATGGTTCATTTGAAAAAGTTCTGGAGGAAATCAAATCATTGATAAGTGGAATGAGCACCCAGAAAAGAAGAACATGTTATGGATGTGGAAAACTGGGATATCTTATAAAATACTGTTTGGTGAAAATGCCACAAAGGATTTGCTATAGATGTAGAAAACCGGGGCATTTTATAAAAGACTGCAGGAAGAGCACGCCATAAAAGTGCCTTGGTACGTTCGCTAGAAGTGGAGACGGCAAACAAAGATCTGGCGCAGCGAATGGTTCATTTGAAAAAGTTCTGGAGGAAATCAAATCATTGATAAGTGAAATGAGCACCCAGAAAAGAAGAACATGTTATGGATGTGGAAAACTGGGATATCTTATAAAATACTGTTTGGTGAAAATGCCACAAAGGATTTGCTATAGATGTAGAAAACCGGGGCATTTTATAAAAGACTGCAGGAAGAGCACGCCATAAAAGAAATGTTATAGATGTGGAAGATCAGGGCATTTCATGAAAGATTGCAAGGTGAGAATGCCACTATGAAATAGATGTTATATGCACTATAGACACCGGTGCTACAGTTTCCTTTATACGCAGCGACATTCTTCGGCATGGAAGCGTGAAGTCTATTTCTTCCAACGTCGGACTTCGGACAGTGAAAAAGCACCTATTCGAGGAGAGGCTGAGATTACATTGATTCTTGGACGAGTCACTTTCACAGATACAGTTTACGTAGCAGATATAGGAGATGAATATATACTCGAAATGGACTTGATCAGTGACTATGGATTTTCATTCGACGAGACGAAGATTATTTTGGAGGAGAAGATATTGTCCCTACAACTCTAGGACAGAGGAAGATGCCTGTGAAACCGCGATTATCGGAAACTGCGAGAATTCCTGCACTATCGAGGAAAGCAGTTCGTTCTTTAGTAAATGAAGTCTGGGTGAAGACAAAACAAGCCATGCCTGTGAGAGCCGCCAGGTATCGTATTGAAAGTAAAAGTGACAGCTCCGAGTTGAAAACAACTGGAAGGACTGACTTGGTCAAACAAAACGTCAATATTGGCCAAGTCCAACCGATTCGGCAGCGAACAAGAAGAGTTCCATTCACTAAACAACAAGAGATGGTAGAGCGTATTGACAGGATGAAGGCTCGGTATTATCGGAAGGGCAAATACTGGCGGATTTCAAGAAGATAATCTAGAGTGGCTGTACAACCCTCGCTTTTGCGATCCGGTCGGAATTTTCGGAACTTTTATGCTTAAGTTTCAAATTTTTAATATGATTTAAATTCAAAATATGGAAAAATAAAGAAGGTTAAGGTGTTTTTTTTTCAATTGGTACCTACTTACCTATTGTTGAGTCCTTAATTATTCAAAAATAATTTTTTTTGAACAAAATATTTTTTTTTCCAAAAATTACAATACATGTGAAAATTTGACAAACTTTTGACATTTCGTCGATCTGTATTGAAGAAAAACAGCAATTAGTTATTAAAAAAACAGGCCATTTTTATGTAATTATAATTATTGATTTTTATTACTCACTTAAATAAACGACACAACACTAATAATCTCGAAAACAAAATCCTCAGAAACTTTAAACGTGAACACTAACAGAGATAAATACAAAATGAAAAGAGGGATTTTCTGTGAGCAAATGAATGATGAAATGATCTGCAGCCTGTGCCTTTGCTTATGATTAGCAGGCGTCTGGGATTTACCGACTTTCGCGTCTGTGATTCCCGACTTTCGCGTCTGGGATGACCCGACTTTCGACCGAATATATTTTGTAATTGGTCAACAGTGTAGGGTGTGCGTGTTTCCTTGCCTATGATAGACAGGCGGCTGTGGTTCCCCGACTCCTTTTTAATTTTTTTATTATTGGCAGGTGGCTGCTATTCTCCAATTGAATGAATAGAATTGTTTTTATTTTGTTAATGCTGATTAAAAATTATTATTTGAATAAACAGAAATTTCTATATAGGTAAAAATAATAGTAATGAACACTGTACATACTGTAGCTAGTTTGAAAAAAAATATGCCTCAATATTTTCAATGTTTTACTTATAAAAATAGGCATGCACATACATTTTAAATTTGGGTCTTAATTCGACCGGAATTCCGGCGATCCGGTCCAGCCAGCCAGCGGCCGGAATTCCGGTTCCGGTCGTATTGCCAAAATACCTAATCCGGTGCACCCTAAAGGAGACACTTCATCGCGGAGCGGACTTATTCTGCAGAGTTCTTCGGATAGTTATCAGAGGTTCAAGCTTAGTGGAAAGACGGGGAGTTTCGCAGCGTTTTTATCGGAGAAAGCTTTGGTATTGCTAAGTGCAGAAGTCGAAGTAGAGAATTTCTATTAGAGAGTTTTATTACCGAGCATTGGAAAGTTAGCGGAGCAATTCAAGTGATTGTGTTGTGATTAAGAGTTGTAATAAAAGCAGTTTAGTGTTCAGTATCACTACTTTTATTCGGGTTTGAAGGCCGTCGTTTTTTGGAATTTCTTCCTGACGTTTCGCTGGCTCGAGTGGCTAGCTTCTTCAGAGGTTCATTCATCTTGGAATTCACTCCGATGACTGGAGATTGTTTCTTCGCAAGTTGTATTTATGCCGATTCAGGTAGTTTGCGGTGCTAATTATTCCATTCGGATTCGGGGAATTGTCATTAATATTGATTACCTTGTTTACCTCATGTGGGTTCGGAGAATAATCATCATTATTATCTGAGGAACTACCTGCAGTTATTATCGATTTTCTTAAAATGGGATTCCATATTCGGTTGAGGTTGACAGCTTCTTTTCTGTTGAAATTATCCGTGTGTTTGTGGATTTCTATTGCCTCCCGTACCAGTCGGCTATGGTATCCCTGGTTGAGCGCAATCAGTTTTGCATTTTCGAAGAGAATTCTGTGGTTTCCCTCACTAAGTGCGTGTTCCGCCACAGCCGACTTGTCAATTTGCCCTAGTCTGCAGTTTCTCTCACGTTCCTTTAGCCTAGTTCCCATGGATCTTTTGGTGGTACCGATGTATACCTTCCCACAGGTGCACGGTATGCGATAAACCCCTGCTGCAGACAGTGGATCTCTTTTGTCTTTGGCCGATCTGAGGCTCTGTTGAATCTTCTTTGTGGGTTTAAATACAGTTTTTATGTTGTATTTACTCAGGAGTTTTCCAATTCTGTCTGTGACCCTTGGGATGTATGGCAAATATGCATGTGCAACTATCTGAACGTCCTCCTTGTTTCGAACAGTGGAATTCTTCGGTTTCATGGCCCTGTTGATCTCGGGTACACTGTATCCATTCGACCTCAAGGTCACTTGAAGATGTTCCAGTTCTTCCCCCAGATGTTCTGGTTCGCATATTCTTCGAGCACGTTCCGTTAGAGTAGAAATGATTCCTCTCTTTTGGCTGGGATGGTGATTCGATAGCGCGTGCAGGTACCTATCCATGTGTGTGGGTTTTCGGTACACTTTGTGGGTTAGTCTAGCCCCACATCGTTCGATCAGAACATCCAGGAATGCTATTCGTTAGTCCTGTTCAGTTTCCATGGTGAACTTAATATTGGGGTGTTGAGCGTTCAAGTGGTCGAAAAAGAGTTTTAGAGCGTCCCTACCATGTTTCCAGATGACGAATGTGTCATCCACGTAGCGTAGCCACAAGGTCGGCTTCAATTCGAAGGCGTCGATTGCTTTCTCCTCAAACCGTTCCATGAAGAAGTTGGCTACTACTGGGCTAAGTGGACTTCCCATTGCCACGCCATCCAATTGCTCATAGAAGTTTCCCCTCCATTGAAAGTAACTCCCCGTGAGACATGCTCGGAAAAGTCCAACGATATCATTAGGGAACAAGTAGGCTAGCTCCTTCAGGGAGTCTTCCAGTGGGACGTTGGTAAACAAGGACACAACATCGAAGCTGACCATAATATCTGTCGGTTCCAAAGTTAAGCCTCTAATTTTACCCACGAAGTCTGTCGAATCCTTGACGTAGGAGTTTGTTCTTCCTACTCAAGAACTCAAGCCCAGTAGTAGCCAACTTCTTCATGGAACGGTTTGAGGAGAAAGCAATCGACGCCTTCGAATTGAAGCCGACCTTGTGGCTACGCTACGTGGATGACACATTCGTCATCTGGAAACATGGTAGGGACGCTCTAAAACTCTTTTTCGACCACTTGAACGCTCAACACCCCAATATTAAGTTCACCATGGAGACTGAACAGGACCAACGAATAGCATTCCTGGATGTTCTGATCGAACGATGTGGGGCTAGACTAACCCACAAAGTGTACCGAAAACCCACACACACGGATAGGTACCTGCACGCGCTATCGAATCACCATCCCAGCCAAAAGAGAGGAGTCATTTCTACTCTAACGGAACGTGCTCGAAGAATATGCGAACCAGAACATCTGGGGGAAGAACTGGAACATCTTCAAGTGACCTTGAGGTCGAATGGATACAGTGTACCCGAGATCAACAGGGCCATGAAACCGAAGAATTCCACTGTTCGAAACAAGGAGGACGTTCAGATAGTTGCACATGCATATTTGCCATACATCCCAAGGGTCACAGACAGAATTGGAAAACTCCTGAGTAAATACAACAAAAAAACTGTATTTAAACCCACAAAGAAGATTCAACAGAGCCTCAGATCGGCCAAAGACAAAAGAGATCCACTGTCTGCAGCAGGGGTTTATCGCATACCGTGCACCTGTGGGAAGGTATACATCGGTACCACCAAAAGATCCATGGGAACTAGGCTAAAGGAACATGAGAGAAACTGCAGACTAGGGCAAATTGACAAGTCGGCTGTGGCGGAACACGCACTTAGTGAGGGGAAACCACAGAATTCTCTTTGAAAATGCAAAACTGATTGCGCCCAACCAGGGATACCATAGCCGACTGGTACGGGAGGCAATAGAAATCCACAAACACACGGATAATTTCAACAGAAAAGAAGAAGCTGTCAACCTCAACCGAATATGGAATCCCATTTTAAGAAAATCGATAATATCTGCAGGTAGTTCCTCAGATAATAATGATGATTATTCTCCGAACCCACATGAGGTAAACAAGGTAATCAATATTAATGACAATTCCCCGAATCCGAATGGAATAATTAGCACCGCAAACTACCTGAATCGGCATAAATACAACTTGCGAAGAAACAATCTCCAGTCATCGGAGTGAATTCCAAGATGAATGAACCTCTGAAGAAGCTAGCCACTCGAGCCAGCGAAACGTCAGGAAGAAATTCCAAAAAACGACGGCCTTCAAACCCGAATAAAAGTAGTGATACTGAAAACCTCGGCCGCGAAAGCCTCAACTATTTTGTAGTTTAGTGTTGTTTGGAGTTTATCAACGAGCCCAAGGATATATCGTAACAATATTTTACAGTTTTCAATTTCATGCACAATGTGTCTAGTCTCACAAACAGCACCATAATCTCTGTACGTCGTTGTCACTCCGATTCACAGTCAGTGTCAATTGTGTCATTCCACAGTACATGTTTTAGCGGCACAACTAAAAACTGAAAAGTACTATGCACACATACCAAAACTAATTTCAATTCAATAATTGAGTTTGCTATTAGTTCAGGCATCAATGTTTATATTTCACCATATAATTAAATATGAAGACAACATCGAGTTGGGTCTTAGAAGTGAGTTGATGCCAATGAGGCCCAGGTAGTGATACTCCCTTTCACAGTGATGGAAAAGAAATAGATATACGTTCTGCTTCAGCATTAGCCATAAATCATAGTAGACTCACAGGGAGGAGTTCAACTAAGAACACGCTGCTGAAGATGGCTGCCTCAGATGTAGCCGAAAGCTCCGGAACTCAAAATTCCAAGACACGGCCCTCAAGCCCGAAAAACTTGCGATGTATCAACACCGTCCGTGAAAGCCTACATTCGCTCCATATTTATACCTTTTTGATAACTCTCCTTCGCTGTCCATGTATTATGCTTGCAAAGGATTGCATTTTATTTTTCGAGCATTCAATCATCATTCACCAGTGCATCTGGTGAACAACCTAAATTTGGACTGTTGTGTGAAACAAGTAGACCACATGGGTTTATATTATAAGAAAATGCCTTATTTTATACATTTGCAAACATATTTTCTCGTATTCGACTCCCATGTTCAATTGCGGGTACTGAAGAAATATCCGAGTGAAGTATATTGTTGACATTTCCTTTACTTTGTTCCGTTGTCGATTCCCAAACGTCTTCAAAATCAGAGCAGTCAGTCTCTTATTCCTTTCTTCTATCCAACGCCCATTTATTCTCTGGAAGTATTATAAAAACCATTATCTCTGACGCAGAACATGCAATTGAAGTCAATGCTTTGCCTTGCTTGGTTATTTCGTAAGGTGGGTAACTAGCCAGGACGGTATTGACATATATTCGTCCAACAGTTCTTGATCACGACTTCGAAATGGAAGTCGAAACGTCGAATGATCGAACATAAATCATCAACGGATATAAACCCAGAAAAAACAATTTACGCATAGAAGAAGATACGTGAGAAACATCCATATTTGAACTCCTAAGTTCCTCATATTCGAGCATAGATCTATAGAAACCAAGAGAATCCTTTCTGATAGTAGAAGGCTTGAGACGGAAGCAGACCTCCCCCCACCACTTCCGACCTTGAATAACCTTAACGGTGAGTCACCTTCAATGACCTTTGGTGTGTGGTTTACACCGTCTGGCGCAAGATTGACCTTGAAAAACTATTAATGGCGGTCTCATATTCAGTTTATTTCTTATAATAGTATTTTTTTTCTACAAAACCTCCACCGTTCACCATGTCAAGTTCTAAATTGAAAATTGATCCGAATCGTCTGTCGAAAGACGTTGATCTGAGAGTTGAAAATTCGTGGCATGGATGGTGCTGACCTTAGTGTTGAGGCATTAAGGGGTGCGTTCGGAAATGCGATGCAATTGGAGAAAACATATCTCGCAATAAAAACTCCGACCCACCTATATAACTTTGATGAAGATCTGATAGCTCTCAATGAAAATTCGGATTCGATCAGCTCGGCCATTGATACTCTTGTGGGAACGGAAAAAGGCGAAAAATTTAAAAGTAATACTTCGAATGTTGAACCTCGGTTACTTTAGCAATAAAGTTCGGCAATATTTAAAAAAAATTCCCTATCATCTTGAAACAGTGACGAGGCTTTTGAGAATGATAATTATGTTTCGAAACGGAAAAATGGGAGGGACCAATGGAAAATTCCGAGAGTGGAGACGTCCGGGGGCGGTACAGGTCCAGCAACTTTTTTATTGGGGAATCTGCCACCTTCATATTTCAGCAGAGCGTTGCTGACTGGAATTGAAGAGAAATTACAGGGTTGAATTCGAAAATACGGGCGTAGAGCGCGGTACAGCTCCAGCAATATTTTTATTAAGCACCCTGCCACCTTCATATTTTGGCAGAGCGTTACTGACTGGAATTAAAGACAAATGACAAGGTCGAATTCAAAAATATGGGCGTTGGGGGTGGTACAGCTCCAGCAATATTTTTATTAAGCACCCTGCCACCTTTATATTTCAGCAGAGCGTTACTGACGGGAACTGAAGAGAAGTGACAGAGTCGATTTCAAAAATCCGGGCGTAGGGGGCGGTACAGCTTCAGCAATATTTTTATTAAGCATCCTGCCACCTTCATATTTTGGCAGAGCGTTACTGACTGGAATTAAAGACAAATGACAAGGTCGAATTCAAAAATCCGGGCGTTGGGGGCGGTACAGCTCCAGCAATATTTTTATTAAGCACCCTGCCACCTTCATATTTCAGCAGAGCGTTACTGACGGGAACTGGAGAGAAGTGACAGAGTCGATTTCAAAAATCCAGGCGTTGGGGGCGGTACAGCTTCAGCAATATTTTTATTAAGCACCCCGCCACCTTCATATTTCGGCAGAGCGTTACTGACTGGAATTGAACAGAAATGACAAGGTCGAATTGAGAAATCCGGTCGTTGGGGGCGGTACAGCTCCAGCAATATTTTTATTAAGCACCCTGCCACCTTCATATTTCAGCAGAGCGTTTCTGACGGGAACTGAAGAGAAGTGACAGAGTCGATTTCGAAAATCCGGGCGTTGGGGGCGGTACAGCTCCAGCAATATTTTGAAATCGACTCAGTTATTTATTGCTGGAGCTGTACCGCCCCCGACGCCCGGATTTTTGAATTCGACTCTATCATTTCTCTTCAATTTCAGTCAGTAACGCTCTGCTAAAATATAAAGGTGGCAAGGTCCTTAATAAAAATATTGCTGGTGCTGTACCGCCCCAACGCCCGGATTTTCGAATTCGACCTTGTCATTTCTCTTTAATTCCAGTCAGTGACGCTCTGCTGGAATATGAAGGTGGCAGGGTCCTTGATAAAAATATTGCTGAAGCTGTACCGCCCCCAACGCCCGGATTTTTTAATTCGACCTTGTCATTTTTCTTTAATTCCAGTCAGTAACGCTCTGCTGGAATATGAAGGTGGCAGGGTCCTTTTCTCTTCAATCCCAGTCATTCACGCTCCGCTAAAATATGAAGGTGGCAGGGTCCTTAATAAAAATATTGCTGAAGCTGTACCGCCCCCAACGCCTGGATTTTTTAATTCGACCTTGTCATTTCTCTTCAATTCCAGTCAGTAAGGCTCTGCTGAAATATGAAGGTGGCAGGGTCCCCAATAAAAAAGTTGCTGGAGCTGTACCGCCCCCGGACGTCGCCACTCTCCGAATTTTCCAATGGTCTCTTTTATTTTTCCCGTTTCGAAACATAATTATCATTTCCAATAGTCTCTTCACTGTTTCAAGATGATAGGGAAAATTTTTAAATATTGCCGCACTTTATTGCTAAAGTAACCGAGGTGAATGTTGATCACTCTCTTGGTCGTGTGAATAGATAATCACCACAGAGTGACTATCACAATAAAGTTAAATCAGAAATACGAATAAAATTACTTTTGGCTTTCGAGAACCTCCAAGTGCGAATATAAACATTCCGAAAGGGAAAATCAGCTGTTTTCGACTTGTCGGTTTTGCGTAATACTGTAGGTAACCCTGAGGCCCAAAGTTCCATTGTTGATTTCGATGTTTCTAGTGAGGAAGAGTATGTTTCCGCGAGAATCAAGCACGTGCCCGTGCGCGAATGGGGTTTAAAATTTAATGGTAGAAAAAGTGGAGGGACGTAGACATTCTAGAGGTATTTCGAAAGCTATTTCATTTCGAGATGCTGTAGATCTTTTTGAGGGGGAGATGCCTATACGTAGTTCAATATGATGCGTGAACAGTTTCTTCCTAAAAATTTTGATCGCGATCTTTTCGAAGAAATTAAACGACGCACTCAAGTAACCAATGTATATAATGGCCTTCATATTGCCAGTATAATAATAATATAATAATTTATTCATCATCAAAATGGAGGATTTACAAAATATGTGGTATACATTTTAGTGCGATGAATAAACTGATACTCCCACTGAGGATAGAATCCTGTGTGTGGGCGAAAAGATTACATAAAAAATTCTCCTTGAATCAAATGGCAATAAAAATTCACAACTATCGTTCAGAGACAGTGTGTCAATATTAAAAAGCACAATAATAGTAGTTACAAATATAAAAATATGTACATCGAACACAGCTCACAATTAATCAACATATAAAACACAGTGTTAAAAGATACGAATTTTAAAATGGGACAATGAAAAGGTGATATACCTCATCTTCAAGTATCGAATATAAAACTTGAAATCATCATGTATCAGTATGAATTTTGTGTAGGAATCTCCAACGATTTTCTTCTTTATTCCATGAGTTTGTATATTTCCTTTCTTTGGCCCAATATGAAAGTTTTCAGTTCTTTTTTAAATTTTTTGAAAGAAAGTTCATTTTTTAATGTATGAGGTAGAAAATTGAACATTTTCGGGGCTTTATAATCGAAGCTTTCTTGTCCCACTGTTTTTTTCATTCCGGGAACAAGAAACCTATGTTTTTGTGTTTTACTGTATGAATGGGTGAGTACATTCAATTTTTCCTTATTAAGATACTGTCTTATGCCGGGTCCAGACCAAGCAGACAAAACAACGACAAGACAAGAACATTCATATTCCGCGACAAAGTGGCGACAAATCCGATACATTTCTGCGACATTTTCGTCTTATTTGTGTTTTGTTTCCAAATTCGGAGACTGTTGCAAGTCCCGTCGCCAGTCGGTAAAGATCAAAGGGTCTCTGTTTTGTCTGCATATTTTACGACAAGTTGTCGGCGCAGGTGTGGACGGTGCGCGCTGACAAAACTAGGTGACCAGGTAGTGAGTAAGTGAAAAATCACACAAATGTAGTTCGGTTGTGTTGTTGTGGCGTGAATCCACACTACGCCAACACACAACATTTATACTCCAATCCATCCAGCGTCACCACACAACATTCATACTCAAATCCACCCAGCATCGACACACAACATTCATACTCAAATCCACCCAGCGTCGAAACACAAAATTCAGTCTCAAATCCACCCAGCGGCCACACACAACATTCTCAGCATATATCAGACCAAGAAAAAGAATGAATTTTAACTTTGCAATATATAAACAAGAAGACAAATTATTTATGTATGCGAATGATGCCTGTTGGATTCAACATTAGTTTCAGCATGACTGATTTCGTTTGTATTAAAAATTTGTTTCATACAGTAAATATGGCGTTTATGTTAGAGCGTATTAACACAAACCAATTACGTACAAAAGTTATACAGAACCACTAAGACTGTTAATTAAAGCTTCAGACACTTATTATTATGGATATGGACTGCTTTGATACTTTTGAAAGATACATGAGGCTGTGGTAGGAATCGCCTGTTGATAGAAATCTTACAGTTATTGCTAACCTTTCTGTTACACTTATAGCATTTCTGTGGTTAGTATGTCTTTTGGCAACTGCAGGACCAACAAGACATATCAGATTCTCGAAATCTTCGGTGGACATTCTTAGAAAATTCTTAAAGCTTGAACGAACCTCACCACTTAGTCCAATATTATCCTCACGTAACTGAACTAACAATTCATTTATGGAATAACTTCCTCGCTTTTTTAGCTTGGTCTCATCCAAAAACGTTTGCGTTTTATTTTTCCAACATTGGATGGAGAAGAAAGGAGGATATAGCAACTGGCGGCTAGCAATAAATCTTCATTTTTTTAATTTTCCTCCTGGTGGAAACGCCACATGGTTAGACTTCCCATCAACTAAATTTTGTTGCACATTTGTCGTTGTGGTGTGGACAGTTTGTCTTGATTTTGTCTTGTCTGAATACCTTAATATTTTGTTGCAATTTTGTCGTGTTTTTGTCTCAAACTCGTGTTCACTTTTTGTCTGTTTGGTCTGGACCCGGCATTATGCATACTTGAACACTATAAAGTTGCCTTGGATCCATTACTTGTGTTTCAGAATAAAGTGTATGAAGGGACTGTTAAAAAAAAGACCTGGTTCCTGAAGAAACTCAAATGGAAATAATTCTGGAGGGAATTGATCCATATTATCAGCCTTTTCTTGCCTTCGGAAACATAACTTCCATAACACAACTCTTGCAGTTGGCAAATTCTTATGTTCCCCCCCCCCCCATAAAAATATAAGTTCAATCCCAGAACTAGTCTATGCTTCCACAAGTTCTGATATCTCCCAAAGGAACTTAGATAATATTCGTAGGCCCAATCAGAGATTCAACGATTCTTTCGTGAATTCTATTGAATCCAATAGGGATTCAAATATGAATGGAAGGAAATGCTGGAACTGTAGTAGTTTAGATCATTTATCAAGTAGCTGCAACCAACCACAAGAACGTTATTGTTATGGATGTGTACATCAGGATGTTACGATACGTGGTTGTCCTCGTTGTAATAAATTTCAGGAAAACGGTCAGTCGAGGCATTCGTTAATAACTTTCGCCTCGAGTTGTAAATATGGTCGAAAATGTGTCTAGTCCTCTTGAGTATGTGTCAGATTATTGTCATGTTCCGATATTCCTGAACAGTACTGTCCAGTAAATTCAGTCGTTTCGATTTTACTGACATTCACTGGCAATTATTTCGCGACAATTTTCGTGGTACCCTGTTAGAGACTAAAAAGTTACTGGTGCTACTGCTGCAGAAGTGGTCCTGTAGTCCCAGTATTCCCAAAATTGAGTTAAGTTAGGTTGTGTTGTCAACGGATAAAAGATTGAATTTGTTGTCAGATCATTGCAATTGCAAAATTATCAAAAATGTTTCGAGTTGTACTGGAAGATATTCGCGTAGAAGTCGATGCTGAATGAAATGAATCCAGCAGATCAATAAAATCTGCGGGAACCCCATTTTTCGAGATTGCAAGCCTTACTCACTCGAAATGTTGTTTGAGAATCTTTTGAATATACACTTCTATTCTTGGTATTTTTTCTCTGGGACCTCTGATTTTGTCGAGGATTATAATTTCAGTCATAATATTCTCTAAAGATTTATTATTATCAGAGCTTGAGCTCTCTGAATTTTCTATTTCCGTATCGCTATTGCTTAATATTTCTTCCATCATTTAATTCATTTTGAAATAAGATAGGGTAGATCACACCTGTCACCGCTGATAGTTCCTTTAAAGGATGTCCGATAGCGATTCGTTCCGATATCATCAGCAGTAGATTACTATCACTGCAAAAAGCGTTCCGAAAATGCTTACTGTGGCCAGTAATACCAGCAATATCGGAACATGACATATTTATTATCTCACGCCAACGGCGATGAGAGACCTTACGTCACTGTTTCTATTTTTGGTAAGGAATTACTTGGTCTATTGGATTCAGGTGCAAGCAGAACTATTAAAGGGAATAAAGGCTGGGATGTTTCGAAGAATATTGGACCCGTTAAATTGGAATGTTCCGATATATCGACAGTAACTGTGGCAAACGGAAGTAATTCGGTGTTTTCTATTTTTTCGAAAAATATGCAGAACGAGGGGCAAATACAAGAAAACCAAAATTTAAGTAGTGTTTGTATTCGAGTTATTCCATCCCCAAATTCAAATTCACAAATTTGTCGCATAAATGACACAGACCAACATGGAGGGGTGCATACGTCACTGCTCTTATCAGTCCCTGGATCCGTCAAGGCGTCAAGTGTCAATATAGTCGGTCTCTGGTAAACAGAAGATGTTGGTAAACAGTGTGTGAAGTTGAATACGTTCATTAGTTCTCATTATTGGTGATCGAAATTCATAAACAAGTTCAGATGTGAGACATGCAGAAGGCACAAAATAAGTGGTGTTTTGTACCGGGATGTACGAGTACATCTCTAAGTACACCAGAAAAAAATTTCTTCGTGTACCCTAGGAGTATTCTCGAAAAAGAACATGGTTAAAATCTGCTAGACGAGACATGCCGAAGTCGAAATCAATGTTTTACTGCTGTGAAGATCATTTCAAGGTGAATCTATCAACCACTTTTCAAAATAATAGTGACAGAGCAGTATGTTTTTTCCGCAGTTGAAAGATGATATGGAGGATTTCATGAAGCACAAATTGATGGGAGGATATATGTTTCTGAAGCCAGAGGTGATACCACATATATTTGACTGTCTACCTGATAGAAAAAGATCCAGTACTGATCATGGTAGCTCATTGTCCTTGAAAAAACAGCGAAACCAACTTAGCAGTGAATAAATAAGAGCGGGCGCTGCGAAAAATTCCGTTTAAAAAAACCGATGAACTCATTCTGATTGATGATTTGAGTTGAGGAAGACTTGATGAATAATATTTTGGAGGTTTCGATTCCATCGCTGTAGTTGTGAAAAAGTATGTTGTATAGAATGCAAAAACCATTGACCGCTATTTCTCGACTGGAATGTTTTTGCAAGATCCTTTCAAACCTGGAACTGAAAGTTGCCAGAAGAGCCCGTTGTCAGTTTTATTATAAATCTCCTTCCCAGCGTCACATACCTCCTCTCGAGTTTTGGAGCGGGCCGCGCTTTTCTAAACAGTTTTTGTGACTTCAGTTATAGCTGAACTCCATCCATCATTATAACAGATACATTTTCCATAATTATAAAATAGCATTGCTTCGAATTTTGTGATAACTTCTTCAAAGTGAATAAATATCGCTATAATTATTAAATTAAAGAAAAAGGCGAACGAAAAATTATTGTGAACTGGTGAATGAAACAGGAGAAACTATTCAAATGCAGCAAGTCGACGCAAAGACGAAATTTAAGACAAGTTTGAGAAGTTGTTTGATCCGAATGCTGATGAAGAACACTCCTCTTGGTATAAAAGTTGCATGGCCAGCTATATCGGCGAAGAAAAAATTCCTTGTCGTCACTGCATAAGAGTGCTGGAAGGAAGAGCTTCATCATCAACACAGGGCGTAGCTGGCCCATCAACTGACCCGCAAATCAAAAAGAAGCAACAGCGATTCGTCGAGTGACTCATGCTGTTCCATTTGTGATAATACGACAAAAACCAAAAAAAAAGGAATCTTTTAACTGAAATTTCAGCAGCTTTGCTGTTTTTCAATACTTCGCGTCGAAAATACTATGAAATTTTCGCAAAACTTTGTTATACCAAACACCGGAAGATTTGTTCGCAGAAACTTCCAATATCATACATCGTGTTTCATAACCAAAATCTTCTAGTAACGAAAGAGATCGACCAACAACAAACATCACAAAAACAGTAACTGGCTGTTTTTGACAAATTAATGGCGGATATAAAAGACGGTGTTTCGACGACTGCTTTTGAATTGACATACTTGGCTCAACGCATGACTGTACTCGCTGAAGTAGAGAATGTAGTTCTAATCGTGATTTCGAAGTGATGCTGATCGATAAATTTGGTGACAAGGTTTTATTCTCATATCTTACTGAGAGGAAGCAATCTTCTTTGGTTTTCATGGCAGGAAGTTCGTTAAGGAAATAGCTGAACGTGTACGTCGGCTAGACTGTAGCAGAATCGTTATGTGTGCTAAAGAATTACGGAAAGAACTATCCACTACTGAACTTACACCAAAGGACAAGTTGTGTGGTGAAATTCTTATGTGAGATGCCGCGAAGAAATGCACATTTATGCCGAAATGGAAGACTTTCATACAAGCCTCATTCAGCAGACAAAATCTAGAATTGTCAGGCAATACACTCCATGAAGCATTAGCGGTGTTTAGTGATATATATCAGTGTAACGAACAGAAAGACACCGCAACATACAGCTCTAGCCGAATTCATTCACCACCTACCTAACTAAATCGAAACATATTCTACACTGTTGAACAATCTCAGACACTATGACAATGACTTTCAAGGGAACATTAAGTGGCGAAGATTCTATGCACGTTAAAATCATGATAGTTGATCAACAAAAGATTGATGAAAAGAATACCTCACGGGCATGGCCTAGCTCTTCAGGTTGACTAGTCATTCGATATCTCAAGCTAAGCAGCAGGGAAAGACCGCGTCGAAATCTCATAAAACTGCAGCAAAGTATTATATCAGCTCGCAGGCAATATTTCAATGAACACAAGATATATTGAGGATATGCTGTCCTTCGGAGGAGACGTAAAGCCGGCGGTCCTGAGTCCATGGTTTTTGGACTCGTTAAGGATCCCTACCTCTGGTTGGAATACCTACAAGAGTGTTCGGCAAAATTTCCGGTTGGGGGACATGTGGTCACCGGCGTCAATGATTGGCCTTGGTAGGGAAAACAGGCCAACGTTGAATAAATCATTAAAAAAAAAGAACACCTCACACACTGCTAAACCGAAACGGACTGAAAATATCAAGTCTTTCAACCAAAATCCCGGCTGGCTGCAAATGGTTTTTTTTTCTTGTTTGAAGAATAAACTGCAGCTCGTTTGATTCCTCTGCAAGTATTCTCCAACTTTTCAAAAATCAATGCTGAAACAAAACTTTTTATTACCGGTGGATATGAAGACTCCAAGAAATCTTCGAACTCCAAGGTAAAAGGTCTTCTGAATTGCTAGACTTGAAGTCCAATCACCTAGAAGCAGATTGAAGGATTTTCAGCCATATTTTTGTTGCTGTTCGTGGATGAATTGAACAAGTTTTTATAAAGTGCAGATTCCCATGTTTTCGTACTCAACATCCACTTTTGGCATAATCTATCGAATAGTAGTTGTTGAGAGATTTGGTTTGAAGGATCGGACAAAAAAACTCTTTCAAGCTGGGATTCAATTCGAATGTATCTGAAATTATTACAACTTTTGATTTTTGGTATTTACATTGCTTGAGGGCTGCAATACATGAGCCTCCGAACTTACTTCAATTCGGTTATGGAAGACGAGATGGAGAGTTGTACACGGTGCAAATGACAAAACCACCTATGCCAGATTCTTTGATCAGGCTTTGCAAATATAATGCTGAATGTCTGATAATGTTTTGCACTTGTAGAAAAAGCGATATCAATTGTATTTTCCTTTGCAAATGCATCGGCAATTATTGTCAAAACTCACCTGAATGAATTTTTCACTACTTATTAATAGGTAAACCACTCTTTTCATTGAATTTATATTTGATTAGATCATGCCGTTTTTTTCCATACCTCACCAAAACCAGGTGTTTATAGTCAATAACAATTTTTTTTCGCAGCTACAGCGATGGAATCGGGAACTATTATAGGGCCGAAAAAAAAAACTGAACCACAATTTCGTCCGGCAACCTCCACAATATCATTTATTGAGTCTTAACTCAAATCATCTATCAGAATGTGGTCATCGGTTTTTGCATACGGAATGTTTCGCAGCGCTTGCACTAAATGGCAAAAACTGATATGAAGCAGGTAAAAAGAAAAATAACTCTTTTATCCGAGATGTCTATAATTATGGGATCTGGATTTGAGAATTTATGAGTTTAAGTATAATAGTTCCTCCACGTCCAATACTTTTTCTTCCTTTCGCTTTTTTTAAATTGAACTAAAATATTCTCTAATTGATTTAAATGTATGCTTCGGTGCATTATTAAAGAGTGGTTCCAATGGTACATCATCCTCTTTTGTCCTCTTGATGTCTTCTTGGATTGATTTTGGGGGTATACCATCAGTCGCCTGAGTGCTGTTTTTTCAGATTTGCTTTCCCATTAACTTCGGTTTTGGCATAATCCCCCACTAACCTGTGCGGGGGTAAGTGCCCCTTCTATTATAATTATACCGAAATAGGCAAAATATAATAATTTGTGGAATTATGAATATGAGCTTCTGCTCTCAGCTTCTCTGCTACTTGATTGGTCAGGGGGGCTATGGCTTGACCACGCCCTACTCAAAACCCGTAAATATAGATCGTACGCTGTGGTGAGGTTTTTCGACTTAGAATCGGCCAGAACAAACGAACTCCGACCGTACTCGACACTCACACACAGCACTTCACTTTTTTTGTACGAATTTTTCGCCTCTAAAAACTTTGCTGTCTACTGATAAATCGAAACGTCCGTTCGCTTCGGGTGTCGGCATGCGATTATGAGCATTCAACTTTTTGTCCATTCACTTACAGAATGAAGCAGAATCCTGGTCTCAACAATTTACAGCTTGATAGTAATGAAACTCAAAATAAATTGTTTTCTATGAACAGGGAAAATATTGAAGAAGAAAATGTCAATTTATTTGATCTGAATATTGATAATGAATTAAAGAGGAATTTTCATCTTTATCAAATGAAGCATAACCTCTCAAGTAGGTACCCTCTTTCTACTACGCCAATTGAGGTGTTATGTCCATTCCAATACTTCGAAGAATACTTACTGTATTGTTTCATACCCATATCAGCTATGGAGTTTTCACTTGGGGTAACTCCTCAAATGGTGTACATATTCTTTGATAACAGAGAGAGGCACTGAGAATAATGTCGAACTGTGACTTCAGAGAACATTCTCAACCCTTGGTCATCCAAGTTGTTTTTGATCGATGTTTATGCGAATCCAAGATGCATAAACCCCAACTGATATGCTTTTGTTGAGTCAAATTCTATAGATCTAAGAAACTGAAGTGAGAGCTCACATTTTCTGATGGTAGGCGGTGATACAATACAGTTAAGGAGTGAATTCTGACACCAACGGCTTCAATGGCTAAACTATGGCGGGATCTTCCGTTCACCAAAAGAGTCATTAGTACAAAAAAATTTGCGTAGGTAAGGCCACCTTATGGAAGCTAGCACCTCACAGACAAATTCGACATTTTCATTTTGATATCAGAAATTTGACTGTGTTTTACAATCATTATTCCTACATAGACGTGTTTTGGAACTGTTTCATAAGTATCTGTACTTTTCGAGGTGAATAAAAATCGTATTTTATCACAAGCAATCTGCCAAAGTCCAAAAGAAATCAAAAAAGGCGTTCTTCAGATCTTCGTTGATGTAGATTTGGAGTTCTTGTTATGTTATATTATATTTAATTGTAATTTTGATATATGTGTGTCATTATTTAGGTTCCTTCAGAACTTCAAGTTCTGTTTTGATGTTATTTTTATGGTACATGATTCTTTTTTTCAGAGCTTCTGGGTGATCAACCAATCACAATCTGGAAATCATAAAAAATTCTATATGTGTAAAGAAGGGTCTCGGGAACGAAATTCGCTTCCATTTTCGAAACTAATTCAAAATTTATTCCGCAGTTTTCTGGGATTCGTAACCTACCACAATCTGAAAATTACGGAACAAATATTTATCCACCACAAAATAATGGCGTTCAAAATTCTTTCACTTCCAAATTCTTTTTGAAATGCCTAAAAAGATCTGAGATGTGATATATATATTGTTATGATATGAACTTCATCTTCAAAGATGGCGTTCAAAATTCTTTCACTTCCAAATTCTTTTTGAAATGCCTTTGAAGATCTGAGATGTGATATATATATTGTTATGATATGAACTTCATCAAAAAAAAAGGAGAAATGTAAAATTGTGAGTTTGAACTATGGAGAGAGTAAATATGTTGAGTATTCTACGTTACCAACTATTTGTCAACCTCATTTCGGCTAACCAAAAGTAACCACCATAAAAATGAGCATTCAATGATTTTCCATGGGAACTTCTCAGTTGTGTTGGATTTCTGTACAGGGCAAAACACAAGGCAGGTACATTTCTACACTGGACAGCCTAAAATACGAAGAAACATCACATACTAATCATACTACGGACTGACAAAAACATTTCGAAACACCTAGATCAAACCCAAGACATTTAAGAAACACACTGTCATTTGAAATTCACTAACAAACTACAAAACAAAACAACATATGATGTAAAAAGAATCTGATAAAAATCTGGATTGAAAATGTCACTAAAATCAAATCAAATGACTTTAGGAACCTTTTTCAAATTAAATTTCAATATATAAAGCTCAATTGTAATTAATATTAGGTAAAATTAGTTCATAAAGAGTGGCTTGTGAAAAAAAGAATTTTGTGAACTAAAAGTGTTGTGATGGCAACAAGAGGGATCAACAAGAACGAGAAGAGACGCGAAGGTGTGGAAATTTTTCAAGAAAATTAAAAATTTTACATATACTGAAATATCGAAATAAAGTAAAGAGTTATTACTGTAAGAAGCAGAAGCCGAAAACGTACCTGAGGCAGCAAGTTCAAAGTTCCTGAGATATGGTCCATAGCTGCAAAATCCAAGGTACCAATATCTGAATCATTTTCCTGACGATTCAATCCTAGAGAAGCATTCAAATCGATGTGTTTGATGCAAGTTTCATCCTCCTGAACTTTTATTTGTCATTTTCATCACAATATAACCCCCAAAAAGACTAATTTCCGCGTATAGACAATTTAAGATAGTTCGTTTACACTTTGAGTAGCTCATTTAGTTTGCACTGAGAGCGTGTTCCAGCTGCATGGAGCAGATATTTGTCAGCATTTTACGATTTCTGTTATTAAATTAGATAATTATAAGTTTGGATTTCTCCTAGTACAGGGTCATTAAGTATAAGAAACTATATGTCAAAGTTCCCATATATTGAAATTATTGAATATATTTGACAGAAGGTATTTAATTTGAATAAAGTTGGTAACAGATTTGGTTCTAAAAAACATTTTTATTGGTTCTTTCTACAAAATACATTTCTATGACATCAAGAATCTGCTCTACGATACAGAGAAACTGCACCGCTGAAAAAGAGTTCTTCGTGTTCATTGGCGTCGAAACTGAGCTAGAAAAGAGGTAAATTAAAAGAAGAAAAAATACAGGTGAAAGTGAAATACTGGGCATATTTACTATTTTGAAAAATCAAAACTATATTCAGAAAAATCAATTTTATATTTCCTTTACATTCCTTTATAAAAATTTACAAACTTATATATATATATATATATATATATATATATATATATATATATATATATATATATATATATATTTCTGGTCACTCTTTTCATTTGTTATATTTATATGATGATTCGATCATTCAGAACCATCAAGCTATTTGTTTCTGATGTACATCTTATGTTCACTTCTTCACCCTTCTGGAGGTCTTGATGTTCCACCGATACATTTTTAATCGCACGAACATGTGATTTGATAAATACCATTGTTTATGTTTTCTGTGATGTAAGTTGGTTTAGCACCTGTTAGTATTGAAGTTAAAATATTCGTTGTTTCAAATGTTTCTAACATCATACTTGTGGCCGATCCGCTCTATCTTCTCAGGGGACATATATGTCTTAGCACTGCGGTGCTAAATTATGACTTCCAATCTGCATAGATTATAGAAAATCAATTTTATATTGTTTCAGATTCAGAACTTTCTTCTTAACTTTTTCAGTGGAAAACGAAATGAATATAGACTTCTCATCATTGGGCTTGTTTCAGTTTCATCTTTGGCCATAACAATTTTCCACAACTATGTTGAAGATTGCAATGAATTTTGATAGTGATAAAATCTTATTTCCGGGGAAAGCGTCTCGTTGCCTTTTCTTCCCAATGAACTCGAAGGTTATTAATCGAAGGTTTTCTAAATTGTCTTGTTGAAGTTGAAAATCAGCTATATTCCTGATCACGTTTCTCTTGTTATTAAATCTTTCGTTGAAGGAAAATGTCCGTTGTATGTTTTTGCCACCGGTGAAAATACTTGTAATTCATCTGATAACATCAATGTTCTTTTCTTTATCGAACCCACTACAGCTCCTTCATTTTTATTCATGTCACTAGACATATCTTTAGGATAGTCATATGATCTGTCTTGGTTCATAATCTGATATTATTGAGTTGGTTGATGGAATATAACTCGGTTGAATTATTGTTCAATGTTGAATATATGCAGATGTGGTTGATGGAATATGACTCGGTTGCATTATTGTTCAATGTTGAATATATGCAGATGTGGTATTCGCATTAACATTAGTTTGATATAGTTTTCCTTACAGAATGGAACAGTGTTTCTGGTCACGACAGGGTAAAAAGACAGCTATCTGTTTCAAGTGATAGTAAACTTTTAGATGAAGACATTCGAGAGGAAACCAAAGTGATACTAAGGCCAAGAAAACCTCCGAGACCCAAATCAGAAGTTTTGCTCAATCAAGGTACTGACCACCGACGAGCAAAGAGATATTCAGCCTTTGGGGTGAGTTTTTCTTTCTGATTCAAATAAATGATTTTTTTAAACACCTCAATTCGTTATTGATGATTCTTGCCGTTTTAAGCAAATATTCTTTCATCCAGAGAGTATACATGTATACGGATGTAAAATAGTTTATTATATTACTAGAAAGTTACATTTTTCACACGAGTGGGAAAAATATTATAGCACGAGGCGTATGCTGAGTGCGACAATCCCAGAATGTCACTTTCGCACAAGATGTACATGTACACTTTTTGTCCTACGACCATCTATTTTATTAAATGATACGTTAATATCAGATCATGTATATGTAATATACTCTACAATATAAATTCACTTTAACATCAACCTGACAGCTGACAGTCCCTAGAGAGGGTACTTGCAAATGACTATTGATGAATATGGAGGTAATGGTGTCTGCCATAATCGTCCCTTCAATGTAATGGTTTTCGTAATAAATACATATAATTCACAATAAATTTTTTTTTTGAATGGAAATTATTTTTGTGTGAACTGTAAGTACACAATAATTAGTATATTATGTTGCCTGACTAATCTCAAGTTTTTTTTGTGTTAGTCTATGTTTGAATATTATTTCTATAAAAAGTGCATATGAATTTTCAATAACTTCCATAGTGAAATGAAGAAATAACGATAATTAATGTTCATCTGAAAATGTGGCAATTTAAGTTAGTACTCATATTACAACACTTCTTTTCTTTTCAAAGAGGATTTTGTGGTCTCGGTAGTGTAGTGATTAGCATATCTGCCTATCAAGCGGAAGGCCGGGGTTCGAATCCTCGCCGGGCCACCGTGCTGGGTAATCGCACGTTAAAAGGTAAGGCCTCGTTGATCCATTGCTCGCACAAGTTTCGACTTCTGAGGGTTGACGTTCGTCAGCTGGTTAACGAAAACGAACAATTTTAGAACAATTTAGAACAATTTTAGGATAACTATACCACAGTGCACTTTGGTTCTCAATGATTCTGGTCCATATTCGGTTCTATATTGAATGATGATATTGTGATGAGGTAAATTAAATAAACAACTATACTATTGGATTGACATGACTACCAATTATAGTTGACTGGATATTAAATGCTTGGTGGTATTCTTCAATATATGTGGGTACATGGATTACATGGACGGACTCACTGGGATTGATGAAATATGATCTCATCTATACGTTTCCCTTTTTCTTTACTCAAAAACAATGTAATAGCTGTGTCGGTGTCGGGCCTGGAAAAAGCGAGCTAACCTAGCGGGAAGCCATCGCCAGCGTCGAAGTCGTATGTATGCCGACTTTTTCCAGGTGCGGTTGGTGTGCGGGTTCCCTATGAGAATTGAAGGTGCAAGTCACGTGATTTTCAGTCACTTTCAATCCCTCAGAAGAGGTAGGATACCAATACAAAAACAGAAGAACTTTTTTCAATCCCATTTTTTATGAATAATTAGTTACAGTTACCCATCAGTCCAGTTTTTGCATAAATAATAACAATAGAGAGGAGCAATCAATAATTGCATGTGTAAATCTTACAGGGGTTTGACGGCTTATTGACAGCCGTGCGGAAAGTAATTTCCGCACTAGTGCGAATAAAGGTCACTTTTCATGAGAGTTGAAAGCGCGATATGTGTCATGTTCCTATGTGGTCGTAGAAAAAATAATTATCGGTTCATGCAAAAGTATTTGGTTGCGACGGAATATCAATTATTCCATTGACCACCGTGCACTTTATACCAATACGTAAAAAGCAGAAAATCGCGTGCTGAAGCGTATGAATGAAAATAGAGTTGTTCAATCGCATAATCGATAGTCTGTCGCTACCAAATCTCTAATATTAAGTTGGTCGCCGCTCTCGCACTCGCAATCCCAAATGCCTAAAAATTGCCATACACCGTCAAATATATACGAGTTTTATTGACCATATGACACACACCAGAATAATGCACATATTGGCTACACACAGAATTGATTTAGAGAGACCGATTCGTGCAAATGAAACTTTCAAATAATGCAAATGGAAAATGCTCTCTTGAGTATATATACTACGTTTGCCGAATATATTTCTCTAACCCATGAAGTGTCCAAACCTGAAACTTCCTGAAATTTATAATTACCTTTGTTCCCATCAAGAGCAGAGGGTAAAAGGTCAAACGTATATTCTTGAGAGACATCCCTTTTTGGTGCAGTATGGTTGCTGCATTTGTCTCTCTCTCTCTTGTAGGTTTCAAAATACAGCTCCAAGTATAGGTGTGAAATAATAAGAAGGATCAAGACAGTACGTTTCGTGGCTCTTCAGTCCATTATCCAAATGCTGAAATTATTGAGCCATCAGTTTAATTGCTTGAAACTAGAAAAGCGTGCAAGATAGCCAAAATCTGAAGAAATCGACATTCGATATCAATATTTTTCATCATACTTTATGAATTGAGCATATTTTTCTTTATTGACAGGTTTGAACAACGTTTCCAATCACAAACAAAATCGCTAATGATGAAATGACCATAGTACCCAGAAATATTGTGGAACACCTCGGAAACTACATAAGTGTTCTTTTATCCCAAATTACAGCGCGCATGCGCGAAACTGCGAATATTTCCTGTGAAATGGTCGTGGTCTCTATTGATTTCTTTGTTGTTGAAAGGTTTTTCACGAATGAGATAGTGACTGGATGCATCTACCAAATCAATATATTCATTCATATGTATGATAGTTATTGTCGTGTTTCGTCTTGGTTTATTCAAAGCCCCTAAATTGTTCTCAACCAAGACGAACAAAAACTCAAAAAAAACAATTAAAAAATAAAACTAAAAACAAAAACATAAAAATAAAATTCTTTGCTTGAGTTACAGTCTGTAATAAATGAAACATAACTCTAATATTTGGTAATATCTTTGGTTAAGTGCATAACTTAAATAAAGAAAACACTTTGAAAACACATTGAAAAAATATTACAAAATAATACAATAATGCCTGTTTTATACACAAATAACAAATATCATCATCAAGAAACACTAAAACAATTCACCGTCCGAATAATTAAATCGAAAACAAACGCAGTCTTACACTAACGAAGATCAACTGGAGACTGGAGGCTAGCCTCCTCTAACGCTATAATTTCTGCAACTAAAATCACAAATCGGGACGTATGTGGCTGGCTGGATCGGTCTCACGGAGCTCGTGTTTTTTAAAGCGGTCGGAGGCTTGGCTCCCTCGCAACGTATCAACATATGGCAATCATTATTTCGGGTTGATGGTTTTTTCGATATTCGTTCGTGGGCGGTGCGTTTGAGGTTTGTTGATGCAGAATACAATGTGGTACGTACTACATATTGAGTGATAGTATTTTCTCGGACATATTATGTATTTATATTAAAAATGAATGGTAAAGTGATGATACCCAAGCATTTCAAGAAAAAAATCATAATTATTTGTCAATATCTCTCAATTTATTGCGATGGTTGATGAATAACCTCAAATTTTATGGAGAGGCTAAGCCTTCCTTGCCTCCTCTGACGAGCCGCCGCTGGACACCTCGTACCTTCACGAATTCCAACTCACATCCTCCAGATACAGGGAGGAATATGGTGGCAAATAATCAATATCTGAATGTTCCTCTGAAACACACTCTGCCACCCCAAAATACGGGGGGAAATGTTTTACATCATCAAAATTTATTCAAAAATATTCCAGACAATTCTAGTTATCCGAATAGACAGTAATTAAATGCACCCTTGAACAATATATTACAGCCCAACTGTAAAAAAAAAATCGAGGCTTAGAAATGTCTACGATTCCAACTGTAACGATCGTGTTGTGTCAGTTAGGTTTGCACACCTGGGAAAAATGGATAGGCAGTTGCATCCGTTGGATTTCTTAAATTATTCAGAGTCTTATATCGATGTTAATAACATCCCAATGCTGGAATTTTCGTTGATGGCTAGTCACTTGTTTGAAAATAGTGTTGAGCAGAGAGGAAAACTGGAATATTATAATATAACAACCACACTTGCTTGCTGTTCAATTTCGACTAGTTTTATTTCAGGAAACAGGAAGTGTACATTGTTGCCAATATAACAATTCAATCATAAACATATATAATCGGAATTCCGTACTGCCAACTACATAAAATATGAATGTTTGATGTCAGAAACCAACACCCCCACTACATCAAACCCTAGAACACTTACATAAACCTATACCTTTTATAAATTTATCATGTTAACAAATATTTAGACTTTTTGTCACAACATCTGCAATCATTGCATCGGTTGGTACATAAGTCAATTTGACATTTTTATTTGATATAGCCTCTCTTATAAAATGGTGACGTATATTTATATGCTTCGAGCGTTTGTGATATAATGGATTTACAGCAAGTTTTTGTGCACTTAAGTTGTCATTATATAGTGCTATACAATTCGATTTGCCTGCTGATTCAAACCAAAAATTCTTGAGGTATATTGCCTCTTTAGCTGCTCCTGAGACTGCCATATACTCAGCTTCTGTACTTGATAAAGCTACAGTTCTTTGTTTATTGCTTTCCCAAGATATGGCACTTTCAGATAGCTTGAAAATAAAACCTGTATATGAGTTCCTATCTTGCTTATCACTTGCCCAATCGGCATCTACGAAACCTCCAATTGCAAAATTATTGGTTTCCTCAAATACTAAACCTGAGTTCTTAGTGCCCTGTAAATATTTAAATATTCTTTTTACACATTTCCAATGATATTCAGAATAACCATTATTGAATTGGCTCATGAAACTCACAGAGAAAGAAATATCTGGGCGAGTGAGCACTGCCAAATACATGAGACTCCCTATAGCTTGCTGATATGGAATATTTTTATTACATATATCAACCTCTAAATCAAAATCTAAATCAGTCTCTTAAGGGGTAGACACAGATTTACAATCTGAAATATTGAATCTTTTTAATATTTTCCTTATGTAATTTTTCTGATTTAAAATTATAGTCCTTTTTTGTTTATATCTGATAATTCGCATTCCTAGAAATTCTTTGGCTTCACCCAAATCTTTCAATTTAAATCTACTATTCAATGTAGTTTTCAGCAAGTCAGTTTCACTGGGGTTGTTTGAAAAAACAAAAGTTTGAAAAAACAAAAAATCATCAACATAAAGAGCAATAATAGTTCAACTATTCCCATTGTTTTTAATGTAGATACAATGCTCCAACTCAGATCTGTTAAAATTAAGTTCCTCAAGAACTTTATCCACATTTTCATACCAAACCCTATTTCTACAAAAGGTATTTGAAAACCTTCTGGTTGATGCATATATAAATCCTCAGTTAAAACACCATTTAAAAAACGTGTCATAATATCATAATGGCTAATTTCTAAATCCAACTGATAAAGCAATCAAGATTCTTAAAGTATTGTGCCTTACTACTGGAGAAAAAGTCTTACAATAGTCGACCCAAAATTTTATACTACCATCAATGTTTTTCTTCTTCTTATACACCCATTTACAGTCTACAACTTCAACTCCATCTGGAACCTCATTAATTTTCCATTCCTCTTTCATTGCTTGTCGCCACTGTTCTCTGCTTGTGGAAATAGAACCTACTTCTGGGTCATAGACTCGGTAACCTTTGGTGTTTTCCCCAAAGCCGATCAAAATCATTCTCTTTGATTCCTTCTGCCATTTCATTCTGTTAGCTTTCGTAACATAGTCCATAGCAGTACTCCCAAAAATCCTGATGTTCTCTGCAGCAAGTGACCTATTTTTTGAATAAACAGCTGTGTTTACAGCTTCTGCCCAAAACTTCACTTCCAGGCTACCATCGAACAATAAGCATTTTGCCTTTTCGACTGTGGATCGATTCATTCTTTCTAGAACACCATTCTGTTCCGGAGTATGAGGGTTTGTCTTCTGGTGTAAAATACCATTTTTTATTAAAAATTGCTCCTTTTCCTTGCTGCAAAATTCTCCGCCATTGTCTGATCTGAGAATTTTAATCTTATGACCTTTCTGATTTTCTACCATCACCTCAAATACCTTGACTTTCTCAAAAACTTCGGATTTGTATTTCATGGAATATGCAAAAGTCATTTTGCTATAATCATCCTCATAAAGTAGAAAATACTTGGAACCTCCTAATGATTGATTCTCCATTGGTCCACAGACATCTGCATGCACAAGTTCCAGAAGGAAAGTTGCTCTTGTGCCCTGATGCTTGAATGGATGCCGTGATTGTTTGCCTTCACAGCAAACAATGCACTTGTTTGTAATGTCAAATTTGGTCTTTAACGTCATGCCTTCAACAATACCTGCTTGCATCTTGCACAAGTCCTTGTAGTTGATGTGCCACTACTGGCACTTTCTGTTGGAGACAACATACATCGGTGCTCCTTCTTGACTCGTAACTTATAAACATTATTCACCAAGTCAGCTATGGCTACCAACATATTGTTTTTTTATAGATTTTACAGCAATTTTCTTCAAAGTTTATTCTATTACCATTTTCAATAAACTTGCTCACTGAGAGAAGGTTTGTTGTCAAATCTGGTACACACATTGCATTGGTTATAGTGTAACCGTATCTTGTTCATACAATGAGGTATACCAGATTATATGCCCAACACAAGGCACAGATTGCGAACGGCTAGCTTTTGTCAGGGAGGCAAGAGCGTGATTCGGTGCTATTTGAGAACTCGCAGAAATCCAATTGATGGCACTGAGAATAAGTCTGAAGTAAAATGTTGTTGATTGGACGCCATCTACAGAAAGAAAGATTATACAAACTTATTCTCAAGCCAATCTCTGTAGAAAGACTTTACCACGCTGGAAAAGAGATTCTTGAACATACAAATAAACACGCAGGTGTCAAATAGAAATATTTGATTGAAAATTCAGTGTTAAATATCGTACGGTAGATTTAGTGGTCAAGAGTTAAATATGGAATCAAATAATATAGAATGGTCAGAGGAACTTCAGCGTAATGGTATAAAACAATAATGACATCAACATTCAAGATGAATGCATTCAAACCTGTTACATTTATATTTATTGCTGAAGGGTGACGTTTTTCCACTTTGTTACTCCAGTGTGATATTCACTTCGTTCCAAAAACTGTTCCTACAGTTTCACTATAGTATGATAGCTCCAGAACTCAGCTATCCCTTAGTATCCTCCATGAAGATCTCCACACACAGGAGATCTCTCTACTAGGAGATGTCTCTACTATCTCCTCAAAATTCTCCACAAGGTCTCAACAATTCTTTATGAGGTCTAAGTACTCGTCAATAGTCAATAGTTGTTGAATTGATTGCTTTGTTGTGGAAATTGAATGCTGTAATGTAGAATCGATTGCTTAAATGTAAAAATTGGATGCTTCAATGTAGAATCCTGGCAGAACTGTTATTGAGAAAAGAAAAGAATTATGATAAAACGTGTTCGGACTAAAATAATTTCATTTCTCAAATTTCTCGTGATGCGAGTTGAAATCCAACCTAATTATTATCCTGAATTAAAATCCCAATAATGATGTTCAAATATTTACCTCAAATGAATGGACTCTTTATTCTTTTGTGTAGGTAAATCAAAATTATTTTGCAGTTAACCCACACGAGTTCTTCTTAGCTTCACCAGGGCAGAAATGGGCCCTTGCAGACTTCCGTCCTCTCCAAATTGAAATTCAGATTAAAAAAAATAATTTCCGTTTCATTTCACGGTTACCAACTCGAACACGCTTCATTCGATTCAATTTCACAAAACAGTAATCTGCACCGAAAACACAAGATGAGCTAAAAGCAGAATCGCATAACGCACAAACTACCTATTTACATTTGAGGTGTAGCTTCTGAAAATTCTATACTGTGGTCGATTAGTCGAAATTATAAGAAGAAGAATTTATGTCAACTGATTGGCTGGATGATATCAAGGTCAATATGACATGTTTACATTTCCATAACTAAATTTGCTAATTAAATAAAACACTGAAATGATAAATGATTATTCCTTTGGAAGTAGACAAGTAGAGACCTTCGTGAGCTGTGAAAATAAACATGATCACGTATTTCATCAGATGGTATGCCTTTAGGAAGTGTTTAAGTGACCAGTGTTTATATTTATTTCCCTGCTTTTTTGAAGAAAATAACGATTACACAAATGTGAGCGTTACAATAGTTATATCATGGCTATTTCCATTTACAATAGTCACAATGTTTATATCATTAACCAGTCCTGATTGACCGTGAGATGCCCGCTCGGCCCGGAATCGACGTACCAAACGTCCTTGCTAAATTGCGTACTCAAAAACACTGCATCAGATGCATTTGAGCTCTTATTCCTGGCGTTTTTATTCATTTTTGGACATTGATTTCTGTAATGTCCCATTTGTTTGCATCCAAAACACTTCACATTTTCTTTGACGTTTCCACTGTCAGATGATACCTGTTCATTTGAACTACTCGCGTTATGACGCTTTCCTTGTCGGGCTGCACTTACAGAAGCGTTTCCTGTCTTACCGGCCGGTCCCATATCCAGCAACTTGGTTTTGATACCATCTGTCGTTAACGTTATTCCGGAATGTTCGATCGCCATTATCATGGGCGCAAACTTTTCCGGTAACCCAGCTAATAATAATGAGCCAATTCAGCTGTTATCTATTTCAAAACCGGTACCTTTCAACTTCTGAGCGGTTTCTATGAGCTGAGTAACATAGCACTCCATAGAATCACAGTTGTCAAGTCTTATTGAAATTAACGCGCGCAACAACCCTATTTTACGACAAAAGCCTTTGTCGGCAAAAAGTTTCTGAAGACGAGTCCATAAGTCCTTCGTCGACGTAGCGTCTTTCACATGCACGAACAATGATGGGTCCATCGTTAGAATTAGCTTTGCTTTGGCTTTTTCATCTTTGGCCTGGTCCGCTACACTGCCGTCCAAACAGCCCACCAAGTCATCCAACACCAGCATATTCTGCACCGCGAACGACCAGTCACTGTAATTCTCTCGGCCTTTTAGCTTCGGGACACTGGACAAAAAATTCACTGCCATTTTGAGTCCTGAGATATACTGAACTGCGTAATACGCACAACAAACTCTGGTTACAACTTAAAAATAAACGAATAAACGCGTGAACATCGTTCCTGGGCCCATAACCTGTTGAGGAGAGAGGGAAACTCTGGGAAACTGGAATATTAGAATATAACAACCACACTTGCTTGCTGTTCAATCTCGACTAGTTTTATTTCAGGAAACAGGAAGTGTACATTGTTGCCAATATAACAATTCAATCATAAACATATATAATCGGAATTCAGTATTGCCAACTACATAAATTATGAATGTTTGATGTCAGAAACCAACAAATAGCTCCAAATTTTGATTCGAAGCATTAAGTAATACTTTTTCAACCTATCTCGAGTTCAAAAATGCCTTTTCAGAACAATTATGGGACGCAAACAAACAACTACAGATAAAACCCAAGTTAGATTCTGGAATATGCAGAAAAGGGTGCGGGTCATTTGTCAATTATTTTAATATCTCAATGGCCAAGCATCTTCAGCCTTCTTATAGTCAACAATTATTGATAGCTGCTATTGCCAGGCACTTTCCCCCAAATATTTCGGCAGTTTTAGTAGGCACTGACACACTTCTTTCAGCAATTGAGCTTTTGCGCCAGGCAGATTTTTATTTTAATAGAGAGCACAGAACTCAAAATGAGGTTAATGATACAAATCATCCTCACCAAAACAAGAATAATAGATTTTATTCTAGGGGTTGTGATTTTCCAAGGAAGAACATTTCTGCAATGGACTTGGAACATATGGGGTGTTCGGAAAACTCCACAGACCCTCGTGGATGGGCTCTGGGATGAGGGCCATTTCACACAGAGCCATACTGAATAACCCCAGTGAGTGTGATTTTGATCACAATCCATCGAGTGATCGATCACCGGTAATTATAGGCACTTTTTATGGAATCCAGTTCCCAATTTCAGTTGATAGTAGTAGCAACGTTTCGGCCCTTTCAAAGACAGTTGGTCTCAATTGTCAGAATTTCACGAGTGAATGTCGAATTCTCCCTGCAAATCAGTACGAGTAATCGGTGCTTTCAAAACCAAACACAAAAAAGTGAAGTTACAAGCCATGATCACTTCTGACTTGGGTAAACAAGCGTTTTATATGAGCCTGGTAATTGCGTATCTCACATACCCAGCTATTATAGGGGTTGACTTTTTTCGTAAATATGAGGGTAGCATAAATTTGAAGAGTAACTAATTGTGGTTCCTGAAAGGATACACTTACACGAGTTTAGTTGTACAGTCTCCCGTGTTATTTCTCAATTGTGAATGAGGGGCACACTCCTATCAGTCCTACTACTTCAAAATGTAATGAGGAAAATTTTAATGGAATTGTGTTATCATGTTGTTTATATCAGAAAGAAAAAAGTATTTTCGAAAAGTTATTAGTAGAATATACAAATGTTTTTTCAAGTGCGTTTTTTGGGTTACATAGTGAGCTCAATCGGGACCCCGAACGTGTCCAAGCAATACCGATTTTTGCTGAGCCTAAAAATGCAAAGGAGATCCAGCATTTCCTCGGGCTATGCAGTTATGACCGTTCTTTCTCTCCTAGATTTGCTGAGCTCTCAGAAACTCACTTTGCTTCTCAGGAAGAAACAGCGCTGGTCGTGGGTACTGCCCAAAGTACTGCCCTGTAAAAAAGGAAACCACTCTGCGGTATCGCCCAATTTCCTCTTTGCCTTTTAACTCAGCCACAGAAAATAATAATAATAACAATACTTTCATTATTCACCAGAGCCACAGAAAATAATAATAATACTTTTATAATTCACCAGAATTAGTACGTTACATGAAGATAGTAGCGAGTTTAATGATGAACAAAAGGCAGCTCTGGTTCAGAATGTGAAAGGCAAACTTTCACTTCTGTTCTTCCACCAGCGCCAATAATTTATACACTAAAATTAAATGTTCAAGGCGGCAAGCAAGATTAATGAAAAAGGAGAATCGAAAGAAAAGAAACAATAGATAAATAAATGAGAAATATAAATATGCAATGACAGAAAAAGATAGAGATAGTGGAGAGGGGAAGAGAAGGAAGAAGGTCAAGTCAAGAAATCGAGCAGATAATTTCGCTGGTATTGTATTGACTTATCCAAAAATACAATGAGAAGAAAACAGTTGAGCAACACATATAGGTAGGTACATTATTTAAGATTGGAATCAATAAATAGAGAGGTAAAGTGCTAATTTGGTTGGTTTTTCAATAAAATAGAGTCAAATTTCATTTTTAAAGAGTTGATCGTTAATGCCAAAAGAGAACAATCTAGATCTAGAGTATACAAGTTGTTGATAACGGTGGCCGCGTTGTAGGTGAAAGATCGTTTGTATATTTCTTTTTTGAGCGTAGGAGTTGTGAGAATTGTAAGACGACTAATCTTTAAATTATGAATGTCTGTTCTATAAGAAAGCTCACAATGAAGGTACGGAGAAGTTTTGAATTTCAATACTTTATAAAACATACAAGCCCTGTGTAGATGACGTCTATTATACATCTGATGCGAATGATTATGGTATTGCCGGTGAGCTGTACCTTAAAGGGGAAAAACATGTCGTTGCTGGAGAAGTAGACTTTTGTTGGACAGGGAGAGAAGATCACTCCAACGAAAAAGAGGTATTAGCAGCTTTATGTGCTATACAACGCTGACGTACCTTTGTCTTAGGGCAAAGAATTCACCCTGATTACTGACAGAAGAACTTTGACATATCTCAATTCCTGCCGGTTCCTACCTCCAAGAATAACCCGCTGTGCTTTGGCTCTCCAGGAATACCAAATAAATATTGTCCATCGTAGGGGGAAGGAGAATATGGTACCCGATGAAGTTTCCAGGCATGCTTCTGCCAGGCTATCAAACCTTTCAGACTGTTGTTTCCATACTGCCAAACTCTGCCTTCCGCAAGATTTCAGATTCTGTATAAAGACGGCGAGGGGGAGGTAAAATGCTGCTTTGCGTGCCCCAGAACTTCATTGGGACCTGCAGCGTACCATTGAAAAATAGCTAAGGAGCTGTGACTTGTGCCAGAAGGCAAAAATATCAATTTTACCTGACCCACCTTGGTTGGCAATCATCCCAGAGAGGAAGGATGACCTATTAGCCGTAGACGTACTAGGTCCCCAAATTAGGAGTCGATGTTTAGTAGCATATATTTTTGTGGTGCTGAACGTCTTCCCGAAACATATAACGTTGTACCCTTTGAAAAAGGCTACATCTTGAGTAATGGTTGACCGCATGGCAAAAGAGTTACTTGACAATTCACCGCAGATCTGTGGAAAAACACTTTTCAAGAACTTGGTATCAAACTAGTTTTTCATTCCAGTACGACACCCCTGTGAAACGGAGATTGTGTTTTATTGAAGGCCAATAATGCTTCCTCAGCAGTGAGGGCTGAAACAAAAAAGATGTTGCTATTATTTGAAGTGCCATACAGAATCAAAAAGAGGGTTCGTGAAGACTCGTATGTCCTTTTACGGAAAGATGGAAAAGAAAGGGGTATATTCCATGCTACTTACCTCAAAAGGTATCACTTACCTATTCCGGTTTATACTTGATTTCCTGTTTACGTTCTTCTCTTCACAAAAAACTAACTGATAGTATTCACAGGAATTATTGTTTGTCGTAAAAATGTTGGTTGATGCGCCATTGTTGTTTTTAATTAAATATTTTATTTTGTGCCACCACTGATAAGCGATAGGCAATTTGCGTTCAGTTCGTGTGGTATCGGTGGTTGCATACCCCACAGGCCAGTATTGGCAAAAAAACACGTTTGGCGTGGGGCCGGAGCATTCCATTGAGAGGACCATAAAAACACTATCTACCCCGTTTTTGTAAAATTGTTCATTTTATGCGAGATAAAAGTCACGTTTTTCAAGACAGCTGAAGTTATTTTGAATGTCACTTATATTTCCTATGGTGTGCCTGCATTTATATAGATAGATTTAAATTACTTGGTATAGGGAAAAGTTACTTTATTTCCAAAATGTTATTTCGAGGTATTAATGCCTTTATATAGTTTTAGTTCTGTCAAATTCTCGTACCCTCGTTGATAAACACCGTCGATCACTCGAATAAATTGGCCAAGTCAACCGTATCCACATCTGATTTTTTTGCTCCTACATCTCCGAAAAACCTTGCTGACCTCGAATTCCTATGACGAATTACATTTTAGAGTTTTGTAGTAAAAAAGCTTATAATTCGGTTATAAAGTGATGAAGGTGGTGGTATATAATGTGTATATTGTGCTGATAGAAAGAATGAGGAATTTAGAGCGGAATTGGCTGAGAAACAAACATTGGCGTAAAATCCCGATTTCCTGTCTTTGGGGGGCCGTATCTCCGAAACGAGTTGAGAGCCCCAAAAATTTCATTTGAATTTTTTGTTCAGGAGGACAAAATATGTAAGTTCCACCAAAAATTTTTCATTTTCGAGGCGGAGCCCGATTAACGGAATTTTACCAAATTGGTAAAATATAATAAGGTCATGTCAATACGATGTAGATATTTTCATGTAGCTTCAATGTAATTAATCCCATATAATTGTAAAATAATGCATTTTATGGACAATTGCTGTGATCCAGAATATGTATCAGCTACATATAGCCAATGCTATATCTTCCACGTAAAAAATTGTATATAACTGGAATATAATGTATCACATATACATGTGATATAACTCGTCACATTCTGATATCATAGATATATAGGTGATATATTGATTTAAGCATATAATTTTGTTCATCCAAACAATATATCAAATATCAAATGGTATAAACAATTGAAATCGGAATATACTTGAACAAAGAAAAGGATTTCAAAGCGTATGGTTTCTTCTGAAGGCGTGTATTCATCTGAGCACGAACGGGGACAAGGCAAAGTGAGGCCGAACGAGCGTGCGTAGTCTGTACGTCGCAACGAGGCGCGGAAAACTGTGCGGTGCGCGGTTCGAGGCAGTTCGAGTGCCTTCCATCCGGGTCGGTACTTCAAAGAAAAATTCGAATATATGTTGACGGCATTCGTGCATTCAGTTGCCTCGCAACATATTTGTTGTATTTATTTCATTTTATATATTGTATCTGTCGAGTCGTATTCTACAGGTTAGGTACCTATATATTGATAAAAATTGGGCTGGAATAACATCAGATTTTGTTCCAGAAACACTTTTTCCCAACTGCTGATGAAATTCTAACGCCCCGGCGCACGGGGTGAATCGATGCTTCGTTCGTTGCCTCGGTATTCTTAGTTCGCCTTAAAGGCACGAATAGAAACGAGGCAACGTGAGCCCGAACAAATGCCTCGTTCGTAATTTTCGTTGATTGCGAACTACTAAGGCGACGAACGAGGCATGGATACACCTTGTGCGGCGCGCCGTGCGAATTTCATCAGCAGTTGGCAAAAAGTGTTTTTGTAACAAAAACTGATATTATAATATTATCCCAGCTCATTTTCTCATCAATTTCTACCTGCACTGTAATATATGACACGACAGATACAATAATAAATGGAATTAATACAACACCAATTCTGTTGCGAGGCGAGGCGAGGCAACTGAATGCACAAATGCCGTCCATATATATTCAAAATTTTCTTTGAAGTACCGACACCGATCGGATGGCATTCGAACTACCTCGGACCGCACAGTTTTTCACGCCTTGTTGTGACGTACACACTACGCACGCTCGTTCTGTCTCACTTCACCTCTTTCCCGTTCGTGCTCAGATGAATACGCGCCTCAAGACAATGACACAGTTTATAAGCGTTTTAGAACGTTCGGGTCGTTTTTGGGCTGATAGTTTAACTACTAGATGAATATTATACTATGCTTGAGTAGTACAATTGATGTAATTCAATAGTCAAATGGTCACTAAACGATACCAATCGTAAATTAGTGTGATGGAATGACCATTCCAAATTTTAAAATATCAAATGGCATAAACAATTGATATCAGAATGTACCTGAACAAAGAAAATTACTTTGAAGCGTATGGTTTTATATTGGACTATGACAAAGTTGATAAGCGTTTTAGCACGTTCGGGCTGATAGTTCAGCTACTAACTACTAGATGATTATAATACTAGGCTTCGAAAGTATAATGAATAGAATCTGATAGGCAAATAGTCACTTAACGATTCCAATCTTGAATTGTTGTGATGAGACAAGAATGATTGAACGCCCTCCTCCCTCATCTGTTGAGGTCGATTGTGGGGGGCTTTTATGGTTTAGGGAACCATAGTGAAGGGTTGGTTTGGCAGACCTATGGCCAAAATTAGACGGAGCTGTGGTGCCGCAGCTCATCAAAGGTCTATATTGTTAATCGACTACCCCTGCTGATTCAGTATTGATATCATCATAGAAAACTTTTTATAGGGATCAAATACCCTAACAGCAAAATGATGTCACTCGCACTTGGAGAAAATTGATACTATCGAGTAACGCCTAACGCGCGTCGAGTGCGAGTGATATAAATTTTGTGTTACGTTAATTGGATCTCTATAAAAATTTCTCACTTTCACTCCAGAAGTTCCGATCTTACCGATAAATATTATCATTGTATTGAGGTATTTATTGCATGCTTACTATTTCTTCATATATGGTAGAAATTACATTCCCAACAAACGGGAATATAAGGGTAGAGTAATTGAAAATGGACTTTATATGCTCGCTTTCACAAACAAAATGTTCATTCATATAAGTTATATAAGAATATTTTTTCAGGGCGATTCTCCTTTCGGCAAGTCGGATGCTTATATAAAACTAGAACAATTAGGTGAAGGTTCATATGCCACCGTGTACAAAGGATTTAGCAAGTAAGTGTGTTTTATAATTTTTTGGTTCTCTAGTGAGCATTTTTTTTTTCAATCTTATGAGATACGAACTAGCTGTTTCCAAGAAAATATTCCACGATATTTCCATATGTATTTTGGATCGCTGAATCCGATTTTCAACTTTTCTTAATCGATTGAAATGAGCTTTCTTCAGGGATCACGTAAAAGACAATAGTTTTCGACATTTTGTTTTTCCCTCATATCTCTAACAATGCAATTTTTCATAATGATTGTTCTTTACAAAATTGAAGAAAATTAATGAAATTTTTTACTCATTACCGAACAGCGAAAAGTTAACCCTTTTTGACACTCTGTTTGAAATGTAGGAAATGTCATCTTGAAGATGCGGTGGAGTTAGTATTTATTCGATCACATTCGATTCCTACCAGGCCATCGTGCTGGGTAATCGCACGTTAGAAGGTAAGGCCTCGTTGATCCATAGCTCGCACAAGTTTCGACTTCTGAGGGTTGACATCGTCAGCTGGTTAACGGAAACGAACAATTTAAGAACAAGATAGTTGAAGACTTCGAGACCTCAAGAAAAGATAAGAGTGTGGAGAGTCCAGTATTAAAATCGAATATGTAACATTGTGAATCTCATCCAATTGCTTCCTGAAATACAATGTTCACTACCAGAATGTCCAGAGCCTCAACAATAAAACAACAGATTTGTTCAACAAAATTTTGAGTCTGACAGAAACCTGACTATCGCCCACTGTTTACGATGCTGACATTCTTCATCTCAATTCCAACATTCACAGGCAAGACAGACAATTGAATATCACCAGAACAAGTGGAGGTGGCGGAGTACTCATCGCATCAAATAATTCGCTGCAATTCAAAAGAATTGACCTTCAGACAATTTCTATCTAGTATCTACGCCTTGTATCGATTTCGTTGGAGGAAAGATATCCTCACTTGGGAGAAAATTGTTTATCTTTGTTATTCACATACCTCCCATTCCATTACATGAATTCGAACAGTTCCTCAAAAGCCTTGCCTTATTCCATTTTACTCAGAATAAACAGTTGATAATTAAAGGAGAAAGGTCTAGATATGAGCAACTACCCGGCACCAAAAGTAGTCCCGTGCCGCTACAACCTCTATGCGCTCCAACCACAGCGGCACTACGTACAGCGGCCCCTTCACGGCTTACTGCTACTATATTCACGCGAGAACGTGGCACGAAAATAACGCTCTCCATTTGTCACCGATTTCCTCAAAATCTCTCGTAAGTGGAGAGGCTACGTTCTATTGCACGAACAGGAAAGCACTAATGAACAGGATGAAACAAAATTTTCCACTTGATATTGTTTTCTTATTTTTCATTTATTTTCATTATTCACTTTTTTCTATTTCTTTTTATGATTTATACAACTGTATTTTATATTTATAATTTATCTCATTAATTAAATATATTTAATATGTAGTGTCAAATGCAGCGAAGTTCCCCTTGTCCGAGAGTGCACTGCCTCAAATGTAAACGTGATTGTTGATATTGAATACCATCTTGAGTTTGCAATTTTTCGAAGCTTTTTGAGATAATTTTGTATAGCTTTTTATACGACTCTCTCGAAAATGTAATCTCAGTTCATCAGCATGGCTTCATGGAGAAGAGATCATGTGTTACTAATCTCTCATGTATTTCACAGTTCATTTTGGATGCACTCGATATACAATCAAATTGTTTCGAAATTACTCTTTATCAAACTTGATCGATTCGATTTTTCTTTGAACTCCAGCTTTTGGAAACGTGTTCAAAACAGTGTGTATTCATCTCCATCGGGAGTTCCGCAAGGATCAAATCTTGGACCACAATTTATTCTCCAAAATTATTTTACGCCGATGACCTTGACAACAATATTAAAAAATTTGATCATATCGAAGACATATTGTGATAGATGACCAAAAGATTTGAAATGAATCGTGCTTTAACGGCAAACGACACATAAGTGGAACCACCAAGGTGGTAACACTCTAAGACAATGCTGTCATAGTTTTCCGTCAATGGTGACAGTTCGCCAAGTCAAGTAACAACTGCGTTTGCAGAAATATTGACAAGCACTCTCAGAGTGTTATCGAAAATCGAATCTACAAATGTATCTTGAATGATACATATAGAAATTAGTATTTGCTATGAAGCAGAGGAATAAGGAAACTGATAAATAGATTATCACATTTTCTGGTTTGCATTCAATTCGAAAGGCCCACCACAAGACAACTAGCTGTGATATACGACCAGAGGATTTAAACTATCACCACTGACGGAAAACTGTGACAGCATTTTCTTAGAGTGTTACACCCTAGGTGGTTCCACTTATGTGTCGCTTGCCGTTAAGGCACGATTTCAAATTCTCTGATCATCTGTCCTTCCCTATAATTAAAATGTTTGTATCGTCTGCATAACATGCAGTAGTAATCGTATGTTCGTTCAAGTATGGTATGAGGTCATTGAGAAGTACTAGAAATAGAAGGGGGTCTGATATTGATCTTTGAGGAGCACCTTGCGTAATGCCTGAGGTATTACTGCTATTGTTGTATAATTCAACAATTTGCTGTCTATCAGATACATGGGATTCTAGCAAGCTATACGGCGTTCCCCTCAGTCCATACCTTTAAGATTTTGATAATAGAATCTAATGACTAATAAATAAATATGTGATTCTTCACACTGACTGACTAACAGCCCTTGATATTCGCAAGTCAATTCAATTTCTAACCTCTGCTTTGCAGATTCATAGGAAAGGGAAGCGCTGTAATGTTCAAAGAATACCGCATGAATCAAGGGATAGGAGACACTAATTAACATTAACTTTGAATTTTTTAAGTTTGTAAGCCTCAGTAAAATTCTCCGTCAAGAAGTTCCAAAGTTCAGCTGTTCTATTGAAAGAAGATCCCTGAGTATTACAAGGTCTCCATGCTCACAACAAAGGGGTGTGAAGGGTGGAGCAATTGACAACAGTTCAGAAGAGTACCGACTGAAAATATCTATGGAAGAGAGACAAGTCTCTGACCCTTCTACGATGCTTCAACGAAGTGAGCGAAGAATCACCAACAACTGGTTGTCTTTCTCTGTATAGAATCAAGAAGCTTTGATGAATGTTTTGGTGCCGAGCCCCATACATGAGAACTATATTCCAATGCAGGAAGTATCTGTGTCTTGTAGATCATTGGAAGCTGACAAGGGGTGAAGTATTTCTTCTCACGAAATAGAAATCCAAGCTTCTGGGAATCCCCCATAGCGATCAATCTCACATGATTTTCCCATGAGATATTATTACGGTTCGTAATACCTAGCATCAAGAAACTTGACTCTGCAAGTAGATTTTAACTTGACATCTGAATACTAGATAGAGTACGCTCGACTTTCTTTGAGTTTTTCCAGCATTGAATTCCACCGAGTTTTTTATATATATTCAGAATCACAGGAAAGGGAAGCCCTGTAATGTTCAAAGAACACCTCGTCTCAATCAAGGGACAGGAGATACGGATTAACATTCACTTTGAATTTTTGAAGTTTTTAAGCCTCAGGAAAAACCTATTTCGGCAAAGAGTTCCAAGGCTTAGCTGTTCTACTGAAAAAAGATCCCTGAGCAAAAGAAGTTCGACAGGTCTCCAAATTCACAACAAAGGGGTGGGAATTCTATACTCGTCGAGTCATCCGTGTAGATATTGCCAAGTGTGGAACGATTGATAACAATTCAGAAGAGCACCGACCGTGAAAATATCTATAGAAGAGAGACAAGTCTCCGACCCTTCTACGATGTTCCAATGAAATGAGTGAGTCTGTGAGCGAAGAATCATCAACAACACGGGTTGCCTTTCTCTGAATAGAATGGAGGAGCCTCAATGAATGTTTTGGTGCTGAACTCCAAGCATGAGAACTATATTCCGAGACAGGTCGTATCTGAGCCTTGTAGACGACGAGAAGTGAAGTATTTCTTCGCACGAAAATGAAATCCAAGTTTCTGGGAAGCACCTTCAGCAATTGATCTCACGTGGTTTTCCCATGAGAGATTATCACTGATCGTAATTCCTAGCATCGAGATACTAAACTTTGTAGGAATAGTTACTCCTGACATCTGAATACTAGATGATGATAGATCGACTTTCCTTGAGAAGAGGCACGCTTGGGTTTTCGTAGCATTAAATTCCACCCAATTCATGTTACCCCATTCTTTTATTTTTACCAAGTCATCGTTGATTTCATTGACGTGAATGTTTCTTTGAATTTTTGTTTCTTGTGCTGGTATGCGAAATCTGGAAGAGAAACTAGTATGAAGAGTACTGTGGTCCGCAAAACGATGTACTGAACAAAATGTTTTTTCTAGCAAATCATTGATATGAAGCAGAAACAAAATGGGCGCCAGAACTGAGTCCTTTGGAACACCTGCATTTATTGGGAGAATATCAGATGATACTCCATCGACAACCGCATATAGAGACCTATCAGACGAGAAACTCTTCAATAAAGCACACAGCTGAGGAGGCAAACCATAAGACGGCAGTTTAGGAAGGAGACCCCGGTGCCAAACTCCATCATACACTTTTGAAAAATCGAGTGCAACAACTATCGTTTCTCCGATTTTTTCGATTGAATGCTGTCAAATATGAGAAACATATGCCAATAAGTCACTGGTTTATGGCAAAATCCGTATTGTCGATCATTAATCATTCCTGATTTCTCGAGATATTTAATGAGCATCATATTGATTGCTTTTTCCATGACTTTGGAAATGATAGAAAGCAAATCAATTGTTCTGTGATTACAAGGTAAAGTTTTTTTCCTTTTTCAAAAACTGGTTGAACTCTTGATGTCCTCCAGGACTTAGGAAAAACCTCCAAGTTGTATGAAAGATTGAATAATTCGCAAAGTACTGGTGTCAATTCGGGGGCACATGTTTTCAGAACAATCTCGGAAATTCCATCAGATCCGCAAGCCTTATTCGTCTGCAGGTCCATTAAAATATTTCTTATGTGAGAATGTAGGCTTTCACGGCCGGTGTTAATACATCTCTGGTTTTTCGGGCTTGAGGGCCGTGTAGTGGAATTTTTACTTCCGTAACCAAAGTAAAAATTCCATTACACGGCCCTCAAGCCCGAAAAACCAGAGAAATATTTCTTATATTCGTTTGGTCAAAAATTATCTCAGGCGTATTACTGTCGACAGGCGTGATATTTGGAGGATCTTTTATTGATGAGTCCTGTTATATCTCGATGGAAAATCGTAACTTTCAGGGAAAAAAATAACTTTGACTTTTCTACTGGAAGACTTTTTATTTGACAACAACAACATTTCGTTTTTTTTCGGTACACATGGTTATATAAAATATACAGTGTTTGGAGAAAAATCAAGTAAACCCAACATCCTCCCCCATTTTGCAATAATTGGAATAATGAATACAATAAAGTATGGAATTAATTAACTCCAATGCCAAAAAAAAATATTCAGTTCGTAGCTAACTGGATTCAAATCTCGCAGGTGGCTTGACGATTCTACAGAATTGTTCATATCCTGCAGCCTGTTCGTATCTTTTCTGTCAGGAATTTCCAAAGGATGAAGCCTTTCGAATTATTTTTCCGTTTTTGGTTTTTACTCGAGCAACCCTAGCTATCCCGTCCTTACCAGGAATCACCTCCAGTATCCTTCCTAAAGGCCAGTTCAATCGTTTGATGTTATCAGATGCAAAGTAAACTATATCTCCGACTTCAAGGCTTCCAGAATTTCTATGACCATAGTGCACTAATTCTGCCAGGTATCCCTTTCTGAATCGAGTTCTAATGCCACCTCGTAGTTTTTGCAGGTATTTTTGACGTGATATCAGACGATTCCTGTCAATATTGTCCAAATCGGTGGTTTCACTTCCAGGGATGTCTTGAATAAACATTGAGGGACTTAAAGGTAATAAATCTCCATTTTCTGATATATACGTTAATGGCCGATTGTTTACAACTGCCTCACAATCACATATAATAGTGGAGATTTCTTCGAAATTGACTGCCGATTTGCCTAAGTTCCTCCTGAGGAGCTCCTTCACTATTCTTACCAGTCGCTCCCACCATCCTCCCCACCAGGCAGCGGAAGGAGGATTGAATATCCATTCAATTTGTTTTGTTGAGGAGTAGTCAATTATTTTATGCCAGTCAACTCTTCTCATCAAGTTGTTGGCACCAATAAAATTAGTTCCATTATCGGAATAGATCCTAGATATCCTACCTCTTCTAGCTATAAACCTCCTAAATGACATCAAGAAACTATCTGTCGAAAGTGATTGAACTAGTTCCAAATGAATTGCCCTATAGAGTGCACATGTGAACAAAACAATCCATACTTTTTCACCCCCCTTTAGGAATAGGGGCCCTGCCAAATCAACTCCAGAAATTTCGAAAGCTGCAGCTTGAGGCTTTTTGTCGCGAGATACCAGGTATGTAACGGTACGTACCAATTGCCTACCGACGCGTTTTCGCGACTATCGCTATGAACCTTTTTGTCGCCGAGTGTACATCAACGGTACGTAAAATCAGATACCGTGGTAGCAGCTCGGTATCAACTGTCTGGTACTTTGACATTTAACGTCAAAATTTATTTTGAATTTTTGTTGATCTTGGGAAATTTAAAAGCAATAATGGGATCCGATCAATTGGTAGAAATCACACTGAACTACAGAGGAGTGGATATCAAACACAAACTAGGGCGTGTTGTCTCATTATTCATTTGGAAGGATATCAATTCATTCAACAAGAAATCGTCAAAAAATACAACAACCACACAATCATGAATGGAAACAGCCATTTTGAAATATTTCAATGAATACCTGTATAAATCCAGATTGAAATATGTCATATTCTACCTCTGAAAAAGATTAACTCCCAGTTTTTGATTAATTTTCAACGATAATAATGAAACCAACTAGATCAAGATCAGAGCAACGTAACATAACATCAATCTCAAAAAACTCGACAAGCTGTCAGAGTGAGATACCATTTCCATTTTCGCGATCGTCTGGTATGAAAGGAAACAGAGTGAGATAAGAGAGAGATAGTCATATACCGCTTCGGTACGTACCATGACATACCTGGTATCTCGCGACAAAAAGCCTTTGATTACCTCGAACTTTAGGCAGAGGTGCCATCGATGTATCCACGAATCTACTATTGAACCTTTTACAAATTAAACATTTTGAAATGATTTTCTTTATAGTTTTCCTTCCTCTCACGATCCAAAACCTCTCCCTCAAAATTCAAACTAATGTTTGAACTCCAACGAGATGATTGATTTGATGGTGTTCAAATATAAGCCTTCCAACCAGGATATCTGGAAGATATCTGGAAGAAGTATTGGAAATTTAAATCTCTCTGTATCTTCCACAAGAATCAAACGAGTTTTGATTTTGATGATGCCATTAGTATCTTTGAAAATTTCTAAGTTCTTTGATTTGAATTGATGTCTGAAACTCTCATTTTGTATAACTTTGATTACTGATAATTCTGCATCTCTTAATTCTCCCTGAATTAACTGCTCTGGAATCTTAGTATCCACGCAACCATTTTCATAATTTCAGAGAATTTCGAGAAATAGCAGTCTTGTGGTGAAATCATTTTCATAAGTAAAATTAGTTGAAACTGTTCGTTTTCTTTCAATTTCCATGTCATTTTTTGAGTATTCCAAAACTGAAATGGGCCAATTTTCGATGTTACCTCTTAACCACTCTGGACTTTCCCACCAATTATTTTCTATGAGGGATTTACCAGAGCAGCCTCGAGAAGCCACTTCAGCTGGATTTGAAATACCAGGAACGTGATTAGACTGCTCTATGGTAGTAAAGGAACGTATTTCTTCAACTCGATTGTTGACAAATGTTTTCCAAGGACCTTTGTTCCTTATCCATGTCAACGCTACCATAGAGTCAGTCCAATAAAATGATGGTAAAGTGCAAAATTCCCGAACTTTCTCAACTGCTTGTCTTAATCTAACTCCAATAATACAAGCTAACAACTCTAATCGTGGAATTGTTATATTTTTAGGCGCAATTCTGGACTTGGCTTGTAACAATCGCACAGAAAAACTTACTTTTGTTTCAATCCGTATAAAAACACAAGCCGCATATGCATATTATCGCAGAAGACGTGAATAGATGCATTTTCCATTCCAAAGGGTCCGTATACATTTAAGACTGTCTGTTTATATATATATATATATATATATATATATATATATATATATATATATATATATATCTTTGGTAACAACCTCGAAAAATTATAGTATTCCAGAGCAAACTATACACAGGGTGATAACATAAAAGAACAGATAACAACATTCAACAACATTCTCCCCCCTGTATTGAAAATTAACTTTTTCATTACAAAATTCAATATCAGTCCCCAGCTTGAATATCCAGTAAACATAACTTCACTACTGCTCTTCGATAGGTACCAGTTTGGGTCTTCACATCCACATTTCTCACGTATCCATCTTTTCCTCTGTAGACGGCCACTACTCTTCCTTTTGGCCAGCAGTTCCGGGGAAGATCACCATCAACCAAAATTACGATATCGCCAACTTTGACATTCCTTGGATCTTTACTGAACCACTTCGTTCTTCTCGTCAGTGTCGGCATATATTCTCGCAGCCACCGTTTCCAAAAGCAATCTGCATAATACTGGGCGATTCTCCATTGTTTCCTAGATACGAGGTCGCTTTCTGCAAATTTGCCTGGAGGTTGAACGGGGCTGGAAGAACCGATTAGAAAATGGTTTGGTGTCAGTGCTTTATCGTCGTCAGCTTCCAAAGGCACGTGACCTAGAGGTCTACTATTGACGATACTTTCCGCTTCTATCATACAAGTCCAAAGAACTTCTTCTCTAGGGGCCTTATCTCTGAGGATTGCTCTCAAGGCAATTTTGACAGACCTCACCAACCTCTCCCAACTACCTCCCATGTGGGGGGCGGCTGGTGAATTAAATTGGAATTCAATTCCTCTGATGGGAGAAAATCTGTGAAGTTCATTCTGGTCCAGCTCTTCTAGGGATTTCTTCAGTTCTTTTTCTGCGCTGTGAAAATTTGAACCATTGTCACAGAAAAACCGCCTTGGTAAACCTCTTCTCCCAATTAACCGTCTAATAGCCATAATAGCAGAACTAGTGTCCAACGAAGCTGGTATTTCGAGATGAACGGCTCTGGTACTCAAACAGGTAAAGAGAACGCCATATCTCTTTTCTCTTCGTCATCCATGAGTGATGTCTATTGGTCCAAAAAAGTCCATACCCGAAAAAGAGAAAGGTCTAACAAAACTCTCAAGTCTACAAGTGGGCAAAGGTGCCATTTCTGGTGTGACAGGCTTAGCTCTAAAATTTTTGCAAAACTGGCACGAATTCCAACAGCTTCTCACAGCCATCCGCAAATTCAGTATGTGATATTTTTGCCTAATTTCATTTGTCACCATATTTTCTATGCTTCGGCTCTAAAATGATGGGATTTTTCGTCTCTCCAGAGATCCAATGAGATGCTCAGATCCTTCCTCCCACTCTAATGATTCCTTTTTCGTCCAGAAAGGGCGACAATTTGTAGAGTTTACTGGTTTTTGGTAATTCATTATTTCTCAACAATAAATAGACCTCTTCTCGAAACATATCTTTTTGTACATGTTTGATCCATGTAATTTCAGCGACGGCTAACTCATCTGAAGTAAGTTCAGACGAGAAAGTAATAGTTTTCCTATCTATTATCATTCCTTTGAGTATCAATATCCTCAATACCCAAGCAGTCGAACGAATCAGTCGCAACCACGACGAAAATCTATCTGTATTCGGCAAACAATGTGAAACTGTATCGTCAGCTGTGACAGCTACAAAATATTTTTTTATTTCCGTGGAATCGACAACAAAAATCTTCAGCTTGTTTCATCCATTCACTCTCTGGCATTGTCAGAAAGCACGGTCCATTTATCCAATCACTTTCAGTATTCCAATCGTCACTTTTTGTACTTCTAGTAACATCATCATCAATATTTTCTGAAGTAGGTAACCACCGCCAATCATCTATTTCCGTATTTTCCTCAATCTCACTCAATCTATGGGCCACAAGTGGTTTGAATTTATATGCAGTACTTGATTTGATCCAACCGATAACTGTTTTGGAATCAGACCAATGAAAAATAGAATCGAATTTGATGGTGTGATTTTCTAAGATGAATTTCGATAGCCTAATTCCTAGGACTGCAGCCTGCAGGTCCAACCTCGGAATTGAAACAATTTGTTTAACTGATTTGGCAATAATTAGAGATATATGAATTTCATCATCAATTTCTATTCGTAAGTAAGAAACTGCGGCATAAGCCTTTAGGCTCGCATCACAAAATGTATGGAGTTGAGCATTGGAAAATTGTTTGAGTGCATAACATCGTGGTACTGAAAATTGTTTGATATTTATTAGGTCAGTTAGCCATTTTGACCTTTTTTTTTTTCAAGGATAGACCCCAATTCATCATCCCATGACATATTAGATTGCCAAATTTCTTGTAGTGAAATTTTTGCTTTGATGGAAAAGTTTGCTAGAAGACCTAGTGGATCGAAAATCGACATGAGAACTGTGAGAACTTCTCTTTTTGTACTTTTTTTCTCTTCATTAAGGAAACCTTAAAATTTTTCCAAATTGATATTGAATCCCAATTTGTCAGAACCTGTATTCCAACACAGCCCTAAAACTTCGCTTGGTGGATCCTTTTTTCCATATTCAAATCTTTCAAATTATTTGTCCTCAGATCAGATGGAATATTTTGGAGAACTTTCCTAGAGTTACTCACCCAATTTCTTATTTGAAATCCCCCTCGCCTGTGGATTTCCGTAACCGGTTTGATCAACTCTTCAGCTTCTTCTTCGGTATCTACACTGTCGAGATAATCGTCAACGTAATGTTGTTCAAAAATTGCTTTTGTAGCTCTAGGAAAGCGGGTGTGGAATTCTAAAGCATTTTTTTCTCAAAATGAAAGTTGCTGATGCCGGAGAAGCTGCTCCGAATGTCATTACATTCATTTCATACTCGCTTATGCATTCTTCATTCTCGCTTCTATGTCTCTCAGTCTCTCTTATATTAATTTGATGAAACATCTCTTTGATATATCCTGAGAACGCGATTGGTTTCTGCCGAAATTTAAATAAAACTGCCAATAAATTATTTAATAAATCTGGGCCTTTTAACAGACAGTCATTCAAACTTACCCCTGATGACTTAGCAGCCGCATCAGAAACCAATCTCATTTTTGCTAGTATTTTAGGATTAGTCACAGCAAAATGCGGCAAGTACCAGGTTTTGCTGTGTTTTTCCATTATTTTTTCATCAGGAAGTTTCCTGGCATACCCCTTCTCAATATACTCTTTGATTTTACCTGAATATTCATCAGCAAACTGTGGGTTTTTTCTCATCTTCAGCTCTAGCGATTTCAATTCGATTGTAGCAAGGTGTTTCGAATTTGGAATTTTCTCCACGTTCTCTTTCCAAAGAAAACCTATTTCCCATTTTTCTCCATTCTTCCTCGAAGTTGTCTCCATTATATGTAGAGCTCTCCTATCTTCCTATCTTCCTTTGACATCATTTTATTTTCATGATATTTCACTCCCAAATTTTCTAATCTAAAAGACTTTTTGATCATTAACAGTTGCTGATGTGCAAGTTTACATTAATACGGTTATTAAATTTTGAAGCATTCCCATGAATCACCCATCCCAATTTTGTTCGTGATGAAAGGGGAAAATTCTTACCTGCCTCAATAACATCCCTAGCTATGATGAGGTCGATGTTGTCTTGTCCTAATAATATTTTTGGTTGGGCATTGCTAAATGAAGAAATTTTGATGGCGGATAAATGACTCCATTTTTTTGATAATAATAATAGTTCATGGATTGTACAGGGAAATCAAGATTTCTTACCGTTCTCACTGAATTGATTGTATACTGCTCCTGTTCATCTTCACCCCTGATTTTCAAACTCACAGACCGTGAATCAAGTTCCTCGTTTATTGTAGAGTTGGTCCATCTCAATTTCAGAGGTTCCGTTGTCCCAACTACTCCAATTTGATCAGCGATTTCACTACACAGTGAAGTACCTGTAGACGCTTCGTCAAAAAGGGCAAAAGTTGAAATTGCAGCTTTTGGCCCTGTCAAAACAACTGGAACTACTCTTGAAAGGACTACTTTTTCTATAGGTTCACGAGCATGATGGTTAACAATTTGAGAAGAGGGGTTTTCATTTGATCGATGGTATCATTTTCTAGAGCCATTTTCTGCTCGTTATTACTGTGCAATAGTATGTGATGATATTTATTACAACCGCTCTCATCGCACACTTTCTTTTTTCGGCAAGAATTTGCTCGATGTTTCGAATTTAAACAGCAAAAACAAATTTTATTCTGTCTTACCCAGTCCCAACGCTTTTCCACGTCAATGTTTTTAAAAAACAGGCAGTTCTCAATCTGATGATTATTTTTCTTACAATATCCGCAGAAAGATTCCTTTTTGTTGAAAGAATCTATTGTCGTACAGACATACTTTTTCTTCTCTGCATAGAAGTCGAGAATAGTTATATTGGACACAGCTTCCGCCATTTCAGATAACCAATCAGCAAAATCTGAAATTTTCAATTTATTATTTGCATTCTCGTAGCTCGACACTTTCTTTCCCCATTCTAGTCTTAAAGTTGGAGTCAGTTTTGATACAATTTCTACTAATAATCAAATTTGAAAACTCTAGAACATTTTCAAGTTTATCTTCTTTCAAATTAGGAAATTTTCTTACCGTTGTTATTAAATCTTGGATGATGTATTCCGATTTTCCAAATCGTTTCTTCAGGATTTCAATAATTTGTTGCACATCACACGTGAAATTCAGTAATCCCTGAACAGATTCACGCGCTTTCCCCGGAGACATTTTTGAAGCCGAGCCAGATTTAACCAATCCTTTGGATCTCCGGTGAAAGAAGGTAACTCCTTATTCAATGATTGGCGTGTCATGAATTGTTCCAATTTAAAATCGTGTTTCGGTGCGTTATTTTTCTTTTTCGGATTTCCGTATTCGTGCAATCGTCTCAACACTTGCCGGTTGCTGTCTTTTTGTTGAAATTTCATCTACCACTTTGAATGACTCGAGTTTTTCAGACCTAAAACTTAAAGATTAGGGCTCATTAGACCCAGATGAAGTAGAAGGCATGTTGTTGACCCAATCTTGAATATCGTTAAGCTTATTTCAATCATCGCTGACTTCATTGAATTCCTCGTATATGAGCTGTTCTGATGAATTTTCGGACCCTGCAATACTGCTACTCCCTTCCACAGTTTCGTTCAATATGGCCTTTTTGAGTTGGAGTTCCTTCTCGACCAATTTCTTTTCGATTTCCAACTCCTTGCAATTCGTGCCATCCGCTGCTCTGCCTCGAACTCCGCTTGAAGAGTTTTTCTTCTGATTGAACTTGCAGATGATTTTTTAAACATCTTTCCGCTACCAGATTTATTTTCTGATACGTTGCCATGACATCCTTTATCATTATATTTCTCTTCCCCATATCTGCATGGAGGTAAACCTTTGTTCTGACGTTGACTTCTTCTGATCCCTTCTTCGAACATATTCGAAGAACTGATCGTTTAATTGCTCGAAGGACCACTTTGTTGATACAATAATCAACTATATATCGAAAATAAAACCGTACTTTTCAGAGTTTTTATGTCTACTTGACATTCCATTCAAGACTGTTTGTTTATATATATCTTTGGTAACAACCTCAAAAAATTATAGTATTCCAGAACAAATAAACTATACACAGGGTGATAACATAAAAGAACAGATAACAACATTCAACGACATCTGCATTTTGGTGGTACGAAATATGTTCATATTTGGTTTGTAGCTTGACTTGACCAGATCATAAAAGCTGATATCAACGGTAAATTTCACTATTTTCTTTAGTTAACTCAACATAGATTGACAAGTGGACCATCTTGTGCAATAAACATGGTCGCTTCGATCAGATCAACAAATGAACTGGATAGGGTTCAAGAGATTCTGGTTTTCTTATGAAATGAACGGCGGTAGTGAAAAATCACAAGAGCTATTTCATTTTTTTTTCTTCTGATTCCCTTTTTATATTCCGCACTGTTTGGAATCTCAGATGAGTTGTAACTTGATAAAAGCTGTTACAAGGTAGTGCCTTTAAAGGGTTGAAATTCACCCTTCTGCTCCCCTAGATAAGTGAGATTCATTGGCGAGAGAGTAAACAGATTATGATTGAGAGTAATTTCTGAGAATTTGGTTGTGCTCAAAGAATTATTCTTTCATGAAGTTCCATTTTTAATTTCAAGGTTTGAAGTATACCACCAGGTCCCCTAGCGAAGTGGGATTTAATGATGAAAATGTAAACAGGGTGTGATTAAGAGTGATCTCTGAGAATTTGGTTGTGCTCAAATAATTATTTCTTGATCAAATTCCGTTTCTAATTGAAAGGGTTGAAAGTCCCCCTCCTGGTCCCCTAGCGAAGTGATATTTATTGACGAAAAAGTAAACAGAATATGATTAAGAGTGATCTCTGAGATTTTGGTTGTGCTCAAAAAATCATTTCTTAATGAAATTCCAATTATAAATTCAAGGGTTGAAATTTACCCCCTTGTTCCTCTAGCGAAGTGAGTTTTATTGAGAAAAAAGTAAACAGAGTATGATTAAGAGTGATTTCTGAGAATTTGGAATGATTTCTTAATGAAATTCCATTTTGAATTTTAAGGGTTGAAATTTACCCCCTGATTCCGTAGCGGAGTGAGATTTAACTGAGAAAGGGTGAACAGAACATGTTTGAGAACTATTTCTGGGAATTTGGTTGTGCTAGATGAATCATTGACACTCTTATTCAAATTGAAAGAGTTGAAATATCCACCCTTGGTTCCCCGGCGGGGTGAAAATTTCGGGTATAAAAGTGCAAAGAGCTTATTTTAGGGCACTCTCTGAAAATTTGGTTGAGTTGGAAAGTGTGTTTCAATATGTTTTTATATTCTTGAATGAAGGGGGTGCTCCAGTTCCTTTCCCTCAAAAATTTGTCCATTCATATATGATATCAAGCCGTGAGGCGTTTATATCTACCACCAAATCAAACGAATAATCAATTATTGCAATTGTTTACTGAATTCTCCACATGTTATAATGATGTGAATTATGTTTCTACTAGTGCGCCACTTGTCAGCGCCTTCACGCGTATCCGGAAGAACTAGCCACTAGGAATGGCCTCTAAATTACCACCGGTCATTTATTTCATGGTCTGCAGTTATTCTACACCTTACACTACAGTGATCTTCTTCTGTTTTCACCTGAACATAACCCGCAGAATTATCACCATAGTCTCCCTTTGTTGCTCTGAAACAAAATTACTCATTTGTTTTCACCAATTCAAGTTGTATACAGAAGAGAAAAACAGATCTCCATTGCCTTCCACCGAATATGTTGGTGAATGCAAATGCCAACATGACATGTATTCAAAGTTAACATAATATTATCAATTTTTCATGAGGAAACAAACCTCTACAATAAACTACCACATCCAAATAAAACTATTTGAAATATCAAAAATTCAAATTTCCAAAAATAAATTTTATCATCAATATGATATATTCTATAGATCACGTTTATAGATCATTCAACATGTCAATAGTCTTTTCCATGTATTCTTTCTACATCCCTACATATGAATTGTAAATGTGTTTTGAGATTAATAAATGTTATATTATTATATACAGCAATCGTTAATTTGGGTACCTACCATTTCAGTTTGTCGTGTTTCATTTCAGTACTGTAGTACAGATTGCTCACAAAAATCGTTTATCATTTCTACATCTACATGAGGCACATTGTCGGAATCAGCTTCGTTAAAACCAATATTAGGGTATGCACAGTGAAATAAAAGTTTTTTAATTGAACCGAACAACCTGAACAAAAACGATATGTAAGGCAGTTAATAACCTCACACAACTCCACTAATGTTCGGTTATATCGATGTTGGGTAACGAAATTGTTGTTTGGATACTGCTTTTTTCTTAGTGTGCAGGTGAATTGATGATGGAAATAATAGTTATATATTATACAAGGTAAAAATGTATTAGATATTAGCTCGAGGCTAAAATCTAATATTTTTCCGTATATAATACACAATTTTTTTCTGTGACGTGAAAAACGACGATTTAATATATATATTTTATATATATATATATATATTTCCCAGGGGAAAAAGTACATAAAAAGTGACATTTTGTGTGTAGGATTAGGCCTGTAACGACGGGACAAACGTGTTTCGTCATCAATTCAAGTTTCCTTTTCGATTAATGGAGGAAGAATTTATGAAATGAGCTCGTTCTAACACGGATTGTATCTCTACGACGACAGTGATGTGTGCTACTGCGCATTCTTTTGCATAAGTTCTTAACATTTGTTAAAATGTCTAAGAGATCACTATGATTTGATTCATCTGCAGTATAGTCTCGTTCCTCTGTGTGACTCTATACATTCACCTGCCAATTCCCCAGATCCCTTACCGAGGGCCTCTCTTGTGCTAAAAAAGTCGCCTTGATAGCCCCCTAGGCGTGAAAAGTCTCCTCCTCTGACGTACTAATAAGTTGTCGTTAGGTTCATAATCATAGTGATCCAATTAAGTTCTAACTGGCCGAATGGGTAACTACCCAAGGCCATTAAAAAACAACAAGAGCTGTATGAGGGACATAATTATAATGATGGCAAGCTTTATTTTCACCGTGTTTAAGATTTTTTATGAGAATAGCCAGGTATTCACCAAGTAGATTATATTATAATGGTCTATCAGACTCGGATTTTTCAGAAGTTTGCACAACTGAACAGATTGTTCTTGTATTATTATTACTCAATAATTCACTGGCATTTAATATGTTTCAGTTTACAGAATCAAGTTGTGGCGTTGAAGGAGATTAGACTGCAAGAAGAAGAAGGTGCTCCGTTCACAGCAATTCGTGAGGCTTCCCTACTCAAAGAACTGAAACATGCGAATATTGTCACCTTACATGATATTGTACATACCAGAGAGACGCTAACTTTCGTGTTCGAATATGTTGTAAGTAGAACCTGAGCTATTGAACGTTCTTGACAATTTTTTTCATATTTTGTCTAGGCACCAATTTGTATACGGGAGAGTACTGTAGAATGAGACGGTATGCTAAAACAAGGTACATGCCTTTTTATCACTACGACTAACATCTATTGTGGAAATAGCGAATAGGTTTGTAACCGGTAACTTCCTGACATTTTTTACTTCTCTTCATATGATTTCTCCATAAAAGAATCGAAATAGATTACAAATTCTACCGCACTTCACCAGTGTGAAGTATGAGGCTTTCCGAAAGAAGGCTTGGATACGAATAGGTGATCCTCAGTGATAAACTTAGTATTTTTTGCTTTCCTATACATTGAAATAGGGCGGTTCTTTGGAAATAAAACCCACTAATAATTTCAAGTACTATATTAGCAGAAACAACAAAAATAGCCGTAAGCGCTTGTCGCGCAAGTCGTGACCTCTTAGCTTTAGATTCCCGAGAGTTCCTCCTCAATTTTTCTATCTCTGGATCTCTCGTCACTCGAGATCCACTCCTCGCGATATCGGTTACTTTTTTATTCCAGTACCTTTTCGATTCGCTAATGACCTGATTAAGGCTTACTTAAGATGGTCGCGAATTTCCATCGTTCTGAAACATCAACTGAAAACACTCAGCCCTGGACAATACATAGCCCAGCCAGTCAATACCTGACGAAACTATGTTCAGTTGTAGTTTGCACGCTTTTTCGTCTGAAAAAGACGAACAATGGAAAAAAGATTGGAAACTGTCAAAATTAAAACACAAAAATCTTTTTTTTTCTTTGAAAATATGTTTTTTCAAACTGAGTATGATATTGAGGAAAACTCGATCATTCGCTGAAAGCTACAAGTTGTGTGACTGAAACATGTTGCTCATTGAACTCTTTATACACTTCATCCAAACCAGAGCGTCTTACTTTGAAAATTCCATGAAATTTAGCAGAGAGTGCTATCTGATAAACTTTCTCGATTCTATTTACCGCAATATCACGACAGGCTCGATATTGTTTCAAAGGTTTTTGAGCTGCCGCCATTATCAAAGCAAATATATATTGAGGAGACTTTGAATAAGCAAAAAAATAATCAAATATAAGGATAATAATAATAACGTAATTCTGATAGAAATAGTGTTCAGCAAGAATATGACGCAGTGTAAATTATTCGGCTATAAGTGCGAAATGAATATTCAAAGTCGCGACCGTCGATTCACTAACGGAGCGCAAAAAATGTTATTAAAAAAACAGTGGTCGGCTTTCGGAACTGAACAAAAACAAGAGAGAACATCAACTGGTTTAAATTATGAGAAAATGAGTTGGGATTATATGAAGCAAACAATAATTATTCAATTTATTACAATGAAAACGATCACCACTATGCAAAATTCGCTTCGAACGGGACCAAAAAATGTTCGGTAAACATTTGTAATGCGAAATTTTGATATGCTCGGCAATCAAACACAGGATCAACGGCTCCTACCTGGATTTCCAAGTCCCGTATGGCAGATTTTCCTTGTGTGTCGATCATCAAATTTCTTGGAGAGTGGACTGTATAATAGGTTCGTAGTTGCACAGTGGAGATTTTCACGAGACGAGCGATTGTTTTTGTGAGAGAAAATAAACCGTATCATGCAAAGCACAGTCAGTACCGAAAACCAGTTGAGATTTTTGCTCAACTGCTATCTTCTCAGTAGGCGCGTATACCGATTGATTGATTGGTAATTAAATGATACACGCGTACAAAGAGAAAAATTAAAACAATATCGAATTAAATAATAGGATGATCATTATCATGATAAACTGTTGATATCGGGTTGTTTATATGAAATATTAAGATTAAAAAAAAATACTAATTAAATCTAGAATTATTAAATCTATATTTGAAGCGGGGCTTTAACACAGTTAATTTCACAGTAGGTACGTGAATTATAAAATGATGCACACAAATCTTGAAGATTTGAGGGTAATTTACAACCGGTGATTTGGTGAATGAAATAGCTCACAAGAAATATTTTATCCTTGATCCGGCTTTCTACACCTGATGTGGATACCATTTCAGAGTCCAATAGGTGGATAACAATCAATAAAATATATTACAAAATTTAATTTCAATAAAATCTTTTCAAATGTCTTTCAAAATAATACTAAGATAGTTATAAAATCAATAACACAGTCAGTTGGAAAATTTAAAAAAAAAATTAAATATCTTCACAAGATAGTGAAAAATAAAAGGCCGGTCATTCGCTGAAGTAAAATCACCACCCCTAAAATAGAAATTATATTCACCCTCCTTTTTTCCTGTCGAATGGGTCTTTCTTTGGTAAACTAGTCACGTAATCCCCATATAATGGAAGATTATATTTGAACAAAAGGCTCTTTATAGTTGAATATTGACTTCCAAAATACTTTTCAACAAAAAAATGCGATTCCAAGAAACATTATGCAAAAACCCGTAATTTTTTTAGAATACTCCCGAACTGTCTCCTATTGGTACTAGGTTACGTTTTTTGGTCAAAGGCTGTTGTAACTTTGTTTGACTTAAAATAACAACAATTATGTGTGAAATATTAAATTTGAAGAACAACATTAGCTTTCTTTTGAGATATTAAGCGTGTTTTTATTATTTACCGTTCTAGAGTTATGGCTCCATATGTCAGCTTTTTGGAAAAAAAATTAGATTTTTTCAAACTTTGAGCAACGTGCGGCGCGGGTTAACGCCGTTTAATCGAGTTCAAATTGCAGCATCTCAATATCCGCAAAGGGGAATCATTCTGTGGGGTCCAGACGAACATGATTCTCACATTCCCCCCTCCCTCTCAATGAAATCTGGCCACCCTAATATATTATATTACTCTTATTATTATACTCCCACTTGCAGGAGCAGTAACATTCTTGAAAATGCCAACTGAGATGTTAGCGAAACGTCGAAACTCAATACGGACAAACCAACGGATGAATTCCCATAATAAAAACTCGTGACGTATTATTGTATTATATAATATAAAAAAATAATACGTCACTTGAAAATTTTAACTGCAAGTGGGAGTATAATAATACTACATATATATATATATATATATATATATATATATATATATATATATATATATATATATATATATTAGGGTGACCAGATTTCATAGAGTGGGAGGGGGGAATGTGAGAATTATGTTCGTCTGGACCCCACAAAATGATTCCCCTTTCCAGATATTGAGATGCTGCAATTTGAACTCGATTAAACGGCGTCGCTCGTCTCGTGAAAATCTCCACTGTGCAACTACGAACCTATTATACAGTCCACTCTCCAAGAAATTTGATGATCGACACACAAGGAAAATCTGCCATACGGGACTTGGAAATCCAGGTAGAAGCCGTTGATCCTGTGTTTGATTGCCGATCATATCAAAATTTCGCATTACAAATGTTTACCGAACATTTTTTGTTCGAAGCGAATTTTGTATAGTGGTGATCGTTTTCATTGTAGTAAATTGAATAATTATTGTTTGCTTCATATAATCTCAACTCATTTTCTCATAATTTAAACCATTTATTGTTCTCTCTTGTTTTTGTTCAGTTCCGAAAGCCGACCACTGTTTTTTTAATAACATTTTTTGCGCTCCGTTAGTGAACAGACGGTCGCTGCTCTGAATATTTATTCCGCACCATTCATATTGGAATTTGATAAATATATTCTTTGACTTAAGCCGAATAATTTACACTGCGTCATATTCTTGCTGAACACTATTTCTAGCAGAATTACGTTATTATTATTGTCCTTATATTTGATTATATTTTTGCTTATTCAAAGTCTCTTCAATATATATTTGCTTGATAATGGCGGCAGCTCAAAAACAATTGAAACAATATCGAGCCTGTCATGATATTGCGGCAAATAGAATCGAGAAAGTTTATCAGATAGCACTCTCTGCGGTAGATTGCGGATCTTTTCATAAAATTTTCAAAGTTAGACACCCTGGTTTGGATAAAGTGTATGAAGAGTTCAATGAGCAACATGTTTCAGTCACACAACTTGTAGCTTTACAGGACGAGCCTGATTTCGACGCTGAAAAAGAATTTCGTCAGGAAGTTGAACACTATTTCCGAATACATTTTCTGTGATCTCTTCGCGAATGATGAAAAACCTGAACCCAGCTCTTTTCAGAATAATGTTAAGTTACCAAAGATCAATGTACCTATATTTGAAGGAAATTTGAAACTTTGGCCAACTTTCATTAGTCTTTATGATTCTCTCATCCACAATTAGAAGTCTCTCCCGGATATTGAGAAGTTCCAGTATTTGTTGTCTGTTGTTACAGGTGAAGCTTCACAGTTATAAAAAATATACTCCTCTCGAATGAAAATTACAGAATTGCTCATGAGAATTTGAATTCAAGACTTCGAAATAAAAGACTCTTATCCACATTCCATAGGGAAGGAATAAATAGAGCCCCAAAACTCAAATAAAAATTGTAATAAACCAAGTGTACCTCCTTCTGCCACTTTTTTGTCAAATACAAAGTATAGATGTCCTGTTTGTGATTCAAATCATACGATTTATATATGCTCTTCTTTTTCTGCCAAGTCACCGAAAGATAGATATGAGTTCGTTAAACAAAACAAATGGTGTACTCGATGTTTGGGAACCAAACATACACTCCGAGATTGCACTTCTAAATTCCATTGTAAAATGTGTAAACAGTCCTCTCACCACACCATGCTGCATTTCACATCCAATGTTACTCCCAGCACAGGTTCTGGTGACCAATCTCTAAGTTATACTTCTGAAGAGGATTCACAGGATACTCCCCCCCTACTCACATAAACTCCATGACAAGTGTCGTTCCTACATATCCTACCGTACTCCTCTCTACTGCACAAGTGGAAGTGTTCAGTATCCGCGGAAATTATCACAAAATCCGAATTTTACTCGACTCTGGAAGTCAAGCCAGTGTCATAACCGAAAGGTGGGCAAATAGGCTAGGCTTGCCCCGGTTTAAATTGCCACTCTCTATGAATGGGTTAGGTAACATGTCCTCCATGACATCAAGTTTCATAACTTGTACTCTCCGTCGTCAGGGTCGTTTCCTCCCAGTTCTCAACGTCGATGCGGCTGCCATACCTACAATTTGCCCTGCCATGCCCACTTCTTACATATCCATTGGAAATTGGTCTCATTTAGCTAAGAAACGATTGGCCAACAATCAATTCTATATTTCCGACTCTATTGATATGCTTCTAGGTGCTGATGTTTTCCCTGGCATGATGCAAGATGGAAAGCTGACGGGAAAGCCCGTTGCTTTTAATACAATTTTTGGTTGGATAATAATGGAAAAACAAGTAACATCCGACCTGCCAACGTCAACCCCCTCTTTTCTTCACAAAAAATTTTGGCAGTTGGCAGAAATTCCAAATTGTTCAATACTCTCTCCCGAAGAAATAGAATGTGAGAATATTTTTTTGAAAACTTCCAAACGTGAACCATTAGGTAGATATGTAGTTTCTTTGCCGTTCAAAGGGCCGGAACCTTACTTTTCTGACACTCGTACTCAAGCCTTACGACGTTTTTATTCGTTGGAAGCTAAAGTCTTGAAAAACCCCACTCTCTATCTTGAATACTCTAATTTCATGAGAGATTATCTCCAAAATGAATATATGGAAGCAGTGCCATCCCCCACGTCTTTTAGAAAAATGTTTTACATTCCTCATCATTGCGTGATAAGTCCAAATATTTGACACCTCCGCTAAATCTCCCTAAGGACCTTCCTTGAATGATATTCTCCTGACAGGAAGAAAACTTCAAATAGATATTGTTATTCTTTTTCTCAAGTTTCGATTGCACGCTTTTGTATGCACAGCTGATATTAAACAGATGTTTTTGAGAATTTTCGTGGAAGCGCATCATCAAGACTATCAGCGCATTTTGTGGAGGTTCAATCCTAAGGAACGTGTACAAGATTTCAAACTTCGAACCGTGAGTTTTGGAATCTCCTCCAGCCCATTTCTTGCCATTCGCGTACTCTTCCAATTATCCCAAGATGAAAAGACGAATTTTCCGCGTGGTGCTCAAGCTATTCTTGAAAATACTTATATGGATGATGTCATTTCTGGTGGTGACTCACTTGAAAACCTGAAACTCATTCAATTCGAGTTAATAAGTTTGCTGAAAAGTGGTGGTTTTCATCTTCGCAAGTGGGCGAGTGATCACCCAGCTCTCCTAGAAAATTTACCGTCATCTGAATGTCAACAAACATCTTTATCATTCGACTCTGATGATACAGCGATAAAAATTCTTGGCCTGAAATGGCAGCCCACTTCGGATTTTTTCTCATATAACATTGAAGTCTGTGATGCTCCTTGTACTAAAAGAAACATATTGTCACAAATCGCCCGCATATTTGATCCTTTAGGATTTCTCACCCTCCATGTATTTTTTGTCAAACACCTCATAGAATTTTTATGGACTCTCGGTCTTGAACGGGATGCGGAAGCTCCCCCTCAAATAAATATTCCCCGCCCATTTACCAGTGATAAATACGATATCTACACGATACACGGATTTTCTGACAGCTCTGAGCTTGGATATGCAACTGTAGTATCTGTATCTGTAGAGTAGGGAGGGTGAGTATAGACCCACAGCACTTAGGCCACAATATGGCCCATTGTACATCCTCCCAAGGAGTCGCCCTCCTAGGACATTGTCCATCCTGCCTTATCCAGGAAGGAGGACAGGTCACCAGGGGACATCTCCTTAATATCGGCAGGTGTAGGCCAAGACTCACCGAACACACACTCTCTCATCGACGATAGCTCCAGACATTCGCATAAGACATGCCTGACAGTTTCATCTTCCTGTTCACACATCCTGCATAGAGGTGTGTCCACTAGCCCCATAATATGGAGGTGTTTCCTTAGTTGACAGTGTCCAGTCAGAAATCCCACTGTTAAACGTAGGTTCTTCCTGGTCATCGCCAAATATTTATTTGGATCCAGCTTCTCAGGGTCGCCCAGGGTGATCCTGGCAAAACTGCATCCTTTGGTTTCATCCCATCTTTTGAGGGTTTGAGTATGGGTGTAACGTTTGGCTAGTTCCGCAATTGTCGAAGTCGTCAAGCCATGGGTGTCACCTGGTCCCAAAATGTTCATTCCAGCCGCCATCCTGGCCAAAGAGTCAGCAATGCGGTTACCTTTGCTCCTGTCGTGCCCTTTCACCCACCTTAGTACGATATTATTATCTACCGAGGCTTTAGCTAAATCTTGGTGGCACTCTAGTGCTAACCCTGAGATAATACGTTGTCTATTCAAGGTTAGTAGGGCTTGTCTACTGTCAGTGTAGATTATTAAGTCTTTGCCAGAAATTCCTTTTCTGGTTAGCTCTTTTGTGGCGATTGAGATACCAGCCAGTTCTGTTTGAACCACGCTGGTATTTTCTCCCATTCCCCACTTAATCCTTAGGCTAAGTGATCTAGAGTAAACTCCACATCCTGATCCTTCTTTGGTTTTTGAGCCGTCTGTGTATATGCGTATTGCATTTGCAGCATCCGCCTCAGTGTTCTGTTTTATTTGTATTTTGTAGGGTTTATTAAACACAAACCTGGGTTCAATCGCGTCACTGGCTGCCTGTAGCAGAGGCACCGCAGTGAGTGCCTCCCTCCACAGGCCCCGCCTCAGTTGACCCATTCCTACCTCGGGGTTTACACCAGCCGTGCGCAATCGTAGCATGGCCATTAGCGCAACCTCCTTGACGTGCAGGTCCAGAGATGTCAGACCGGTAACTAATTCCATTGCCGCGGTTGGTGCTGTTCTCATGGCTCCTGTGATGTTCAGACAAGCCATTCGCTGTATTTGGTATAGTTTTTGGATGGCCGTTGCTTGTAGAGTTTTCGGTCCCCATGCAATGGCTCCGTACGTTAGCATAGGTCTTATTATTGCAGTGTAGATCCAGGTGACTACACGGGGCGAGAGGCCCCATGTGCGTCCCACTGTCCTCCGACACTGCTCATAGGCCACATATGCTCTTTTTGCTCTGCTCTGAATGTGCGAGTTCCATGTTAACTTCCTGTCGAGGGTAATACCGAGGTATTTCACCTCTTCAGAGAAGTTTAGTTTGCTTTTGAAGATTTCGGGGGGTTTCAAGCCCTAGTGAAAAGGACCATCTCCGTCTTCTTGGGATTGATCGACAGTGAGTGTTCTTTACACCATGTTTCTATTAATTTGAGACCATCCTGCGCTCTATCGCACAGTGTGTTCACAAATTTGCCGGTCTGCAGAATAACAATGTCATCTGCATATGCAATTGTGTAGAAACCATTACTGTTGAGGTGATTTATCAGGGTATCCAGGACTATGTTCCAAAGAAGGGGTGATAAGACCCCTCCCTGCGGACATCCCCTCATGACCAGTCCTCTCACAGTAATGTCTTCTACATTTATACTTATTGCTCTACTAGAAAGCATCTTGAGTATCCACTCTCCTACTACCAGGGGTATATCCCTGGAGTTAAGTTGCTGGGTGATTGTTGGGAAGGTCGTTTTATCGAACGCTCCTTCGATATCTATGAATATACCCAGGGTGGATTCTTTATTATCCAATGATCTCTCGATTCTGCCAACCACTTGGTGAAGGGCCGAATCAGTGGACCTTCCCGGAGTATATGCATGCTGATATGGATGAAGTGGATTGTGAACTAAGACTTCATCTCTTATATACCGCTCGCACAGCCTCTCCATTGTTTTCAAAAAGAACGATGTGAGACTAATTGGTCGGAATGCTTTTGGTAAGGTGTAGTCCATCCTTCCTGGTTTGGGTATAAACACCACTCGTACTTCTCTCCACTTACTGGGAACATACCTCAGAGCTAATGAGGCTCTGAATATTCCGACCAGGTGCGGCATGAGAATATCCAGTCCCCATTGTAGTAGGGCTGGTCTTATACCGTCAGGTCTTGGTGCTTTGAAGGGGGAAAAGCCCGATATGGCCCACCTTATCTTGTCCTCATCAATTATAGTGCTAGCAAATTGCCAGTCGTATTGTGAGGGTGTTATTGGTACTTCCGTCCGGTTCGTCGTTCCTGGGAAGACAGAACCTGGGAAGTGAGTTTCCATAAGAATCTCGGCGCTTTCTCGGAGGTTGGCGGCCTTGTCGCCATTTTCCCTCGTCAGGATGCCGATACTCTTATGGTGGTCGCTTGAGAGTGCCTTCTGTAGCCTCGAGACTTGCGGGAAATCTTCGATTGCCTCACAATAGGCTCTCCAGGCTTCTCTTTGCTTTTGTCTGCAGACTTTTTTGAACTCTCTGAGGTTGGCTTTATATATTCCCCAGTCCTCTTCGAGTTTTGTTCGTTTTGCTTTGTTAAAGGTCGTTCTCGCTGTCTTTCTGAGGTGTTCCAGTTCAGGGCACCACCATTTATTGGTTGTGCCTTCTGTCTGTACCATCCTCATCGGACAGGATTCCTTATAGGCAATGTCTATTTTGTTTTGGATAGATAACGTGTACCTTTCCAATTCTTCACTATTGCCAGGAGTCAGGGCCTCTGTCTCCCGCAGAGCTCCTTTTAAGAGTCGATTGTATAGAGCTACATCCGTCCTCTTCGGATCGCGGGATTTCACAGTGGTCCTGAGATCCTGGTTTACCGTAAAAGTCATCCAGCGATGGTCTGACATAGAAATATGATCAGACACTTGCCAGTCTTGAATTTTATTTGATATTATGGCTGTCGCCAGCGTAAGATCTATTAATGTTTGGCTACGGGCGTTAATGAATGTCGGCTCCGTGCCTCTATTCAAGATTGCTAGGTCTTTCTTAATTATGTATTCGTAAAGAGACTTACCTCGGGCGTTGATATCCTTGCTGCCCCAGCCCAGGTGGTGAGAGTTTGAGTCGCAGCCCAAAATCAACTCCATTCTCGGGTTTAGGCAGTGGTCCACTAGCACTTCCATCTCTCTTGTGGGTGGTAGAGTGGCTGCATCTGAGGGGAGGTACACCGATGCGAGTATCAACGCCGTATATTTGCCCTTTCCGTCTGGACATTCCACTTTAACCGCAGTTAGGTCTGAGGTGCAGAATTGTGCCATCAGAGAGGCTCTGTATTTCCTGGGAGCGTAAACGGCTGTCCTGGGTTGTTGATTGCTTGGTGAGCTAAAAATTTGGCTAGTCAAGTTACCGAAACCAGTAATTCTGGTCTTAATTATCCAGGGTTCCTGGATCAAAGCTATTGCATCCTCCAACACATCAAGGCGGCGATATAGTGTTGCCGTAGCCGTCCTGCTGCACTTTCACCTCATGGTGGAAAGTGCACCACCTCGCTATCCTCAGGTCTGGATTCTGCGCCTTCAGCCTACCCAGCACCCTCTCCTTCTCACCGGATGTCGTCTTGTGGACGTCCTCCGGGATCCAGAGCGAGGCTTTGGTAAGCTTTGGGAGCTCATCCACACCGACGACCGCCAGCGATGCTTCCTCCCACGGCTTGAGGTCCTTTGTGGCTTTTTTCAGCCACTGTAGCGTCGCGTCGTCATCGCAGACCACTCTGATGATTTCACCGGAGTATGTCCACGATTTAAACGTGGGCGCTTTGGTGTTGCTGCTGGAGGCGGAGAAGATAAACTTGTCCAACTCCTCCAGCAGCTGAATTTTGACGAGGCTCTCCCGTTCTGCGGTAATTTTACCGTACGGGTTAGTCTCGTCTATGATGGCCACCTTGAGGTGTCTCAAGGCGGCTTCCGCAAAGGTTTTGGAAGGTGCAGCGACATTTCCGTCGCTGCGCGGCTTCTTCGACCTTCTTGGTGTCCCCTCCGTGGAGGTACTCAGGTGGGGGCGCTTTCCTGCAGAGGTAGCCGCCGGTTTTTTGCCTTTATACAAGGCGGAACCTTTGGCTCCCTCCGCAGGAGGTGCCCTTGCCTTTGGAGGTGGGGGAAGGTGCATTTGTAGTTGCAGCCTTCTCTGCCTCCTTTGCCCTTTTCCTCCTTTTGGCCTCGGCGCCGCAGATGCGTTTTCGTCTTGGCCTTTGAATTTCGCCCTGAGGTGATCTTCGATGTCCAGTCTCGTTCCGAGCAGTGTGTTGGGGTGGGCATTTCTGTCCATCCCCAGTCACCGCCTTAGATTGAGGTGAGCATTTCTGTCCATCCTCGGGATTATTTATGTTTCCTTTTTCCTTGTCCATGTGTGTTCCCACAAGTAGCAGGGGAAGGGGTTGGTCACCTCTGGCAGAGCCCCGCATTACCAGAGGAAGGCTAGTTACAATGAGGTTTCGCCCTGTTCCTCAAGGGGATCGTTCGCTACCGCATATCACCCTGCGGCCACTCAGCTATCGGCACGATACCTTACACCTTAGCTTGGGTAGGCTGGTCCACGGTGGCATATTTCGCAAAGGCTTTTGGGGAGGTTTAATTCCCCTCACCCTACTTGATTCTGCCACTGACCAAGAGTCCAGCGACCACATCCGTGAGGCCATATTGGCTTCCCGGACAGGGCCCCCATTCTCCTGGCCGTTCCCCTATCCGCCACCTGGGGACGCGCCCGAACCCACAGGATGCAACTGTAGTCTATTTCAGATTTATTTTTCCTGATGGTACAATCAAAATACACCTCATTTGTGACAAATCTAAAGTCGCACCTCTAAAAAGAATCTGCATTCCACGATTGGAGTTTTGCGCTGCAACATTATTGTCCACTCTCATGGCCTATGTGATGAGCACTTATGTCGAAAAAATTGTTTTTCACAAGATTTTCGCGTGGACCGACTCCATGGTCGCATCCTCCCCAAATTTATGAAGAGGAAAGAATAATTTCTCTGACATCTTTTACTTCTCTCGATACGCTCCATGCACTTCTGAATAGGTTTTCTTCACTAACTAAAATCGATAGGATCCTCGCGTATTGACATCGTTTTACTCATAATATAAAAAATAAAAATGTCAGAATAACCCACAACTTCTTCACTACTAAAGAACTGGATAATGCTCTCCTTGTCATGGTTGAAGGTGTTCAATACTCATCATTCGAACAGGAAATTTCCCATTTAAAAAAATCTCCCCTCATCGAAACCTTTTCGAAACCTGAGCCCCTTTATTAGTCAAGATGGTCTCCTCAGAGTGGGCGGTCGACTACATTATTCTGGTTTGCTTTATGAACAGAAACACCCTGCCATACTCCCCAGCAAACATCGCTTCACATATCTCATTATAGAAGATTTCATCACCCAAACGCACTATACGTCATGTGCTATCCAAGTGCACGGTTTGTTTCAGAGTCAATCCTACCCCTCTCGAACCTTATATGGGTAGATTATCCCCCTCCCGAGTCAACCAATTGAAACATTCTCAAAGTGTAGGAGTCGATTATGGTGGACCCTTCAATATCACCCTGGGTAAAAGACTGGATATAAAACCTCAGAAGGCATATATCTGTCTATTTATTTGCTCCGTCACCAAGGCTGGCCATCCAGAATTGGCGTCAGACCTCTCGGCACTATTGGAAACCAAATACTGACTTATGAAGAGTTTCATACTTTGTTGACCCAAATTGAAGCCATACTCAATTCAAGACCACTTTGTCCCCAAAGCAGCGATCCTAACGATCTTTCTGTTTTGACACCCGGTCATTTTCTGACACTAGCTCCTCTTCCAGCAATCCCAGATCCTGATTTGTCTCATCTCAAAATAAATCGTCTGAATCGTTGGCAACTCTTTCAAAGGTTTCAAAAATGCATACCCAAGCATACTCAAGCAATACATAGTCACTATACAAGGTCACATGCGTCAAACGATTTCTATATCACTACTGCTAATGCTGCTGCAAACACGGTGTTCGTTAAAGGTTTAACTATACAATTCATTGCCAAGAGAGTTGAAAGAATGCTCTACATTGGGTAAATTCAAGAGCCAATGTATAGAATATATAAAGGGCCTATAACCTGTTATGGTAATATTATGTAATTTATCGATTTTGTTTGGTGTTGTTCAATTATAATGTTATCAGTGTGTTGTAAAATTTTGTTTTGTATCTTTATACTCTGTACCTACCATTTTATTTATATTCTGTACCATTTTATTTATATGTATACTCAGTACTTTATATACTTTGTACTTGAGAGCTGATGCTAATAAAGATTATATTATTATTATTATACTTTACAACAACGTCGAAGGTGGACTAAGAATGAGAAAACTCTATCTCATGGAGAATAAGTGATCAAGAATGAATTAACTCCCCCAATGCAATAGCGCTTAGCGCGCGTAGTTAAAACTCATCCTGGTGCTGATGGTATCGTCAGAGTAGCGACCGTCCGTATCAACCAGGGTCTCATGCAGAGACCCCTAGTTAAGTTGTGCCCCTTACCCGTAGCATCTGTTTAAAACACCTCTAATGGTGTTTTAGTGGGCGGTTATGTAGAAGCCGCCAGGTAACCAGGAGTGATAATAACTTTTTCTGGATTCTGTGTGGGTTAGTCTGGCACCCAAAGAGTATACCAAAAACCTACACACACGGATAGGTACCTGCACGCAACCACCATCTGAGCCAAAAGAGAGGAGTCATACCTACTCTAACGGAACGTGTTCGAAGAATATGCGAACCAGAGCATGTGGAGGAATGATTGGAACATCTTAAAGTGACCTTGAGATTGAATGAATACAGTGTACCCGAGACCAACAGGGCCAAAAAACTGAAGAGTTCCGCGGTTCGAAACAGGGAGGACGCTCAGGTAGTTACACACGCTTATCTACTATACAGGGTGTCCCAACGAAAACTTTCCACACGGATTTACTGGAAAATGACAAATTATTTTCGGAAACGCTGAAACACGTCGATTTTGATTTCTAGGGGGACACATGTTAGTAATGGATTTAATTACGCAACTTCATCCCCCTGACAGGGGCGGCTACCCCATTGCGAATCATCATAGGGAACTTGGGTCGAGTGATACATCATCTTAAAGCTCTCTTCATTCTCTATCCAAACGTTTATATTTTTTCAAAACCGAATGACTGGTACTTGAGATTAGTGTGGTAATAGGTTTAATTTAAATAATCAATATAGTACCTGTTCTTATCGAAATTCAATTTATTAATTGCTCGAAATGAGCCCCTCCTACCTCCATACAATGATAAAGTCTACTTTCGAAACTATTACGAACGTTTTCCAATACTTCTGGAGTTATTCTGTCGCACTCGTTCACAATTCGACCACGTAGATCCTCTAGTGACTCTGGCAGAGTGGCAAAAACTTTGCTTTTGAGATGCCCCCATAAAAAATAATCCAACGGGTTGAGGTCCGGTGATCTAGCTGGCCACTCAATTGGTCCTCGTCGCCCTATCCAATGATTGGTATATCGTTCATCCAGAAAGTTTCTAACCGCTACTGCATAGTGAGGTGGTGCTCCATCTTGTTGAAAATGGAGGTTGTCTTCCGAATAATCTCCATCGTTTTCGATAATATCCGTTATCATGGGATCGATGGCATTCTCAGGAAGATGTAAATACATTTGTCCATTCAAATTATCATCTTTTAAAAGTGGTCCAATAATATTTTTGCCAAAAATACCACACCAAACATTCAACTTCTGCGGAGTTTGTGTGTGGACCTCACGTATTAGCCTGGGATTGGTATCGCTCCAGTAGCGGCAATTGTGACGATTCACGTTTCCATTAACAAAACATGTACTCTCGTCTGAAAAACAAATATTGAAGAGCAAATTGGGATTTGTTCTCAGACGCTCAGACATTTCCTCACAAAACTGTTGACGTCTGTCAAAATCGTCTTCGTTCAGTTCATGTACAAGTTTGATTTTGTATGGATGGAATCGATGTGACTTGAGAATTCTCTGAATACTCGATCGCGCTACACCTGAAGCTACAGCCAAGCGTCGAATACTTTGAGTATGATCCATAGCCACGTGTCCCAAAACCGCTACCTCAACAGCCTCGTTCCTTATCCGACGTTCAGGATGATGTTTCTGGTTTCCCACAGACCCAGTTCTTTCGAATTTATCAAACAACGTTTGAACATAGGTATGAGATGCATTTTTCCCTGGATGCCTTGTATTGAAAATTCTAGCTGCAGCTCTTAGACAATCATCATTTTTGTAGTAAAGTTTCACTAACTCAATTCGTTCTTGTAATGCGTAAACCATTTTCAGGAAGAAACTTAACTCACAGAATACGAATCAAATGATATTTCCATAAGAATCATGCGAACTGTGAATTCATTCTGAGAACATACACGCAGGCGAACCATAAAAAACAGGTATTTTTTGTCTATGAAAAACACCACAGAACAAAAACTAAGAAATATGGTTTCCGGGCTTCAGTGCCGTGGTCGGTTCACCTCTGTGGAGGAGGTTCCTTTGGACGTTTCGCTCACAATTGGGGTGAGCATCTTCCGCTTGTAATGTTGTATTCGCGAATAGCGACATAAAACTGATACTTGGTTGAAAGATCTTCGCAATTAATAGTCCCAGCCTGGCTACTTACTTTGTTTTGACTAATTTGTTTTCGTTTTTCGTGGGGTGCCTGGGTTCCCTGACCGGATGGGATGTTGCCATTGTCTATCTGTCCACTCATTGAGTCTTAAAATAGTTAATAAATTGAATTTGAATAAGAACAGGTAAGATATTGACTATTTACATTGAACCTGTCAACAACACTAATTTCAATTACCATTCATTCGATTTTGAAAAAATTATACACGTTTGGATAGAGAATAAAGAGAGCTTTCAGATGATGTATCACTCGACCCACGTTCCCTATGATGATTCGCAAGGGGGTAGCCGCCCCCGTCCGGGGGATGAAGTTGCTCGACTAAATCCATTACTAACAGGTGTCCCCCTAGAAATTAAAATCGACCTGTTTCAGCGTTTCCGAAAATAATTTGTCATTTCCCAGTAAATCCGTGTGGAAAGTTTTCGTTGTATAATCCGAGGGTCACGGACCTTTTGAGGAAACACAACATACAAATGGTTTTTGAACCCACCAGAAAGATACAACATAGCCACAAGTCGGCTAAAGACAAAAGAGACCCACTGTCAGCAGCAGGGGTTTATCGCATACCGTGCACCTGTGGGAAGGTATACATCCATATCACCAAAAAATCTATTGGAACTAGGCTAAAAGAGCATGAAAGAAACTTCAGACTAGGGCAAACTGACAAGTCAGCTGTGGCGGAATATGCACTCAGTGAGGGAAACCACAGGAATCTGTTTGAAAACGCGAAACTCATTCCCCCCAACCAGGGATACCATAGTCGACTGATACGGGAGGCAATAGAGATCCACAAAGACACAGATAATTTCAACAGAAAAGAAGCTGTGAACCTCAACCGAATACGGAATCCCATCTTAAGAAAATAAAAAATAACATGCTTGCAGGTAGTGCGGCGTTAATGCTGATGATACTTCTCCGAATCCAGAAAATAGGGCAATCAATATTAATGAAAATTATCCCAATCCAGAAAAAGTAATTATTACTCCTGGCTACCTGATGCCATATAAATACGCTTTACAAAGTCGTAATACCAGTCATCGGAGTCTAACTCAAGATGTATGAGCCTCTGGAGAAGCTAGTCAATCGCGCCAGCGAAACGTCAAAATTCAAAAAGACGACGGCCTACAAACCCGAACCAAAGTAGTGACACTTCAAACAGTTTGTTGAAAAGTTGGACGATCTCTTTGATATTGCTTAACATGACTGGAGTGGATCTCAAGTTGTCTCAAGCTGAAGAAATCAAGGCGCAAAAGGAACTTGCAAAAATGATCCAACAAATCCAACAAGAAACTGTTGATGTTGGTGAGTTTTTTATTATTATTTTTCTAAAAAATAGATGATTAATATATAATTGATATTATTTTTAATAATATCAATTGATAATTAGAACTAGGTAATTTGGTACCTATCTGTTATTACTATTCTGCTAAAACGACAAGTTTTTATAGTCTTTTTATTTCTCTTTCTTTCATTGCTTCTGAGAGTCTAATGATGAAGACAAGTCCGAAGAAGGAGAAGAGAAAGAAGATACTGAAGAGGACAGCATCTGCCAGGAACTTGAGAGTCTGGAGGAAATGGTCATTCCTAAAGAAGCTGTAGAAGATCCAGGACCATCTGAGAGCAAACGGATGAAAGTTTCACTTGCAAGAGGCGTTAAAGGGATTTTAAATATGAAATTGTCAATTTTGTTAGACCGATATAAGGTATACGACAGAAATGCCACGAGAATTTTACTTGCTACTCTAGAAGCACTAAACCTTGAAACTAAAAAAATTTTGATAAAAGCGAAGTTCTTTTATTCATGGATTGAGATCTGCTGATCACGGAGCGTATGGAGCTTAAGATTTAAAAACGAGCGGGTTTTGAGGTTTTGGAGTGTGTAAAATAAACTGATATTTTTGTATTTATGTTATCTTTTTCGAGCGATATTAGTTATTTGTGCTTGAATGTCTACGAATTTTCCTTTGTTTATCCACAGTGTCAAATTCCACCAATTGTGAAGCTAGAATTGAAAGCCGCTGGGCTTGAAACTCCCAAAAAGGAAGCAGCAATTCTTGCTAGTCCGTTGTACCTACTTAGGCAGATAGATGCCAGAGAAATTTGAATAGATGCTATTCATGTTTTAATCACTTAGGAAAAGTTCCATTTTGCATAATGAACATAATTTCCGCGGGACGAGAAGAAAAACTATAAAACTTTTTGAAAGGAGTCCAAGTTTTCCAATGCAGCAGTAAAGATTAAACACGCTCTATATCTCTCTCTATATCCTTAGAGTATTCAAAAATTCATGATGAATGCCAGTGGAAAAGTTAAAACGAGAGAATGAAATGAGTTTTTCTTTTTGAAAAGGGAAAATTAATTGATATTTGTCAACACTAATGTATCATCATTCAGTCTTCAGAATAGCAGTCAACAGGGATTGCACTAAACATATCCTTACCTAAGAACAAGCTTGAAAGTCTTAAGGCATTCCGAATGATAACAAGCAAGTGAGATTTTTCTGTAACATTTGAAATTTTAATATTTCAAGGATGCAATGGTTGTTGGAGTGGTACGACTCGTAAAAAGGCAGAAAGAAATATCAACATTAAGATATAGATGGAAAATAATAGAGTTGCTGAATCAAGACAATGTGTGTATTCACATTCATCTTAACAATTTAGATGTCTGAGATTTGTTTTATTGAACTAAAGTATACAGAAATAACCATGACTAGTGGGAGATTGGCGTGCTGCACACCAACGGTCTACATTTAAGAAAAAAAGTAGGGTTCTAAATGTTCTTTGTTATAATTAGAAAAAAAGACGTTTGTTTTTTTTTGTACCGAGTAAAATGTTATTATCACAATCCATGTATTTAGTAAATAGGTAGATGATCATTAACTAATTGGAAAAAAAAACTGATCTTTATCCTGTTATAATATTTGTGATTGTTCTTACAAGACGTAAAAGTACATAAATTATTTCATCGACAATAAATCTCAATACAGAAATAAGAAAATTCCTGTGCGGAAAATTTCTGGATATAGTTTGAGGAAGTGATTTCGAACTGTTTTTTTCCAAGTCGATGCATCAAGAATATTAAAGTAATAATTGAATAATCATCAAACATCTGAACAGAAATCAATGCCACAGAACACACAATTACTATATACAGAAGCGAAACGGTAACCTAACACAATTGCCCCAAAAATATTTGACCTTGATTGAACATTGGCACTTTCATCGACACTGAAAGATCTGACAATATATACCAACAATAGGAATCACTGAAAAATTTCAATAGAATGAATTAGCTCCTCTAACTCACTGGATCAAAAGCAATAGAATATTTTAGAATGCTCTTATTGGTGCACTTTGGGAAGGCGTAGCTTTTACCGGGTATGTCATTGGATTCGCTTCTGTATAGTAGTTTATTTATTCTATGGCAATGAAATATGCCTAATAATTCGAAAATAATGGTAACACCTTCAATCAGAATGTGAAAAGCTAAGCCAAATGAAGTATTTGTTTGAGAATGGGGAAATCGATTCATGTACAGTTGTATTCATAGAAAATGGGTACACTATACATAGTTTTCTGTTTTTATTATTGTTATTGGTTACGTTGTGTTTAAAACTTTGCGTTGTAGAAATATTCTAATACATTAAAATCATTAATCACATTTTATATGTTTTTGTTTTGTCTATCGCCGTCGATAAGAAAAGCCTGATTTACGCAAATATGGCAGAATCTAGTCATAAGACTTGTACCCATTTTCCGTGAATACAACTGTACATGTACTGATAGAATCAATGCAGTTCAAAATTATAATACAGTAAATCATTCAAAAAATGATACATGTGGTTAAATGGGAAAGAACTGAAGCTGTGTATAATCGCCCCCTTTACAATCTTCACACATTCATATGTTTTCAGAAATTTCAATCATCCAATACATTTATGGGGTACCAATGAACGCAGTTACTGAATTCTCATGCTATCATGAGGGTTATTCTATTACCCTGAAGACAAATGAAATATACTAAAGGCAATAACCTTGGAGATGGAGAGCCTCAAGTATATTGCATATATCATAATATACGCTCTGGCAAATTTTCATTTAGAAGATTTTCTACTTTTCTCATTTCGAAATTCTTGTTTGAGGGCACTCGGTTTAATTATTTTGGCTATGTTACAAAATATTTATTGTTTTTTGATTGATCCATACAAATTTGGTAATAGCGCGGATGATGTAAATGGCTCATCTTCTGATATGTTTTAATAATAATAATAATTCCAAGTTATTTAAGAACAATTTACAACAATGAATTAGTAACAAATTGTTGCCCAGAGCCAAAAGCTATGTGGACACTTTGAATGAAATGTAACATGTGAAATGAATGGAATAAAATTGAGAGATATTGAAAGGAATTTTGAATATCGAATTTTGTCCCATGGAAGTCTTGGCCAATGTTATGTGTTATCCTCATTTGGGTCAGGATTCTTGTTTTGTGATCGTGGATGTTCCTGTTATATGTCAAATGAAAATTGGAATGAATATTCGAAAATCTGCAGCCTTAAATGAAAGAACAGACTTAAAAAATGTAGATAGAGTTCACATCAAGGATACTGTTAGGAAAATAGGGGTTAATTGGATGACGTACTGAAAATTTGAATATCTTCTTGATAGCTCTATTTTGCAGCACTGTAATCATTTCTCCAAAATATCGTAAGATATTTAGGTTGACTGTGAATTTTACAGGAGGAATTCTTTTATAAATTTTGATAATATGTTGTTCCCATGATAATTCATCAGCAATGTATAGTCCAAGATATTTGATGCATTTGATCTTTTTAGATTTTCTTTAGCAATACCTATCTTCAAATTATGGCATGAATCATTTGAATTTGATATAACAAAAAAAACAAGATTTCTTCACATTCCGAGTAAGCTTATGTTCAATCAACCAGCTATATATAATGTCCAGATCACATTTGATCATATTTTCTGTAAATTTTTTAAAATAAACAATCGATGTATCATCTGCATTAAGGTTAAGAAAGCCGTGAATTGGTAACATTGAAATTGAGTTTACATATATCAAAAAAAGAGTGGGCCCAATAATCGATCCTTGAGGTACTCCATGGAAAATTTTCAAAATTGAACTTTTTGTTTCGTTATAGCTCACATATTGACTCCTATTTGAGAAATAGTCTTTGAACCAATCCAGTGGAAGTCCTCTAATACCTATTTCTTGTAATATGTTTATGAGAATAGTGTGGTCAATTGTATCAAATGCTTTTTTCAAGTATAACGAAGCAAATACACAATTATGTCTTTTGTCCAGTTCCTTCTCTCCTGAAACCGTATTGATTCTGGTAGAAGAAATTATTGTTTTCCAAAAATTCAATCAAACGATTATTAATACATATTTCCAGAATTTTAGATATCAGAGATAAAATTGGTATAGGCCTATTAACTTCATGAATATTACCATCCTTATAGATAGGAACTACTCTTACTGATTTCAAAATATCTGGAATATAACTGGTTTGGAATGATCTATTGATAAATTTGCTCAAATTTTGCTCATGTCATCTCCAAACTCTTTTATAAGATCAACAGATATGTCATCGCATCCTGGTGATTTACCATACTTTATGAAATTGTTCAGGGAGTTGATAAAGAAATTGAATTTGCTAGCTTATCTCCAATGCTCACGAATTGATCATGGAAATATCTTGATTATCAGTGATTTTATTTCCATTCTGTGATAAATAAGGAGAGGTCTCTTTTCGAGGTTTTGAATTGTAGACGATTCTATTCAAAATTTTCCAGGCTTTCTTGGAAGAATCAACGGAATCAAGTTCCGACCCAAAAATTTTTTTTTAGGCATTCACAATAGCCTTTCTGAGACTTTTTTGGGCATCTTTGTAGTAATTGGAAAGAATGTTATTATTCGGAAATTGTTCCCATCTTTTGAATGTATAGTCCCTGATCTTGACCAAGTTATGAATATCAACGGTAAACCAAGGTGCAGAAAGGGTTTCGATATCTTCTTGAAGTTTCATTTTATCAATTATTTTCATAGTATAATATTTATCTGATGTGGATAGTCAATTAAAGATACTTGTATGTGACTCCTATCTACTTCCTTGTATATAGTCAATCAGAGTATTGGAAGTTGACGTAGTTCTCGTACCAATTTCACCGTTTATACATTTGAATGCATTTGATTCTATCATGAAGTTCAAATTGTTAGATGTAGAATTTTTTTGTCAGGAAGTCAACATTCAAATCACTCATTAGTAGAGATGTTTGTTTTTTTGAAGAAATGTTATGCAGTTTTTCATCTAATGTTTCCAAAAATTAGATTGGAGGTCGGTATGAGGCTCCTAGAATTATTTTAATTTGATCTACCTGTCTACCATGGAACAATCATTACACAATTTATCTAGAATGGTATACTGAAACTCATCTTTCAAAAGTATTCCAACTCCTCCTCCTCTTTTACCTCGACTTGTATAAATTGCATGATAACCTTCCAATTTGAAGAATATTTCTTCTTCTGAACACAACCATGTTTCGATAATAATAATATCATCAGGATATCGAACAAGTATTGCTGAAGTTTCTAGTTGGTTAATTTTCTCTCTCATAGATCTTGCATTCAGATACAGAACAGAAAATGAGTCATTTATGTGTTGGTGGTTATTTATGAATTGTTAAATTATCAGAAAAGTTCACAACAGTTTTATCCGTACTATCCATGAGCATCTAATGTATATTTGGAATTATTTCTAAAGAAGTAATGGGGATTACTGGAGAATCTTCTGTTTTCCTCATAATAATTGTGCCATTTCTTGACTAACAAAATTTATACCCGCATTCTTTCTTCTTTCTGTAAGCATTAATAAATAAATTCTTATTTAATGCAGTTAACTGCTCATTGATGAAAATTTGCGATTTTTTTATTTTGTCGTTATTGGCATGGACACTCAACTCAGTACTGTATAAAATTCTCTTTTTTCTTCAGTACTCTTGCTTTGATTCCAGGGTTGATAAATGTAGCAAATATAACTGTTCCATTTTTTGTTGGTTTTATATTGCATGCTACAATATCATTCTCCACTAGATTGGATTCCAAAAATTCATTACTTATTTCCATAGCTGGGCATTAACTCGTTAATCCGTTAATCGTTAATTAACGAAGTTAACTTTTTGTTTAACGGATTAACTTTTAAGTTAACTTTTAAAAAGGTTAACGGATACGTCAACTTTCGTTAATATGCAGAAGTCCGTTAATCGTTAATTCAATGCCGAATAGTTTCCGCACGGCATCGTCAAGTGACGGTTAACGCGTGGCAGCGAGTGAAACAAAAACAAAACTAGATATATTTTGCCGAGGCGTGCGAGGGAGAAAGAAAACTGCAAGGAGATTTCTTTCATTTGACGTTTGATCATTTCATTACTTAGCGCAGGTGCTTAGGGTATGGTCCGATAGTAACCACTACTCACCGCTACTAACCGATTTTCTGACAGCGGTTTCCTGAAAAACTTGTAATCAGTGCCCAATTTCAGGACACATGTTAGTTTCAAGTTCAAAACAGAACTACCTATGGTGTAAGGAACTACCATAACAGAGGCATTCATGTTCAAAAGTATGAAAAATACTTTTGACATATGACAACAGCGGTTAAGTTTGCTGTGTTTCTCGGGGAACAGATATTCATTTATTCATAAACCTATTCATTAAGTACAATACTGCTATACCCTCAAGCGCTGCAGTTGAACGTCTTTTCTCCACGGGTAAAGACATTCTAACACCAAAACGAGCCTCGCTTTCAGACGAGAACTTCAACTTGTTAATGTTCATGAAGGGTAATATGCACCTTATGCCCGACGATTAAATTACACATCTGAATTATACAAGTATTTTGTTTTGTTCCTAACCTGTTAACATCCAAAACCAACAGGTTTTTGTTTCATAAGTTCACTAACGCAACGAAATAAAGATGCAATTTTACACATATTAACGGATTAACGATTAACGTTAACTTGCGTTAATTCTTCCGAAATATAACGCTTTAACGTTTAACGAAGCTAACTTTATTTGTAGCGGATTAACGATAAACGAAGTTAATTAGTTGATTAACGGTGCCCAGCTATGCTTATTTCCAATAGTACCTTTTTAGGGCCTATTCCTACATCAATATCTGAACCATGAATTTTTAATCTGCAGGCAGTTTCCCCAATTTCCAAGTCATCAATTCTGTTTTCTAGTTCTCTAATTTTGGATTTCAACTCGATGTCGAATTTCACACATTTATATCTTTTATTTGTACTTTTTTTCAACTTTTGAATCTATAGTGGCACGCATTCGACTTTTTACTTTAAGCAAAAATCATTTTTATTTCTCAATTGAAATGAAAATTTTGAATCCTGGCAATACTCAGACATTCAAATGATTTTTATTTCTGTAAATAACTTCAAGTTTACGAAAAAAATCTCCAGTCACTACGTGATATGTCATATTCTGTAATTTTGAATAAGGTTTTTGAGAGGGATGTTGAATGTGAAGTTCAGTCCGAATAAGTTTCAATTCAAAGTTCAGCGTGTTAAATATTTGGGTTTGATGTTTTCTGAAAACGGAGTAGAAATAGAGATAGGATAAATCCAGTTATTGATTTAGTGCCTCCAAGCAATAAAACTGAACTTCAGAAGATATTGGGGACTTTGAATTATTTTAGAAATTTCATTCCTAATCTATCCTATCTATCTGAACTAACTGCTCCTCTTAGAAATTTATTGAAGAAAAATATTATATTTTCTTGGACGGATTATCATGATAAAGTTTTTGTCGAAATGAAAAAGTTTCTGTTTAGAGCCCCTGTATTAAAAAATTTTGATGAGAAAAAGAAATAACCATACAAGCAGATGCTTCTAAAAGTGGATTGGGCTGTTGTTTATTACAAGAAAATAGACCTGTCTTTTTTGCTTCAAGGAGTATGAACGATACCGAAATAAATTATGCACAGAGGTAGAGAAAGAATTATTAGCTATCACATTTGCTGTCAAAAAATTTCATGATTTAATTTATGGAAGAAAATTAGTTACTGTTTGGACACATCATAAACCATTGGTATCCATTATGAAGAAGAATATATCTGATAATTCTTCAGTAAGGCTTCAACGATTAAAATTGAAATTAGTTAAATATAATTTGGAGGTTAAGTATATGCCCGGAAAGTTTTTACATGTTGCTGATCTTCTGTCAAGAAATTTTAAACAAGAAAATGTTGAGGATGATCCATCTATGTTGGAAATTGTACACAGTGTGCATTCTATTACTAATATTTCATATGAGAGAAAAATTAAGTTCCAAGAGGAAACTGAAAAAGATACTGTGTTGAAGATTATATTGTTGATTATTGTAAAAACGGTTGGCCTAGCAGTAACAAAATAAATCTACCATTGAGGAATGAGCTACATGTCATAGATAACATAGTATTTCTCAATGATAGAATTGTAGTCCCATATTCACTTCGTAATGCAAAGTTGAATTATCTGATTATTTTCGATTATTATTCAAAGTTGAAAAACAGTTAGCTACAAAAATTCAACATGACAAAATTTGTAGAGAAAAAGTAGGATTCAATGTTGGACAAAATATAGCTATTAGAAAAGGAAATCATTGGGAACCTGGTGAAGAAATAGATCATGCTAATACCCCGCGTTCTTATATAGTGCAAGACAATGATGGAAGTGAGTATAGGAGAAACAGTATACATTTGAGGGCTCCAGAAGGTGATGCTACCACTGATAAACATAGACATACAAGTGATGATGACTTTTGTAGATCAGAAAGGGGAGAGTTTAGTAACTCATTGAAAAATATAGTGGTTTCTGATGATAAGCAAGGATCAACATCAAATGTAGAGTCATCGACAATTAGTTCAGATAAGAAACAGGAAGTTCATAGAAATAAACGTCATATCTCTCTTCCTATTAGATTCAAAGACTTCATAATGAACTAGCATATAGAGTTTTGTGACAAGTATAATGGAAAGGGAAGATGTTATGTATCAGTATTATAGTTACCCTGTATGTTAAATATATATGATTGTCAGGTTTGATAGACGTCAGTTTGTTATATGATTGAAAGTAATAAAACTAAACTTATAATATTTTCTTGTTCATTTAACTGATATATAACAAACCAGGGTTTATTTCTTTATTTGATGATAGCCAACCTTTCACTGGCTTGGCCAAGAGATTCTTCCCTCAGAGTAGGGGATGGAAATATATTGAAATCTGCAACAATACAACTGAGGGTTGAAATATCGCTTGTCATCCACGTTTCGCATAAACACAAAATGTCAAAATCCACGGACACATCACTCAGTAAATGATCTAAATTCTGGAAACTTTGAACATCCCAAAATTCTATTTTCCCGCTGCGGAGTTTCATGAATAGTCGCTGTTAGTCTTGTTCATGTTTGTCGGGTTTTGTTTTTCAGTTTGGTCCTCCACATGATTGTTTCTCATATATTTGATAGACAGATTGTTTTCGCCATTCGCTTTGCGTATATTCAATTCGTCATACAAATCCGAAAGCTCCTACTGTTGTTTTGGTGTTTTGTCTCCCTTCATTTTCAAGCCAGGGTATTTCCCAGAGATCTCTTCCCGATTATTTTTCAGCACAGTGAAAGCATCGGATTTGTGCTGAAATCTAATTTTGATCGGTCGAGTTTTATTCGTTTCAGGCTTACCAAGTCTACTTATATCATTTATTTGCAAAATCTTTGGTTATATTATAAGATTGGTCACTGAAGCTTCAATCTTAGAATCTAGTTGTTGAACATTGATGCGTAGTTGGTTTGTTTCGGTTTCCAGTGTAGCCACTTTATTCATACACATTTCCAGATTTTCTCCTCGCCTTAGTAAAATAGTTCGAATATCAGAAAAGTTTTCAGTAAGAGTGTTTAGTGCCTGCATTAGCATTTGAAGCTGCCTTCCTATTTGCATATCATCCATTTTTTCTGCATTGTCATTCGCATCTTAGTGATTAATTATCTGGGTACAATATTCTTGACCAAATTACTGAGAATATCAGGTATTTATCACAAAAACGCTCTCAGCTCTTATGTTGTCTTGGCCGCACTGTCTGTGAAGATATGTAGGATTGGTTGTGGTGTGTTTGATATTTGTAAAATTCAACATACTTCTGAAATTTCGCAAATATGTTGTAACAAAGCCATACAGTATATTATGCCTCAGTTAAAATATGTTATACCATAATGATCACTAGAATATGTATTTTTTCATAAAAAACTTGAAAATTTGAACATTTACCGATTATTCAATTTACAAGTGAATGGGTGAATAACATGTAAACATGGTTCATCAACCTAAAGAAGTGCCGCTAGAGGGCGACAAAGTTGAAAAATTGAAAATGCATTGTTTGGTATACGATCCTCTCAGAACTTACCGAAATTGAGTAGGGTCTTAAACCAAACAAAATATCAAAATTTTATTAAAATTTGCTGAAAGCCATTTTTATAGGGTTTTGTGCCCTTTCATTTATCATAAACCATCCTTACGCATAAAGTAGGAGTTGTTATTTTCTGTATTCATTTTTACGTCATGTCCCGATTTACTCCATCATGAAATTGAATTTGTTATCCCATTCCGAAATTATACCCTCAAAGCAACAAGTTCATATGATTTTTACAGCACCTTCTATTACTGGTGTCGAACGATTTCTAAGGGATAGTTTTTTAATTATTTAGGACTAAATAATGTAATGAAACTTTTATGTAAGATATTCAAATTGTTCTGTTTTTTTGTTTCAGCACACCGATTTATCCCAATATCTAGAACGGCATAGCGGTGGGCTGGACCCTCGGAATGTTCGTCTATTTCTCTTCCAATTGCTTCGTGGTCTGGCTTATTGTCATAGGCGGCGAGTACTCCATCGTGATGTTAAACCTCAAAACCTTCTTATTAGTGAAATTGGTGAATTGAAACTGGCCGATTTTGGGTTGGCCAGAGCCAAATCAGTGCCTAGTCATACCTACTCTCATGAAGTGGTAACGTTATGGTATAGACCACCTGACGTGCTTCTGGGAAGCACAGAATATTCCACTTCGTTGGACATGTGGGGAGTAGGATGCATATTCGTCGAAATGATCACAGGAATGGCTATTTTTCCTGGAGTTCGAGATACTTATGATCAGTTAGATAAAATATTCAAGGTTTGTACAATTTCATCCAATTGAAATTCATTTATCTATTGTCACTTGAAATGACGGAGATGGTTTGGTCGAGTTCTTTCGAATATCTCAGATCAAGCAACACTTCGATCTGAATGGGTAACAGAGCTCCAATAAACTTTCATACCTCATCTTCTTCCGTGCTAGGAATCACAAGTTGAAAGGTGAGACCTCCTCAATCCTTACCTTTTCTGTTTCTGAGGGTTGACGTTCGTAGGGGACGTCAGTTGTCAACGAACAAAACCCATATTAGTAAATAACATTACCAAAATTGGGATGCATATGTTTGTTGCCACGTATAATGCTGCCTGTAATGTACGAGAGTAATGGCAGAAACATTCGGTTTCAGATGTTCCTCGTGAATCTCGCATTTTTGCAGATGACAGGCCTATGCCGGACACTCTCACCAAATACTTTGCCTCCTCAATCCACCACTAGATGGCGATTAGTTCACGCTCATCGTTGGATCGTGGAGGGGCCAAATGGCAAATTTCAGCACTCGTCATGGTGCATTTGAGCATTAGTTTGTTCGAATGCGGTCATCGTCGTGCTGATGAGCCCCATAGGGCAAAACTGCAGTCCACGGATAGACCACACCATGACGTCTGCTGTTGATTTTTCAACCTTTGGCGACATGCATTAGATTGCAGATTTGTGATTCCAAATGGAATCTTCTGCAAAGAGGCTCCCGGATGAAAATTCCGAGAGCATCTGCTGGGCTTGTTGTCAACAAAAGTGTCAACAACACACGAGACTTATGGCAGAAAACTTCGGTTTCAAACGTTCCTCGTGAGTCTCGCAATTTTTCAATTGTTGCATATATATATATATATATATATATATATATATATATATATATATATATATATATATAGAAGGGTAGTCTTGTTTGCTGACTAGTTAGGAAATGAGTGAGGCAATATTTGGGTATGCAGCAGGCCAAAACAGTGTACTCTTATAACACAGATTCCAAGCTTTCGATAATCTTTATTATCATCATCAGGGATGCTAAAATATGGTGAAACAAGCAGTTAGATCCATGAAGAGAGATCAGTCAAACAACTTACAGTGTAAGTGAGGTTAAACGGCACGATGAATAAAATTTGTTGGACACAACATATCTGCGCGTAGACAATAAAAACGACAGTCAGGACGTTAACGAACAATGTTTCACATAATATAACGCTTTTAAATTTATTAAAAACCACCTGTTTGTTCGTTGATGAGGAAACGCCGAACACGCGGGAATAATCAGAATGGCGTTGACAAAAGACAACTGTCTAAATGGTGCATGTGCAGTGCCAGTGTGATTGTCACTAATGTACTCCCTTACAAACCCTTTTTCCTCAAAAAATATGTGGATGATATTATCATTTCTCTCCCCAGAGATTCTCTTGAAGAAACCCTTTTCATTTTCAACAGTTACGACCCCTATATACAGTTCACCATCGAAAGAGAGAATGAACACAATAGTGTTCCTTTTTTAGACACTCTCTTCATAAGGACACCAAACAACGTCATTAATATAGACTGGTATAGAAAACCAATGAGTTCCGGCCGCTACATCAACTACTGGTCGTACCACAAACAGAGCATGAAGGCCAACCTAATCAAACAAATGAAAGCAAGGGTTCTCAAGATCTCTGATACATCTTTTCACCAAAAGAACTTAAATCTCCTGTATGATCTTTTTAGTCAAAATTCTTATCCGGCACACTTCCTCGATACGATATTATATAGTACCTCATCCATAGATAATAATATAATCAACAATACTAATAATTTACCTATTTTAAATAATGCCACACAGAATGTCTTAGAGAATGCAGATTCCACTGAATCAATCCCATGTTCGACTTTTTATGCCTCCTTGCCTTTCATCAAAGATATTTCTCCAGGAATATCTAGAATTTTCAAATCGTTTACAAATAATCTTAAAATTTCAAATAAAAACGTTTTACCTCTTAACAGAATTTTTCCAAAACTAAAAGACGAAACACCCTGCACATACTGTTCGGATGTGGTTTACTGTATACCTTGTCAGAGCTGCGATAAAGAATACATAGGACAAACGTCCAGATTGTTGAAGGATCGAATTACAGCGCACAAGAGTGACAGTAGATTGCACCCGGAGAGGTGTGCATTGAATGAACATGTCTCTAAGGAGGGACATTGCATGGATTACAACGCAGTAAAAATTTTATCTACAGCAAAGAACTCTGCCAAGAGGCTCTTCTTAGAAATGGTACATATAGCACCATCTGATTATTCCTCAAATAAAAAAACATACTTAAATCACCTAAGTGAGATTTACTCCTACTTAATTTCTATGGATAATCCAAAGTGGGAGAAAATCATCAGATTTCCTCCACAAATCTTTCATCTCACAGATTGAATATTTCGGTTACTTGAGTCACATCATCAGAAATGTGATAATTTAGGCTTTCTTTCGCAAAAAATATTCACTTTGAAAATCAATTGTACATTTTCCAAAATTCTCACTTTTTCTTACAGTCATCTCATTAATTATTAAGTTCATAATGATAGTCAATTTTCAACACAGATGTTGAGGAACTAGGAATGTTTCACTGAACGCGTAATCATATCTAACGTATGTGGTAGACGCAGCTACTCGAAGCGCGAGTTCTGTTGGCATCCCTGCTGTGATCTGGTCACAGATCGATATCGGGTCGAAGGCCGCGTGAATTTGAGCATCGTCATTGGTTGGCACTGCACATGCACCATTTAGACAGTTGTCTTTTGTCAACACCATTCTGATTATTCCCGTGTGTTCGGCGTTTCCTCATCAAGGAACAGACAGGTGGTTTTTAATAAATTTAAAAGCGTTATATTATGTGAAACATTGTTGTTCGTTAACGTCGACTGTCGTTTTTATTGTCTACGCGCAGATATGTTGTGTCCAACAAATTTTATTCATCGTGCCGTTTAACCTCACACTGTAAGTTGTTTGACTGATCTCTCTTCATGGATCTAACTGCTTGTTTCACCATATTGTAGCATCCCTGATGATGATAATAAAGATTATCGAAAGCTTGGAATCTGTGTTATAAGAGTACACTGTTTAGGCCTGCTGCATACCCAAATATTGCCTCACTTATATATATATATATATATATATATATATATATATATATATATATATATATTATATGCTGGCTGGAACTTCCGGTTGATCCGCGTCTGGAATGATTTTCTTGTCTACGTTTCATCACTGGGTGATAGAGTGAGACAACTCAGACCTAGACGCAAGGTCACTCAGTCTTGAAAATGGCTCCGAAATGGGAGCCGAAACGTAGACAAGAAAATCATTCCAGACGCGAATCAACCGGAAGTTCCAGCCAGCACATTTCTAACCGCGGAAGCCTAGCCGAACAAATATATATATGTATATATATATATATATATATATATATATATATATATATATATATATATATATATATATATACAAAAATTTTAAAAATTCAAATGAGTTGTATGTTGCAGACATACCCGTAATTGTTTCATTAAAATTATACAAATTTCATGAAATAGCTGCCATACAAATATACTAGTATTTCAAAAACCTGCTCCTTTTTGATGATTAAAAGTTATTTTTATGATACGAATTGTTGTACATCTGATCTACATAACTTTGGGTGAATATATATTATGGTATTTATAGCGGTAAGCTTAGGAGTATTTACATGAAATTTATGATATCTCTCACATAAAAAAAGCCTTTATCCAAAAGACTTACTCAACCAGTAAAGTAGTAGAAATCACGTCTTGCACAGATCACAGACTGGCACACAAGAGTAAATTTTCGTATACATGAACTGTTACACACTGCGGCGGCATCTACGGCAACAATTTAAAGAGTTTTTCATCTTCTGTTTTTTTTCAATCCGTTGCTCGCGATCCCTTAGCGAATCGAAGGACCAGCAAAATTTTTAGGATTATTATTATTATTTTGTTGGATTCTGCCAGTCGCACCCTTACTCCGAACCGACACATTCGAAAGGAGCGCTTGCGATATTACTCACAACCACTCCCTACACTCGTGAGGTAATTGATCACTGGCCCCAATTAAACTCGACAAGCCGAGAATGATGGCTTTCTGCATCTGGCCAAGTAGGAATTCTGGCGACTTTCGGCACGCCAGAACGATTATTATCATTCATCAATAAAGAAATCTGATTCCTGATAATCATCGAAATTTCTACTGCTTTCGGAAAAAAGTTGCATTTCTCTACACTGAAAAAAGGGTTGCAATAGAAAAAATACGAGAAATGCTGACCTTTATTGAAAAATGAAAAATTCAACGGACCACACCTTATATAAAAGGTTTATATAATAGAAAACCAATTTCTGTCCCAGTTTCATCAACTCGTTTTTTACAGCTTACGAGATCTCCATGCAGGCTTATATATATATATATATATATATATATATATATATATATATATATATATATATATATATATATATATATATAAGCCTGCATATATATATATATAACTGTATCTTGACACTAACTTTCACAATTTTAGTTTCATTTCCAAGGCACTCTATGGTTTTTTTCGTTTGTCAAAAACGGCAAAAGTTTATTAGGCAATTTTTGTTTTCAAATTTGACTACACCACTGGATTCGTAGTCGTTATAAATCAAAACTGTCAAATTTTCATTAAAAAATATTTGTTAACAACGAAGTTACAACAACTTCAATTTTGGAAACAAAGTATTTGTTTGTAATTTTTATTCAGATTATAGACATATTTGAGATCTGACAACACTGTCATCACCAAGTAGAACACCAGTGAATTTGTACAGTGAAAATCCGAAGTCAATAGCTCAATCCGTTCTACAGTTATAACTCCTGAAAATATGGTAATGTGAGAGATTTGTGGTGCAAGCGTTTTGTAATAAAAATCTGACTACGCCAATGGATTTGTAAATAATATTCCTCCAAAATCATTCATTTGAGTGTAGGTTACGAGAAGTGTATTCTAGATTTCTAGAATAACAGAATATTAAAAATTCATTTTCAAGTTATGCAGTACTTAGTACATTCTTCCGCATAGCCGCTAAAATCAAATTGATTTAAAGCATGGAAATCATTTATTCAATAATAAAACAGAGAGCAGGACAAAAATTGTTCCCTGTAAATTCTTCATAACTCAGCTAAAACAATCTTTTAGAGGAGATATCAATAATTTGAGGAAGCTGAACTCATTATGCAAAGGTTTTATAATAAATCAACAGTAGGCTGTGATTTTGATAGTTAATCATAATAGTATATTATGCAACGATCGTGTAATGATGGTTATTAATACATGAGCATAAACCGGGATACGAAACGAGCCGAAGGTGAGTTTCGTATGGTTTATGCGAGTGTATTAATAACCATTACATGAGAGTTGCATACGCTATTTTATCTACACCCTATAAATAATGAAGAACTAAAATTATTATATTATTACGTATTTATATTGAACACAATAATAGTAGGTAATCAATCGTATTTCTTTGAAAACTTCTACAAAATTATAATTAATGGTATAACCACGGAAAATACAACAATGAGGAATGAAAAGAAGAAAAAAAAAAGGAAAAAAAATTCTGCCGACGTCAGGAATTGAACCCGGACGTAATTATTCACAACCGGCGCCTTTGACCATTCGGACATGAGAGCTCATATAATTACGTTGAAAATAAAAACAAATGTCTTGCATTTGTCAAATGAAAAATATAATCCTTTCGATTGTATTTTTTTCTTGTCTAAGACATCTGTGGAGGGTCGCTGGTAATTCTTCTATATCCCTGCTATAAGACATTTTCATACTATTATCGAAAATTGACTAAATTCTTCAAGAATTCAATACCTACTGATTTTGACTTGACAAACGTCAAAATGCAAAGCTTGCACATCATACTTGATTGAAAAATAATGGGTTTCTATTGGTTGAAAATCTGTATCGTAATGAAAATCTGTATCGTAATGGATTTCATTATAAAACGGGTTGTGGGCATATAATTTATTATTAGAGTACGGGTGTAGATAAATAAAATAATAGTTGTTAGTTACGTGCATTTAATAATGGCTTTGCAATTATCATTAGAAGAAAGAATTGAAATTGTGAGAATTTCTGGGGACAATTATCATAGTGAAAGAGAAGCAGCTAGGATATTTAATCACAGACATCCAAATCGACTTCCCATTGACAGAAGCACCGTCAGTAAAATTAACAAAACATTTAAAGAAACCGGTGCAGTCAGCAAACATATTTTAAAAAATAATCACCGAAGAAGAAATTTAAACGAAGGTGTTGTTTTAGATTATTTTAGAAACCACCCAAACAGAAGTTTACGAGTCGCCAGTTTGGATTGAAACTTACCGAGAGAGACTATTCGACGATGTCTTAAACAAAACAAAATGAGAGCATTTAAACCTAAATTTCTTCACTCTTTAAAGGCAGGTGATGAAGTGAAACGTATGGAATTTTGTTTGTGGGCACAAGGCGAGTACCGGAATACAAGAAATTTTTTAAACTGCATAATGTTTAGTGATGAAGCTTCTTTCAGCACCAATGGGGTAGTTTCATCGCAAAATGCTCGGTATTGGGCTACGGAAAATCCGCACTGGATCATAAATTGTAAAAGTCAATATTCCGAAAAAGTTAACGTTTGGTGTGGTATAGTACAAAATAGAATAATAGGACCATATTTTTTTGATGGAAACATAAACGGGCAAAATTTTTTGGAATTTCTAAATAACCAATTATCGGACGAAATAGATGAAATGCCTCTTGCGGAACAAGTAAATTTATATTTTCAGCTCGACGGCTGTTCCGTGCACAATTCGAGGATTGTTAAAGAGTGGCTAAATAACCAGTTTCCAAATCATTGGATAGGACGAGGTAGTAACTTAATTGAATGGCCACCTAGATCGCCTGATCTAACAATATTAGACTTTTTTCTGTGGGGTATTCTGACACAAAAAGTATACAGAACAAGACCAACGAATCGAGCTGAACTCATGCGAAGGATACGACAAGCTTGTGCCGAAATTACAGTTCAACAAATAAGAAATAGTGTAAACAATATTCGGAAGAGATACGATAAATGTATTGAACTTAATGGAGGTTTGGTAGAAGCCACAAAAATTTGAATGTTTAGTTTTAAATCAATGTTTATTTTAGTATCAGTTTTTTCTTAATGGCAATTAATTGTTGAATAACTACTTTGAAACTTGTTTGTATTCATTTTGTTTTCATCAGCTATAGAAGAAGGTAGAGTAAGTTCAGAATCTCATAAAATGTGATTTTCCAGGTGCGCTGTTACAAAAGTACTATTATTTATTATTGGGAAACTTCCAAAAAGCTTACAAGTATGACCATTAATACTTCAAGATTCTATCAAGATTTGGTAAAAGCGCAATTGGGAGATCCCATGACATGAGATTCTGAACTTGGTCTACTACTGCGTAACTTGAAAATGAACTTTTAATTTTCTGCTATTTTCGAATAGACTTATAATCGACACTTAAATGAATGATTTTAAGGGAATATTATCCACAAATCCAGTGGCGTAGTCAGATTTTTATTACAAAACGCTTGCACCACAAATCTCTCACATTACCATATTTTCAGGAGTTATAACTGTAGAACGGATTGAGCTATTGACTTCGGATTTTCACTGTACAAATTCACTGGTGTTCTACTTGGTGATGACAGTGTTGTCAGATCTCAAATATGTCTATAATCTGAATAAAAATTACAAACAAATACTTTGTTTCCAAAATAGAAGTTGTTGTAACTTCATTGTTAACAAATATTTTTCAATGAAAATTTGACAGTTTTGATTTATAACGACTACGAATCCAGTGGTGTAGTCAAATTTGAAAACAAAAATTGCCTAATAAACTTTTGCCGTTTCTGACAAACAAAAAAAAACATAGAGTGCCTTGGAAATGAAACTAAAATTGTGAAAGTTAGTGTCAAGATACAGTTTTTCATGCTTAATATTTCAATAAAAAAAAATTGAGATTGATTGAAAATGCACATTCTACAGGGGTGGTTCCATTTTAAATGGGTAAATGGGTCACACTGTATATATATATATATATATATATATATATATATATATATATATGTATATTGTTATGATATGAACTCGGTTGAAAGAAAAGGAGAAATGTAAAATTGTGAGTTTGAACTATGAAGGGAGTAAATATGTTGAAGTATTCTACGTTACCAACAATATGTCGAGCTAACTTCGGCTAAACAAAATCATCCACCATAAAATAAACATCCAATGATTTTGCTATGGGAACTTCTCAGCTGTGTTGGATTTCTGCCAGGGCAAACGACAAGACAGGTACAACTCCACACTGGACAGCCTACAATACAAAGAATATCACATATTAATTATATTACATACTGACAATAACATTTGAAAACACCTAACAGAAAATCAAACTAAAAAACATTTAAGGAACACACTGTACATTGAAATTCACAAACCAGACTACAAAACAAGGACATCGACAGATTAAAAAAGATTGAGACATGTAATTTATATGAATCTAATGGTAATTTGGATTGAAAATGTCATACAAATCAAATCAAATATCTTTAGGAACCTTTTGCAAACAAAATTTCAATATTAAAAGATCATTTGTGATTAGTATTGAGTGAATTAGTTCATAATGAGAGTGGCCTATGAAAAGTGATTTAGTGAGTCAAGAAAGTGTTGGCTTGGCAACGAGAGATCAACAAGTACAAAAGGTGTGAAAAATTTTGAAGAAAACTAGAAAATCATTTATACCAGAATTATCTACAAGCACAGTAAATATTAGAAACTGTAACAAATAGAAAATAAAGACGTACCAGAGAATATAATTTCCGAGATCCAGAGGAATGGTCAACGGCTGCAATACAGGTACAAACATCTGATCCATTTTCCGGCCGTTTCACTTCAAGAAAAGCATTCAATCCCTGTGTATATTACAATCTTCAGTCTCCTGATCCTCCTGAACTTTATTTGCCATTTTATTCATCGAAATAACCAAAAGACGATTTTTCGCGTAGAAACATTTGGAGGTAGTGTTCGTTTATAGTAAATTTCATTTGGTTGTTTTTAGAACGTGTTCGGAAACTGCACGGAGTCACTGTAAAATTTCACTTTATATATTTTTATATAGTATATTTAATAATAAGTTGGATTTCTCGTAGTTCAGGGACAGTAAATATAAGTCATTTCATGGTAAAAATTTTCACATATTGAAATTTTGAAAGATTTATTGGAAAAAGGTACTAAAATAAAATTGGTATCAGATTTGGTTTTGGAAACATTTCATTTGGTTCTTCATATAAATTGTTAGGAAATAGAATAATTTTAATACTTAGAATTATATTGTCACACACGACAAAAACAGGTCGAAAAACAGAAGAAGAAGAGAACCACGTTCAACGTTCTCAAAAACGAACAAGATTCATCAGTCATCTACTTGGCATCTGTCAAATGTCATATTTCACACACTGACAGCTGAAACAAATCTCAAGTATGCTGTACAAAACGAATACTGACTAAAGGCAGGTTTGCAGAATCAATCTATATTGACACCCTTCCTCAAACCTGACTTTCCCAAAAATTATTATTCTCTAAGATTTAAACCTTTCACAAAAACAGAAAACTTCTCATTACCAAGTGCTTTTGTAAATATATCAGCTAACTATTCTGTAGTACATACATAGCTTATTTTTACAATATTCTGTTTTATTAAATCTAAAATGAAATGCAGTTTAACATCAATATGCTTGCATCTACGGTTGTTTTCAAAATTTCGAAGTAACTTGATGGTACTTTGATTATCTTCAAACAGTTCTACAGGCAAAGTAATTTCCACGTTCAAATCTAATAATAAGTTCTTAAGATAAATCAGCTCACGAGATGCTGTACAAACTGCAACAAATTTGGACTCTGTACTTGATAAAGTAACTATACTCTGTTTCTTTGACGTCCAAGAAATCAAGTTATCAAACAGTTTAAAACAATATCCACTAACAGATTTTCTGTCTGTTGAATCATTTGCAAAATCCGAATCTGCGTAACAGTGAAAATTTTCCTCTGAATAATAAAAATACAATTTATAATTCATAGTGAATCTAAGATATTTAAGTACTCTCAACAGGTGTTTAAAATGTTCATCTGTTGCCGAGTCTTGAAATATTCCAAAGTAACTAATACTAAAGCAAATATCAGGTCTTGTACCCAGCATGATATACATTAGACTACCCAACAGTTCCTTGTATGGTAACTTAGTCTTTAAATTATTATCACAATTTTGTTTTAAGTTCAAATTCTCTTCAATTGGTCTTCTGAAAGTCTTACAAGTTTCAACATTAAATTTTTTACTTAACATATCAATAGTTGAAATTTGATCTAAAGTCAATCTTTATCCCTAGAAAATTAAACTTATCACTTAATTGTTTAATTTTGAATGTTTCTCCTAGTTTTAATTCACGAAATCTTAAATATTCATGATCATTACTAGCTAATAAGATATCATCAACATAGAGCAGTAAGTAACATCGAATAGACCTGTCAACAAAAGAGTATAAACAATAATCAGACTTTGACCGTTTAAAATTTAAATCAATCATAAATTCATTGAATTCATCATTCCATGTTTTAAGTGCTTGTTTCAAGCCATAAATTGTCTTTTTCAAAAAACATACTTTATGTTTATCATTGTCTGAAACCTCAAGTCCTTCTGAAATTCCCATGAAGACTTTTTCTTTCAAATTACTATTGAAAATGCATTTTTAACATCAAATTGCTCAAGACTTAAATTATAGCGATTACAGATAGATATTAATATTCTCAGTGTTGAGAGACGAGCTACTGGTGCATGTATTTGTGAAAATACATCAAAATCGCTTAGTTCGTATATCCTCTTGCAACCAATCTTGCCTTATATGCATCCTCTTTACCTTCATTATTTTCTTTTATTTTAAATACCCATCTGCTATTTATTATATCTTGTTTTTCAGGTCTGTCAACAAGTTCCCATGTCTCATTATCCTTTAAAGCTTTCAATTCCTCATCTATCGCCTTTTTCCACACAAACCAATTTCCACTTTGCTTTGCTTGATGTTATGATTTTGGAATATCCGATAATTCAGATAATAAGGCCAAGAAACTTATTTCAACATCATAGTCATCAAATTTCTTTGGTAATCTTACCTCTCTCCTTGGTCTTGAGCATCTTTCATCACTACTCTCATTTTTATAACACATTTCATCAATTGTTTCACCTTTTTGTTCATCCTCATGAGAAAAGTTTTCTTCACTTTCATTTTCATCAGTCATTGTGTCGAGTCTTGTATTTTACCTTTGTATAAGTAAAATTATTTTCATCAAATATAACATTTCTACTGTGGATCAGTTTATTCTCTTCTTGCCACAATCTATAACCATTTTCCGTGTAGCCAATAAATCTACACTTTAGTCCTTTATCGTCTAATTTCGTTCTTAACGAATCGGGTATTCTGGCATAAGCTATGCAACCAAAAACACGCATATTAGAATCATTTGTTTTTTTATTAAACCAAAGTTCATATGGTCTTTTCAACACTTGATTGTGTTCTATTAGATATATATGCTGCTACATACACACCATCTTCCCAAAAGTGTCTATCAATCTCTGCTTCCATTATCATTGATCTTGCTCTGTTCATTAGAGTCTGATTGATTCGCTCTGCAACACCATTAAGTTGCGGAGTATAAGGAGGAGTATAAGAAATAAAAATTCCATTTTCTGAACAAAAATCTACTAATAATTTTGAGCAGTATACACCCCCATTATCACATTTAATTTTTGACACCTTTTTGTTACAGAACATCGATGTTACTTTACCTACATAATCCTTGAAGTATTTTAAAACCTCATCTTTATGTTTTATTGCATATACAATAACAAATCTTGAGTAGTCATCCACAAAGGTTACAAAATAAGTATTGCCATTACGAGATTCAGGTTTTATAGGCCAACACACGTCTCTATGTATTAGTTCCAAAACTCTAGTTGACCTTGACGACTTTGAATAATATAGAAAACATTTCTGCTTACTTTTCACACATACTTCACAAATAGTTTCAGAATGTTTTCCAACAATATTTAACCCATTAACTACTTCCATATTATTCATTTTCGTCAAAAAAGAATAATTTAAATGACCAAACCTTTTATGCCAAAGCTCATCATTATTAACAATAGATAAATTTGCTAAATTTTCACTTCTACAAAAAAGTATTCTACAAAAGACTACCATCACGTTCACTTTCAACATAAGTAATATTCTCTTTCCTTATTATCATTTTACTGTTAGCAAAAATAACATCAAACCCAGCCTTTACTATAGTAGAAACCGACAACAAATTCACTCTTAGACCTGGCACACATAATACATTCTTTAATGTTACAAAAATCTGCTTACAGTCTACATTACTTACAACTTGAACATCACCAGTGTATGTTGCCACCAAAGTTTTTCCTTCTTCTGCTAAATGAATTACTTTTGGTGTTGTAAACACTTCTTTATTTATCAAAACTTCTTCATTGTTTATATAATGATGGGTAGCTCCAGAATCTACATACCAAACCATTTCTTCTTTAGAACAGGACTCATTCCCTGTACAAAATGCAACATGATCCCCAACTTGTTCCATATCTTTTGACTCACTAGCGGTGTAGCTTATCCTTTTATTTTGATGTTGACTATTATTTTGGTTACTACTTCTTTCAGTCTGCCTTTTTAAATTGCACTGCTCGGATAGATGTCCAAATTTGTGGCAAATGTAACATTTTTTACCACACACATATTTGCTATGACCTACTTTGCCACATTTGTAGCATTTAACTGGCTTTTGCGAAGCACTAAATGATACAGCAACATCTGCACTTGTAGTTTTAGTTGAGTTTCTATTTGCATCAAACTCCAACAACTTTTTCTTTACAAATTCAAGTTTTAAATCTGACTCTGTCATTGTCCGTATAGCTGTTACTATATTTTTGTACTCCGATGGCATGGTAAGTAAGAGAAAGCATGACATGTCAGATTCATCGAAATTATTTCCCAGATTTTTTAATTCTCTAAATATTCTGTCACATTTGACAAAATGATTCTGTACATCTTCTTTAACAGTATATTTCATGTTTATGAGCTCTTTAAGTAAATAGAACTTTGAACAAGTACCTTTTTTACTAAATAATTTCTCAAGTTTTTCCATCATTTTCCAGGCATCCTTAATTTCTTCAATGTACTCCAAATGTGAATCAGCAACACTTTTTATGATCACCACACATGCTTTATTATTCTTTTTCAATCATCATTCTTTTTGTCTTCTGGTACCTCCTTAAGAACGTCACTTAGATCTAGAACCTTTATAACTGCTGAAACTCTGAACTTCCAATTGTCAAAACCATGACTTTTGAAGGGCACAGCACCATGCTTATTTTCTCCAGACGCCTCCATTTCTTAATTCTCCCTTTTTTTTGCTTCCAAAACTATTCTTACGTTTATTGACTTCGACCTGGGCCCATAACCATTGTTAGGAAATAAAATAATTTTAATACTTAGAATTATATTGTCACACACGACAAAAACAGGTCGAAAAACAGAAGAAACGGAGAACCACGTTCAACGTTCTTAAAAACGAACAAGATTCATCAGTCATCTACTTGGCATGGCATCTGTCAGATGTCATATTTCATACACTGACAGCTGAAACAAATCCCAAGTATGCTGTACAAAAACGAATACTGACTAAAGGCAGGTTTGACATAATAGTTATTTATGTAATAAGGATCATAAAGACGATCATTATGGTACAAGTCGTGAATGTTATCGGGCAAGGCGTAGCCGAGTCCGATAACACGGCGTGTGCCATAATGATTGTTTATGATTCGTATTACATACAAAATTTTATCTGATGGCATTTATATCAATACATTTGAATGAACTTTTTTGATCGAACCATTACATGTTTTCCTTATAGAATTTCATTATGGTACTTAGTACCATAATGAGCTTCCTTATGTCATCAAAATTGAGTGACATAACGTTGTCATTATGACATGCCATCAGATAAATTGCATTTTATGACATCAAGAAACTGCTCTACCATCCAGAGAAACTGCACCACTGAGAAAGAGTTCTACATGTTCATTGGCGTCGAACTGAGCTAGAAAAGAGGTGAACTAAAAAGGCATAAATACAGGTGGAAGTGAAATAATGGACATATTTAATATTAAAAAAATCAAAACTACTTTCTGAAAATCAACTTTACATTTCTTTTACAAAAATTTTCAACTCAAAAACTTTTGATTCTATTTCATTGCAATTGATAGTCACCACCTTTTAGAAAAATAAAATAAAAATATCATAACAATTGGCGCCCAACGTGGGGCACATTTAGAAGGGCAAAACAGGAGTGAGTGTGAAAGATTTTGAGTGAAACAGAAAATATGGATTTGAGAGATGGTAAGAGAGTAGGTATGAAAGAAAGTGGGGAAGATGGTGATCATGGAGAGACGAGTAGAGTAGCAAAAGAGAGAGAGAATCAGACTGAAAGCAGAAAGGATGAAAAGTTCAAAATGCTAATGGAATTTATAGGGAGTAATATAGGAGGTATGACAGAGAACATGGAACGAATGGAAGAAAGGGCAAAAGAGAACATGGAAAGAATGGAAGAAAGAACGAAGGAGAATATGAAAGCGAACATGGAAATGATGAAGGAAAGAACGAAGCAGAATATAAATGAGAACATGGAAAGAATGGAAGAACGAACGAAGCAGAATATAAAAGAGAACATTGAAAGAATGGAGGAAAGAACGAAGCAGAATATAAAAGAGTACATGGAGAGAATGGAAGAGAGAACAAAAGAGAATATAAAAGAAAGTATAGAAGGCATGAAGGAAAACATAGACGGTATGAAAGAAAGTATGGAAGGCATGAAAGAAAGTATGGAAGGTAGAATAGGGAAAATGGGAGACTACATGGCAAGAAAGTTGGAAGAGAATAAAAAGGAAATCATTGGAAAATGCAAAATTTTCGAAAAGAAAATCGAACAACAAAATATACAATTTTGTGACAAAATAAATGGAGAAATAGTGAACATAGGTAAAACAGTAGATCAAAATAATGAACAAATAAAAAACATGAGGATATAATTAAAAACAGCTAATCAATATACTATAATGGAAATTGGAAAAGTGAATAAAAAAGTAGATATGCAAGAAACAAGCTCAAACAACAAAATTTATAGAATTGGGACTGAAATCAGAATGATAAAAGAGAAAATAATTTTGGGCAGAGACAATGGTGACGTATTCATCAGTTTGCTGGGCAGACTATCGAATGGCACTCCTGCTGCGACCATGATCTCATATTGCTGTGACTCCATCCACTGGAAGTGCAGTGAGGATATTGAATTATGTGTTATATCCAAATACATTGAAAGGTTTCATTTGTTGAAGAGTGATGTATATGATATTCTGGAATTAGACTCTGTGAATAACAAAAAATTTAACATGTTGTCAAAAATGAGATTTTCTGAATATTATAATAATAATAATAATATATGTCTTTGATGATTATAAATAATGATAAATTTTACATAAAGTGTATGAGATGGTTGGCGCCATTCAGCTTACGCTGCTCTTTCATGTAACCAATAAAGGCCAGCAAGTAGTACATACAAATTTATGACACTGAATTCAACAATTGGGAAATAATTTGTCTATAATCTAGAGCAAGTACAGATAATTATCTACTATCTGAAATAAAACTTTTGACTCGTTTGCGGAAAAGGAATATATTTGAATTTTTTTTTATATCGGGAGGTATGGAGTTGAAGATCTTCACCGCATTGTACGTGAAGCTTCTCTTATCTCAAATAGTATTAGATTGTGTCTAGGAACACTGTACAGTTCTCTATGTCGAGTGGGGCATTGGTGAATTTGACTACGCTTTTCAATTTTCTCGGCAAGATATTCAGGGACACCATCCTTACTCAGTCTGTATACAAAGCAGGCCATATGCAGAACAAATCTTTCTTGCCAATTGAGCCAGCTAGTGGTTCTAAAGACCGCTTGCACATGGTCGTACTTACGCATACCGAATGAGTATCGTATACAGGCGTTTTGGATTTTCTGTTGTGTATTTTTGTCTCTGTTCAACAGAGCGGGCCAGTACACGATATCACAGTATGCCAGGTGTGAAAGAATCAATGAGTCGCATAAAAGTAGCTTCGTGTTTTTATCTAAGATGGCTTTATGCATGTAAAGCAAATTCAACTTGAAGTATGATTTTTTGACCAAGTTCTGGACATGGTTTGCAAATCTTTAATTGCTATCCATGTACAGTCCGAGACTTTTGCACTCATCAATGATTGTAAGTGTTTTCTGGTCAAGTTTGATTGAAAAGTTAGGATCGGCAATTATTTCATTTCGACTTTTTCCAAAAACCATAAGTTCAGTTTTGCTCTCATTGAGTTTCAACCCATGGCACACGGATACGCGGGTTATACATTCAAGATCTTCATTGATTTGATTGCAGGCTAGGAATGTCTGTGACAAATTAAATGACAGGTAAATTTGCGTATACTGCCTTGAGGCACGCCTTTTTTTATCACAAGAAAGTCAGAGACATTCGTTCCTTGTAATACCCTTTGCCTTCTATTGGAAAAGTAACTGTTGAAAAACATAATGACAGTATCAGCTGCTCCAAAATATCTGAGTTTTTTCATCAGTAAGGAATGACTAATAGTGTCGAAAGCTTTGCTATAGTCTAATAGGAGTAAACACGCATTCTGATTATTGTCACAGGCCCTAAAGATGTCATCAGTAACTTTCAGAAGGGCAGACGTTCTGCTATGTTTCTGTCGAAAACCAGATTGTATTGCAGATAATATGCGATTATCTTCCAGAAACTTCGTTAATTGGTTTCTAACAATTTTCTCAAGGACCTTAGATATAGTGGGTAGGATGCTGATTGGACGATAGTGAGAAGGGTCTGTGGGATTTGCTACTTCAGGAACTGGAATCACATTAGCATCCTTCCATGCCGATGGAAATATTCCTGACTTAAGGCAATGATTGACAATAAATGTTAAGTAAGGGCTAAGGTGGGGAAAAACTAATAATAACATTTTCAAATTGAGGCTATCGGTTCCACGCGCCTGTGTTTTTATTTCCCGTACAATTTTATTAATGTCTTCCAATGAAACCCTGATGATTCTTAACGTGTTGTTATATTGTGCCAGCAGCAGGTCGTTAGGGTTTCGATTGAAGAATTCAAAAAGTAATCATTCATGACATTTGAATCAGGAGTAAAGATTTTGTGTCGTTTTTTTACCTTTTTACTAACATTGAGATATTCTAACGATTTCCAAAATGTTTTTTTGTCCGTGTTGAATGTATATTTCAAGTATGCTTTTTTTTCGGTCTTAACTGAGTTGTTGACCATGTTGCGGAATTCTTTGTATTCGTTATAGGTTTCACTAGTTCTTAATCGCTTGTATTTATTAAAAAGTCTATTTTTGAGTTCGATCATCAGTTTCAAGGTAGATGTTAACCAGGGAGCAGGCTTTTTGGTCACTCTTATAGTGTTGGTAGGCGCATGAGTCTCAAAAAGTGCTATTAAATTGGAGCTCCAAAATGTCGCCATCTCATCAACATCATGAAGGGAAAATATGTGATCCCAATGAATCTGATATACATCGCTTAGGAATGAGTTATAATTGAATTGCGAGTAATCTTGAAAGGTGATAAATTGTGGCTCTATTACTGATTTCCTCAGTTCAATATTACATTTTACCAAAGAGTGATCAGAAATACCGTCCATCCTGAAAGTTGTGGATTCAGATATCAAATTTTGATAGGAGACTATTATTAAATCTATTAGACTAGTTCTATCATCAGTGATACGAGTTGGTTCGTTGCATATCTGAGAGAATCCATAATTGGTCAAAAAGGATTTAAGTTTTAGAGTGTTGGTATGCTGGTTATTCATCATATCAACATTGAGATATGCACCAAATAACACGTAATCAAATTGGGGCAAAAAGTTTGTGATTATATTCTCAAGTTCCTCAATGCAAACTGTGAGGTTAAAATCAGGCGGCCTGTACAATGAACCTAGACAAAATGTTTTACCTGCAATCTTCACCGAGACCCAGATTGTTTCCAATGGAGTAGTTTGATTCACCTGCAAATTTTTGAACTTGATGCTATTTTGAATATAGAATCCAACTCCACCTCCTCTACTCTGCCTGTCTTTTCGAATGAGTTTGTAATTGGATAAGGCGATTCCATCATTTGGGAATTTAGGATCTAGCCAAGTTTCAGAGAGACCAATAATATCTATATTTTCACATTCTATGAAGTCCGCAAACAAGTCAAATCCTGTGAAAACAGATCTAATATTGAAATGAGAAAAAGACAACCAATCATTTTTATTCATATATTAAGAAGTTCATTAAACGTTTTCGTGAGCTCTGTGATTGCAGAAAGATGTCAATCAGTTCTGGGGATAAGGAAAATAGTACGCTGATTTGACAGGTAAACACGAATATATAATCATATATATGTAGGTAATCAATTTCCTAATTCCAAGTATCTACGCCAGTGAGGTAATTAGTACACAACAATATTGTATATTCAGTTTGAAACAAATGATAAAAATTCAGTGAAGAAATAAGTTCACCTACGATAAGAGAATGGCGAAAAATATAAAGATGCTCTCGACAAAAATCCATTGTGTTTAGTATCTGGTTTCAGTAAAAAGTAGTTGATCGGATACATGAGTTATTTGTTCGATTTCTTCGATTGAATAGTGGCCTATGGCTAATTGGATTTGAGATCTTCTTTGGAGGTGACTGCAACGGCTTTTTTCTCTGTCATTCCAATAGTAAATGTTACCTTGCATTGACCAAGCTCTGATTGGAACCAAATTGTTATTTGGCCTCCTTCAGTAGTTCGAAATTATTTTTGGAGAGCTCCTCGAAGATGGGGATTTCGCTGCCTCAGCAATTTTTTCGCGTTGTAAAATTCCATTTTTTCAATATTTGACACGAATTTCACGATGACTATTCGCGGTTTTTCGTCATTCAGACGACCCTTAGCACGGATAACAGAATCCAAATCACTTTTTGTAATTTGAATAGACAGAGAGTTTCTGAGGAAATCAGATACTGTATCAATGCCATTTTTGCAGTCTTCCAGTCCATGGATGCGTAATGAGTTTTTTTTTAAACTGCTGCTCATGATGGTTCATTCTATTATCAGTATACTCGATCGCCTTCACATTGCACTGCACTGTCTCATTAATTTTTGAAAAATCGTTATTCAGCGACTTCAACTGATTATTTATTTCATCGAAGCGGGTTTTGAATGATGTTTCCAGTTTTTCTGAGAATTCTTGGCAAACCCGTGCTATGAGATCCTCAGTAGACATAGATTCGGTCGTTGTTTTATCTCTCCTACCACCACCCATAATTGCAAGTTTTTATCAAATAGTTCGACTGTAAATCAGAACCAGCGATAAAGAAGCAACGGCACACTAAGTTGGCTTCTTAGAAGAAATGTTTAACATACGGCAACAAGAATATTATCACAATTGTCCCAGAAATTAATTCGAGGCGAGGAGCTCACTGACACACGTCTACTCGGCACAGTATTTCGTACTTGAATCATTATTTTTTGCAAATAGCTGCAAAAATTTCCAAACAGTCTACTTCAGATTCAGACGAAAGTATATCATACATTCTCTTTGTGACTTATGTACTAGTTATGAAAGCTATTGTATGCGAGAATGTATGTATTCTATCAGATATATATATATATATATATATATATTTATATATATATATATATATATATATATATATATATATATATATATATATATATATATATATATATCAACTGATATGGATAGATAGAAAAATGTTTAAATATATTGTTGCCGTTTAGTTATTACACATTGTATACTGGTGTGGGAACAACCCCTTGTATACTTGGATTCCCCAACATATTTGAAATGTTATTGATATTTGTCACTTACAATTTTGTTTTCTAATTTAATTGATTTGTATTGTCAATTTAGTTGAATAAAACTATAGAGAAGTTCATAAAACGTATATTATAACATCAAGAAGTTACATTGGTCCTTCCATACACACAGAACATCCTATGGAAAGCAGAAATGAAGATATTGAGAAGAAAAATACCTATGTTCGAAAAAGTGATAGGTGTAACCAAGGAATTCTACCAAGAAGATTGAGGGATGATTTTGTTGCTGAATTGAGCTCGAATGAGGATGCTACCAGTGAACATGTTGTTATTGATTAAGTGGTTACTCAAAAAGACCGTGAAAATTATTCATTGATAAGCTGTAGGGAAAAACTTCATAATGAAAACCGCCAGACACAATCAGAAATTGTTGGACACTCAAATCCACGAAGTCCACCAGAAAATGCCTTATTTCAATGTAAAAATAACGAATCTGTGAGTTCTAGGATGTCTAACATTTCAAATCTAAATTTTGATTTACTCATGATCCAAAAACAAAAAAAAATCGATGAAGAAGAAGCACGAGAAAGACTGAGAATCATTGAGAAGAAACGAGAAAGAGAAGAGAAAAGGAAGAAACGAAAATAAATGCTATGGGAGCTATCAGTAGTCCATTCAACAAAAATGTTTCGAGAAGCTTCAATAAGAAAGAAACGGTTATGATTACTGAAAAATCCAATCAAAATCCTTCTGGATGTGTAGTCTGCAAAAAACAAGGTCACTCAGTATCCGAATGTGAAGATTTTTTAAATAAAAGCGTAGTGAAAAGAAGAGAAATTGCATTCAATTCCAAATTGTGCTTTTCATGTTTGAAATTAGGGCACCAGATAAATAGATGTTTTTTCAAAAACCGTTGTGGAAAGGATGGGTGCAAAGGAAAACATAATGTTCTGCTTCATGTTCCCCGAGAATACAATAATGATGAACACGTCTACCAAGAAAACTCCATTGTCAATCAAGAAAACTGCATGATTTCCACCGATTTTTGTGCTAATGTTTCCAACGAAAATAAAATGTTTTGCTGAAAATAGCACCTGTGAAATTGAGAGGTCCTGAAGGTGAAATAGAAACATTTGCCCTTTTTGATGAGGGTTCCACCTGTACTATGATAGAAGCAGATTTGGCGTCCAGACTCAGACTTCACTGTCCAATTACTCCGCTATGTTTCCAGTGGACCAATCAAATTACTCACTATGAAGATACGTCTCAATTAGTTTCACTCGACATTGCCACTATTGATGGAAATTCTATTTTCTACAAAATGTGTAATGTAAGAACTGTAGAAAATTAAAGTTTGCCAGGACAAGAAATTGATGTGGAATCACTCTGTACAAAATGTCTTCATCTCAATCGTATCGTTTTGGAACGAATCAAATCTGCAAAACCAGAAATTTTGATCGGAAAAAATTGCTGTGACCTTATTCTTTCAAGAAAAGTCATCCAACCACGAATAAATTTACCAATTATGTCACATGCAAAATTGGGTTGGACTGTTCATGGACCCATTGGTAATGATTCTAGCTATGAGTCGGCGCATATGACTCTTTGTTGTAGACGAACTGATGATGAGAGTTTGGAACGACTTATCAAAGATGGTTTTCGGATGGACAAATTCGGAATAAAACCAGAAGACAGAATAATCAAATCAGTGGAGGACAAACGTGCGGTTGATATAATGGAAATAACCCTTAAAATGAATGAAAATAATCATTATGAAATCGGACATCTCTGGCGGGATGAGAAAGCAGTTTTTCCAGAAAGCAGAGAAAATGCAATGAAACGACTTTTATGTATGGAAAGAAGAATGGATCGAAGTGAATTGTTTGATATACAGTACTGACAAAAAATTTAAGAATATCTACAGAAGGGCTATGCGAGAATAGTAACAAACTTAAGACTATACAATTATTCTAAAATCTGGTATCTTCCACATTTTGCCGTTTGGAACATAAACAAGCCTGGAAAAATCAGATTGGTTTTTGACGCCGCCTGCAAGTCTCATGGATACTGCCTGAACGATTTCTTACTTCCAGGGCCAGATTTTATTCCTTCCTCAGTATCTGTTTTATGGCGTTTTCGACAGGGTAAAATCGCTTTCTGCGGAGACATCAAAGAGATGTTTCATCAAGTATATATTAGAGAGGAAGATAGACGAGCTCAACTGTTTTTGTGGCGAGGTATGGATAGGAAACGAGAACCTGATGTGTATCGAATGGATGTAATGATCTTCGGTGCCGTCTCGTCACCTTCAGCAGCTCAATTTGTGAAGAACAAAAATGCCAGAGGCCATGAATCTAAATACAAAGGTGTTATACGAGCAATAGAAAGACAACATTATGTGGACGACTATCTCGATTCTTGCAATACCGAAGTTGAAGCTACAAATATAATCAAGAACTTAATATTGAATTGAACTCGCCGACACTTGACTTAATATTGAATTGAACTGGCCGACACTTGATGAAAATCCATATTAACAAAAATATATTACAGTTTACAAAACCGCATCTTGCTTGAAGAAGCTATTGTAATAGCGAAACACGTGTCGCGGTTTTGTTAACCCATTGTAAGTGGAAATCATACAGGAAACTGTAATATATTTTTGGTTAAGAACGTAATATTTGTTCACCAACAAGCAGGTTTTGAGATGACAAAATGGATATCTAATTCAAAAGAGGTCATGAACACAATTCCCACGCACTTAAGATCTGAAGTTAAGAACATTACCCGAATTGATTCCTTGCGTACAGAACGAGTTTTAGGACTTTCATGGTGTCCAAGCAACGACAAATTCATATTTTCACTGAATTTGAACAAAATATCATCTGATATACTCAATGGATCAAAGATTCCAAGCAAGAGAGATGTTCTTCGTTTAATCATGTCTATTTTTGATCCGATTGGTTTTTTAGCTCCCTTGATAATCAAAGCACGGATCATAATGCAAGATATTTGGAGGAGTAATGTCCACTGGGATTCAGAGATATCTGCGAAAATATTTTGGGATTGAAAAACTGGATACAAGAACTTCAACATTTAGCGCCAGTTACAATGGATCGTTGTTATTTCCCATCTGCTTCGGAAACAAATAAAGTTGAACTGCACATGTTTTCTGACGCTGGGGACAAAGCGTATGCTGCTTCTGCTCATTTAGTCTCAAGAATAGGCAATGAAGTGTACACCTCTTTCGTAACAGCAAAATATAAGGTGGCGCCTCTGAGACAACAGACCATTCCAAAACTAGAACTTCAAGCTGCAGTATTATCATGTCGATTGGCAAAATCTCTCTGTTCTGAACTAGAATATGAAATTAATGAAATATATTTCTGTATAGATTCCTTAGTAGTTCTCAAGCAAATCCGATCCGAATCTGCAAGGTTTCCTATTTTTGTTGCCTGTAGAGTTGGGAAAATTCAAGATGAAACTAGTATTTCGCAGTGGCACTGGTTACCCTCGAATTTGAATGTTGCTGATTTAGCAACAAAACAATCAAATGTAGTGGATTTCAAAAAGATGGTTTATGGATGGCTGGGCCTACTTTCTTAAAGAAATCAAAAACATGTTGGCCACAAGAACAGAATTGCTCAAATGATATTGAAACTAATTTATTCATATCTCCAACCATCAATCAAGGTATTGCTATGATGCTTGAATACCTTCCAGATATTTTGCGATTTTCCAGGTGGGAGAGGCTTATTCGAAGTACTGCTTGGATTCTGTTTTTCCAAAATGTTATTCGATTAGAAAAACGAAATAGGCCTGAAAAACTTCAATTGGATGCTACCTTATTGCAGGAAGCTTCAAAGCATTGGGTTAGAAGATCTCAAGGTGAAACTTTTCCAAATGAATTTTCAATTCTAAAGAAACAAGAACAGTTGCCGAAATCCAGCCGTTTATTCAAATTATCTGCCCTTTTACATCAAGATGGCATAATTCGTCTCAAAGGAAGATTTCCAAATTATCCACATTCAGATATGGAATTCACTTCAAGGAATCCTGCTATCTTGGATTCAAAGAGTGCTTATACAGTCTCATTGATTAATCATTACCACGAGAAAGTTGGTCATGTTGGACTAGAAACAGTTGTGAATAACTTGAGGATGGAATTTTGGATTCTCAAATTTCGTGCTGCTGTGAAGCGATGTTTCAACAATTGCCAGAAGTGTAAAATTCGAAAAGCTCAACCACAGGTACCAGAAATGGGAATGCTACCACCACAAAGATCCGAAGCTTTTGTTCATCCGTTTTCCTACGTGGGAATTGACATATTTGGACCTATGACGATTTCAATTGGGAGACGAATTGAAAAGAGATATGGGGTTCTCTTTACTTGTCTTACTGTGAGAGCTGTACATATTGAAGTTGCTGCATCTCTTGACACGAGCTCAACTATTTTGGCAATAAGAAGATTCATAAGGAGACGAGGGCAATCCAAGGAGTTCATAACTGATAATGGTACGAATTTCGTTGGGGCAGAACGTGAATTAGGAGAATGGTCGGATTCAATGAATTGTGATGAGATAAACGACGAGCTCACTTCAAGGGGTATAACTTGGAAGTTCAATCCCCCAGGGGCTCCAAATATGGGTGGCATATGGGAAAGAATAGTGCGTTCTATCGAAACTTCTCTCAAAATAACATTGAAAACAATTAACCCAAGAGAAGAAGTTATACTGACTGTCTTGGCAGAAGCTGAGTACACTGTGAATTCAAGACCATTGACACATATTTCTGTTGATTTTAATGAGCCAGAAGCACTGACCCCGAACCATTTTTTACTCCTCAGGCCCGGAGGAGTTCAGACTTATGGCAAAAAATGAGTGGTTGATGGGAAAGGTAGAAGAGGTGTACCCTGGCAAAGATGGTACTATACGGGTGGCTAGAGTTAAAACAAAAAATGGTTTTTACACTAGACCAGTATCCAAATTTGTGTTCTTCAAACTAATGGGTGAAGATGACAGTTCTTCACGCGGAGGAGAATGTTGCCGTTTAGTTATTACACATTGTGTACTGGTGTGGGAACAACCCCTTGTATACTTGGATTCCCCAACATATTTGAAATGTGATTGTTATTTGTCACTTACAATTTTGTTTTCTAATGTAATTGATTTGTATTCTACTGCGGCCTCGAAGTTGAAGAATGGATGCCCGTAATGACGTCACCATCTCTCAAATGAGACAGATTCCAATTTGGTGCCTTATTATGTCACCTTTTCTCAAATGAGATGATAGATTCAAATCTGGCACCTTATAACGTCACCATCTCTCAAATGAGATAGATTCGAATTTGGCGCCTTATAACGTCACCATCTCTCAAATGAGATGATAGATTCGAATTTGGCGCCTTATCACGTCACCATCTCTCAAATGAGATGATACATTCCAATTTAGAGCCTAATGATGTCACCATCTCTCAAATGTGATGATGGATTCTAATTTGGCGCCTTATGAAGTCACCATCTCTAAAATGAGATGAGAGATTCGAATTTGGCGCTTTATGACGTCACTATCTCTCAAATGAGATGATACCTCTAGGTTTCCGGAAATTCTCTCACCACACTTGAAAACTTCCATACTTGATATGTGCAATGAAAATATCCAGTTATTGCTTCGCAGTCGAGCACTCAACAATGTCTCTCATGAAAGAAATTCGTGATCTTGATGTGAAACAGTTGTCTTGTAGAGTGATTCAAATTCGTATGTTCTGAGGTAATAACTGGCAATGCCGCAACTTGATCTTGGAAAGGAAGCATCGAAGTCAGGCCCGGATTAGCAACTATTTACGCCCTAGGCCAGGCAGAGTTCGCCCCCCCCCCCCCCAGCAGACGTTCGGAGGGGAGGTGGCATTTTTGGCATATTAAATGGTGCGCCCTAACTTTCCGGCAAAACTAAAAAAATTTTGTGGGAGATTACAAATATCTCGGTTATTATTTAGATTATCAGTGATCTTACACATTCATTTGCAAGAAAATAATTTAAATCGATCAGTCAATAACACCCAAATTCCAAAATGTGTGAAAAGGAAGTACAGAAAAGGTTATGTTGAAAAATAAAACACACTACTTAATTAACACAAACAATACTGTATAATTAAGTGAGTACATTTATTAACACAACACGGTATTTACTTACTCGTCTAGGAAAATAAAAATATACAACATGTTTTTGCCATTGCCTGCGCCCCCCGCAAGCTTGCGCTCTAGGTCATGGCCTAGGTTGGCCTTATGGGTAATCCGGGCCTGATCGAAGTATGCGCTGCTTTTGCCACACTGGTTGAAAAATCGAAAAGATCTTTACCCTGATCGAATCCTGCGTTTCCTTATGTACTCACTGTACTTCTGGAACCATTCCAGAGTTGAGGAGTTGTTGCCGGTCTTGGTATCATTCAATTTTCTATTTCTCAAATTGTACATCGGACCTTCTGGGGTTTTTTCGAGCACCGTTATGTTGTATTTATTTTTTTAGTACTTCGCTGACCTCGAGTTGGTCGCCAAGATGTTTCGAAACGGTATCTCAGTGTTATTCTGTTTCGTGGTAGAGTCTTAATCGAAGTAAAATACAGTTGATAGGGCAGTGGTTTTTGATTTTATTCAATGATGGACCCGTGTGATGAGCTTAAATGATTCGCAACGTTAAAATCACAAACAAAAATATACGGGACGCACATACATGTTGAAAAACACAAAAGTTTGATAACAAAAAGTCCGTCACCTACCTAAAATAATTCGCAGGCACAAACAATAACTTTTCAGAGGAAAATTCTGAGTTTTAAAACCACAAGCAAATATAGTTACTCAGCTCACCGTTGGCGTTCGGTTGGCTCGACAGGGTTGGTGCTTCTGGAAAATGCCACAGGGACCAAATAAAATATTGTTTTGTTCTAAAATTGTTCGTTTTCGTTAACCAGCTGACGAACGTCAACCCTCAGAAGTCGAAACTTGTGCGAGCAATGGATCAACGAGGCCTTACCTTATGACGTGCGATTACCCAGTACGGTGGCCCGGCGAGGATTCGAACCCCGGCCTTCCACTTTATAGGCAGATATGCTAACCACTACACTACCGAGACCACGATATGTTTTGCTACAATCTCAAAAGCATTTATCAAAATTGTATATCCGGCTCAAACCGACCAAATGTTGCTGATTTGATATTGGGGTGAAACGTATCCTCGAATATTTGGGAAATCGTCAAAGTTTTTCACTCCCTCTTCATCTTGCAACTTATGATTATTGGGGACTCATCTCATCCGACCAATCATCGGAAACTTGTATCCGTACTGCCTTGTTCCATCCCCTTTTTTCCTCTGGAAAATGACTTTGATACTAAGCAATAAAAACACAATAATGAACTAGTATGCCATGAAAAATCAAAAAATTTAGAAAAAAAATCGTAATTAATTCAAAGTCTTCCAATTTGAGCTACAACAACCTACTTTATTCGAAAAGAAATTGAAACGAAGATATTGCCAACCCACAGCTGATAGAAATGATAACTCGAAACAGCTGGCTGTCATGTGGTCAACTTTCCGAATTATTGTGGTTGTGTCCGGCTGACCGAAAGGTCGTTTTTTTTTAAATTTGCTGCTCGTGAGTAAGAGTACGGATGGAACTCATGATCTCCTTGATTTATAGGTATTAGGAACGCCTACAGAAGAAGACTGGCCTGGTGTTACACAATTACCAGGATATAGACTGCATAGAATGGGTCAATATAAATCAAGACGGCTGGGTTTGTGTTGGCCCAGGCTTCACGATCTTGTTAATGGGGAAGCCATAGCCAGTTCTCTCCTCCAGTTGGACCCTTCCAAAAGACTAGGAGCTGCTGAAGCCATGACACATCGTTATTTCGATGGGTTACCAAAAAAATTACTAGAACTGCCAGATGGTAAGTAAAAAATAGAACAATAATCCGGTCGAGGTGAGGTCAACAAAAATCCAAACGAAATATAATTAAAGAAAAAGCAAAGAGTTGAATAAAAACGATGTAGGAATGGCTTTCGTAAAACGAAAAGAAATAAATTTATTTATGAGCGATATTTTTTTAGATATATGCAGATTCACACAAAGGGAAGCCCTGTGATGTTCAAAGAACACCGCGTGAATCAAGGAACAGGAGATACGAATTGACATTTACTTTGAATTTCTGAAATTTGTAAGCTTAAAAAAAACTTTCATCACGATAGGTTTTCAAGTACCTATTACTGGTTGTACACCCTTTTTATTCGGTTTGGAATATTTCAGTTCATCAAGTAACTTCAGAATTATTCCTGACACATTCCTACTTTTTCAGTTATTACCAGAAGCAAGTCTTTTTAATTCCTTTTATTATTCGATAACTCTACTACTACGTTGTTCTACGTCCAGTTGGCTCGCTTGCATAACAGTAGGAGAGCCCACGATGCTAAATCGGGATTTACTCGAGCGTCATAGAGACCTATTGGGTTGCGAAGCTTAGATGATAAAAAGAAAAAAATGTTATACAATGTATACATTTTCATCGGTGGGGGGAGCGGCTATAGACTTTCAAAAATGTAAAAAAACTGTTGTTTCCATGATGGGAGTGGTCGTACGTAAGGGTTGAAAATGAAAAAAAAAAATATCGAGCGCGTCAGATTTTCTAAGGGGATGTTGAGTGAACCTAAAAAAACCTCTCACATAATAAACTGATGGTTTGGATGTGACGCAGACTCGCGGCCGTCATTAGAATGTGAAAAAAAAATTGTCATTTCGAAATACACAAGCACGTCAGATTAAGATATATATGGTTCATCTTTACGCCCTAGACGTTGCAGTCTCATAATCTGACGATTATCTGGATTGATTCGCCTATTCTGCCAATTTGATTTTTTTTTCAAATCATTGAACTTAATTCTTCGTTTTCGTTAACCAGCTGACGAACGTCAACCCTCAGAAGTCGAAACTTATGCGAGCAATGGATGAACGAGGCCTTACCTTTTAACGTGCGATTACCCAGCACGGTGGCCCGGCGAGGAATTAATCGAAAATCTCAGGAAAAAGCATGAAAATAAAAATGTGTATGCTTTTTTCAGTATTTATATGAGAATAATTGAAAGCAATTGAATTTTTAAAATTTTAAAACGTTGGATATTCGTTGTAAACAATATCATGCCACCAACGAGTCTGTGTGATCAACTGTCATGGCATCATTGCAACAGAAACCGGAGTGGGAACGGAGTGAGAGAGCAATAGATAGAGAAAGAGTGATAGAGAAATAGAAACGTTGAGAGGGGAATACAGGCATCACGTCAGATTATATATATTTGGCAATTCTTGATTTATTCCCTTCAAAATAAAAATAAAACTAGCCACGCTCGAGATGACGTATTTTTCTACAACTTTGTAGCTCTTCTCCTTTTTTAGGTCACTCTCGAATTGTCAGATTAGTGGAATATACACGTTTCAAGATGTAACTAACTCACGGCTACCTTAATCTGTCGCGCCCGAGAATTTCAGATGATCAATCTGATCTTTTATCCTTGAAGGGCGGCTATTTATATAGGGCTGATATATGGTGGAAGTACTCAACCGGGTACAAGGTATCCCCCTGTATATTAATCTGCCGCGCTTTAGTAAATCCCGAAATCCCCGATTCGGCTCCCCTATTATAACCTCAAACATTTTCTTAATTTCTTTCGCTTCGAATTCGTTTTTCCTTGTGTTAACTATACAACAACAAAAAATATTTGGTCGCTCATGCCATTTTACATTTTCCGTGTCTCATACACTCTTTGTGATAACCAGGATGAAATCATTTGGTGAAAATAATAAATACAATCTTCATTAAATTACTCATTCATTTAAAAACGACAATCATTCATTAAAGCCTATACTTACAATATAAACACCCAATAACACTGTCAAAGGGCAGAATGGCTTTACTGACAACACTCTCGTTAATCTGTTGATAGCACCGACTTTTTCTTATGGGAGTATTAAGCTTATGGCCATCGGAGGTCATTTAACGCACTGCAGTGATTGTACCATAGTTTGAGAGATTATTAAACACCCATTAATGAATGAACCCTCACCTTTCTCAAAGAGTCCCTTTGTTAATGGTCATAGGAAAAAGTCGGTGCAATCGGCTGTTAATCATTCGAAGGCTTATTTGTCAATCACCCGAATCAGCCACGTCACTTCTTATATAAAACATTCGGGATGCTGGATATGATGTTTGCCCAAACAATTGAACGTGCATCAACCCATGGCAATGAATGTGTACCTATATCGACTTGATCAAGAAGAAGGTTTTTCATTAAGGCTTTTCATACGATATAAACGCTGAAAGATGACTTCATCCAGAGTGTTAATTGATAGTTGTTTTCAAGGAAAATATGGAAGATGATTGAAATAAGTTGAATATTTCTCTTGATGCTCCACAGAGGTGACGATGAAGTGTATAAGTAATGAGTATTGATGTTCGAATGAACATTTTAATAAGTGACAGTTGTTCAGATGATATAATAATATAAAATAGTAGTTTTGAGGTGAAACACGTAATCAATCATGTTCAACTGGATTGCAATCGGCTGTAAATCATTCAAAGGCTTATTTGTCAATCACCCGAGTTATAGGAACGTCTTCCCACGGCACCGACACCTGAGCCCAGCGGATGAACTCAGCGTCAGCACCTTCCTTGGAATAACAAGAAATATGATTCTTTCTAATCTCGTATGATTCTGATGTTCATGAGAACTTTTTTCTGTTCAGTATTCAAGTAGACTTCAAACTGTATAAACATACAGCTCAAATAATTTTGCTCTTTCGTAATTATTTTTGAAAAGTCATTTTCAATCGGCGAACACTTAATTGGCGCAGTCGGTAGGATTTGCCAAACAGTATCGACAAAAATCGCGAAACTGGTCTGTTTCAGCAGTTTATCGGCAAATTCCAAAAATTTGGGTTCGAACGAAAATACTTTCGAAACAAACGAGGAGCACTGTTAGTTGCGGACAACATAGCCAATTCTAGCACCCTTGAAGCAGAGGACCACATTGCCAACGTTTCAAGAAACTGGTGGAGAACTTCATCGTCGAAACCAGCTAGCTGTAGGAAGTCCACAGGAACGAGACAACTTCGCTCAATTCTTACTGGCACTAGACGTAAGAAAGAAGAATGAAGATAGTCTTCATACTACTGTAAGAAAAACATTTCCTTTCATAATTTTTCCACATTGGCAATCAATTGTTTTCTTTTGAGGAATCAATCGATAAAGAAAAATCGATAATATCCAAAATATTATTTTATGATCGAATCAGATATAGATAACTCAGTGAATTTATTTGATACTTTTTCAACTGGAGAAACGCAAATAAATAATATGACTACCGCACAACCAGTTCAAAATGGTCAACAAGTTAATTATCATTTTCTGAAATTATACGTGGATACAATTCCTGATTCTGGTGGCAATCCACATACAAATATTTTTATTGATAATTGTGAAGATCTCATAACAAAATGCAGTGATCAGAATAATGCCGCTCTCAACGTTTTCATTTTACGAGCAATTATTGGTAAATTAGTGGGTAGGGCACTCATTCTCATTGGTTCAAGAATAGAATTAAAAACATGGTTAGAAATAAAAAATGCACTCATATTGGCTTTGGTGATCAGAGGAATATCGACTGTTTAGTCCAAGATTTAATAATTTTAAAACCACATAAAAACGAAACTCCTCACAATTCCGGCATGCGATGTCAGGATGCAAGAAGTTTGATTATTTCAAAATTGAATTTTTCGAATTTAACACACGCTGAAAAACAACGATTTGGCATTAAAAACATTCATTAGAGGTCTCCCAGGTCAAATACAAAATAACATCCGTTTGAGAGGACCAGACAGTCTCGAAAAGGCAATGTCATTGGTAATCGAGGAAGAAAACTTTCATCATAGTCCAAATAGAAGTAATACTCTCAATTTTCCTAATTCATTTAAACCAGTTCAAATCATAATTCACAAATTCCACGACCATTCACGCAAAAGTATCAACAATGGAAGCCCAATACTAACTTTCCCACGCAAAAAAATCCGTTTTTCCAACAAAAACAGAGTCAGATTATTCACAATCCACACCAAACTTCAAATCAAAATAGATATATTCAAAATGCACCGAAACCATTCAAACCGGATCCGATGGATACTTCTTCAAGCAATTCTCGGCAACAGCCAAGAAAAACTTTCACTCACATTGAACTTTTTGCTCAGAATGTGAATGAATTCGAAAATCCGTTTGAAAATCAAAATATCGGAAATTTAGACGGTTACGAATACATTTTTTATACCGAACAGAGTGATCAGTACGAACAACAACCAAACATTGACTACTCAAATTCTGACATTCATAATCAAGAACATGATATCATACAGAGTGATCATGAAATATCGAACACTTCGATGAATTCCAGTGCAAATGTAAATTTTCTTCCGGACAACATTGCAAACAATCCCACATAATAAATCTGAATCTTTCTAGAGCAAATCTACCACATATTTACATTCCTGAGTTAAATGCTAATTTTCTCATTGATACGGGTAGTACGCGAAGTTTGATCAACCCCGAATTAGCCAATAAATGTTTCAAAAATTGTATAGTTAAAGAAGACCCCAACATTCAGACAGCCCATAATATAACTTATCATAACGAAGTCGTAGTTATTCCAGTCTTCAAAATTTTTGGAGCAAAAGGTACACACAAATTTTATCTTTTCCAATTCAGCGATAAATATGATGGCCTTATTGGGATAGATTTACTCAAACAATTAAAAGCATCGATAAATGTCTGCGATAAATCAATATCTACTCCATTTGTTACTATACCAATAATTTATGAAACCGAAGAACTCACGGAATTCAAAAAAGAGCTCACAGCTGGTAATTACACTTTGATCATTCCAGCATGAACTGAACGAGTAATAAAATCACCGGTCACCTCCAAACAAGGAATAGGCTTTTTAGATTAAATTAAATTTGAAAGACTAGTCGAATCTCCACGAGCTGTAGTGAACGTCAATAATTATTTTGCTGTTACAACTGTCACAAATTCTACTTGCAATCCAGTACAAATTGAGTTTACTTAACCATTCGATGTCGAAATATTGAACATTCAGGAAGTGAATTTTGTAGAAAAAATGGAAACTGATGTTGAAATCGATGAACGCATAGATCGTATTCAAAAATCGAACTTGAAGAATCTTCGTTTAGATCATTGCAATTCAGAAGAAAAGCAGGCCATCAGAAATCTGTGTTTAGAATATCGCGACATATTTTATAGCGAAGAAATACCCCTTACTTTTACGAATGATATTCAACACAAAATTAATTTGACTGACGAATCACCCATATTTACCAAAACATACCGTTACCCCGAAATACATAAAGCTGAAGTTAATAACCAAATTCAAAAAATGTTAAATCAAGGTATTATTCAGCACTCAACATCTCCTTGGTCCAGTCCAATTTGGATTGTCCCAAAAAAACTTGACGTTTCAGGTAAAAAAAAATGGCGGATGGTTGTTGATTACAGAAAACTAAATGAACGGACGATTGGCGACAAGTATCCCCTTCCGAATATCACAGACATTCTTGATAAACTCTGCAAAAGTCAATACTTTAGTACTCTAGATTTGGCCAACGGATTCCATCAAATTGAGATGCATCCGAACGTTATACAAAAAACGACTTTCTCTAAACAAAACGGGCACTACGAATTCAAGAGTATGCCGTTCGGACTGAAAACGGCTCCATCTAGTTTTCAAAGGATCATGGATAATGTCCTAAGAGGTCTCCAAAATGAAAATTGCTTGGTTTATTTGGATGACATTGTTATTTTTAGTACATCTCTGCAGGAGCACCTCGATCGACTGAAATCAGTCTTCGAACGATTGAGGAAATCAAATTTCAAGGTACAACTCGATTAATGCGAGTTCCTTAGAAAAGAAGTTGCTTACCTGGGTCACGTTATCACACCTGACGGAGTGAAACCTAACCCAGACAAAATTCAAGCAATCAAAAACTTTTCGATTCCTAAGACCCAAAAAGAAATAAAAAGTTTTCTAGGACTTTTAGGCTATTATCGAAAATATATTGAAGATTTTATAAATTTATTGATAAATTCACCAATACTTCAATACCCGGATTTTTCCAAACCTTTTGTGTTGACCACAGATGCTTCGAACGTTGCCCTTGGCGATAGCATTCGCTTCTCGAACATTAAACGAGTCTGAACAGAAATACAGTACGATAGAAAAAGAATTGCTTGCGATCGTTTGGGCTTGTAAGTATTTTAGGCCATATTTATTAGGCAGAAGATCATCTATTTACACCGATCATAGGCCCCTGGTTTGGCTTTTCAGATTACGTGAACCAAATTCAAAACTAGTCAGATGGCGCCTAAAGTTGGAAGAATTTGACTAGGACATTATTTATAAAAAGGATCGTTAAACACCAACGCAGATGCACTTTCTCGAGTGACAATTAATGCTTTAGAAAACGAATCAATAATCCAGGTGAAATCGATCAGGAAACTATTGTTTTTGCGAAACCTTTCCGAAAATCCGATCCAATATGATCCCGGACCATCCACAAGTAAAGAACATCTTCAACCACCCGAAATAACGCAAAATTATAATAAACCTAAAATCAATATAATATCAGACATTACGTTAAAACCTGCCAATATTCCTAATGACGTCACGAAAGTACCATGTCAACACAGCATACCACCTGCAACGAAACAACAAACAATGGAATCAAAATCTATGATGAAATAATCAATAACAAAGTAAAACAAATCTTAGTATCTTCTCATCCTTATAACAAACTGAATGTAAGTGAAGAGACCTATGAAAACCATAAAATAATGAAAGTTAAACTCCCAATGTCAAAATTGTACGCCGAAGATCTCGAATTCTTGAGAGACTATACTATTTCTGGAAAATTGTATTGTTTATTTTCCCAAAACGATAACCAATACGAAATTCTCAATAAAGTTTATTTGGAACACAAACTCAAAAAATCCGAATGAAATATTTTTGCCAAACGCATTCTTTTCCGATTATGCAGAAAATCACAAGAAAAAACTTGATCACATATATCGAAGTGTCCAGGAAAGAATAAATTCAAAAAAGGAGAAAATAGTCGCCAAAACCAACACACAAGGTGGTACAAGTGGAGAATTTAGTATAGATCAAACAGTTTTCAAAAAGAATTCACAACAACGGAATAAGAAAAATAACAAATTTTTAGGTCCATATGGAATAACTGAAATATTAGAAAGAAATAGAGTAGAGATTTTAAACAAAAAAAAAAACACAAAAATAAAAGGGAAGTCATCCATATAAAAGAATTGAGAAAACCCCCTCTTGTTACAGGCTCGCCAGCTACTTCAAGTGCGACTTAGCCTATCCAAAATTCAACGACCTCAAAGACAATCCTGGTCTCCTTCCTTTGAAACTCGAAAACACCCAAAATGTGGTTGATCATTGGTCATTTATCCAAATTTTTGACATCGAAAAATAGTCGAAGAATTTTATTCGCTGAAATCACAATTCAAAAAGCTTGAAGGAAACCTTTACCAAAAATACGACAAAAACCAATATTGTCAAAGGATTCCGTAATTCTTACAAATTGATCGATACTTTGGAACAAACAATTACTTCACAACTCAATCAATTAAATCCTTCAAATCACGAGAGGCAAAAACGTGGACTAGTCGATGGATTAGGATCCATTATTAAATCATTGACAGGAAATTAAGATCAGAACAATGCAGAAAAATACGACAAAGCTATAACATCAACATCCGAAAATCAATCAAAAATTAAAGTGTTGATTGAGGATCAAATATCACTCCTTCAGACATCAATTCAAAATTTCAAAGAAAGTACGCAAACTATGGCGCACAATGAGGCGATTTTACAAATGCGTCTCATGCAATTCGAAAAAATCTTACAACATGCCGAAATGGAGCGAGAATTGACTTTTGAATATTTTCTAATACACGTGGTTATTTCCCAAATGACCACAGCTTTCCAAGTCATCTATGGTGTTCTAGAGAGAATCGAAGTAGCTATCACGTTTTCGAAATTGAATACCTTCCACAATTCCATTGTCGAACCAAACTACATTTTACAAGAAATCAAATCAATAAGTAATCAATTGACCGAAAATAAATTACCTTTCAAACCAATAAAAGAAAATGTATTACTTTTCGAAAAAATTATGGAAATCAAAAGTTATAGCAAAGGATATTCGATAATATTTATTCTCGAGATTCCAATCGTAGAGAATGAAAGTTACAGTTATTACCACCTGTATTCCTTGCCTACTTCCCCGAAAGCAATATTCAAAACCATTCTACCCCAATCCAAATATTCAATCCTAAACGAACTACATGTTTTTCGACACAAAATGCCAAGAAATCACATCTGCCACGAAACTAATCCAGTTAAAATCGAAGAAAACGGCCACCCTTGCGAAGTTCAAATGCTAAAATATCACAAAAATATAACGAACTGTCAACAGATTCCAGTCCAAGTAGGAAACGTCACAGTCCAGAAGATAGAGAAGAATAGATGGATTATTCTCACACCTGAAGACACTGTGGCTGTTCAAAAGTGTGGCGCGAACAAAGACAATATTTTACTTCACGGGACTCATGTTCTAGAATTAAACTCTAACTGTGAGGTGAAAATCAATGACATTCGAAATCGAAGTTATCGAGACTCTCGCGAAAGACTTAAAATTATCGAGCTTCCTAAAATGGATTATTTCGAGTACCAATCACCTGTCGATTCTCAAATTCAGTTTCGTCCTGTGAAAATTGACTCTATAAATCTTGATGAAATCAAACATTTACAGAGTGCTTTGGAAATCCAAAATCAAAAATTGGACTCGATTCCTGATTTTCCAGTGTTTTCTCACGATATCTTCTAGGTGATGATTGAGTTTCGAATTCGGAGGTCGAAACTCAATCATCACCTAGAAGATGGCAAATGAGACTTTGCCGAAACGTTGTGACAATTATCCTTCAGAGGATCAAAACCACAGAACACGGAATAATTGTCATAACGTTTCGGCAAAGTCTCATTTGCCATCTTCTAGGTGATGTCTAGAGTTTCGACCTCCGAACTCGACTAATTGATTTGAGTTCTGCTTCTCAATATATAGAGGTGTTCATTGATGGTATCTTTGATCTGGACCCATTCCACTTTCTTCGTTGGCCCGACTGCATTTGGCATTATGTTTGGGTAATTACGTGGTAAGGTCCGACATTGTTCCTTTGGTGTGATCGGCTTGTCTTTGTTTAGTGATAGGATGGTTTTCCACAGATACCTGAGCGCAAATTCACATCACCATCCAAAACAGATTCACGCTGTGGCAAAAACAATAATTATTACACGTGCAATCAGGTTGGCAGACAACCGAACATTTGGTGATGGTGATTTTTCCCTTGAAAGATATCGGCGCGATACTGAGAGGATTTTTAGGTACTAATGAGATAATCAGATCCTGAGAGTTTCAGATCTTTAAACCAATCGCTCTTTAGGAAAAAGCAAAATATGTAATATTTAGGAATTTTTTTTTGAAATATTTATTCTCAGAAGCCCGTGAACAAACTGATTTGAATTTTGGATATGTTTTAGGGGCTGATAGTACCGTTCAGGATAAAAATTGAGAGTTTATCGGTTAATAAGAACCTTAAAAAATATGGGATTTTTTTTTATTTTCAACTGTGAATCGAGCTCGGCACAATTATGAAACTATTTTTTTTCAGTTCCTCATCCATTTTTCTATGGATTTATGTACTTCCGGGATTTAAAAAAGGCACGCAATATCGCAAAAAAATAAAAAAACGCTTTATATGCAAATATTCACTTTATTTTTGTGCTTTATGCTAAGTTTCGATTTTGTCGCTCAAATATGTTTAATTAATCTCATTCAGAATAATCATTTCTATACTCAGAGAAATAATTATTTTTTCTGCGTATGGCCAAAGTTGAATATTTTACTATCAATGCATATCAACTAATTCTATCGATAATTTATAAACACACTTTTTAACGTGATATTTATTCATTAACATGATCAATCATTATTTATTTTGCGGCACTATTGCAAGTATTCGTAAAAATGGCTGCTATTATCTGTTGGTACGTTACCGACTCAGTCCTCTTACTTCAAGGAAGAGCCACGCGACTGACGCGCTCACTTGTGAATTTGGCCGCATCATAGACATTACAACTAATGGACTGGTCCTATGAGGGAGAGGACTGCGGAATGAGCAAGGTGTAATACAAGTTAAACCTCTGAGCGCATTTCGTCCTCAATGTAGCAGAGAAAGAGAGGCTATGAAGGAGTAATTCAAGTATAGAATTCTCACTATGTTCTTCACAACACCTCTTCAATGTGCATATTCTTTCTCTCTCTAATGTATTCCGCATCATGCTCTATGAAAACTGTCATAGTGGCCAGTCCATTAGTTGTTATGTCAATGGGCCGCACACGCAACAGCTGACGCAAGTGTAGTTTCTGCTCAGAGAGAGAGTGTGGTTAGATTCCATTCATCAAACAAATAAAATGCCTTCGAATAGAACAATTAATGAGAAGTGTTGAATTTGCTCAAAACAAGTAAAAGAAGTTGCTGGTTGTTGATACAATAATCAACTATATATCGAAAATAAACCCGTACTTTTCAGAGTTTTTTATTTCCCCTTGACATTCCATTCAAGACTGTTTGTTTATATATATATATATATATATATATATATATATATATATATATATATATATATATATATATATATATATATATATCTTTGGTAACAACCTCAAAAAATTATAGTATTCCAGAGCAAATAAACTATACACAGGGTGATACCATGAAAGAACAGATAACAACATTCAACAACATTTTCCCCCCTGTATTAAAAATAAACTTTTTCATTACAAAATTCAATATCAGTCTCCAGCTTGAATATCCAGTAAACATAACTTCACTACTGCTCTTTGATAGGTACCAGTTTGGGTCTTCACATCCACATTCCTAACGTATCCATCTTTTTCCCTGTAGACGGCCACTACTCTTCCTTTTGGCCAGCAGTTCCGGGGAAGATCACCATCAACCAAAATCACGATATCGCCAACTTTGACATTCCTTGGATCTTTACTGAACCACTTCGTTCTTCTCGTCAGTGTCGGCATATATTCTCGCAGCCACCGTTTCCAAAAGCAATCTGCATAATACTGGGCGATTCTCCATTGTTTCCTAGATACGAGGTCCCTTTCTGTAAATTTACCTGGAGGTTGAACGGGGCTGGAAGAACCGATTAGAAAATGGTTTGGTGTCAGTGCTTCATCGTCGTCAGCTTCCAAGGGCACGTGAACTAGAGGTCTACTATTGACGATACTTTCCGCTTCTACTCCATATTTTACAATGGAGGAAAAATGTACAATCATTTGCCTCTGTACATAAGATCTGCCAATATAAATGACTTCCAATTCAGGAAGTTAGTCAAACAATTTCTATCTGATAGACCCTATTATACTTTGAATGAATTTTTTGACGACAACTTTTAACTGATTGACTAGCTCATGTTTTTTATCTTCATTAAGGAGCTTTTAAATTTTTACTCTCTATGTCTATTTTTATATGAACTTGACTTCCACTCTTTTATATATACATACTTTTTACAATCTCCATTTTACCATGTTTTGTATGTATTTTTATAGTTTTATTTTTGTTATCTTTTGGTATATATCGCATTTTTTAAGTAAGTATTTACTACCCAAGCTTTGTCAACAAGATTATGTCTTATGATAATAAAGCATATTATTATTATTATTATTATTATCATACAAGTCCAAAGTACTTCTTCTCTAGGGGCCTTCTCTCTGAGGATTGCTTTCAAGGCAATTTTGACAGACCTCACCAACCTCTCCCAACTACCTCCCATGTGGGGGGCGGCTGGTGAATTAAATTGGAATTCAATTCCTCTGATGGAAGAAAATCTTTGAAGTTCATTCTGGTCCAGCTCTTCTAGGGATTTCTTCAGTTCTTTTTCTGCGCCGTGAAAATTTGAACCATTGTCACAGAATATCCGCCTTGGTAAACTTCTTCCAATTAACCGTCTAATAGCCATAATAGCAGAGCTAGTTTCCAACGAAGCTGCTATTTCGAGATGAACGGCTCTGGTACTCAAACAGGTGAAGAGAACGCCATATCTCTTTTCTCTTCGTCTTCCACGAGTGATGCCTATTGGTCCAAAAAAGTCCATACCCGAAAAAGAGAAAGGTCTAACAAAACTCTCAAGTCTACAAGTGGGCAAAGGTGCCATTTGTGGTGTGACAGGCTTAGCTCTAAAATTTTTGCAAAACTGGCACGAATTCCAACAGCTTCTCACAGCCATCCGCAAATTCAGTATGTGATATTTTTGCCTAATTTCATTTGTCACCATATTTTCTATGCTTCGACTCTAAAATGATGGGATTTTTCGTCTCTCCAGAGATCCAATGAGATGCTCAGATCCTTCCTCCCACTCTAATGATTCCTTTTTCGTCCAGAAAGGGCGACAATTTGTAGAGTTTACTGGTTTTTGGTAATTCATTATTTCTCAACAATAAATAGACCTCTTCTCGAAACATATCTTTTTGTACATGTTTGATCCATGTAATTTCAGCGACGGCTAACTCATCTGAAGTGAGTTCAGACGAGAAAGTAATATTTTTCCTATCTATTATCATTCCTTTGAGTATCAATATCCTCAATACCCAAGCAGTCGAACGAATCAGTCGCAACCACGACGAAAATCTATATTCGGCAAACAATGTGAAACTGTATCGTCAGCTGTGACAGCTACAAAATATATTTTTATTTCCGTGGAATCGACAACAAAAATCTTCAGCTTGTTTCATCCATTCACTCTCTGGCATTGTCAGAAAGCACGGTCCATTTATCCAATCACTTTCAGTATTCCAATCGACACTTTTTGTACTTCTAGTAACATCATCAATATTTTCTGAAGTAGGTAACCACCACCAATCATCTATTTCCGTATTTTCCTCAATCTCACTCAATCTATGGGCCACAAATGGTTTGAATTTATATGCAGTACTTGATTTGATCCAACCGATAACTGTTTTGGAATCAGACCAATGAATAATAGAGTCGAATTCGATGATGTGATTTTCTACTTCCTAGGACTGCAGCCTGCAGTTCCAACCTCGGAATTGAAACAATTTGTTTAACTGATTTGGCCATAATTAGAGATATATGAATTTCATTATCAATTTCTATTCGTAAGTAAGAAACTGCGGCATAAGCCTTTAGGCTCGCATCACAAAATGTATGGAGTTGAGCATTGGAAAATTGTTTGGGTGCATAACATCGTGGTACTGCAAATTGTTTGATATTTTTCAGGTCAGTTAGCCATTTTAACCATTTTTTCTTAAGGATTGCCAAATTTCTTGTAGTAAAATTTTTGCTTTGATGGAAAAGTTTGCTAGAAGACCTAGTGGATCGAAAATCGACATGAGAACTCTGAGAACTTCTCTTTTTGTACTTTTTTTCTCTTCAGTAAGGAAATCTTCAAATTTTTTCGAGTTGATATTGAATCCCAATTTGTCAGAACCTGTATTCCAACACAGCCCTAAAACTTTTTCGCTTGGTAGATCCTTTTCCATATTCAAATCTTTCAAATTATTTGTCCTCAGATCAGATGAAATATTTTGAAGAACTTTCCTAGAGTTACTAACCCAATTTCTTATTTGAAATCCCCCTCGCCTGTGGATATCCGTAACCATTTTGATCAATTCTTCAGCATCTTCTTCGGTATCTACACTGTCGAGATGATCGTCAACGTAATGTTATTCAAAAATTGCTTTTGTAGCTCTGGAAAAGCGGGTGAGGAATTCTTTAGCATTTTTTCTCAAAATGAAAGTTGCTGATACCGGAGAAGAAGCTGCTCCGAATGTCATTACATTCATTTCATACTCGCTGATGCATTCTTCATTCTCGCTTCTATCTCTCCATAGAAATATCTGGGAACATCTATCAGTCTCTCTTATATAAATTTGATGAAACATCTCTTTGATATCTCCTGATAACGCGATTGATTTCTGCCGAAATTTAAATAAAACTGCCAATAAATTATTTAATGAATCTGGGCCATTTAACAGACAGTCATTCAAACTTACCCCTGATGACTTAGCAGCCGCATCAAAAACCAATCTCATTTTTGCTGGTTTGTTAGGATTAGTCACAGCAAAATGCGGGTAAGTATCAGGTTTTGCTGTGTTTTTCCATTATTTTTTCATCAGGAAGTTTCCTGGCATACCCCTTCTCAATATACCCTTTGATTTTACCTGAATATTCATCAGCAAACTGTGGGTTTTTTCTCATCTTCAGCTCTAGCGATTTCAATCTGATTTAAGCAAGATGTTTCGAATTTGGCATTTCCTCCACGTTCTCTTTCCGAAGAAGACCTATTTCCCATTTTTCTCCGTTCTTCCTCGAAGTTGTCTCCATTATATGTAGAGCTCTCCTATCTTCCTTTGACATCATTTTATTTTCATGATATTTCACTCCCAAATTTTCTAACCTAAAATAATTTTTGATCATTTCATGCAATTCATCGTAACAAGTGCAAGTTTACATCAATACGGTTATTAAAACTTGAAGCATTCCCATGAATCACCCATCCCAATTTTGTTCGTGATAAAACGGGACAATTCTTACCTGCCTCAATAACATCCCTAGCTATGATAAGGTCGATGTTGTCTTATCCTAATAATATTTTTGGTTGGGCATTGCTAAATGAAGAAATTTTGATGGCAGATAAATGACTCCATTTTTCTGATAATAATTTTGAGTTCATGGATTGTACAGGTAAATCAAGATTTCTTAACGTTCTCACTGAATTGATTGTATACTGCTCCTGTTCATCTTTACCCCTGATTTTCAAACTCACAGACCGTGAATGAAGTTCCTCGTTTATTGTAGAGTTGGTCCATCTCAATTTCAGAGGTTCCGTTGTCCCAACTACTCCAATTTGATCAGCGATTTCACTACACATTAAAGTAACTGTAGACGCTTCTTCCAAAAGGGCAAAAGTTGAAATTGCAGCTTTTGGCCTTGTCAAAACAACTGGAACTACTCTTAAAAGGACTACTTTTTCTATAGGTTCACGAGCATGATGGTTAACAATTTGAGAAGAGGGGTTTTCATTTGATCGATGGATATTATTTTCTAGAGCCATTTTCTGCTCGTCATTACTGTGCAAAAGTATCTATTACAACCGCTCTCATCGCACACTTTCTTTTTTCGGCAAGAATTTGCTCGATGTTTCGAATTTAAACAGCAAAAACAAATTTTATTCTGTCTTACCCAGTCCCAACGCTTTTCCACGTCAATTTTTTTGAAAAACAGGCAGTTCTCAATCTGGTGATTATTTTTCTTACAATATCCGCAAAAAGATCCCTTTTTGTTGAAAGAATCTGTTGTCGTCAGACATACTTCTTTTTCTTCTCTGCATCGAAGTCGGGAATAGTTATATTGGACACAGCTTCCGCCATTTCAGATAACCAATCAGCAAAATCTGAAATTTTCAATTTATTATTTGCATTCTTGTAGCTTGACACTTTCTTTCCCCATTCTAGTCTTAAAGTTGGAGTCAGTTTTGATACAATTTCTACTAATAATTGAGGATTCAGTAGATATGCCTGACAATCCAAGCTTGACAAAGTCAATGTCAAATTTTGAATTAAATTTGAAAACTCTAGAACATTTTCAAGTTCATCTTCTCTCAAATTAGGAAATTTTCTTACCGTTGTTATTAAATCTTGGATGATGTATTCCGGTTTTCCAAATCGTTTCTCCAGGATTTCAATAATTTGTTGCACATCACACGTGAAATTCAGTAATCCCTGAACAGATTCACGCGCTTTCCCCCGGAGACATTTTTGAAGCCGAGCCAGATTTTCTGAATTAGTTAAATCACATACCTGAGTAGTTTCTTTAAATTGTGTTAGGGGTAAAATTCTATTCATCGGGCGCCACCTGTTTTTTGAAAAATTTCTTTTTTAACTTACGTATTTCGGTCTCCTGAACAAAAAATTTTTATGAAAATTTTGGCGGTCTCAACTAGTTTCGGAGATACGGCCCCCCAAAGACAGGAAAGCGGGGTCGACGCTAATGTTAGTTTTTCAGCCAATTACGCTCGAAATTCCTCCTTCTTTATATCAGCACAATATACACATTCTGTTCCACCTTCTTCATCACTTCTCAACCGAATTGAAAGCATTTTTCGCTACAAGATTGAAAAATATATCCTGATGGGAAAGTGAGGTTAACAAAACAGTCGAACGCGCAAGGCATCGCCGTTAACCTCAATTTCCTATCAGGATATATTTTTCAATCTTGTAGCAAAAAATGCTTTTAATTCGGTTGAAAAGTGATGAAGAAGGTGGAACAGAATGTGTATATTGTGCTGATATAAAGAAGGAGGAATGGCGAGCGTAATTGGCTGGAAAACAAACATAAGCGTCGACCCCGCTTTCCTGTCTTTGGGGGGCCGTATCTCCGAAACTAGTTGAGACCGCCAAAATTTTCATAAGAATTTTTTGTTCAGGAGACCGAAATACGTAAGTTTAAAAAAAAAATTGAAAAAACAGGTGGCGCCCGATAAATAGAATTTTACCGTGTTATGAATTGTAACCAATCTTTTGGATCCCCGGTGAAAGAAGGTAACTCCTTATTCAATGATTGGCGTGCCATGAATTGTTCCAATTTAAAATCGTGTTTCGGTGCGTTATTTTCTTTTTCGGATTTCCGTATTTGTGCAATCGTCTCAACACTTGTCGGTTGCTGTCTTTTTGTTGAAATTTCATCTACCACCTTGAATGACTCGAGTTTGTCAGACCTAAAACTTAAAGATAAGGGCTTATTAGACCTAGATGAAGTAGAAGGCATGTTGTTGACCCGATCCTGAATATCGATAAGCTTATTACGATCATCATTGAATTCCTCGTATATGAGCTGTTCTGATGAATTTTCGGACCCTGCAATACTGTTACTCCCTTCCTCAGTTTCGTTCAATATGGCCTTTTCGAGTTGGAGTTCCTTCTCGACCAACTTCTTTTCGATTTCCAACTCCTTTCTTGCAATTTGTGCCATCCGCTGATCTGCCTCGAACTCCGCTTGAAGAGTTATCCTTCTCATTGAACTTGCAGATGATTTTTTAGACATCTTTCCGCTACCAGATTTATTTTCTGATACGTTGCCATGACATCCTTTATCATTATATTTCTCTTCCCCATATCTGCATGGAGGTAAACCTTTGTTCTGACGTTGACTTCTTCTGATCCCTTCTTCGGACATATTCCAAGAATTGATCGTTTAATAGCTCGAAGGACCACTTTGTTGATACAATAATCAACTATATATCGAAAATAAACCAGTACTTTTCAGAGTTTTTTATTTCCCCTTGTCATTCCATTCAAGACTGTTTGTTTATATATATCTTTGGTAACAACCTCAAAAAATTATAGTATTCCAGAGCAAATAAACTATACACAGGGTGATAACATGAAAGAACAGATAACAACATTCAACAACACTGGTACTTCTGAAATTTTATCAACAGAACAAGACGTTGACGAGTTTTCTAGAGTTTTTGATATCAATTTCTTCGCTGGTGATATTGTGTGTGGCAGATGTCGTGTAGAGTTGTATAAGAGAAGAAAAATTGAGCCGGTTGCAAATAACTCTGGAGAGTCTGAATCAATTCCTAGTGAAATGTTAGAACGGACAGATTCTAATTTGTCATATATGACATTGTCTCAGTCAAGTTCAGATGATCCTTCTTTTAGACTTTTAGAGCTAACATCACTTCTACCGCTGACGTTACAGAGTATATTGAGGTTCCAATCAAAAGAACTATTTCATCCCATGGATAATGTTGTCTTTGCAATAATACTATTAATCTAACCCTTATTCCTCAAAAAGCTCAGATGCAGTCTTTTATTAAACGACGAGTCTTCATACCTGATAATCGATGCTGCCGAAATGATTTGATAAATAAGCAGTACTATAGTGAAGCTCTTGATCGCATAAGAGTGTATTCCAACTGGACTAGAATTTCATCAGTAGAATTAAATGATGGAAAATTTTGCCGTTGAATGTGATTCAACATTGCTGGATAAAATGGATGATTATCGTGTGTCAGATGAGAATCTTCGTGTTTTAACTGGTCTAGAATGGGAAAATGTAATTGTATTGCGGAATTGGTTAGTATCAATGAGAAATACTGACGCTCGAAATGTCACTCAAGCACTAATAGGGTTTTTAGTCAAGCTTTGCACAGGTAATTCAAATAAGTTAATATCCACGATTCTGGGAATTGATGAAGAGCAGTTAGTCTCGAAATATTGTGAGCAAGTCATCCAATCTTTTGAAAAAGGCATTTTACCTTCGCGCTTTGGTTCAAATGTAGTATCCAGGAATGATCTTATTCAAAATCATAGCCGGTGGCTAAAAAACTCCATAATGATCTGAATGATAAACTTATTTTAATTTGTGATGGGACCTATGCTCGTCATGAAAAAAGTTCTAACAATGAGTATCAGAGAAAATCATATTCTGGTCAAAAAAAGTACCACTGTGTAAACCATTTACAATTTGCATAACTGATGGATTCATAGTTGATATGTTGGGACCGTATTATGCTAACCAAAATGACTATAATGCGGGATATTATAGATAATCCTGATGGTATATGTCATTTATTAGAACCTGGGGATGCATTTTTCGTTGATCGTGGATTCCGTGATGTTAAAGAATACTTAGAAAGTAAAAATTACAGAGTATTGATGCCAGCACTCAAGGGGAAACGAAATCAGTTAACAACAGCTGAGTCTAATGCTTCAAAATATGTAACTAAAATTCGTTGGCCAGTAGAGGCAACTCATGGAATGTTAAAACAAAAGTATCATTTACTAGATCAGAGAATTGACAACAAAATGCTTTCTAGAATTGGAAGTTTTTTCAAAATTGCTCCTTTTCTACATAACACGTACAGTAAACGTCTTACTTCTGACTCGGAGTTTCCGGATGAAGTTGTTTAAACAATGAAAACACAAAATAATGTAGAAAATACATTGGCGGACGAAGTTCAACGAAATGGCTGGCAACGTAAAAAATTGCCGTTTCAAACGATTTCGTCGGAAGTTCAAGGAGATTTTTCAGAAATGACAGAAAAAGATCTGCACATCTTTTTCGATGGTTCTTACCAATTGAAGCAAGCTGTATCGTATTTGGCAGCAATGATTGATGATACAGATAATATTACTATTCAGTACGTCAAAGATCAGTCAAACATACTCAAAGCTCAGGTTCAATCCCGTCATAGTTGTGAGTGTGCAAACGGTCCGAGAACAATATGATGTTGCTCTCACGTTGCTGCGATTGTTTGCTATTTGTCGCACGGAAGATATTTGAGAAAGATTCTCCGGTCGGCTGAGATACTGAGCAAATTATTCGATAAAGACAATGTTTCACCTGTGATTAACGATGATAGTGATGAAGACTGATTATATGTAGTTGCAAACGTTCTGTAAAAATTAATTTTTCGATTATTTTTTGGTATTTATTTTTAATAGATAAACTATAATCTTAGTCTTCTTTTATAAGCGCAAAATGTTCATAATATTTTAGTTGATATTTATCGATATTCAAAAATGTAACGACTAAATTAAAAAATCATTATTGGGAATGACAAAATCGAGACTTGAGCTTAAAGCACAAAAATGAAGTAAATATTTGCATAGAAAGCGGTTTTAATTTTTTTGCGATATTGCGTGCCTTTTTTCAAATCCCGGAAATACATAAATCCATAGAAAAATGGATGAGAAATCCAAAAAAAATAGTTTTATAATTGTACCAAGCTCGATTCATAGTTGAAAATAAAAAAACATATCTTTTACGGTTCTTATTAACCGATAAAACTCTTAATTTTTTCCTGGAAGATACTATCAGCCCCTAAAACATATCCAGATTTCAAATTAATCGGTTCACGGGTTTCTGAAAATAAATATTTCAATTTTTTTTTCTAAGTATTACATATTTTGCTTTTTCTCAAAGAGCGATTGGTTTGAAGATCTGAAACTCTCAGGATCTTATTATCTCATTAGTACCTAAAAATCCTCCCAGTATCGCGCCGATATCTTTCAAGGACAAAATCACCTCGCTTATAACCCCTAGGGCATTTACCTGGGAATTCGGTAGTCGTGACCGGTAATGCTCCTTACCATTATATAAAAATTAATTCAACCCCAACACAAATTCTAGGAAGGCTGAAATAATGGTGAAGTGGCTCCACAAAAAAGCATTTTGTTCACCCACTAAAAGCTCACACCCGAATAATACGAGTTGATCAAGGGAAATAAAAAGCATCATATTACATACAAAATTGATGAGGTTCTGCTTGAACACGTTCATAACGTTTTGCGACTTCCACCCTACCATCTTGATTTAAATCCCATTGAACTCATTTGGGCTACTGTCAAAAACGAATTGTCCCAGAAGAATGTGACTTTCAAGTTGGAAGATGTTGTAGATATAGAGCGGAAATATTGGGAAAATGAAACATTCACAGACGTTCAAACAGATGTAAATCCACTGCTCATGAATTTAAATGTCGGTAGCACCACTAGCAGCAGTGTAGATGAAAAAACTTCGTATTCAGATTGTGACTGATTGCAGTTTATTTTTGAATAAGTGTATCATTATATAACGCTTCAATGAACTGTATTACTACATATAATACTGAATAAAATATGAAGGAAATTACAAAGAAGTAATATTCCATTTGCTACCCTAATTGAAACTAATTATAGGTACGATACCGGCCGGCAAGGGGCTTGTCGTAACCCAATAGTAATTTAGTTGGGAGATTGCTCGACATCAGCCGTGGCGTGTACTGTATTCATTGTTACCACCAATTGATTTCATCCTGGTTATCACAAAAAGTATCTGAGCTTTTTACCCTCAAGAATGGACCCATATCGTTCTTCCTTCTCGACATGGTGGAAGTTCTAAAGACACAATTCCTTCTTCCTTCCTGACAATACCTCAATAAACTATCGGAATTCATAGGAATGTTTGAAGAGGGGGAATATAAAATAAATAAAACTATTCCTTAGAGCCAACACTAGTCAAGATAACAATTTTACAGTCCCAGTATAATGTTTTTCAGAATGAACAAGCGCTAAGTATATGCGTTATAATCATCAGAAACTTCTATCAGAATATACTCAAATAAACGATGAGTTTGGAACCTTTGGTGTGAAAGTTGAAACTTTTTCTCGAGGTCAATTACCCTAACACCAAACTGATAATTTTGCACTCGACGCGGGTATCGCTAACAAGGTTAGCATCTTCAGGAGAAGAAAATTGAATATACTCAGTTTAAATATCTCCCATATGTGGATAGAAGCACTCGGTTGTTACGGTGTTGTTTCAACATCAACTTTACGCAATGACTAGCCAGCACTGGTTACTGTAAAGTACGATTTGGGAGAGGGGAACTTCAGCTGATGAAGACTCCATCGTAGTATTATAATGGTAAAATTCGGGTGTACTACCAACTGGTAATCACAAAGTGTGGAAACTAAAGGCTTTCTCGACCTTTCGACTGAACGTTGGCTAACCTGACCTGGTTTGCTGTTCAAGGAGAAACTATCTGCTCACCTTGTTCGCCTCGAGCTATTATCTCGGTTCAGTATCTCAGTGTGCGTGCAATCTAAGCCGATGAAGAGATGAATCACGATCTATCGCAATCGACCCAACACAGGGTTCAGTATCTTTATCGAGGGAAGTAACAAACTTTGTTTGATAAGGGCCGGTTACCAGCTTCATTCGCATAACTTTGAGCTTTCTGTACCAAAAATAACGGAACCAGTATTAAAATCACTTCATTTTTTTCAACAAATATTAAATATAACTTGAGACTCAAATCACAATTTCAATACTTCAGGATTCACTTACAGGATGACGGCTACTCCAAGCTAAAACATAGTGTGTGTGAAATTTTCATAATTTGTCCCAGAAACGGTTTTCAATGTTTCTATTTCGCCTCAAAAATGTATCTAAAATATTCCAAACTATTTTCATCAATTGAATAAGTTCATTCTCGGTATTGTTTATCATGTTTTACAATTATTCATGTTCAGTTCTGATGTTTCGACACATACTTGATTTTGATATATCAAATGAGAATATATTGTATATACTTGAGTATACAACATTTGCAGCAAACACTAAAAAAAAGAACTTATTGACATTGAACAACCCACTTCAGAGTATCATGATGAACTCATATTTCGGAATAGTAAAACACAAATGTATAAAACAAACAATCATTAAATGCGTCAAAACTTTCACGACTTATCTGCTCCAGTTCAATTTAATCTTACAACTCGAAGAAATTGTTTGAAGACTTGATACAGATAGTTGCGAAATTCGGTCTAAAAAACAGTTTAAGTTACGACTGCAAGTTTATCAATTGGAAAACTATTCGCATATTTCAGTCTCAATTGACATCACATCAAATTTGACACATGTCTGAAATTGAGTAAAATAGTCCAGTGACTATCAAGAATTCCGATGAAGACGAATTTTTACTTGTGAAATATCGTACTGCTGGGGCCTCAATTCAGCATGAAATAATATTTTTTTTGTCTCAACTTAAAAATCAACTGTCTAATACGATGTTTGTATATGGCAATTGCGATTCTAATTTGGAATCTAATCAATCTCTTACAAGGGATATATCAAGGGATCAAGCGGTAAATGATTTCATCTTAACTGTTTATATTTACAATCTTAAGATTTTGATGTATTCAAGAGAACCCAAGAACCAAACGAAAAAGATGAATATGCTTCAGTTGCAGTCATGGAGTTTCTGTAGAAAATGACAACATAATGAAACATTTATTGAGTGAATGGATTTGCAGAAATCAATACATTTCATGGCTGATAATTATTATGAGAAGGTAAAAGATGGAAAAATTTTTTTTATGAATTCTGAAAGGAACTAAAAACAAAAAATTAATTCATTACTGAGAACAAACTATCAAAATGGGAGATTATAACCATATAGAAGGAGTGAATTCTCTCAAATATTACCTAAATAATGGAGAACAAATCAGAAAAAATCAGAAATAATTTTGAATCTGAAGGAATTGTTATCCAAAGTAAAGTGAAGAAAATGAATAAGCAACTTATTCAAATTGCTTCAGATGCAACTGGTGTGATACTGAACACTAATGATATAAAAATAAAAAGGAAAGAGATGCCGTCCGAGCGAACCAAAAATTATAATGAAGATCTGCTTGAAAGATAGAGAAACAAGAAATTCTATAATTGCAGCCGCAAAGAACTATTTTAAAATTAAGGTTCTCCCACAGGGAATCAACAGTAATATATTTCAATTGAGAACTGACAAACCGTAATTATTACCTTCTAGGTAGATAAGAGAGAAAGAAATTGTTAGGTTCAAAAAAGGAAAGATTTTCATGAGTAAAAATGGAAATATGGTATTCATTAGTATTAATGATGATGATATGTTCAACGAGAATTTCTGCATTTTTGATATATAACAAAAAATTCGAAATATTTCTCTATCAGCTGGAAGATGATTCCGATTTGGTTATCCTCACTGAAGATTGGAAACAGCCTAATGTTCATTTGTTTTATATCAAAAGATATAACCAACTTTCTCCCAGCCAACACAGTTACATCGAACTGTCGAAGAGAACTTGCATTTACGTCGCTCAGATGTCCGATGTCCCATTTAGATGACATCCCTTTTGATGCAACTGCGGCAAATTTTGGGGCGTAATTGAGGCAAGTTTTGAGATTTAACGGCGATTCAACTTCTGCAATATTTCCATTGCTACATCCCAATGACGATAACTATAACAATGAGTGACGAATGCGGCACAGAACATCTTCAGGCATATTTTTCTTGTAAATTGCAGTGACAGCGATTGTTATACAGTTTGCTACAAATGAAAACAAATGTTTTTACTTGCACAATATACATTTGAATACCGCCAAAAATTAGTGTATGTTCGATAACCTTTTTGAAGATACTTAAAATGGCTTCAAGTTTATCAGCATACAGAGATGGTCAAAAATATCAAATTCATCCAAGAATAAAGTTCCTTATTTCGAGAGAAATATAATTAAATGTTATGTGGAATGCCGTTTAGAATCAAGAATAATCATGGCTTCGTATTCTCATTATTTTTTGAAAAATTTATGCTTATTCAGGTAACCACAATCAAATCATTTCCGCATGATTTTCCTCAAGTCGAGGCATATTTGTAAAATTCAATTGGGTTTTTTACTTTTTCAGGTTACCGCCAATTTCAAGTTGTTGCTACCACATTTAACACAATACTAAAATTTTCCGAATATATTATAATTAAGGCATAGAGTATATGCCTCTGTTACAGCATATCTGCGAAAATTTAGATAAATGTTGAATTGTATTGCAAAAAACTTGAAATTTGTGAAAGTAAAAATCCAAGTAAATTCCATTAAAATGCCTTGACTTGGGAAGAATCATGACGAAATTATTCGATTGTGGCTACTTTGAATAAGTATAAAATCAGAATACTCAAAAATCCAATTATTCGAGTGTACCTTTTGATTCCAAATAACTTTTTCAAACAAAATTTTATTGTATCTCTCTGTTTGCTGATCAACTTGAAACTATTTTAGGTATATTCACTAAGGTACAACAGGCACTTAATTTTGGCGGTACTCAAATTTTTATTTTGCAAGTAATAGAACAAAAAATATGTATGAATTTGTTGCAGGCTTAATGGAACACACTATAAACCGTACAAGTGGTAAATTTTACTTGAAGTTGAGTGCTTACATCACAGTATCAGTCGATAGATTCGTTTTATATAACAAATTAAAGTTCAACTTAACCATTGAATTAAGGAATTGGTTATTGGGGAATGAATACCATTTGTTTGATTTCTGCCTGAGTAAGTGATCAACCTCTTCTAAAAAGGGGGTGGAGCGCTGTACATTTTTTGTTGCATTTCACTGAAGATCACGTTTCCGACTTCTCTCTTCAAGGGTTCAGATCAAGCCTAGCGAATGGTGCCCAACGTGGGACCCGTACAAAAAACCGTGAGATCAAGAGTCGCATGCTCAACCGACTGAGGTAACCAGTAGTACCTCATCAAAAAGTATCTTCGACTCAATTCTATGGTTTATTGGCCTTACAATTTATTGATTCCACGATAGTTTGCCGCTTTTTCCAAATATGTCATCTTGAAGTTTCTACTCAGATTTTGTTTGAACTCTTCCACCGCTTTCTCATCGTCTCGAAGTAACATCATCCACAAATAATAACAGTATATTTTTTACCGGTAGGAAAAGCCTAAAAATCCTGAACTACTGTGACCCATGATCTACGAGGTAAAGATACTATTTTTCCGCCAAATCGTTTCAAATTTTCACATTCGAATTTTGCCGTTTTTCATTGGGCAAATGGATAAAAACTTCTGCTCCAAATATATGAAGGTTTTTTTAGTTTTTCTTGGCTGAAATTTCCACTGTATTACAACTCTTGCCTGATTCTTGTTTCTCTGAACGAATTCCGGTTTAATCTATAACATACACAGCTGTATTTACCGTTTCAGCCCAATATGCCTTTGGCAAATTCTCTCTCCACCTTTCCATTTTCTTCTGGAGTGGATGGAACAAATTACTGACGACGGATTCCAAACTTTTCCAGCAAGAGTTTCACTTTATTTTTAATTTCAGTCCCATGGTCAGTTCTGATCATGATGGTCAGTGTGATCTTCAATTCAGGATACGAAATTTTTCAATTTGTTGATAATTTAATTTTTTTGTCTCTCTGCCTTTTTGGTAGTGGGAGAAGTCATCTTTCAACAATAGAAAATTTTTCTGATGGTAAAGGGTGGTGGACCCAAGCGTCAGCGACTAGGCTCCAGTGGGCCCTTTTCACAAACTCTAGCAACTTCACTCACTCACCCCATGGCGGATACCTGTTCGAACCTCTTCAACTTCCGGCCACCAATTATTTCCACTTCCATCGGACGACAAAATCGATATGAATAAGAGCACCTGGTTTATGTGGAACTGGTGCCAAATGGCAATCTATGCTGTTATTCTCCAAGACATTTTTCGCAAAATCCGTTGTCAGGATGTATGAAGCTTATTTGGTATTTCTTCATAATAGTTTTCATTTGATTCATGTTCTGACGAAGTGACTTTTCATGCCAAATTTTCAAGGAATTGTCAATTGATATTGCAGGGACTGCACATACACAAATTGAATACAATGTCACTGTCAACATCGTTCTGTAATTCCTGCTGTGAAACATTCAAAAATGATGTGGGTTTGAAGATACTTCATGCAAAAGTGTACCAACATTCGAATAAAAGTACAAGTTTTCATGTTCTTGAGATAACTGCTGAACCAGTACTCGAAAAATCATCCATATCCCTTCCACAAAAGACTCACCGATCTGAAACATGATTGTATGATTGCGAAAAGAATACCAAAAGCAGCCAGATTTCTATCCGCTTCAAGCCTTTTAGATGCTATCGACTGATGTTTGAGAGATGATTCCATCAAGTCCTGGGAATATCTTCTATTATTCAGTTATAGAAATCTCACAATTCCCCATGACGCTGGTGAACGTATAGTATCCCTGGCCACCGTTAGCAATAGAAACTTGAGTCAAACCACATTTACCTCTTCTGTAACGGAACAGAATTATAAATTTATGAATTCTAAGTCTGCTATAGTAAAAAGGGTAAATAATAAGGTATCAGATGGCGATCTTTTAGGAGCTGTAAAATGTTTATATTCGGATGATGAATTAGGAAAAAAAATTAAATAGATAAACCTTCCTTGAACTCCAATCCAAGTATCCTCAGGCAAACAATCAAATTCCATATCGAAGCAATTTTTTCCCAGCCAGTTCATTCGTAGTGAACGAAAATGAAGTTCGTTTTTTCGTAGCACTTCTTCAGGATGAGGTACTTATAGAGTATTTGAGACCATCCCATCTACAGGATACATCGTGGGTTCTGCTGCAATAAAGATTTTATCATCGCTCACAGCACTTTGCAACGTCTTTTGATCAGGAAATGTGAAAGAAGAAAAATGTCCTGTTTTATTTGATATGACATTTTTAATTCAAAAGGGTCCCAAAAAAAAAGTTCTCCGAGCTGATAAAGGAATTATGGTTAGATAATTTTGCTAACAGTGTTACCGAAAACCCAGATCCAAAAACTCGCCCCCCGCTTCAATGGCTCCCCCCAACAAGACGCCTAGTTTTAATGAGTTTTAATGATATTTATTGAGGGGCTACCATGAAAACGTAAATCGAAGAAAGGAAAAACCTGAACGCATTCCGATTGAAATTTTGGTTAAGTGACAGCGAAAGAGCTCAAAAATCATGCTTCTGCACATGGACAACTCAAGTATAGTACACAACTTAGTCGGCCAATTAAAATCGACGTTAAAATGTACATATTGCGGACACCGATTCTTTCAGCAGAGAGAAGACGTTGGATGGGAACGAGAAGCCGACGTGTTCCAAAAGTGTGAAGAAAGACAAAAATGCACGATGTCATTGTCGATCCACAAGTTCCCTCGGGTGATGGTGATCCATCTCAAACGTTTTTCTCCAACGGAGAGATTCCAGAGGAAAATTGAACGTCACCGTTTATTACCTGTTGGAAGCAATGAGCAACTACGCGGCAGCCAATGTAGTTCCTTGCCGGTACAACCGCTACGCGCTCTCCAACCAAAGCGGCACTACAGGAGGAAACGGAATTTTCCACAAGACATTGTTTTATGTTTTATTCAATTTCATTAATTTTTATCTTTATTCACTTACTCTTTCATATTTCTTTTTATTTAAAAAATCATCGTAATAAATGATATATCAATTCTAAAGGAAGCGTCTTCTTCCGATTTCGTCTCCAAAAATACTGTATCATTTTTCGTGTCCGGTTTTTACTGAAAATAGATTGACTTCAATCGATCGATTGAATTGTTCATCTGACAATATTCTACCATTATATGAGGCCAAACTTTTCCTTGTTTTTTCTATTTGACAGTATTTGATAAAGTGCGCTTTATTCTTGAAGCATTGCTCTTTTGTTTGCTCACGTTTGTTGCATATTGTACACACAATTTTGGAACTTTTGCTTAGTTTTTCAGTTTTCATCACATCTTTTTCTATCAGTAGTCTCGATATTGAATCGTTGAGTGTTTGGTTTTTGACCTTACTGACTCCTATGCAGAGATTGAAGTACTTCAATTCCGCCGGTAGCTACATGAGAACCTTTGTTATCATCTGACTGGAAATGATCCCACCTGTTTGTTGCAGTTGATTAACGATATCAGGTTTTTAAACAAAAACGAATTTTTTTTCACGTCACAATTGAAAAATGTTTGTTGAAGCATGTGCAAACCTTTATGTCTGATTTCTGTAGGTACACAGATGATAGTTGTTGCCACATTCTATCCGTGTCACTAGAAGCTCTTCAACTTTATTGTCTTCCTGTTGATATTCTTTCAGGTTTTTCTTATATGCTTCTTTTTGTGCTACAGGTCTCGTGTTTTTTTTATGTGCTGATTCACACGAGAGGGAAGTCCTGTTATGTTCAAAGAACACCACGTGAGAAATAAGGGACAGGAGATACGAATCGAATTCTGTCATCCGTGTAGATATTGCCGGTGGAACGATTGATAGCAATCACCGACCGTGAAAATATCTATATAGTCTTAGAGGCCACGACACAACCTATAATGATGGGGCTCCTAGAAGTCATACACATAATTCGTAATTTCATTCATAGGAGAACACTCAATAATACTGCTGCCATGTCTAGTCTCGGCGTGTTCTGAAATAGTTCACTTGCGCTATTTGCTTTGCTGCCTGGAAATCTATTTTGTGACATGTCTGGTGGTGGTGTTGAAAGAGAGCGGAGGATGTTTGTTTCGTTCTTATGCTATTTTTGTGTTCCTGCACTCTAGCTGACATTCTCCTATTCGTCTGGCCTATATATTGGTTATCACAGTATCTCGCGTGGTTTTTCCATGAGAGATTATTATTGATCGTAATTCCTAGCATTGAGATACTTGACTTTGTAGGAATATTTACTCATGACATCTGAATATTGGATACAGATAGAAGATCGGAATTCTTTAAGAAGAGACATGCCTGGGATTTCCCCATTTTTATATTTTCGCCAAACCATCGTTAATACAAGGAGGTTCACTTCGTCCGATGTCGCATCGCCTTTGTCAATGTCTGCCGCAGTGGTAGACAAAATTTGTAGGGGACGAAGGTTATCCTGGGTTTCCCAGGTTAAAATGTCACCTTTCTCGGAATTCGATGATTTTTGGTGAACTCATTATTTCGGAAGGTAAATCATTCTAAAAATTTTCAGCCCATCTTTGTAATTGGAATTCTCGGATCTGAGCTTCATATATATATGCTTGCAGATGTTTCGGTTTCCTCAATTTTCGTCATATCCCGTAGTGCTGAAAATATGTTTGGGTTAAAGTCATATCCGATGTCATGCAAGCTGTTTCATGGTTGAAACAAATTCCATATTCACAGTCGAAGAGAAAATGAAAAGAACATTTTTAATAGTTTATTACCCATCAACCCGTTCTATTTAGATTCTGTGAAAGTGTTCCTGAACCGTGTCTTCATATTAAAGTCGAATACAGTTCAATATTTCCACTGAATTTTGTTAGCGCTTTCAGCTTGAAAAACGTATATGTGTCGGCTCATCTGACGATGAAGATGGAAACAATAAAAACTTTCCTGGGCACGGCACTGCTCTTCAGGTTGATTAACAGTTATTCGATATCTGAAGTTGAGCAGCGGGGAGCACCGTTAGTACTTGGATGGGTGACCTCATTCAGGGAAAGACCGCGTCGAAAGCCCATATAACCGCAGCAAAATAGCATAACATAGCTTGCAGGCAATATCTCGGTCCCGAGTCCATGGATGTTGGGCTCGTAAAAGATCCCTACCTCTGGTTGGAATACCAGAGGGTTCGGCAAAAGTTCCGGCTGGGGGAAGTGTGTTCATTGGCGTCGGTGATTGGCCTTGGTAGCGGAAATACGCCAACGTTGAATGAAGAATTGAAAAAAAGAACTTTTATCTTTTTTTCAAGGCCATTAATAATTCGTATATCTATGTTAACACTTAGCTACAGATTATAATGGCAGTAGTTTTTGAAGAAATTGAACAACCAAGTTAGGAAAATATTTCAATATGTGCCTTGAAGCTTATTTTCAGGAAAGATTGCGCTGAAAAATGAAACCGCAGTTTGAATTAACTGAGCGTGTGAAAAATTACCAAACAACGCATTTCACAGTGAAGCAGGAAAAAATCTTCTCGAAGAGAGGTATCTCTAGCTAACCAATTACAAAATGGCTAGGCAATCTCAAAACCAATTGGTAAATAGAAAATCTCTTCACGGCTATGTTTGTCGAGGACCTCATCTGAGTTGTGACTTTTTTTTAAAGAACTTTATTCAAATAATTTCTGTTCACAATAAAAAAATACAATAATAACAGAATATGGCAAGTCAATTATTTGAACGAGCAGGTTCCTAATCGGCAACTACAGTGCCGGTCCCGGATCACATTCACAACCACATAGGTACAATTACAACAGTAAGAAAAATACATACTACTTAAACTATAAAATAAAATATACTTATCACATTATCACATATTGATTTTCTTTGGTGTAAATATATCACATATTAATCATTCCCATGTACACATTTGATCTCCTTCTTTTAATTAATTAACTCAATATCACCGTTCTTTCTCTTCTTAACCTACCACAATCTGAAAGGGTAAGAATCAATACTGGAATATATACAAGTGTGGAAAGGCAGATTTTCAATCTACCCGAAAAATTGTTGCGTTAATTAGAAAACAGTTCATTCTGAGTGGAACACGTTCTATTAGTCTTGTATAACTCTTTGCCTACCAGAAAAATATAAGAACTAATGATTATCAAATACTTATCGTTGTTAACGTTTCGGAATCGAATCTGCTTCAGCTTTCAAAACTTCTTCACAAATATTTCTCTTTTAGTTCGTTTTCGAATATCTGTCAAAGAATTGAAAATTGAAAAGTGCTTTTGTCTTTCAAGAGGGGTAGGTTGAGAACTCAAAAAAAAACGGAGAAAGAATTCGTCCACCACAAGAATTCAAACTGTAATCACCGATCTATATACAGAATTGGACTATATAGTGCGGGTGGGAAATTATAGACCGTGGCGGCAATCCTCAATTTTCATTTCGTTTGATGGTTCCACTTAAAGGACATATGATAATGGGGCGTGATTTCGCGTATAGATGGGTGTTTACAACTATTTTGTATTGATTTATAAATAATATATATATTTCTTTTCAGATTGTTCCATATTTACGGTGGAAGGTGTGCATCTGAACCCAGAGCAGTATTCATCAATTAAATGAGGCTGGTTCAACTACCCCTCTCAGGAAAAAACACTTTAAATGATGACCATAGTCTATCATTTCTTAGTTTTTCCGTACAACCTTGAAAAACTCGTTATGCACTGTTGTTGCAATATTTTTTACTGTTTTACTGTTTAGTTTAGTAAGAATTTATCAATGAATATACATTTTAGCAATTCTATGAAAATCATTCTCCTTGCAATTCCGTTCAGGTTTGATATAGCTCTCCAGTTATTATTTCTAAGCATCACCTTGACCACATTTACGTTTGAAAGAGTTTTGGGAGAAGTACTCAGGGTTTTGATTCATTAATGAAAAAAAATATGGCGGACATATAATGAGGTATACAGAGGAGGTATCTTAAAATGTGCGTTGTGCTGTCTAAATGGGGAAAGACGTAGACCCCATATTTTAGCGTGCAATACCATCTCTGTGTCACAATGTAGGAGCAAAAAACATGGCGGCATTGCAATGGACTGTACAGGGTTGAATTCCTTGTAAATAGTCATGCATAATATCTCACTTTGAATGAGAAAATTATCAGCCCTAATTTATTTGAAAATAATTCAGAATTAATGTTGGGGAGAACCAGAGCTAATAAAGATATAACAAAAGTTGAAAACGTTCCAGAGAGAATTAATCTCTAGACGAAAAGAATGTGTGCTGATAGTACCGTTACATTTGAAATCCTAATAAAATTTGTTGACTGGACATTTTTTTTACATAACCCTCTTCCTTTCAAGTCATTTCATAATCAATTAGTAGGAAACTTCAACAAAGAATTTTCCATTCAAAAAATAAAATTAAGAAAGAAAAATCCTTGGTTCATATGGAATCAAAAATCTGACAAGAAACGGAAACTTCTTACATTACATTAGAAAATATGTACATCCGAAGCAAAAATTATTATTTAAATATCAAAAAAATATAGGGGAATTTACAGAAAACTGCTTGTAACAAAACAGATATACTATAAAAAGAGGATGAATTGGGCGGACAACAAATCTAAAGGTCTGTTAAATAACTATTACTACTGTTCTATAACTGACAAACTCACTCTGAACTTATTTTTAAACAAAAACTCTCTGTCTCACCTCAAAAAAAATTGGCATTGTTGAAAGCTTCCAATTCAATGAAACCAACCCGAAAGAACTGAAAGCCTTTATTAAAAATATGAAAAACAAAATTGGTTCTGGTCTCAATGTCATGTAGATCAAAATATTCAATTCAAAGTTCTACCGTATTCACTTTTAGTTGTGCTATCACAACTCATCAATCAATCTTTCATGTATGATGAGTTTCCAACCTTTTTGAAAAAATCCATTGTAATACCTATTCATGAGGTTGGAAATAATGTGGATCCCTTTAACTTCGGACCTATAGCACACATTCCTACACTTGCTGAAATCATAGAAAAATTTGTTGAAAGCAGATTGGTTGCTTTCTGCAGTGACAACACCATATTAAACAGTCATCAGTTAGGATTCCAAGCTCATAGAGGAACTAATTTCGCTATGTTTTCTGTTCTGGAAACACAGAACAGAAACCGACGCTAATAGAATCAATCGCCGCAGTTTTCTGAGACCTTTCAAAATATTTCGCTCGTTTCAGTCATGAAATATTACTGTGAAAGCTGCATCTTTATAGTTTCAGAAACGAATCACTTCAGTGATTTGAATCTTGTCTAACAGATCGTAGCCAAGTAGTTAGAGCAGAAAAGCCCTCTTCAGAATAATATAACAATTGTGGGGTTTCTTGATATATATTAGGCCCAAAACTTCATTTATTTTATATATCAATGACTTAACTTATTAATATCACAGGCAAATACACCCTCTCTGCAGATGACACCACTATACTATGGCACAACAAAAATATGAAATGAATGAAATTATGGAAAGTAAACATAACCATACTTTCCTTGGTCTCCACATGGATGATTCACTCCATTTAAAGGGAATACAATCAATACGAGCACAAAAATAGCCTCAGGTTGCTATGTTCTAAGACTTATCTCCTGAGAATTGGGATATTCCCAATCAAGAACAGCATATTTCGCGCTGATTATTAATCATCATAGATATGGAATTGCATTCTGGGGAGTATACTATAAAGAACTTTTACAAATAATATTTAAGCTTCAAAAAAGAGCAGCACGGTACATCTCCAAAGCAGGCCTCAGGCATACATGTAGAAGATGATGTGAAGGCACATGGTATTCCAACAGTTACCTCAATATTTATTCTTGAGACAGTTTTTTTGATGAAAAATAAATCTTCTTTAGGCAGATCTTTTATAACTCCATACAATACTCGCCAACATGACAGTAATATATCCATCTACTTCACTTCTTGAAGATTCAATTATTTACTGTGGAATCAAATCAAATGGAAAAATGCTCAATCACCTACCAGCTGTAGTGTGAGAAATCGAGAACTTTAAACTTTTCAGAAAGGACATGAAAAAACATATCAATCCACTCAGGAATTTTTTGATGACCTATCCTTTGAATGAATATAATTCAAACCAAAACAAAGAAAAAGAGATATTTTGATTCGAGTTTGTATATATTGACATTTTATTGAAATTTTTCTACATAATTGTGAATAGTTGTGAATGATTTATTTTTGATCATTTATTTCTATTTTACTCTGTATATTAATTTGTTGTCAATGAGAATTATTTTCTTCTGACAAAGTATATTTGACGCGAATAGTATTTTTCATTTGTGTAAAGATTCTGCAGGCTAAGCTTGAAAGCCTGTCCCCACCACCCTTGTATAAAGTCATAACAAATTCTTTAATTTTCAATGGTCCCAAGATTTCAACTCAAAACATCAATAGAGAAAAAAACTTACTGATTTCCTGATTTGAATCCTTTTTTTCTTTATTCCTAACTTTGATATCTATTTCTTGATTGAAAGTCATCAGTCCATATATGTTCCTGAATATTCATGACTTGTTACAAAATCCGGTGATGTCCTATCTATCTTAAATTTTTAAAATGAGTAAAAAATTACGCAAACATTAATTTTTTTTTTCAGAGTTCAATTACCCTACCACCAAACTGATATTACACTCAATGCGCGTTTTGCTAACAAGGTTAGCATCTTCAGGAAAAGAAAATTGGTACTAGTATCAAGTAGAAAAAAAAATTGGTACTAGTATAAATTTTCTTCTGAAGATGCTAATCTTGTTAGCGAGACACGAGTCGAGTGCAAAAAATATCAGTTTGGTGTTAGGTTAATTGATCTCCGAAAAAAGTCTCAATACCAGAAGTTCCAAATGTTTTTTTCAAGAAAACAATGGTGATGTTGAGATATAACAAAAAATACTCTATTTTTTCAAATTTGTACTGAATTTGATCTATATGTACCATTATGAACGACGAAATAAGCTAACACGAGAATGAGACTAGTTCATTTGAATTAAATGATTATAATATTTTTATTTTCCATTTGACAATTGAAAATTATGTATTGGATTCGTCAATACAGGTGAGTAAAACAGAATAAAATCAAACACACAACTAACTTAAGACCAAACAGTTACATCTAAAAACAAAGAAAGTAGTGGGCAAATAAGTTGAGTTTGTAAATATTCCTCAATAGAATAAAAACATTTTGTCACTAAAAAGTCCTTCAATTTTTTTTTAAACAATAGAGTGTTTCACACTTTTTTAATTCTTCGAGTAATGGATTGTAAATCCGGGGAGCCATTGCTCTAGTAGAATTGTAATGTATTTTTGTACAACTGAAGGGAATATAAAAGTGATCTTTTTGGCGTGTTTTATATTCATATCTGGAGTTGTTCGGTGTGAAGTTACTTTGATTTTGTTTTACGTATATGCAGAATTCAAAAATTAAAAGTGATGGTAGCGTAAGGAGTTTTAGATTTTTGAAGTGATCTCTACAGGATGAGCGCTTCGAAATTCCAACTATAGTACGGATAATGCGTTTTTGCGCAATGAAAACATCTGATGATGAGGTGGATAGGCCCCAGAAGCGTACCCCACATCTCAGTCTGGAGTCTATTTGAGCGTAATATAATTTCAGGAGTTGATCCTCGTTGAGAACGAGTTTGAGATTTCTGAGCTGATATGAGTAGGAATTTAATTTGGATTGTACTATTCGACAGTGGTTATTCTATGTGAGACACTCATCCACTTCAAGGCCTAAAAACCTGACTTGTTGAACAATTTCTACATTAACGCAAGTATCTGTTGATATTATCACATCAGAGCAGTTTTTCTGGCGATTATGGAATCTAACAGATTTCGTCTTTTCCATGTGCTGGTGAAGCAGGCTTGCACTGAACCAATCCTTTACATTCGAGAAAGTTTCATTGCATTTATCTGACAGAAGCTTGTCTGATTTATCTGAAAGGATCAGTGACGTATCATCTGCGTACAGAGTGAAAGAAGACTGAACTGGTAAGTGATCCAAATCATTCAGGTACAATATAAAAAGAATAGGTCCCAAAACCAATTGTGACTGCTCATTTTGAAGACGTAGCATTGTCGATAGAAACGTACTGACTTCTTGGATCGAGGAAGTTGTTCAGCCAATGATGGGGAATGCCCCTCATTCCATATCTCTGGAGTTTTTCTAGTAGAATACCATGATCTACACAGTCGAATGCCCTGCTGAGGTCACAAAAAATCCCAACAGGGCACTCACCCGCATCTATCAAGTTCACCAGATTCTCATAGTATGAGTCAACTGCTGTTATCGTTGATTTTTATTCAGGAATCCGTGCTGGTTATCAGAGAACATTATAAACCTATTGCAGTATGCTAATAGCCTATTGACCATAGCTGGGCATTAACTCGTTAATCCGTTAATTGACGAAGTTATCATTTTGATTAACGGATCAACTTTCAAGTTAACTTTTAAAAAGGTTAACGGATACGTCAACTTACGTTAATATGCAGAAATCCGTTAAGGGTCTTCATCCCTGAAAAAAATTGATTCAGAAACGAATTTTTTCATTATGATTGATGAAGGGTTGTATGAGTGTATGAAGAAAAAATAATAAAAAAAATATTCTTCAAGTATTAAATGAATGAAAAGGATTTTCTTGCTCATTTTTGGACATTTTTGTACAATTCCACCAACAGAACGAACGAATATTTTGGTGTGTTTTCTGTTCAGTATTGAAGCCCATCATTTACTTAGCTAAACGACTGCCTCACATTTCCTCTGGATGTTCATTATATTTTGTTAATAATTTTAAAAGAATGTGTTGTTTTCACAAATTGGATTTCCTTCCATTACTCCTTTCGATTTGTGAAATATTCAATTTCATCCCAGTCATTTAATAAAGGTTTGGTTCAGCCGTCGACCAGAAAAAACTGATTGTTACTTTCAATTCTGGATTTAGAAATAAAGATGAATTCTTTTTAATTGACACGCCTCTCAGGTTGCTCCTCCCACACGTCTGGTGAGGAAGAGAGAGAGTATCATAAAGCCAGTGTGCAAGGTGGCACAGGGTCGGACTGGGAATAGGAGGAGCTATAAGTTCTTTTGACCAGACGAAACTTAAAACTTTACAATTGCAAATTTTTTCAAGCTCACCTGTCTGTATGTGTGCGTGTTCACGTTTCTATCTGATATCTTCCGGTTGGCTTAAAATTTTACTGGTATCCATCAATGGAGGGTCAATACTTCATGATATTATTATATTGAGAAATACCTACCATGATAGCGGCTGTAGAATGTTGGACGAGTTCAGTTATTTCTGATTCGCTTTCATCTAAAATCGGTATATAGGAGCTTTTGGATTGTAATATCATGGTTTTTCGGACATTTCAGAATTCAACGGGTCAACTCAATGATAACAGAAGAAATTTTTGATTTTAGGTCCCATTCTATTTCAAGTTGTGGGAATTGTTGTTGGAGATCATGCTTTATTTGTCAATATCTTCCCAAATGTTTTAAAATGGAACGGTTTTTTTGGGGGGCGGCGGCGGCGTCATTGATGTCCCTTTGAAGCGAAAACGTTACAGTGATGGGTAAAGGCGGCAAGGTCCACAAACGAAACTTTAACTTTCCCCTACGAGATCGAATATCCGGTGATTGTAAGGGATTTGCTTGTTCCTTTGGCGGCATTTTCATTGGGAAGTATTATAATTTGAATATTCACTTCAGCTAAGATTTGTATCCAACATTGTCACATGGTATTGGCAAGATATCCACAGTTAGTTCCAGAACTTTGAGAAGTGTGCATTGTTGATTTGAGGAATAATTTTTATTCCAATTCTGTTCATGAAAACTTTGTTGGTAGCTACTTTTTATTTAGTCGACTAGAATTTAAAGTGATTCACGCAGTTCTGTTTTCAATAGTGTTTGTTTTGGTTCAAAGTTTTTTGCCAGAAAAGTGTGCTTTCAATCGCGATGCCCAAGTCTACAATACCCTTATCTAGACGTCATAAACGAACTGGACGATCGTTAGCAGTGAAGCGTCAATTACAAAATCTTCGTAGATCGTAGGTATTTTGCTGAAGTTATTCTGCTTGGATATAATTGTTTATATTTTAAATTAGGAGAAATAGTGATCAGAATCGCATTGCACAGGAGATCAATCAGCCCGAAGGAGTACTCGAGGGGTGAGTGAGATTGTTTTTTCAATCAAAACTTTGACTTGAATTAGTTTCGATTTGATATCCTTAAATTTTACAGGCAAGAATATGTAACTAATGAAGCAATGGAAATTGAAGATGAAAATTTTCCACCAATGGAATGTGAAGTTGATGAATCTTATAGATCAATAACGGATATTATGGAGGGTCGAAGAATTGTGAACCTGGGCCATGTACTCAAAGAGTATGAAAATGTTCTGAATCACAAATATAAATGCACGATGGGAAGAATGGATTTCATGAAAGAAACAAGGAAGGGATTAATTTCCTACTTGCATTTTTACTGCGATACATGCAGCAAGCATTATGTCATAACCACTGACTGTACTGGAAAAGCCCTCCAGGACGTAAATAATGCTGTTGTTTGGGGTAGTTTGAGCGTTGGAATTGGACACAGCCAATGCGAAGAATTGTTAGGAGTCCTAGAAATTCCTTTCATGACCCCCAAGAAATTTGTTTCTGAAACCCATCATTTGAAAAAGGTATGCTTGTTGAACATTTTCAACTTCTCTTTTGACACTGCATGATAATTTATACACGTATCATGGGAAAATAATTCATTGTTCCTAGCGCCTAATTTTCATTGTGCTCTTTGCGTTACATTTTTTTCAACTCACAAAGTAGGTATTTATTTATTCCATATCATTATGAATTCGTTCTCAGTAGTAATAACTCAGGGACTTTGAAAAATTGTCAGACCATCTAAGCGGGTGGAAAGGGGGTTGAAAATTCGAAAATAATCACAATTCGAGAAGATAATTTTGTACACCTCTCATATGGAATAGGTTGTTTCTCGTGGTTGAATTGACCAAGAAAGTGATGTATGTTTTCCTGGCCGTGGAAATAGGATTGAGAACTCAAAACTATTATAATTCGTTTCCTTCGTACAACTTTCATATTCAATTTTGCTGTTTCTCAGGCCATCTATGAAGGTTGGAAAATTACAGAAATTTTTTAAAATTTTCAGACTCTCACATGCATCGAGTAGCTTTGTGTCATGCACATGCCCGGTCAGTTTCAGATTGCTTTCACCAATTTTTCTGAAATCTGTTACTAATCAAGCATGTGCATAACACAATGCTAATCGATGCATGTGAGAGTCTAGTAATAACAAAATGTAAAAATAGCATGAATGGTGATAAAGGGCCTATCCCTTTCAGCCCGCTTTTGAGTTCGTTGTTGAGAATAACAGAAGTAACCGACGAAATCCACATCGTATCAAAAAACTTTGCAGGTAATGGCTGCATTAACTGAAAATTGTAAAGTCTGTGAATAGTTAACCGTAGTTTTCAGATTCAGTATCAATTTTCTACTCCTGAAGATTCTAACCTTGTTAGCAAAACGCGCGTCGATTGCAAGCAATATAAGTTTGGTGTTGGGGTAATTTATCTCTACAAAAAGTTTCAATTAGATGATTCCGAATTAACCATTTTCATTGAATTCCTACTTGAGCCAATCATTTCATTGAAACAAAATCCAACTAAATGCTGTTATTGCATTGTTTTGCTTTTTTAGGTTTGGAGTGATATTCTTTTTGAAGAAATGAAGAGAGCTGGCGAAGAGGAAAGAAGAATTGCTATAGAAAAGGGTGATGTTACACTAGAGGGAACCCCATTTATAACAGTTATTGGCGATGGAGGCTGGAGCAAAAGGACCTATGGCCATGGATATAATGCATCTTCCGGTGTTGTGAGTTTTATTCTCATCATTTACCTATATTTGTTTATGAAGACGTGTTTGATAGAGAATTTGAATTGTTTTCAGGGAATACTCATAGGAGCGGAAACGAAAAAACCCCTTTTTTTGGGCGTGAGAAATAAATTTTGCTCCACTTGTGTTTACTACCAAAAAAATCAAATGGCCCCAAAAAAACATGACTGTTCTCTAAATTTCAGTGGCCCTTCAACCGCTATGGAACAAGACATAATTGTCGATGGATTCTGTAAAAGTTTGGTTCAGCATGGACTGTTATACAAATATTTCATAGGTAATATGGAAAGTATTGATAATAGTTTGGGTTGTCTCAATATTCATGATTCTAGGTGATGGGGATTCCAGCGTATATGCAAAAATTGTCGAAGGTGTACCATATGGACGACAAGTGGTAAAAATTGAGTGTGCGAATCATATGACACGGTGTGTCAGTGACAAATTGCACAAATTAGCAGTAAATACAACATATCCTCTCAACATGCGAAAATTACTGAATGAGAAGGTAGATGGTATATCTAGACTGGAGAGGCTCGTGAAAGGTGTCAGAACGGCCATAAAAAATAATATCAAGAATCCTGAGTGTCTTCGAACAGACATTTTGAATGCTCCTTATCACATTTTTGGTCAACATGACAAATGCGGGTGAGTTGACGAACGATGGAGTTTTTATTTCAGCTAGAATACTTTGTGTGTGTGTGTATGTGTCAGAAGCGCACTCTATATATTTTTTTTTTCGAAGCGGGGGTTGTCACTTGAAATTTTATCCGAAATTCAAAATACATCCCAAGATATTTTTACTGATTGATCGAGTGGTAATGATGCATTTTTGGGAGATGAGCTTTAACCGCTGAACCTCCCCCATAGGGTGCGCCCTTAGTGTGTGTGTGTGTGTGAGTGCTCAATATCAGAATATATAATTGATTCCATTCAGATATTCATTGATATATCGAATAATTCAGCACATTCTGCAACAAAAAGAGTACAGAAGTGAACTTGATACCAACAATTGAAGAAAGATTTTTTCTCGAGATCAAAAAAATATTGGAGCCACTGGTCAGCAAATCGAACCAACTGTCACACAATCAGACTACAAATCAAGCAGAAAGGTATATTATAGATATTTCTTTCATCTTATTCAATAACATGGTATTTGATTCCCAGGTATATGTCTTTGGTGGCAAAGTTCTCTGGGGGTAAAAGGATCAACTATACAAAAAAAAATTCGTTTTCTGCCAGAGCTTACGGGGCTGCATTATCCCATTTAGCGGGGCCAAGTTGGCATACCAAAATTTGGAAAACAGCAATGAAAAAAAATCCTGGAAATATTATGCAGAGAGTGTTTTCAAAGCGAGAAAAGAAGTTATTGGTACAGAGGAAAAATTGTTCAAAGAGAACGAGACCTAAGAAGGGAATTTCTGGACCTGATATGCATTATGGACCAGAAGCAGCTCAACCGGATATTCGCGAAGAAGAGTTGAAGTTGAAAAAAGAACAGTTTCTATCAAAGTTAAAGGAAAAAACTTCAAGTGAAGATAAAAGAAGAATGATAGAAGAACAGACAAGGGGTCAGCACGAGAACAGGATGTGGCACGAACTCAGGTTGAATTATCTGACTGCTTCTACATTTGGAACAGTAATTAAAAGAAAGTCGAGCACACCCTGTCACAATTTAGTCAAAAGACTCTTGTATAACAAGAAAGAACTGAATACTGCAGCAGTTATTTTTGGAAGAGAAAAAGAGAAAGTAGCAATAAAAAAATATGAGGAGGAAAGGCATTGTAAAGTTGATAATTGTGGGTTATTCATTGACGAAAACAATCCATTTCTTGCTGCTTCTCCCGATGGATTAGTAGGAGAAGATGGACTGATCGAAGTGAAATGTTTATATTCCATCAACGGAAAATTGAAAGATGAAGAAAATACATCCACTAGGTGTTTTCAGATTATTGATAATGAAATAAGGTATTAATCATTCGAATCCGATCTTCTAATATATTCAATTTCAATAATTATTCTAGGTTGAAGAAAAATCACAATTATTATTATCAAATCCAAGGGCAGCTGAATATAACCAGAAGAAAATATTGTGATTTTGTTATATACACCAAAAATGATTTCAGCATAGAAAGAATACATAGAGACGTATGTGTCTGGGAAACAAAAATGCTTCCAAAGCTAAAATCATTTTACGTAGATTGTATTCTACCCGAAATTCTGGACGGGCGTCTTCCTAGAGGAATGAGAATCAGGGATGCTCCTGATAGAGAAAAAATGCAAAAAAAAGGAAGAAGTAGCATTTTTTAATAGCTTTTGATATTCAAATAAAACATCTAGAAAAAAATTGTCCAATTTCATTTATTTCCAATAAATGCATTCACATCGGTTGAATTGAATCATTCATGGCTGATATTGACTAATTTTGTCTTACCTTTTATATGGAATCATACGTATACGATGAACCTTTCCTGCAAAAAATTACGTTCAAATCGAAAGAAAAGTTTTCAAGATAGTTTCGATGAGATCCTATTGATCACTATTATCAACTGTTTCATTCGATTTCAAAAATATATCCGGCAAATATATTCCCAAAGAGCCCTAGATGAAATATTTTTTAGAATCTAAGACTATGAATAATAAAGAAAACTGATAGTGTGGAAGGTCTCTTACTCGAAAGGCAAAATCCGATACTTTATTTTTCAATTTTCCATTCATAATTATCACCTGATCAACTAAACACCCCCATGTTTTCGAAAAATTTCAAATTCATGCATTCATTTTCATAAACAACCAAAAGGCAATTCTTAACAAAACACGACCATGAATCAGGGAATAACCCGTAGCTATCTTGTCGCTACCATTTTTGAATTCTTGAAATTTGATGGAAATTTCATTTACCTTCAACCCCACAATACCACTCATATATAATTCGACAATCGAACACAAAACTCGTTTGCCATCTCGAAATCCTGATTTACGAGCGAAAAATAATTTTCTTCGAACCCAAAAACCGCTACATAGGTACCATAGATCGCGAACATATTTCACAAAACTAGTCTGCCATTTTGAATTTTAAAATTTCAACATAAAAAATCACGCCTGAAGACTACAAAATATCGATTTTAATTCGGATCGGTCCATAATCACAAAACTCGCCAGACACCTTGAAGCCGTCATTTTGATTCATTACAAAAGATTCATAATGTTGATCACGAAAACCTCCACGTACCAATTATGGATCGAATCAGACCATAATCAAGTCTTGTTCAACTTGAATTGAAAATTTTTTACAAAATATTTGTAATCTCAAACCCTAAATCAACCCCGAAAACCTCAGGGCAATTATGAATCGAATCGGACTATAATTGAATTCTCGTTCAACTTGAATTGATAATTTTTTACAAAATATTTATAATCTCAAACCCTAAAAAATCCTCATAGCAATTTTGATTCGAAGCGGACCATAATCACAAATCTCATTCGCATCTTGAATTCATCAATTTTGATAAAAGCTTCTTAATCTTCGAATAATTTGCAATTGCCGTGCAAACTCTGAGATTAATACGATATCGAACAGGTTTAAATCTGAAATGTAATTTGAAAGAACGAGCACGACGGTGAACTGAATTCGGCCCTGTTATGCCTGAGCGTGGCCAAGTTAGAAGTAGGGCGGAGTTTGTATTTATTTCATCAGGCGAACTCGCTCTGCCATCTAGCGATATACGTTCTCGTAACTAAAGGCTAAATACTCTTAATCGTTAATCCAATGCCGAATAGTTTCCGCACAGCACTGTCAAGTGATGGGGAACGAGTGAAAACAAAACTAGATATATTTTGCCGAGACGTGCGAGTGAGAAAGAAAACTGAAAGGAGATTTCTTTCATTCGACGTTTGATCATTTCATTACTCAGCACAGGTGCTTAGGGTATGGTCCGATAGTAACCACTACTCACCGCTAGTAACCGATTTTTTGACAGCGGTTTCCTGAGAAACTGGTAATCAGTGCCAAATTTCAGGACACATGTTAGTTTCAATTTCGAAACAGACAGAGAACTACCTATGGTGTAAGGAACTACCATAACAGAGGCATTCATGTTCAAAAGTATGAAAAATACTTTTGACATATGACAACAGCGGTTTGAACAGATATTAACGGATTAACGATTAACGTTAACTTGCGTTAATTCTTCCGAAATATAACGCTTTAACGTAGCTAACTTTTTTTGTAGCGGATTAACGATTAACGAAGTTAATTAGTTGATTAACGGTGCCCAGCTATGCCTATTGAGAAAGGCATACTCGAATATTTTCGAAAAGTTGGAAGGAACTGTGATTGGTCGATAGTTTTTCACAAGCTGTGGATCACCATTTTTATGAATTGGCACTAATTTTCCAGTTTTGAGAAGATCTGGAAATTTTCCGGTCGAGAGAGATGAATTGACAATATGTGCGAGAGGAGAAATATATATTAGAAAATTTCATATGTTGTCAAACTATTACTAAATATGAATATATACATTTCCATAGCAACCAACGTGATTTCTATCAAATTATGTGTTGATTTATTACTACAGGAAAAATAAAAAGATTGTGAGAATTGTTAAAATTCAAAATACAATATCCTACATAGGTATATATCATTACAAACAATAGGAGAAAAAATTGACTGCATATCCTAGTATATAAAGGTCATGACCTGCATACATGGAAGGAAGGTGAAATATAGTTTTGAAATCTGACACACCACAAAAGAAAAAAAAATACTAATTACTGGCAAATGTCACAAAACCAGGCACTTTGTGGTTCCTCCATCAATCCAATGCAATCGAAATGGAACCAACCTATATTACAATAATCATTATCACACTTCAACATAGGTCGACCATCATCAGGTGTTTTGCAGCTGCACCACGTTTCAACCTTCTCCACATCACATTTGGTGGTGAAACATCTTGAAAGTAGTTCAGGTTTAATAACGTATTTATGAAAATCTAATGATTTTTTCAAACATTCATCAAAAAACTCCTCATTAAAATCAACAATTGATCATTTTAAGTCACGTGACTTTGACAGATCGGCCATTTTGGCGGTAGGGCACACAAAGTTTGGGTTGCCATAAGGTTTACATTGTGATCTGCATGCTAATTGTGTTTATTTCGAGTTTTTAGTGCGGGTATTGCTTATTTTATCAAATTTAACAACAGTATGTCTTGGAGTGAGAACTACTTATCTCTTAAAGGAGACGTGAAATCGCGTTACGACTCAAAAGTTCAAACTATAGACAATGTTGACCCCTACTCTCTTGGCGGAAGTGAACTGACCAACAATTTGAGTTTTTTGCCGCCTATGAGCATTATGGACATGGTGAATTACCTAATTTTGACTCACAATTTCTATACTGGTCAACAGTTGAAGGCCTACAAATCCCTACAGGCTTACAAGTATTATGAGGCTGGATTTGTTTTTGAAGTTTTGGCTAAGAGAATAAATTAAAATTTTCTTGTTGGCAAGGTAAGTTTTTTATTCCAATGTATACCAGATTTATGCAGCAGTTCTGAGTAATGAGAGATGAAAAGCATCCAACTTTTTCATGATAAAGTAACCTTCCAATTGAAACGTGAATATTAAACTCCTTATAGCTTATTACTTGAAAATGCGTAGATCCGGTGTAAGTTAAACTCGAAAACTATAAGTTCTTCAACGCTCAAGATAATTATTAATAATTTCCTCTTTTGTTGATTGTATTATATGTGTAGTTATTGTGGTAACATTGTAGGTAGTTGTGGTTGGTAACACTGCCTTGATGGTAGATCGCGCGGTTGCTGTTATGATGACTGATGTTTATTGTACGCTTTGCTGAATAAAGTCAATTAAAACATTAATCGTTTGCTATTAATGTTACATGGTGTCAGGTAAATTGGATTGAACCTTGGAGTGTGTAATTGAACCCCGGAGAATCATGGAATCGTTGTTTAAACCACCTGAGCCCCTGTGCATTCAAGGTAACCTCGCTGACAATTGGAAGAAATTTGAACAAAGATTTGATTTGTTCATGACGGCGACAGAATTGGAAAATAAAGATGTCAAGAAACAGGTAGCTGTATTTTTAAGCTTGATTGGAGAGGACGGGTTGGACATTTATAATTCATTCACTTTGACAGAAGAGGAAAAGAAATCCCTGAAAGAAATAAAGAAGAAATTTGCAGAACACTGCTCCCCTCAGAAGAATGTAATAGGTATATGAGAGGTTTATATTTAATTCTATAGGTCAGAAGGAAGGTCAGAATTTTGATAGTTTTGTCACTGAACTAAAAATAGCAGTCAAAACTACTGATTACTCAGATTCACAAGATATGGTCAGGGACAGAATAGTCATGGGAATTTTTGACAAATGTACACAAGAACGACTACTAAGAGAAAAGGACCTAACGTTGCAAAAGGCAATAGACATTTGTAGAGCAATTGAGGCTAGCAAATCACAGGCAAGAGCCTTACAAACGGAAACAGTGATCAGTGCAGTTCGTACTAAGAATAGAGTGAAGATGCATAGTAAACAGGAAAAAAAGAAGTGTGAGTACTGTGGCTATAGTCATTATAAAGGCAAGTGCCCAGCGTATGGAAAAGTTTGCGATGAATGTCATGGCAAAAATCATTTTGCTAGTGTATGCAGAAGAAAAGAGTTGTCTTCAAGCCAAAGCAGAAAAAAACAAGTTAGCGAAGTGAAGGCAGGTGAAGATTCTAAAAATGAGAGTGAGGATGAAAGTTTCTTTGTAAGCTCTTTGCAAAGACAAGTTGATGGCGTGCAGTCAAATGATGAATCCATGTGGACCAAGCAAATATCAGTAGAAGGTATAGCAATCGACTTCAAACTAGATACTGGAGCGGAGGTGAGTGTGCTTCCTTTAAATGTATTAAAGAAGATTGGCCCTCGTGCGCAGATGACTGAATCAAAAATTAACTCTAATATCATATGGCAGCCCCGATTTTAAAATCAGGCCTGTGGGAGAGATTTCCTTGAAATGTAGTGTAAAAGATATATGTGAATATTTATCATTTGTAGTGGTAGATAGTATAAATCAGATGCCCTTGCTAGGGTTGAAAGGATGTTTAGCACTAAATTTAATTACGAGAGTTGACAGTTGCACACAGACTTTTAACAGTGTTCATGATATAGATGAGTTATATCCTCAAGTTTTTTCAGGATTAGGTTGTTTTCCAAATGAGCATAGAATCGTTTTAAAAAAAGATGCTGTTCCGCATGTTCAATCAGCTAGACGTATACCTCAAGCGCTTCATGACCGAGTTAAGCTCAAGTTAGTTGACCTTGAAAGTCAAGGTATAATCAGAAAAGTTGAGGAGCCTACTGAATGGCTGAATCCGCTTGTGATTGTGGAAAAAAAGAATAGAGATTTGAGGTTATGTCTAGATCCTAAGATGTTAAACAAGAATATTCAACGTGAGCATTTCTTAATTCCGACAGCCGACGAAATTGCTAGCAAACTTACAAATAAATCTGTTTTCACAGTTCTAGACATGAAAGATGGCTACTTTCAAATAAAAATTGATGATCAATCAGCTAATTATTGTACCTTTGGTACACCCTTTGGTCGCTACCAGTTTTGTCGTCTTCCTTTCGGTATAAGCTCAGCACCAGAAGTTTTTCAGAAAAAAAATGTTGAACTCTTTGGAGATATTGAAGGTGTTCAATTATATTTTGATGATTTAATCATAGCAGGAGAAACTGATGCAGAACATGATGTCATTTTAAAAAAAGTATTAGATAGAGCACTAAAATACAATGTCAAATTTAATAAATCTAAAATTCAATTTAAGTCAAAAGAGGTAAAGTATCTTGGACAGATTTTTTCTAAGAGTGGTGTGAAACCATGCCAATCATATGTAAATGCCATTAGTGATATGCCGAAACCTCAAAATAGAGCAGATTTACTAAGATTACTTGGCATGGCAAAGTTTTTGTCCAAATTCGTGCCAAATATGTCCAAAGTAACTGCTCCACTACGGAACTTGACAAGACGTTGAATGGGACTGGAAAAGAGACCACGAGGAATCTTTGTCACAACTTAAGCACTTGTTGACAACAGCTCCTGTCCTTGCATACTTTGACCCCTCTTTGCCTATTGAAATCGAATCCGATTCATCAAAGGATGGTATTGGGTCATGTCTACTTCAAAACGGGCATCCAGTAGCTTTTGCCTCTAGAAGTATGACCAAGAGTGAAACCAGATATGCACAGATAGAGAAAGAACTACTGGCAATTTTGTATAGTTGTCAAAAGTTTCACTACTTTATATATGGAGTACAAAACGTTAAAGTTTGTTCAGATCATAAACCTTTGGAGACTATTTTTAAAAAAAGTTTGCAATCTGTGTCACCCAGACTGCAACGTATGCTATTACAGCTACTTAGATATAATCTTATAGTCACTTATAAGCCAGGCAAGTATTTGTACATTGCGGACACATTGTCTCGTGCCTTTTTAACTAATTCTGAGTCAACAGAAAACTTAGACTTGGAATACTATGTACATTCTCTACATAATTACTTGCCAATGTCAGAACAAAAAAAGACACTTTTTAAGGAAATGACAACAAAAGATGATCAATTGCAAATTATTATAAATTTTATTCAGACAGAATGGCCACTTTCTAGGAAAAAAGTACCATTGTCTGTTAGTCATTTTTATAAGCTTAGAGATGACTTATCGATATCTGATGACTTAGTATTTCTTAACCATAAGCTCGTTGTTCCTAAAAGCTTAAGAAATGATATGTTAGTTAAACTTCATGAAGGACATTTAGGAATAGAAAAAGTGAAAGCCCGTGCCAGGCAAATTTTCTATTGGCCTCTCATGAGCCAGGAAATTGAGAATTATATTAAAAAATGCAAAATTTGTGAAAAACATGCTAGAAAAAACACCAAAGAAAAATTGAAATCTTATCCCATTCCTGAACGTCCTTGGGAACGTATTGGAACAGATATTTTCTCTCATGGAAACAAGTCATATTTAGTTATCATGGAAGCATATTCAAATTGGTTAGAGCTTATGTCTATAAAGAATAAGTCAGCTCCTGAAGTAATAAGAAAATTAAAAATTATTTTTTCTAAATTTGGCTGTCCAGACAAAGTTGTCTGTGATAATGTACCCTTCAATAGCTTCAATTTTAGAGAATTTGCTAAGGAGTGGAATTTTGATATTGTCTTTCGAAGCCCACATTATCCAAGATCAAACGGTTTGGCAGAAAAAGCTGTAGATATTGGAAAAAAATGCTTAAAAAATCGTTAGAAGAAAGAAAAGACATATTTGAGGCATTATTGCAATATCGGAATACCCCTCTCAAGTACATAGGTTATTCCCCTGCCCAATTATTAATGAGTCGAATGTGTAAAACTAAGTTACCAACTTCAGCTGATTTATTGAAACCATCGTTATGTAACAACATTAATGACCGACTCTGTTTAAGGCTAGAGCATAATAAGAAATATTACAATAAGACTGCCAGGGATCTTCAACCCTTGAAAGATGGTCAAAATGTAACTGTATTCAATCACATTAATAAAGAATGGGAACCAGGAAAAATTGAACAATTAACTGACAAACCAAGGTCTTATAAGGTTTTCGATAAACATGGTAATTTAATAATTAGAAATAGATTTGATCTCAGAGAGTCTGTAAATAAGTATCATCCTGTATTGACCGAGCCTGACATTGTGAATAGTGACTCAAAACAGAATCATATCAATACACCAAGTGATATGTCACATGACACAATGGAAAGGCCTTCAAGAAGGGCTTCTCTGAAAGCGAGCAATCCCTCAGATGATGCTCAATCTAATAATGAATCCACAGCCGCACCTATTGTTAGATCTAAGGTTTCTGGGCGTATTATTAAAAAACCCAACAGATTAGATTTATAAGTTAGATTTTAAATAAGGGAGATGTATTATATGTGTAGTTATTGTGGTAACATTGTAGGTAGTTGTGGTTGGTAACACTGCCTTGATGGTAGATCGCGCGGTTGCTGTTATGATGACTGATGTTTATTGTACGCTTTGCTGAATAAAGTCAATTAAAACATTAATCGTTTGCTATTAATGTTACATTGATTTAGGTGAAACATTCTCAAAGATCACGGGAAAAGCCCCTGCAGGTATGGGCCATCGTCTTACCAGATGGCTGGCTTGAGTGAAGTTTGCAGTCATGTGGCAGCAATTCTTTTCTATTTAGAAGCCCGTCCAAGTGGCGAAGAGGTGTCTTGCACAGAAACCCTAGCTCGGTGGCCAGTACCGTCTACCAAAACCATCGACATGGTTAGGATCCGAGACATGGACTGGACTAAAAAAGCAAAACCAGTGGTGTTACCTCAAGGTGGAGTACCAGCCTTAGAAGGTCAGGAGTTAGTTACACTTATCCGTGGTTTTCAAAAATTGGATGTGACACCAGCAGTTGCCAGAGTGTACGAGCCAATTGTATTTGAAATGTATCAGCCCCCGAAAATTTTACCAAATGGATTGGATACTCTTTTCGATGAAAATTTAAAAGGGTGTACCTACAATGAACTTGTAGCACAACCTATAGATTTAGCCATTAGCATGGAGCACATAAAAGAAATAGAATCTGCAACACGAGAGCAAGCTCAAAACAATATTTGGTTCAAATACAGGGCTGGCAGAATAACTGCATCCAAATTCAAAACTGCATGCAGGTCAAATTGAAGAAGCCTCCTTTATCTCTCATAAAAGGTGTATGTTATCCTCAGAAGGTAATTTTTAACTCGAAACAAACTTCATATGGCATAAAATATGAAAAAATAGCTTTAGAAGAGTATATACCCGAAATTAAGGAGCACCATGCGCTGGGGTGACACTAAAACCTGTTGGTTTCTTCATTTCACATAAACATCCACAGTTAGGTGCTTCTCCTGATGGAATCGTACGATGTGAATGTTGTGGAGTGGGATGTGTAGAGGTGAAGTGTCCCTACTAATCCAATCAAATTAACTGTTCAAGAGCCCAAAATGACGATTTTCGCCTACCCGAAAAGTAGCTGTGGATTCCGGCAGACACATGTGTCCTTATTATCCCCTAAAGTTTGCGCCAGATTCTCTCCGTGCGTTTAGCAACAATTAGCGGTTGAATGCCGGAAATCATTTTTTTTTCTTCTGTTTTTTGCTTATATAATGAAAACTATCGATCGGATCGAAAAAAAGTTGAATTGAAAGTTGTAGATAATTGAAAAATATATCGATTAGCGCTGGCCTGATTTCGATATTCCGATTTGTTGCTTAACTGTTGCGCTCGGAATTTGAAAAAAAGGCGTTTTTTCCATTACTCTATTAAAAAATGTTGAAATGCATTTGGGGGTTGCAACTGTGAATTTGGGAAGCTTTCAACTAGTAGAAACCACAGTTTCAATTTGGTTGAAAACCAATTGATAGGTTAGCAACAATCTAATTTGTTACTAAACAAAGTGTTCCACTAGATTGTTATTTCTTGTCCTACGGATAATCGTAGAGCAATGAACGAAACAGTTTTGGATAGTCAAAGAGTTGAACTACAAATTATCGTTTTTGGAAAATCGATTTTTTAAATGTGATACCTTTAAAAATGGCGTCAAAAAAACAACGTTTTTCAAACTAAAAAACAATTAGGAAAAAATGGTCGTATCAAAATGAGAGAAAATGCATGGGAAAGCTGCTATTTTTCTACGAATTTTGACAACCCTACTTTTGTTCCACGATAATTAGAAGCCAAGATAACACTTTTTATCATTCAGTTTCCCCTTCATTTGTTTGTTTATATGAAGCAACGAGACCTCGACGACTGCACAGAGCAAGAGTCATATTATCCATAGGAACCAGCAGAATTTGTTTTCCACAATTATTTATCATAATTATTGATAGGATAAGTGGAGGTTCTTCCGGGACCGTTCGACGTGCCGTGTAGTGGGGGAAGCCGGAGAGAGCGATCTACCGCTAAGCGGCCGTCGAGTGCACCGCGTGAAATAAACTGATCAAAGCCCAAAATGACCACGCTGTCTGTATCTCGGGAAATACTGGACAAGTTTTGTTTTTTTTTATTTTCAATAGTGCATCGAGATATGATCGAATATCACTAAGGCTTACCTGGTTTGTTTTCGGAAATCCCTAAAATCGCAAATAATTCAATTTTTACGCTGCAAATGTAGTGAATTATTCGTTCATTTCAAATTCAACTCTGATAATACGGTGTCAAATGTTACCTTAGTTAGACGGAGAAAGCAAGTTTTCTCTGACATTCGAAAATGAATAAAGCACGGCTCATCTCCTTTCCAATTGATATTTTTACAAATGTGTATATATGAATGTTATTCAATATTAAGATTTTTGGCCCATTTATGTGCAACATTATTCTTTGACATTTACAGCTTGTAACTGAAAATGTCCATTAACATTCATCTATTCACATGTTTATTTTGTCTCCGTTAGGTTAGTCAGGTCCTATAAATTTTCGTTTGTTTCTTTCAGCAGAGTGTGATTTCCATGTTAATACTACTGTACAGAGTGTCCCCGATTGAACAGTTTGTATCGTTCCGGCCGGTTGTACTGAGTGCGCGGAATAAACATTCCATTTGAACTTTTATTTTGGTAGTGATTTGAACATGTATTATTGTTAAGCTGACTTCTGTGATAGTTCACGTGAGAATATTCAATTTTTTCGATTTCCTAAAAAGGTAAGGTTATTCATTATACATAATTTCAATTACATCTCTAGGTCAAAAATGTTTCGGTAGTAGTATAATTTAGATACTATCCTTTAAGTAATGTTCAAACTTTATTTTATTTTATCTTGGATTCACTTACAAACACATTTTACAGTATAACTACTTCTCTTCGGGCTTGAAGGCCGTCGTTCTTCGGAATTTCTTCCTGACGTTTCGCTAGCGCGAGTGGCCAGCTTCTTCAGAGGCTTATTCATCTCCGATCATTATAAATGCAATTACAAATGTTTGTCACAAAGACCAAATATTGTAATTTGGTCGAAAGATTGTTTGTTTATTAACCGAGTTGATTTTAATGAGGAGTTTTTTGATGAATGTTTGAAAAAATCATTAGATTTTCATAAATACGTTATTAAACCTGAACTACTCTCGAGATTTTTCACAACCAAATGTGGTGTGGAGAAGGTTGAAACGTGGTGCACCTGCAAAACACCTGATGATGGTCGACCTATGTTGAAGTGTGATAATGATGATTGTAATATAGGTTGGTTCCATTTCGATTGCATTGGATTGATGGAGGAACCACAAAGTGCCTGGTTTTGTGACATTTGCCAGTAATTAGTATTTTTTTTTAACTTTTGTGGTGTGTCAGATTTCAAAACTATATTTCACCTTCCTTCCATGTATGCAGGTCATGACCTTTGTATAGTAGGATATGCAGTCAATTTTTTCTCCTATTGTTTGTAATGATATATATGTAGGATATTGTATTTTGAATTTTTACAATTCTCACAATCTTTTTATTTTTCCTGTAGTGATAAATCAAAACATAATTTGATAGAAATCACGTTGGTATTGTTGGTTGCTATGGAAATGCATATATTCATATTAGTAATAGTTTGACAACTTATGAAATTTTTTAATAGTTTTTCTGACCGTGAAGCGGCTTAGAAGTACTTGCTCCTTCTGCCTAGTCAGAAAAGTTATACTTTGCTGATTAGTATGTCTGCAAAATTAATATTTGTTGATCAGAGAAAAAATCATTTAGCTATTTTAATTTCACTTAATGTACATACTCAACATTACATATTTCTGTTGACTTTTTGTATCAATATTATGTATATTATTTTTTCATTCACATAATTCCTGTCATTTGTATATACTATGCAGATTAAATCATGATTAGAAAAAATGTGTTGTTTTCCATCTGAAGTAGGTGAAAACCGAAAAAATCAATCTACTTTTTTCAATATTACTTTTTATTAAATAGTTTCAACCACCAAGCATCTTGAGGCAATAATGATGCACAGTAATTAACTAGATAAATGCCTATTTGACATTATAAATCACACAAAATAAATTGTCATTACAAAAATACAAGGAACGAAACTAAAAACATTTGATTAGAATAAAGTTACCATATTAGAATGACACTAATAGTGCATTGTTTCAGGAGTGAAGAATGATAGTGATCATGAATATGAAGTGTTCAGCATGAGCCATAGGCAAATACTGAAAATCATATGAATGGGAAATTAGCATTCCAGTTTTGTACTATTTTTTTTCAACGGCTATAACAGTTAATAATAATAATAGTGAATTAATTTAATAAATAACATGACATAAAAATTCGATTCATATACAATAAAATAAATAAGTAGAGCTGCCATTGTTTGAAATTTGACATTCCATAGAAATGATTAATTTTATAATAATAACTACAACTCTAACACAATGATTTCATTGTTTTTTCAGATAAGGTAATATGGCATTGAATACATACAAATTGACCTCATTGACCTATCAAGAACAGTTGAGATAGAGCAGTTTTGTGTTATAGCCGTAGAAAATAATACATTGAAAAAAAGTTTCATGATGCAAGTTTTTATGAAACACGTCTATGATTAGAAACCTATGTGCTTAACCTATTTGAATAAAATTAGGGATTTTTTTAAATCCATGGGGATAACAGAAGGGCATAAATTGAGAAAAGCACCACGCATACAACTAAAATCTTATCTAAAACACTTAAATCATCTCTAGATGCTGATAACATGCTGATAGGAATGGAACCTTGACAGATTTTGAATTTCCTCTTTAGCAGGCCGATTATTCGCTTCACATGAATTCTCACATTTGCAATCTTACGGGTGCTTTCTATATCAGCTGGATCAAGTTGACTTTTTCCTTTTGTAAAGGCAGGTATTTCCAGGTGTCCTCTTAGTGTTTCAACAGAGTCTCTTATCAAAAATCCTCTATCAGCTAAAATTAAATCACCATAGGCACAATTAAATTTAGGAACCCACAGTTTTCTGTCAAAAACTTGTCACTGGTTCGGCCACCCCAACCTTCTGAGATATATGATATTGTTTCTTGTGGAGTGATTCCACTTAAAAACTCAACAGTTTCATGGTGCTTGTAATTAGACCAACAACAAGCAGCATTCAACATACACCTGATGGTGTTTCTGTATATATTTCAAAGCAATCAATTATTACTGCTACACGATCACCAAAGTTTTCTTTAAAGCAGGCAGGCATATTTTTTTTCAATATCTGGCCAAAATATGAGTTTTTTGTACCTAGCATAGAGTACATCAATACACCTGTAAAATGATTCCGATGCAGTTGATGGAGCTATAGCAAATCGGTAAGACAAATACTTGAAAGGCAAGTTGAGACGCAACTCCATTAAAGTCAAAATAAACTGTTTGAACGCAGACAGAACATTTTTAGTTGATGAGTAGGGAGCCACACTATTGAATACTAGAAACAGCATCTCAGCTTTTGGGAACCCAGTGAAGTACAATGTTTTTGAATCGTTCTTAAATGACTCCTCTCTTGAACCTGAAGCTTCCAATTTGTGTTCCAAACCATATATCTTTTGATTAGCAAAATCGAGATCTCCAAACTGTTCAAGTGGTCCATAGTCAAATCAGTGCGAATGTTAGCAGTCCTTCCAATGGCTTCTGTAGATGGACCTGCTGTTGGTTCTGTAAGTAATGTAGTATCCTCAGCATCACCTCCCTCATCCTAAAATAATGAAGATTTTAATTGGGTATTACTTTTTCAAATTACTATAATACCGACTACTTTCAGACGTTTTGTTTGACGTTTCACCAATCTACCATGCCTTTTTACACTTTGATCATCCTGGGTTTTGATGCTCACGTATCCCATGTTCACAGAAAGGGACCCAATCAGGGCTATCTCCAGGGTTGTGCTGATCATTACAATCGTAATGATTCCATTACAATTCACTTCCATCATTACATCATTACTTTTCGAAATGTAGCAATAATCATTACATTTTATAATCGAAACCATACATCGTAGAATTCTGCTCTTTATCAAATACATATAAGTGTTACAATTTTGAACCCACTGAATGTTTTTTGAAAACCAACAATGTATAGAGAGTCGGAAACTCTGGATCCGAGGTCAGAAACCATAGATATAACCTTTTGAAATTATTTGTTTTTTTTTATATATGTAAGAAGAATATTTATGATCCTTATCAATTCTAGTCTGATACATTTTCATAAACTGAGTGATGTTTCATTTGGAAGTTTATTTTGTTGTTGTTTTTTAAATAAATTTATTTCTGTAATACATTTATTTCATCACATCCACCTTATTTCAATCTTGAAGTAAGTGTAATAACTACATTTGAACGTTTTCATTATTTATAAAATTATTTGAATATTAAAGGCAAGTTTCCACTAGGCGGATAATTGACTAGCAGATTTGGAAATCTATACAGAAAATCTGCCTGTCAATTATCCGCCTAGTCGAAACTAGCCTATAGGGGGTTCAAAAACACGACACTGAGTTTAAGTTGGCAACTTGAACTGTCATTACAATTCATTACATTTTGACAGACTTGTTCAGTACAATATTTTTATCCACGAGAACAACCTTGGCTATCTCTATCTTCCAGTCTGGCTGGTTCTCCTAAAAAGTTGAACAGAAAACGATTAACACCATAGACTATAAATTGAAACATTTTGGATCATAATTTTTTTGTTTCGAATGTATTAATGAGGTTTGTTCTGGTTCTGAAAAATTGTGGTTCTCGGACGTCAGGATCATGCGCAGTTGATAAAGAGCGTTCTGGTTTGTCGAGGACAAGTTCGGATTGATGAATCCTCTGTTCTGGTTTCGCATTTAAAATGATCTCGGACCGTCCTGAACTATCACGACTTGTTTTTGCTCTTGAGCGAGAACTGATGAAAACTGTTCTGGATGCGCATGCGCAGTCAAGTTCAAGTCGCGGGTAGGCAGGTAAGGTAGGTGTTTGTTTATAGTTTATTAAGCTGTAAGCTGTGGCATAGGAGTTATATTGAGTTTTTTTCCAAAAATATCATTGAATTCATTTTCATATGGAAAATCTTTCCTTCCTCTTCCTGTGTGATTATTGTTGTCAGCCACTTTTTTATAGGATCGCTCCAATACTTTAAATTTGTTTTCACATTTCGAAGGGTGAATGGTGATATGGCATCTATTGGATAACTCTATCGATAATTTTTCCCACATTTTTTTCATACTCTTAATTTTTCCTCTACCTACTTTTGGTTTGTATGATTTATACAAATCCAAAAGTATTAGGATTCTCTCCCTGTTAAAAAAGTTATCTCCATCCCTATCGTCATTTTTTTCATTTTGTATTAGAAACTCTGACAACTGATATTCTTCTGAAAAATATTTATTTTTTAGTTAATCGGGACCATGCACTTTTTCACTCAATGTTTACCTGACATGGTACCAAACATGTTAAAGAAAAATAATGAAAATACCTATATTAAATAACGTTTCAAACTGCGATTACGAATGACGAAAAAACAGTGAACTGAGTGAAGGCCCAAAATCCCAAAATACTTTTCAATGGCAGCCAACTCAAAACTCCAAAATTCAAACCTACTGTGTTGAAACCATTAATTTCCAAGCTGCCCACTTGTGAAATAAGAGCTCCCTGTATACGAAAGATGGCGCAGTGGTCACTCAAAAAGAGCGTTCTGGTTCAAACAAGTGTTTGAGACTGTCCTGGACTGTCTGGGATATTTTGCTTCTACGCATCATGTCCTGCGCAGGTTTGAAACAGTTTTGGATCTTCGAACCAGAACAAACCTATTATTTCCCTACCTGATACAAAATGATCTGCACATATTCGGGCATGTTCGAGGAATGTATCGCTCAAATCGCAAATCGCCCCGTTTCAAAGCATTAATCCACCGATCTCGACGTTCTTTTGATAAGGCGTTTAGCATTTCACCTCTGTTTTTTTAAGGCTTTCGGGATTCTTAAATAACGGCTTTGATCCCTTTCTGCCCTTTCAGAACACCCCACAACAGAACAAAACGCCGGCATTTCAAATTATTCTCACTTCAAAATCAATATTTTCTATTGTTTACAAAGGGCCGAACGGTTTGTGTGCCCTACAGGCAAAATGGCGGACCTGTCGTGACGTCACCTCAAAATGATCAATTCTACCTTTTTTACATTTTCTACCGTCGAAAACGTAGAAAACAGTTTTTTCTTCAAACGTCAAATAATGATGACATTACTTATCTAACTTGATCCTGTCAAAGTTTGATGTCTCCGCCGGCAGCAGTTTTTTTCCCATTTCTTTACCCCGGAGGGAAAAATGTTGTCATGGCAACAATATGAAACATGTCACAAAGCAACAATACAAACAATTAAACATCATTTTTATTTATAGAAATATTAAAAGTACAATTAGTTAATGAAGCATTTTCAAAATTGAAACCGTGCAAAAATGTTCCCGACTCTTGGTACGCATTGGTAATTGTTGATGATACTGATGGTCGAGCACAACTTTCAGCAATCATTCCCGATATTGGCGAATCATGAGGGTTTAAAATTTTTTGAGCATTATCGTTCTTATTTCTTATTGAATCCTCTATATATCCTTCGGCAACCGTGCTTGATTTCCAGCCCCCATGTCGTTTGAGGCATTCTAGATTTCCGCCTCCATCAATTAAAAGTGTTGCTGAAGTTCGTCGTAAACAGTGACCCGTGTATGCGCTTGCATCATTTAAATTTAAATAACTAGCTACTTTTTGGGCTACTTCGCTGATCGAATGTATTACCATGACGCTTCGGTAACACTTTCCATTTTGGTACTTTATAAAAAATCGGTTTTCTGTGAAATTTTCAGGCCGCAGTGATGCATACTTTTTATACAGTTTAATGTAGTTTTGACCAATTATCGTAAAAGATCTAATCTGTCGTGTTTTACTGTCAGGGATTTTGATAATTATTACATTTTCTTAATCCTCAATGTCCACAGTCTTCATTTTCACCAATTCGTCGCATCGACAGGCGCCGGTAACCCCAATTAACAAAACATTTTTATAATTTAGTAGAGTATACTACATGCTTTGCAATATAATTTTTTTACCTTTAATCCTAAATACAACTTATCTGGCGCTTCAAACAAAAATTTATCAAACTCGTCTTTAGTGAAAACTTTAGACTTCTTTGCAGTATATCTTTCGCTTGTCTTTTTCAGAAAGGCATGTAACTTTAAAAATTTGCTTATATCCACATTTTTTCTAATAACTAACTCGGATTTTATCATAGAGTATCGTGACCACATTGTAGAAGATTTCCATTTATTTTCATTATATTATATATATTTATTTCCATTATATTAAAATATGCCAGTAAAACGTCTTCGGTAACTTGCCGTACTCCTTTGTATCGCACCACTCTTGGAAGTGCTTGTACGCTAACCGATACTTTATTCCGGACTTGGAGGGCCCCAAACGTGCTACTGCATCATTAGCCGCGGACTCAATTTCGTTTAGGTTTTCCATTTTCGCACTAAATTTGCGCTTGCGGTTGCAACAACAATAAGCTGTCTTAGGGCCAGTTTTTCAATACAAGGATAAATGAGTAATCTGTCAGACAGATGAAAGAAGAGAGAGGGTGCGCGTGACTAATGTTTGGCACTGATAAAGATGAAAACTGTTGGTTATTTTCATGTGATAGATATCTTGCATTGAAAAACCGGTCCTCAATAACTGTCGAACAACTGTAACCAGGGAGACGCAAATCCCTCCGACGACTTAATTATTTTAATTCCTAACGACGACTTTGATAGTTGTCACAGTTAATTTCGAGTAAAAATAGCGTATGAATTGTACTATTTATGGTTGAAAATTGCTACGTTTGAAGAAAAAATAGTATACTTTATTCGGCAAAGAAGCGACTTTTCTTGACTTGCCCTCTATTACGCGCCTCACTTCGTTCGGCGCGTAATATCGGGCGCATCAAGAAAAGTCATACTTCTCCGCCTCATAAAGTAATATACTATTCTACATGTCGAAAACAAAAATGTAGGTAGATACCCAACTCTGATAGCAACTATTTCAATTTTTCTAGCCTCTGCCCAAGTAGGTACAACGGACTAGCAACAATGCAGCCTTTCAATGTTGATATGCTCATCACTGGAGAATGGGGTAATTATCCGTTAAGCGGGCTCCATCGTGAAATTGAAAAATCTTTGGTGGAACTTACGTATTCTGGCCTCCTGAACAAAAAATTCTCGTAAAGTTTTTGGGGCTCGCAACTAGTTTCGGAGATACGGCCCCCCAAAGACAGGAAATCGGGGTTTTACGCCTATGTTTGTTTCTCAGCTAATAGCTAATTCCGCTTGAAATTCCTCCTTCTTTCTATCAGCACAATGAACTCTTTCTATACCACCTTCTTCATCACTTTCCAACAGAATTATAAGCATTTTGGCTAACGTTCACCTGCATTTTGGCTAACGTTCACCTACTCCCCAAACCCAAACCACCTCAACCCATATATATTCTCAACCGACATGAAGAGCTGAACTCAAAAATATAATTCAAACACCGGAAACGAAACAAAATTTTTTAGTGCCTTTTTTTAAAAAAACGAGATGGTTAGGTTAGGTTTGGTTAACGAAAAAATCAGATTTTTCATGAAATTTTTTTGTCACTTCCGGCACCTGAGAATGGTGTCATTCGACTCAGTTTGATGTACTGAATCGAGATATATATGGTATTGTTGGGTTCGCTCAACTTTGGTATATAGGAGGAAGGTTACGAAATGTCATCATATCGATCCCTCCATATTGCGGGGGCGTCAATGAGGTTAAGGTGAAATTCCACGATATACTAATGCAAGTGGATATTAGTTTCTGGTATCTGATTGGTAGATAACAACAGATAGCAAAAAAAATACCTGCTTCCCTGATAAGATCTATGAATATTCGAGAAAAATGTAAACCAACCAGTATTTTGTAAAAAGTGATTTTCATCTGGCCGTGATTTCTTTGCTGGAATAACTGGAACATAATGAGAAATCAAGCTAATATATCTACAGAATTAGGGAAACGGTAAACCCGATTTTGGCAGAACTCACCATTTTTCAACAACCTCACTCGTGACTTAGGTTGGTCCTCTCCTGTTATTTCGCAATCATTTTCATAAAAGTGCTCCGAGCATATTCTAGAATAATTTGTCGGAATCCACGTATCGGGTTTATTACAAAATGCTTTCCACTCTTGCCTTACAGGATTCTTCGGAAATGAGTGAAAACTTAAGGCTCTACTTGAGCTTAATAGCGTTCCCCAAGTGTTCAAACAGCCCGTTACACAGCACTTGTTTCCGGCATAATAACTAATCAAAAAGTTTTTTATACAACACAATAACTAAAACGAATAAACATCCAAGAAAAAGCACCAACAACTTATCCTAATAGAAACACTTTAAAGCTAGTAAAATATTACTGTAAGAAACTCCTCACACTAATGAAAATTGAACAAACGATTTAAAATACTTAAAAAATGATTCCCTAAACTCCACAAAAACAAGAAGACAGAATACACAACGCAAAAACGCAACGCAGGTTCAGGTGGGCTGTGAGAATGCAACAAATCTTTACTTTTACAACAGAATAACGAAGACACCAAGAGAAAGAGACAATCAGGAATCAGCCACATAAAACATATATGTTTGTGTGTTCTGTGACAATTTCTTTGCACTCTTTCTGTTTATCTTTGGTTCTATGGGGTTATGCCACCTATAGAGATTTTTAATTCACCCCAGAATTGCCAACTTCGATTTCCCCAAACCCTGCCCCTAGCCTCAGGTACCCCTTCGCCTATAAACTCGTGACATTTCGTAACTTTCCTATATATGAACGTTGGGCTCGTTCTTGGGGAGTAGGTGAACTTTTACCAGCATTTTTCCATTTTTCACTACAAAACTCTTAAAGGTAAATCGTCATAGAAATTCGAGGTTAGCAAAACAGTAGAACGCGCAATGCGTAGAAAGAAGGATGAATTTCGAGCGGAATTGGCTGAATTAAGGTGGCTATAGGGAAGAATATCGACCGATGAGGGCGCTGGTGGTGTTAAACTATATCCACTATTTTGAGATAGTTACCTTGTTTACATTTGTGAAATAATACGCCAAACTGAAATCCACTCATCAGTTGCCCTCGCTAGACAAGATTTTGGTGTTTTTTTGCTATATTTTCATTGTACGAAATTTTTCTCGTGAAGGTTAATATAACTGTGTTCATGATGCTTTGAATAGCCGCACAATACCATTCATTGGAGGTGAACATAGATGCATTGTGTTTTAAAATCTAATGATATTTGTTCCAGGACATTTTTCAGTTTTAGTGTAGTGTTAGTGAACCAAAGAGGCTTTTATTACATGGGTGATGAAATGCGCCATAACTTCGCCTAAAAATAGTCAAACAGACTCACCAGGTAACAAGAAATCATCTCTCTTGAAATGCAAGTAACACACTGAAGCCGCTCTAGGGTGATTTATGCAGTTTCAGTTTAATTTTCCAAGCCTTGTACCTGTCTATTTTCTCTTTCAATCCACTTTCCGTAATGTTTCCCACTAAAGATGTACCTATTTCTCTTTGGAAACGTGTGGAAAGACAACTCTGGATTTCGGTTCCTAGAGTTGCGGCAACTTGGCACCAAACACTTTATACGGCTCACTGAGCGATCTGCATCCATGATTATTGTTTGTGGATATTAGTTTCTGGTATCTGATTGGTAGATAACAACAGATAGCAAAAAAAATACCTGCTTCCCTGATAAGATCTATGAATATTCGAGAAAAATGTAAACCAACCAGTATTTTGTAAAAAGTGATTTTCATCTGGCCGTGATTTCTTTGCTGGAATAACTGGAACATAATGAGAAATCAAGCTAATATATCTACAGAATTAGGGAAACGGTAAACCCGATTTTGGCAGAACTCACCATTTTTCAACAACCTCACTCTTTCAATCCACTTTCCGTAATGTTTCCCACTAAAGATGTACCTATTTCTCTTTGGAAACGTGTGGAAAGACAACTCTGGATTTCGGTTCCTAGAGTTGCGGCAACTTGGCACCAAACACTTTATACGGCTCACTGAGCGATCTGCATCCATGATTATTGTTTGTTATTATTGATCGAAAAAAATTACAACTTCAGATGAGATTTCCTAAATCAACACCAAAGAACTCAATAAATCCACACACATAAAATGGAAGCCGTTATTTGTTTGTGAAACTATAGCAGTGCGTTATATTTCCGCCAGACGTCGCATAAAATTATGAACTTCCCAATATACTGGTGTGTTTACTCCATATAAGAGGTTGTCAGCAAATCAGACGACCGATATGGCCAACTTGATCAAAAACTGATGATGTAGGCGTAGTAGTACTGCAAAAAATCCGCCAGGTACCGGCACTCTTGCAGTTTGCAGTGGAGATGACAGTCCTGTGTTGCCAAGTGGCCATATCGTTGCAAAACATAATGCAGATTTATTCCAACTGAGAAATTATTTCCAAACTACATGGAATAAATAACGCATAAAGTTGAACACAAATTTGGCGCGTTTTGGTGTTTTCAATAACATCACATATCCAGTCTCGATAAATTCTCTATCCTTTTACAAAAACTTCAGAATTGGCAACAGCGTGTTCCATGGATCGAGTGATCACGAAAATTAATAGAAATTTTTGATAACCAGCGCTCCCTCATGGCCACTGATGAATTACCACGCCTTGTCTACAGGTTCGTCTGAAAAAATATCGCAACATTAGAAACACCAGTATATAGACATCTGAGGCTGAATAAACAAACATACCTAAATGTCAAACCTGAAAACCCTGTTTTTCTGTCTTTGGGGGGCCATATCTCCGAAACTAGATGCGAGCCCCAAAAACGTTATTAGAATTTTTTCCAAAAATTTTTTAATTTCACGATGGAGCCCGCTTAACGGATAATTACCAACACATCATTGCAAAGAAAACATAAAAATTCAACCTACCTACCTACATTCTCATTCAACATGATCTTCATATGAACAATCTGCATGGCGAATGTGGATAATGGATAATCAAAGGAAAATTCGCGAACTTTCAAGCACAAATTGCTCGAAAAAGATAAAATAAATACAAAAATATGAGGTTATGTTACACGATTTTTATATCTTGAGCTCCATGCGCTCAGTGATCAGCTGATCTCGGCTCAGTCTCTACTCGATGCATGAATTAACGAACTTAGCTAGAATTGTCCAAGAGTGTATGCTAGAGAATGTGCTGAACTCTGCTGCAGTATGAGGCTGCAGTGCAGTATGCCTGTGTGAATATCACACAAATAATCAGATGTGTTGATAGTAGGTTTGAGGTGACGAATAATAAACAGAAATGCCTTGTTTCGAACTAGACTAGTTTTTAAAAGATCCGTTATGTCACTTACCAACTGCAGCAGGGACATATTATGGATAACGTGAAAGCAGAGGGCAAGTTATATTTTTGGAAGGAACCACACCAATCTTCAAAAATGTTTCAACTGTGTTCTAAAACTCATTTCTGAAAGGCTTAGTATAAAAATCGTCCTTGAAGAATTTTTTGCACATATTCTTTTGCTGGAAACGTCATCGGTACTTTCCAAATTGCAAATATTCACCCACAACAATTATTTCAGGACGGGGTCTTTTGGAAACCTGAAATATTAATCGTGTGATATGAAGACAATAATTATAATCCAAATTCCGTATTTACCGATAGCAGGAGCTTAAATTTTTGCTACTGCACAGGAAGCAGGGTGTCGGAGACATAGTATAATTGAATTGCATGAACTAGAAAAACACAGAGAACTATGAACTAAATATTATGAATTATATAATTCATAACAATAAAAAAGACTGAACAAAATAAATATAACTGAACAGAAAACTATAAGAACTCTAACACATTAATCGAATGAAAAACTAACAATTGAGAAGTCGATGAAGATATTTGAAGAAAAAGAATTGGCTCGATGAATATTTTTAACAACTGTCAGACGTCAGACGCTAAAATCTTTGGTTATGTTCCGGTTTCAATCATATATGAAATAAGGAATTCATTCTCACTATCGGTTCTGGTCGAAACTCACGCATGTTAAAAAGAAACAGGTAATTAGAAGTATGTGCATCATTGAAGAAACGTATTTTTTCGCGCATGTGCATAGGTATAAAGAAACCGGCGATGTTATTTTTTTTTTCGGATTCACGGGCAGTTGTCCTTATTACCCATATTTAATACTTGTCAAAAATGTCAAATGAATCGAAATGAACCAATACGACGCCATCTGCCCCCCATAAACTATCGTTTGTTTTTTGCAAACGAGTGTGTGATTGGTTGAAACTTGTGTTAGCCAACCAGACATCACGTGATCTGGAATGCCTAATATACTGGTGTTTCTAATGTTGCGATATTGGGAAGAATTTCTACCGATGAGTGCGCTGCGCTGATGTCTGTTCAAAAATGTCGCCATCAAGCCGTAATCACGATACACATACACACGGTATGCTACTATTTGGTGCCAAATGCGTCCGCCACGCGCAATGACGTTACATTCGAGAAACCAAACTCGCCATTTGTATTTCTGATGCATTGTTTACATGTTATTTTCATTTGTGGAGAGAATATTTTGAGTGTACTTCGACATCTACGTATTTTATTTGTATTTTGTTTTTTTTGTTTTATGTGGGTGTATGGTTAATAACAATTTACAATGCCGAATTGTGCCGTAGCAAAGTGTAGAAACTGTAATCAAAGTACCAAAGGTGCCGGTATAAAATACTTTACATTTCCAAAAAATGAAGATTTGGCAAAACAATAGGTAATCGCTTGCCGGAGAGAAGATAAAATAAATTTGAAAAATGGTAAGTTAGTGAGTTTCACTCCCCTCAACTGCGATCAGTTGATTTTGTTCTTGGGTGAAACAGTAAACAAATTGTTAATATTATTCGTTGATTACTGGATTGTTTATTAGTATGCTAATCAATTAAAAAATTAAATTGAATTAAAAATTAAAATCAATTTAAAAGATCAAGAAATGGAAACACCTGATATTTTGGCTAATAAGTTATTGTCAATGCAAATAGAAAGTGGTAGGGGACGAATCGATCTCAACAACAGTAACTTTACTAAAGAATATAATGAGAGGAATCCTGATATCCAACAAATGCAGACAGCAAAGGACTCAATGCCAGCATATCATCCAAGCAAGTATGATCCTTTTGGGTATTCTTCATTAACACCGAATCAATGTGCAGCCCGACGATCCACTCCAAATGAGTTACCACCTTTCAATGGAAATTCTTACGACTGGCCTCTATTCATCAGTAGTTTCGAGAGATCAACTGAGCTTTGTGGATTCGATAACCATGAAAACTTATTGAGACTGCAAAAAAGTCTTAAAGGCACTGCCAAATCCGCTGTGTCCAGTTTTCTGACGTTGCCTGAATGTGTACCACAAATTATTTTCACACTGAAAATTCTATTTGGTAGACCAGAACAAATTTTAGAAACGTATATCAACTCCATTCGTCGCCAACCTCCTCCGAAAACTGAAAAACTAGAAACTCTGGTTGAGTTTGCTCTAGCAGTAAAAAATCTGTGTGTTTCATTACAAGCTATCAAAATGACTTAGTACCTAAATAATCCGATGCTAATGCATGAACTCCTCGATAAACTTCCACCACAAATGAAAGTCAATTGGGCCCTGCACCGTAATTCTTTACAGAAATGTAATGGTCTAGCTGATTTTGCGGATTGGTTGTATGATATAGCTACTAATGTATGTACTGCTATACCGACACTGACCATAACAGAACGTGCCAAGCCAAACAATGAACGAACAAATGTCCATAACTCCAAGTTGATGTTAACATATAATCCGCAGTCGACAGATAAAAAGTGCAAAGTTTGTGGTAAAGATTGCAAAAATATATCGGATTGTAAAATGTTTCAAGAGTCTCCATTAACCGGTAAATGGAAAGTTGTAAAAGACTTGAAACTTTGTAGATTATGTCTAAAAAGACATAGATTTCCATGCAAATACCCAGTTAAATGCGATGAAAATAACTGCCAATTGAAACATCACCCGCTTCTCCGCAATCTACAATAGCCCAGGAAGGGAATCGTTATATAATTGGGCTCATCTGGAAATACGATACTCCAAAGCTTCCTGATAGCCATAGCATGGCCCTTCAAAGATTGGAGTGCCTAGAAAAAAGAATCAGACGAAATCCAGAATTGGGTATGAAAATGAATTCCCAACTGGCAGATTATACAGCAGAGGGATATATAAGAAAACTCACTCAAGATGAACTGTCTCATGAATATGAAAGAGTTTGGTATTTGCCCATATTCTCTGTTTTCAATCCGAATAAACCCGGAAAGTTTCGAATCGTTTGGGATGCTTCAGCAGCAGTAAATGGAATTTCGCTGAATTCACTACTTCTGAAGGGTGACGACCAACTATCCAACCTAATAGGTGTCTTACTACGATTTCGACAAAGAAGCATTGGAATGAGCGAGGATATAAAGGAAATGTTTTTAAGGATAGGAAAAAGGAATGAAGACCAGCAGGTACAACGAGTTTACTGGAGAGATGGTGATCCAAATAAACCATTGGAAACATATGTGATGACGTCCATGACTTTCGGCGCAACCTGCTCAACAAGTTGTGCTCAATTTGTTAAGAGTACAAATGCCCTGAAATTTGCAAAACACCATCGTTCGAAATCATTATGTAGACGACCTATTAGATTCAATGGATGATGAGGAGAGTGCCATCGACATTGCAAAACAGATCGTACTCATTCACTCCAAGGCAAATTTTGAAATCAGAAACTGGCGTTCAAATTCACTGATTCTATTGAAAAAAATGAATGGAACCCCTGAAAATCCAGAAGAAATCAATGTGAGTATGACTCCTGAAGATAGTACTGAAAACGTTCTGGGAATGTGGTGGAATTCAAAAACAGACTGCTTGGTATTTTCTCTGAAACATAACAAAGGAAACAAGGAAGTTCTTCAAGGTAAACGAAAGCCAACGAAACGTGGGATACTGCGTATAATGATATCAATTTATGATCCCTTGGCACTCATATCCAATTTTCTTCTCCAAGACATATGGAGAAGTAAAATTACATGGGGTGAGCCTATTACAGAAGCACAGTTTTCTGAATGGCTGTCTTGGTTAAAATATCTTCCTGAAATAGATAAACTTTCGATTCCACGATGCTATATTGGTAGTAGTCTGAATTGGAACACCTCCAAGGTACAGCTTCACATATTTGTAGATGCCAGTGAGTCCGCTAGTGCCGTAGCTGCCTACCTAAGGATTTCCAGTGATGAGTATGGAGGAACTGTTGAATGTACACTTATTGGAGAAAAACACATGTAGCTCCAATAAAACTCCAGACAATACCGCGACTTGAACTTGATGGCGCACTAATGGGCGCAAGATTTGCGAAATCTATTGAGAGTCACCTCTCTCTCACTATTCACGACACCATATATTAGGTTAGGTTAGGTCAGAAGTGAGTGGGTCTGTTCAGCCCTCCTCTGCAACCAACAAGGGTTTATTGTGGCTCACACCTATTCAAACTCGACCAAATAAACCCAGCTTCTTAACGAAGCCGATTAGTTTGTGTGGTGAGTGATTTTTCAGGTCAGATGGTAAGAGTGAAACCTTGCCAAACTCTGAAAACCTGATTCGGTCCGCAGCGGGGCAGGCACAAATTATGTGCTCTGCTGTTTCATCATTTTCCAGACAGAGACGACACAGGCTGTCTTCTGACAGTCCAATTTTCTGCATATGATGATTCAAATGACAGTGTCCTGTGAGAAGGCCAGTTAGACATCGTAGTTCGTCCCTACTGTAGTCCAACAACTGTTTGGTTTCCGACTTCGAAGGGTGAATAAACGCCTTGGAATGAGCCAATCCTGGAAGATTTTGCCAGAAGTCCATAAATCTTCTTGCCATCCAGGTATTTAATGTTTGTTTGGCAAAGCCTAAGGCGATGCCAATGACAGGTTCTGGTCCGATGAAGCTGCTTGCAGCACCCTCCTTTGCAAGGGAGTCAGCAGCCTCATTGCCTTCCAGGCCAGTATGGCCCGGAATCCAGACCAGAGACAATTTGTTAAATCTTCCTATTGAGGAGAGTCGTTTTTGGCAATTTGTTACCAGTTTGGACGTTGATCGGTAAGAGACAATGGCTTTCAGCGCCGCTTGACTGTCCGAGAATATTTTTATTGACTTGTGTGTGAGGTTGGATTCTGCCAATTTCTCCGCACACAGTTCAATAGCATAAATTTCCGCTTGAAATACGGTCGCATAGGTCCCTAGGCAGGTTGATATCTCTGTCCTGGATTTGCGACTGAAAACACCTGCACCGGAACCAGAAGGTGTTTTTGATCCATCTGTGAACCAACAACTATCTGCTCTCAGTATTTCCTTCTCCCGGAGGATCCAGTCCTCTCTACTCGGGAAAAGAACTGTATAAGGCAGTTCATAGTTCACAGTTGGAGTCATAATGTCAGAGGTCATTCCCAGAATGCTGTGACTTCTAGTGTCAGCCAGCAGTCTAGTATACTCTGCATTAGATTGTTTTGTGCAATTAGCGATGTGCACAAGTCTATATGCAGTCCATCTAGCCTCTCTCTCCAGAAAAATGTGGAGAGGAGGTAGATCTAGAAGTATCTCCATGGTCGCTGACGGTGTGGTACTGATGGCACCACAGATAGCCAAACAGGCCTGTCTCTGTAAGCCAGAGAGCTTTGCCTGAGCCGTTTTCTGAGAAGCCTTCGGCCACCAGGCAATTGCCCCATAGGTAATCATTGGTCTGACAATAGTCACATAAATCCAATGAATTTGTTTGGGACCTAAACCCCAAGATTTACCACAAATCCTTCGACAAGTCCATAGGGATAGTTTGGCTTTGTGTAAAACTTTTTCCAAGTGGGCGTTCCAGGTGAGTTTTTTATCAAGGACAATGCCAAGATATTTCACCTCCGTTCCAAATGGAATGACCTCACCATTGAGAGAAAGTGGCGTTAAATCATCCAATTTTCTCCTCCTGGTGAAGGGGATTATCACAGTTTTGCTGGGGTTTACAGACATCTGCTCCCTCTGGCACCAACCGTGAACAACATCCATCGCGCTTTGAAGGATATTACAAGCTACCCTTCCCGACGTGGACCTTGCCAAAATGACAAGGTCATCTGCATAAGCTTGCAGATCTACTTGTCTTCTTTCGAGGGCATGAAGCAGACTGTCCACCAGGAGTGACCACAGAAGAGGAGATAGTACCCCACCTTGAGGGCAGCCCCTGGTGACCCTGAACTTAATGGCCTCGTCTTGAAGAGTCGTAGTTGCAATTCTGTTTACCAGCATGGCATAGATCCAACCCGTTATGGTTGTTTCTATGCCCCTTTCAGTCAGGGCTGATCCTATAGATTTTGGTAGTGCATTGTCAAATGCTCCTTCAATATCGAGAAATGCGGCAACCGCAATCTCCTTGTTATCAAGGGATTGGGAAATTTTCTCTATGAGGTTATTTAGTGCTAAATCTGTCGATTTGCCAGTTTGATAAGCATACTGGGGCTGAAGATAAAGCCACCTTCCTGATATGTTCGTCCAGTATCCTCTCAAGTCCTTTCAACAGGAAGGATGTAAGGCTGATTGGTCGTACCGATTTAGGGTGTGGGTCTTTCCGACCCACTTTAGGTATGTATACCACCCTTGCTGCCAACCAACTGGGTGGTATATAGTTCCACGCCAGACTTGCTCTATACAATTTTATGAGAATGGGTAGAATTATTTCCAGTCCGTTTTGAAGCAGAGCTGGAAATATGCCGTCCTCTCCAGGAGATTTGAAGGGCTGAAACGACTTGATAGCCCATTCAACTGCCGGTGCTGTGATAACCTTCTTGACGACCTCCCAGTCGTTCTTTTTAGGGCGTTTAGCGCCCTCAAAAGGGGGAGGTCCGTTGTTATCAAGAGTCAGACTTCCAGGAAAGTGGTTTTCTATTAAAAGCTCTAACGTTAACCATATATTGGTCCGACTCCAAAATCATATTGACCTGGATATGATCTGAAGATACGAGAAAGTTGTGCAAATATGTTGCCGAAATTCAAGACATTTCTATGATTTCCAATTGGCACTATGTCCCAACAAAGCTTAACGTTGCTGATGAAGCTACCAAATGGAAAAAGCGAATGTCACTGAACGCAACAGACAGATGGTTCGTGGGACCTGAGTTCCTTCATTTCGAAAAACAACATTGGCCAATAAGTGAACCTACCGAAGATCAAATTTCCGACGAAAGTGCTAGCATCCATGTAACACAAGAACCTCTTCTGAGAATCGAAAATTTCAGCAGTTACAATAAATTATGCACATATTGGGTAACGTTTGTTAATATGATGAATAAAACTAGTTTAACTTGTCCTTCACGACTTTTATTTAGAATAAGCTTTTCCAGTACAAACTACACATTTTACTTATTTTCTGTCGGCCATTTTTTCTGCACACACGAAACGCATAGCTCACAGAATCACAAGAATAAGTGCATACCCAATGTTGCCAATATAAATGTATATTATTATACCAACACGCCTCCTTACATTTATATTGCAACAAATAATACTTAAAAGTAATATAGGTAACCAATTATCAGATTAGAATACAGTCTCTAGTAATTTTGGCATTTCTATAAATCAACTTACCCTAATTTTATTTCTATACATATCTTGCCCTATCTATATCTTTATATTTAAACACTCTCTGAATTTGAGGAATTTAACATTTCCCAATGCTTTAGTTAATATGTCAGCAATATTATTTTCAGACTCTATTTTAACAACTTCAATTTTTCTTTCCTTGACATTTTCGTGTATATAATGATAATGTACCTCTATGTGTTTGGAGTTCTTAGTAAAATTTCCATAATTAGCTATAGCTACTGCACCTGAATTGTCTTCATATATTTTGACTGGTTCACAATTTTTTGTAAAAACATCATTTATTAGACATATTAAGAAATTTATTTCTGTTACTGCTTCAGACAGTGCTATATATTCAGCAAATGTAGAAGATTTTGTTATACAGTTCTGTTTTTTTGATTTCCACAAGATAACATTGCCATACAATCTAATCAGCAAAACAATCTAATATATCAGCATGATCATTTTTATAATATTTCAATTTCAAGTTTTTTGTCAAGAATAAATATTTCAGTACTCTCAAGGCATATCTGAAATGTGTCTCATCACAGCAATTCTGAAAGCGGCTCAGATAAGTTACACAAAAAGAAATATCTGGTCTAGTACCAGAACTAATATATAACACCTATCAACTTTCTATACTTAACATCTTCATTTAATTCAGATATTTCCAATTTCAAATTTATTTCCATAGGTGTTTTATACAATTTTGCATTTCCAATATTATAACGTTTTGCTAAGGACTCAATGTAATGTTCCTGACTCAAAGTTAAAATGTTGTCTTGATCATAATTATATTCAATGTTTATACCAATGTAATTTTTTACTTTGCCTAAATCTTTCATTCTAAATTTATCAGATAATTTCTTTTTAATGTCATCAATCACCCTTTTGTCTGAACAGCAAATCAAGAGATCATCAACAAATAGTAAAATGTACACAACTATGTCATTTTCCTTTTTGAAATACAAACAAAAATCATATTTACATCTTTTAAAATCCAGTTCAGTCAGAAATTCATTGAAACATTCATACCAAGCACGGGGACTTTCTTTTAAACCGTATAATGATTTATTCAAAATATAAACCTTTTCAGTGTCATTTTCATAGCCAATTGGCTGTTTTACATAGACTTCAGATAAAACTTTACCATTGAGAAACGCTGTCTCTACATCCATTTGATGGATTTTTAAAGAATTTTGACAACAATAAGATAATAACAGTTTTAAAGTTGGCATTTTCGCTACAGGGGAATAAGTATCGTCAATACAATCAGTTTGTTGGAATCCTTTAACCAATAACCTGGCTTTATATTCATTTTCACTCTTCTTTTTGTAGATCCATTTTACATCGATTACCTTTTTGTTCTTGGGTGGCTTGTCAACAAGAGTCCATGTTTTATTCTTCACTAGGCTGTCCATCTCATGGTCCATAGCTTCCTTCCATTTATTTGAATCCTTACAAGTTATCGCCTCCTCAAAATTTTCTGGGTTCATAGCGTCACAGTAGTTCACATTTATACAATAATAACCGAATTCTTCATCAAATCGTAGTGGTGGCTTGACTTTTCTTTTTGGTCTTTCTCCTTCGTTGTTTTCATCGAGTTCAATATCATTATCGCTATTTACTTTATCTGCATGATTTTCTTCTAAGAGTTCTGCAGTGCACCTTTTCCTTTCTTTTTCTTCTTCTGTCTGTCTATCTTTTTCGTCTTCTTCAAATCCGCACAATGTTATATCATCTTCTATAATATCACAGTGTCTGTGTCTAGCTATTATTATTTTGTTGTTGATCAGTACTCTATATCCAGTGTCACTATGTACCGAAACAAATCCTCACCCTAGCAGGTTTTAATTCGTACAAATAAAATTGTCTATTTTCTCAAAAACAAAACCCAACCGAACTTCACTGTTCATTCGAAATTGAACCTTTTGTTTGTTTGTTTGTTATAAGGTGAAAACTGTGCGTTATTTACTATTTTCATAAAGCCTTTTCGACTTTGACATTTACAAAAGTCAATAATATTGTTAAAATCGTAGATTTCTTGGCGTTGAAAGAACTTCAACTAATAATATTGTGTTCGTCTTTTGACAACTAGATGGCGAAACACGAGGTTAATTTTTCTCATTATTTTATAAATATCAACCAGTAACAAGGTTTTAATAATTGTGGGTTGCCTACCGATTATTTTCAAGAAAGAATTTGAATATGCATTCATTTCGAGCGTTGTACAAAAAAAAGTTCAAATCCTCACACATACAAAAACTCTTGAACTTTTTTTTGACTAGTGTTCTTTATCGCTGATTTACGGCCTTTTTCCCGTAAAGCTTTGAACAGAGTAACACCTATTGAAAATCAGATTGTCATAATTATTGCGTTATAAAGTTTGAGCCATTCGGCAAAAGGGAGAAACTGATCGTTATCAGTCAACTACTCGATGCAGGTCACTTTTTGTAGGTAAGTTGCATTAACTGTATGAATTTGAACGTTTAAACTTGCTTTTGCTCTTATGCATGTAATTTTTTGCGCTTGGCTATTTCGTCATATGTACCTACTAGTTGTTGAAATAAAGTCAAACTACTTTTCTTTCTTCATAAAACATTTATATTGATATGTGATATTGATTTATAATTAACTGTTTGCCTTCTGTGCATGTATGAATTGCTAAATTGTTAACCATGTCTTTCAAAATTTTGATGTTAACATTCTCCTCATTTTTTGTAGCGTATAACTAAAGCAATCGAATATACGAGATTTTTCAACGCCACCTCTTGGATTTTATTAACCAGCCAACCCACACCCACTTCTCGTTGAGCCTACATCTGGTTCAGCACATCTTGGCGCCCAACGTGGGGCTGGTAATCCAAAATCATCAGTAATGGAGGGAACCAATGGAACTCCGGAGAAAAACAATAAAACTCCTTATAACTTCCGAGCAAGAAGATCGATAAACTATGCACGCATGCACACTGGTGAAAATGGATCAAGTGAAGAAGACGATCAAGGTAACATGTTCCATATTCCTATTGAAAATCGCACCAGTAATCCAATCAATCTGGGGGGTGCTGGTGCTATCCCCAAAGTCAGTATTTCAAGTGTCATCATCCCAAATCATCCAAATATTGGTAGGACGCAAGCCAACACTGGGACAACTATGAATCCCGGTATATTCAGTCAGGGGGCGAATACCAGTTTGGGACCACCAAGTTTGTCTTTTCCTCCACTTAATGTACCACCTGTTAATAACATTGTTAGTAATTCAGCATTATCTCAAGAAGAACTTACCAGAATTATCACTCAAGTAGTAGCAACAGTAATGCAACAATTACCAAATACAAACAATGTCAGTTCTCACAACATCAATAGTCAAAATATTCTCAGACCAGGTATTAGTGATTTCTCATTATCAGACCTACAAAAAATCATACCTACTTTTGATGATGATACTAACGTGCAACCGCTTGATTTTCTTGAAATCCTCGAAAAAAGTTTTGATGTGCATAATGTTTCATTCAACAAAATTAAAATAATTTTGAACAGTTCATTTAAAAACTCTGCAAAGCTCTGGTGGAATGCATTTTCAAATACATGCCATACTTATCAAGAATTCAAACGATCTTTTCTTGAACATTGAAAACAGAATGAAATCTAATATATGTAACTTGGAGCTAGAAGAAAGTGTGGTTTCGGAAAACGAAACGGACTCCCATTTTTGAGCCCTGGGGTGGGAGCAATTCTTGAAAGGGCTGCAAAAATCCCAAATAATAATCCATCTGATGAATTATTAGAAGAATGCCAATTTGATCATTCACTTTCTGAAAACCGTTCTCCAGTAATTATTTTGAAATTATATGGCTATAAAATTCCTGCTCTTGTTGATACTGGGAGTTCAGTTTCTGCTTTTTCAGAAGACACATGGACACAATTAGCTTCCTTTCATAGCATTATTCCTCATTTCACTTGCTCAGGTGTGCGAGTTATTGGAGCATTCAAGTCCAAGCTGAAAAAAGTATCTCTTCAGTCTCTGATTTCATTTCAACTTGAAAATGAAGAATTTTCACACGAGTTTTTAATAATAAATAGTTTGTCATATCCAATTCTGATCGGTTGTGACTTTTTACGAAGTTATAATGCTAGGGTTGATCTCGGCAGTAAACATTTAATACTTGAAGTTCATAAAAAATTTATAAAAGTTCCTGAAACTGATTATTATCATGGTATAACTAACCAAGATTCATTAGAAATATGTGCCATTGTTAACAAATGTGTCTTACATAAGCCAGGTATTCAAGGTGATGATAAAACTATGAAATTTAGCAATGTTGTTTCTAACCTAACATTTCTGAAAAACACAAGGTTGATTTTGGTAATCTATTGAATGTGTCTGCCTCCATCTTTTCAAATATTCCGGGTCGAACTACTGAATATACGCACTGCATAAAGTTGAAAAATCCAGCTGAATTTTATGCAAAGCCCTACCCGATACCAGTTGCACATCGGGAAGCAGTCAACAATGCTATCCGAGAAATGGAATCGTGGGGAGTCATCAAAAGATGTTCTCCAAAGTACATTTCTCCTCTGATGACAACTGTTAAAAAGGATAACACTGTGAGGGTGTGCCTTGATGCTCGAAAGCTCAACGCAGTAATGGAACCTGATCACGAGTTACCTCAACCAATCAGTGAGATCATTAAACTCATGGCTGGAAAAAGGGTGATGAGCACACTTGACTTCACTCATGGGTTTTGGCAAATTCCAGTGAGGGAGGAGGATCAAGAGTTCTTGGGTTTTATGGTGGGAACTAAGACCTACAAGTTTTGCGTTCTTCCATTTGGACTGTCAACAGCTTCTAGTTCATTCACTCGGTGCATCAATATGGTTTTAGGGGCAGAGTTCCGAAATTTTGTTGTTGCATATATTGATGATATATTGGTGATGAGCAGCACTGTGGAAGAACATCTATACCATTTAGATCTGGTGTTTCGACGACTCCAAAAAGCAGGGTTTACACTGAAAATCGAAAAATGCAAATTTTTTCAGGAGGAGATTTCATATTTAGGTTATGTGCTGAGTGCGGAGGGTGTGAGACCAGACAAGCAGCGGATTCAGGCGTTAACAGATTATATGAAACCCAAAAATAAAAAGGAATTGCAAAAGTTTTTAGGTTTTTGTCAATATGATAGGATTTTTGTTCCAAGATTTTCTGATCTGATTGCACCTCTCACTCTCTTGTTGAAGAAAAAGATTCCTTGGAAATGGGACCAGGCCCAAGAAGCAGCATTCCAAAACATAAAATTGGAATTACAGAAAGAGGTTCTACTTTACCATCCTGAATGGAAACATGAATGGCACGTCCAGACCGATGCCAGCAGTACTGGTATTGCAGGAGTCTTGTTTCAGATAGTAAATGGTACCCGTCACGTCGTAGCCTATGGTTCTAGGTTACTATTGGACAGGGAACGAAGATACAGCGCATTTGAGCTGGAGGTTCTGGCAGCACTCTGGTGTATACAAAGGTGGCGGATCTACTTGTTAGGCAACAGGTTCATTTTGCATACTGATTGTAGTGCAATGAAATATACATGTAGATTATTATCACCCCGAGTAACCAGATGGGCCCTTGTTCTACAGGAGTTCTCTTTTGAGGTGAAAGCAGTTCCAGGCCGAGAAAACATCGAGGCAGATACCTTATCCAGATATGCATGCACAAGATTTCCAGTTCCCAGCGATAAAACTTTTCAAATTTTCAGCTTTCTTAAGTTTCCGGATCCATTCAAGGTGCTTCTTCTGAACATTGCTGAACATCAGAGGGAAGATCAGAAGCTGAGTGACATAATGTCCCAGATTGAAATTGATCCTGAGCTGAAAGGAAAATTTTTTGTCTACAAAAATATCTTATATAAACGTGGATCTGATGACAGTACTTACATGTTGTGTGTCCCAAAGCAATTGGTAAATAATTTCATTGAGGCATACCATCACACTATAGGACACTTTGGGGTGTACAAGACTTGGGTAGCTATGCGTTCAGAATTGTGGTGGACAAATATGCACCGTGACATCAAGAGAATAGTTTTGAAATGTGACATTTGTCAACGTGCAAAATCCTCTTCAATGCCCAAACCACCTCAAATGCAAGTCGTACCTAAGGATAAGAATGATATAGTAGCAAACTGACATATATGGTCCACTCATACCTAGTAGGGGTGGTGTACGTTACTTGCTAGTGTTATATAACTTGTTCACCAAATATGTTGCACTGTACTCTCTCAAAAGGGCCACCTCTAGAGCCATTCTGAATAGAGTACTTCGTGATTACATTCCGAAATATGGTCCCATTCAGCGTATACTTCACGACAATGGTACACAGTATACATCCAAACTCTGGAAGAATTCTATGGAAGAGATCGGAGTTAAGCTGGTGTACAGTTCAGTCCGACATCCATGTGCCAATCCATCAGAGCGTGTAATGAAGGAACTGGGTAGGCTATTTCGGACATATTGCAGCGAGAAACACTCAAAGTGGGCTCTTGAAGTTCCTCGGTTTGCAGAGTACTTAAACTCAATCGTCCATGAATCAACAGGTTATACACCAAATGAATTGCAGCTGGGAGCCGACCCAACTCACCTTTTACCTGATCACTTGTCCCTACCAAGTGATGTCGTTCCAGACATGCACAGGAAGATTAAACTGGTGTTGGCTGAGGCAACACTCCGAGGCAAAGCTGCTCGAAGGGCTGTAAGGAATCCAGGACGCACGTTCATTGATTTCAATCCTGGTGATCTGGTTTTGTTACGCGCAAACAATATGTCCTCCTCTATAATGGAAGAAACCAAAAAGTTTTTGCTACTTTTTGAAGGCCCTTATAGGGCGAAGAAAAAGATAAGTGATGCTACCTACGTCTTAGAGCATACGGAAGATGATAGGGAAAGAGGTACTTTTCACGCGTCACACCTCAAACATTATCAGAAAGCATAAGCTCACGTTCTGCTACGTCAAATCCTCACTCATGCTTCGGGGGCGAAGTTGTACCGAAACAAATCCTCACCCTAGCAGGTTTTAATTCGTACAAATAAAATTGTCTATTTTCTCAAAAACAAAACCCAACCGAACTTCACTGTTCATTCGAAATTGAACCTTTTGTTTGTTTGTTTGTTATAAGGTGAAAACTGTGCGTTATTTACTATTTTCATAAAGCCTTTTCGACTTTGACATTTACAAAAGTCAATAATATTGTTAAAATCGTAGATTTCTTGGCGTTGAAAGAACTTCAACTAATAATATTGTGTTCGTCTTTTGACAACTAGATGGCGAAACACGAGGTTAATTTTTCTCATTATTTTATAAATATCAACCAGTAACAAGGTTTTAATAATTGTGGGTTGCCTACCTATTATTTTCAAGAAAGAATTTGAATCTGCATTCATTTCGAGCGTTGTACAAAACAAAGTTCAAATCCTCACACATACAAAAACTCTTGAACTTTTTTTTGACTAGTGTTCTTTATCGCTGATTTACGGCCTTTTCCCCGTAAAGCTTTGAACAGAGTTACACCTATTGAAAATTAGATTGTCATAATTATTGCGTTATAAAGTTTGAGCCATTCGGCAAAAGGGAGAAACTGATCGTTATCAGTCAACTACTCGATGCAGGTCATTTTTTGTAGGTAAGTTGCATTAACTGTATGAATTTGAACGTTTAAACTTGCTTTTGCTTTTATGCATGTAATTTTTTGCGCTTGGCTATTTCGTCATATGTACCTACTAGTTGTTGAAATAAAGTCAAACTACTTTTCTTTCTTCATAAAACATTTATATTGATATGTGATATTGATTTATAATTAACTGTTTGCCTTCTGTGCATGTATGAATTGCTAAATTGTTAACCATGTCTTTCAAAATTTTGATGTTAACATTCTCCTCATTTTTTGTAGCGTATAACTAAAGCAATCGAATATACGAGATTTTTCAACGCCACCTCTTGGATTTTATTAACCAGCCAACCCACACCCACTTCTCGTTGAGCCTACATCTGGTTCAGCACAACTATAACCCAGTAAGATTCCTGTTTCTGCTTTCTTGTCCCATTTAGATTTTCTTCTCTCTTCTGGTATTCGTACAAAAACCTTACTGCCATACATTTTCAGATACTTTATTGTTGGCTTCTTTCTGAAAAATATCTCATATGGAGTTTTCCTTTCAATAGTATTCGTGAAGGTTCTATTCTTGAGATATGCAGCTGTTTTAATTATTTCTGGCCAATATTTTCTTGCAACATTTGCTTCTGATAAGAGACACCTCCCCATATCCATTAAAGATCTGTTATACCTTTCAGCAGTTCCATTAAGCTCATGTACATATGCTGGACAAGGTTTTATTAATATTCCCTTCTCTTTTGCAAACTGGAAAACTCTTGCATTCATATACTCCTTACCATTATCACATCGCAATTCTTTTATCGTTTTATCAGTGAGATTTTGTACTTCATTTACATACTGCACCAAACAATCATATGCTTCATCTTTTGTACGGATACAATAAACTTTGATTAATTTGCTATAGTCATCTATAAAACTTAAAAAATATTTTTCGCCTTGATTTCCTGTTGTTTGATGTGGGCCATTTAAATCTGTATGAACTATCTGTAATATATTCTCTGCTCTTCCACGGTTATTATCAAAAGGTAATTTGTGCATTTTATTTTGAATACATGTCACACACTTTAAATATTCAGATTCAATCTCTTTAGGTAGTCTATCTAAAGCATTTTTGCACATTATTTCCAAATTATTAAAATTTATATGTCCCAATGTACGATGCAATTTTTCTTTTGTAGTCATGTTGCTTTTACTAACATTTGCTTCTAGCATTGCTTTATTAACATAACATTTCATCTTATACAGTCTTTCATCTTTAATAGCAACAGCTATAACCTTTCCATATGAGTTATATATTTTTGACAGTCTTCCTTCAGACACAATTGAATTTTTTTCAGTAATTTTTGTGCAACTTAGAGCCAATTGCACTGTTTGCTTTAATTGTGGTTTATCTTAACCAGGGTTTGGTTGCTATGGATTTGCCAATCAGATCCCTTGTTCCTTAGTGATTAAACCCAGATTATTTTAAACCTTCGTTAAATAGAGCGGTGCAATTGGCCCTTAGTAAATTTGCCTTCATTTCTTTTACATAAAAAATATTTGTTAAATTTACTTCTGATTTTTTACCATATACTAGGAAATAGGCTTTAATATTACCCACTTTTGTTGCTTCTAATATTCTTCCATCACCAACTTTAACTTTCACAGTTTCTTTTAAAGTCTCACATGTGTCAAAATACTCATCAGTGTTAATAATATGATCTGTACAACCGCTGTCCAGTAACCATTCTATTTGTCCTTTAGTCTTTTCTTTCTCACTCATTGTTGTGTTGTTAGCAATAATTGTGTGGAAACTATTTCCATGTTGCTCATGGTGGTTATTTCTTTGTTGTTCGGTTAGATAATTTCCTCGTCCTCTATGAAAGTTTCTACTATTCGATGATCCACGTCCTCTATATCCAGAGTATCCATGACCTCTACTTACAGAATATCCACGGCCTCTATTTCCAAAATATCCACTACCTCGGCCTCTGGTACGACAATCCCTTTGAAAGTGGCCAGGTTTTCCACAGTTAAAACAATTTTTCTGTGATGCTATTCTTGTTTCTGTTAGAAATGCATTTGAGTTGTCATTTAATGCCCTATTTGATTTTTCTTCTGCATTTTTTAATTTTATTTTGCTTTTCAAATAATCAACCGTTCTCTCCTTTTCTGGTAGATCATCAATCAAATCACCAATATGACTATAGTTCTGTGGCAGTGATTTTAACATATAGTTAAGTTTTTCTTGCTCCGTAATAACTGCACCTGCCTGCTTTAATTCATTTACAGCTCTTTCAAAATCGTCGAAAAACAAGGACACTTCTTCGTAATTTTTTAATTTGACAATTTCTAGGTTATGTCGACACACAATTTGCAAAGCTGTCGATTGTTTTTGGTACATCTCGTCGAATTTTTGGATAATCTCGTGAGGTGAATTTAAATTGCTTATGTATTCTAACTGTTTGTTTGTTATGGCGCTATAAATATAGTTAGACGCCTGAATATCACGATCGTCCCATTTGTTATCGTCGGCAGCTGTTTTCTCTCGCATTACAACATCTACACACTTTTTGTATTGTAAGAATTTCAATATACGTATTTTCCAATTGCTATAGTCTGCTCCGTCAAAGATCGGAATATTTATATCACTGTTTTTCGCCGCCATTATCACGTTGCTTCTTGTTTTTTAATTTCCAAACATAGATTTTTATTTTGACTTCTCGTTGTTCTAACCACGCTCTGCTACCATGTTAATATGATGAATAAAACTTGTTTAACTTGTCCTTCACGACTTTCATTTAGAATAAGCTTTTCCAGTACAAACTACACATTTTACTTATTTTCTGTCGGCCATTTTTTCTGCACACACGAAACGCATAGCTCACAGAATCACAAGAATAAGTGCATATCCAATGTTGCCAATATAAATGTATATTATTATACCAACAACGTTTATAAATTCATCAGTCTGGTTCGAAAGACCTATCATTCGGAAGCTATTGGCATGTTGAATTCAGAAGAACTGAAACTAGCCGAAAATACCCTTATACAAATGACCCAAGGGGAGTACTATTCGGAAGAAATCAAAACATTAAAGAATCCAACTACTTCAGAACTCCAACCAACAGTAAGAGCAGCATTTATAAACTATCTTCCTATTTGGATGAGCACAACATATTACGTGTTCGGGGAAGAATAGATGTTGCTGACTGTGTTGATATCAGCACAAAGCGCCCAATAATTTTACCCCGAGAAAGTCATCTTACGCACTTGATAATCAGAAAATATCATATTGCCTTTCAACATAAAATCCATGAAAGTGTTGTCAATGAAATTCGACAGAAATATTATATTCCTAAATTGAGGAGAACTCTGAACAAAATCAGAAAAAATTGTCAGGCATGTATTATAAGTTCAGCAAATCCGATCGTTCCTGAAATGTCACCTTTACCTGAATGTCGACTAGCTACTTTTACTTTGCCATTTATTCACACTGGTGTCGACTACTTTGGCCCAATGAAAGTATTGGTTGGAAGACGAATGGAAAAACGTCGGGGGGCATTATTTACATGTCTGACCACAAGAGCGGTACACCGAGAAATGGCTTATAAACTTGACCACGATGACTGCATTCTATGTTTCAAGAATTTCATGAATAGAAGAGGTACGCCTAGACATATTTACTGCGATCGCGGCACCAATTTCATTGCGACGGAGCGAATCCTAAAAGAAGAGCTCAAAAAATTTAACACCAAACATATTGCTGAATCATTTGTTAGCCCTGAGTTATCTTTTCATTTCAACCCGCCTCTGTCACCACATATGGGAGGTTCCTGGGAACGTCTAGTCAAGTCCATAAAAATCGCTCTCTATGATGCTTTAAAACAAAGAACTCCCACAGATCCACTATTGAGAAGTTGCTTGATTGCCGCAGAAAACATTGTAAACTCCAGGCCGCTGACATATCTCCCACTGGATTCAGAAGAATCGGAAGCATTAACTCCAAACCACTTCTTGGTTGATTTTTCAAATGGCGACAAACTCATGGTCGACTTGGATGCTAATGCAAAAGTTTTGAAATCCAGTTATCTCTATCGGGAGCAGTTTGCAAATAAATGTTGGCGTCGATTTGTTGCTGAATACATCCCTGAACTCGTTTTACGTACGAAATGGTATAAACCAGTGCGACCATTAGAAAAAGATGATATTGTTATCATCTGTGATAACTATTTACCCCGCTGTAATTGGCCAAAAGGGCGAATCATTGAGGTGAAGAAAGCCCGTGATGTTCAAGTAAGGAGAGCAACGATTCAAACATCAGCGGGTATTTTCGAGAGACCAGTGGCTAAACTTGCCTTATTAACTTTGAACAATTCTAAGGATGGTACAGCACCTCATCCTGATGGCACTGTACCAGGCGGGAGTGTTAATATTATTCCTTGATTACTGGATTGTTTATTAGTATGCTAATTCGTTGACCCTTTGTATACAAACAAAAGCAAAAAATTCAAATCAATCTCTCTGTATAAAAAAATTTTGATGCAAAAAAAAATATTCACCTGAGATCGCTTGAATACTAAGGAGCAATCGTAAGTTAATGGTTAGTTGCTATCATTTGAGATATTAACTGTTACATTTGCAGGAATTTGAGTTTATATACTTTAAACCCTCATAAGTTGAATAAAGACCTTAGTTCGTCTAGTGGTATATTGGCATACTACAAATTGGCTTCTTAAATCCTGTTTCAAGCTAAAACAATCTCAACACAAATCAAACAAGATATTGCAGATTTTTGATTTGGTTTAACTATCGGTTTCTCGTACAATCGTGCGGAAATTCGTTGAAATATTGCAATGATAAAATTCCATTGGAAGTTACCATATTACACATAACATGAACATGAAAAATGATGATGATACTTATAATCCGATTATTTCTTGCAACTTCTGGAAAGTCACTAACAAACTTCTGGTTTGAATTTCAACTTTCTCTACCTGATTTTAGTTGGGTTTTGAATTTAGTTATCGTTTTACCCAAGAGTAAATCAGCTGTGGCGTGTTTGGGGATGATATTTCAAGTTTCAAATACGGAATATGGCATGTGCACATTTCAGCAACGATTTGCTCAATACATTTTGAAGAGAAGTATTTTGAAATCCCTCTGAAACAAAGGCTTTTGAATTACTCACCAAAGAATGCTCGTCATTTGAAGGCGGGCGCAGTACCTACTTTAAATATACCTGGAAATTCATCAGATACTGCTCAAAAGCGGAAAGCTGAAGAAAGATCACTGAGGATCACAAAAAGAAAACGTAGAGAAGAGGTGGACGATATCTTGAAGTCATCAGCTAGTACTTCAAGATGTACAGTAGAAAGTCATAACAATGAAACAAATATTGAGGAGTCAGAGCTTCCAAGAAGTGACAAACAACAATTATTTCCAACGTTATCAAATACTGAATAAGTGAAATTAATATGAAAAATTTTGATCTGACTACTTTGAATTATCGCATTTCTGTTATCAATGGTATTGTTCAATGTTTTCCTCAATCTTGAAGCAAATTATAGTGTTATGTGGAATTAAAAGTAACATATCCTTATTTTTTATTTCCAGGAGAGATCAGGCTGAACTAGTTGAGTTCAGACAAAAAGTAAACCTATTGGAATCATAGAACAAAATCCTTCTGAAAGAAATTGGAGAAATTAAATATTCCACTACCCAAAAATATAACACTCTTTTAGCAAGACTATTCACCCCAGGACAAATAAAAAAGTTATTACACCCAAAGGAAAATATTAGGGTTCATTGGTCTACAGAGGATATCGCTTCAGCCATTTCACTGCGAAGTGTAAGCCCGAAAGCTTACAGGTATTTGAGGGCAAATAATTATCCATTACCAGCTATATCGACATTAAGAAGTTGGGCTGGCAATTTTGATCTCAATGAGGGGATTTTAAAAAGTGTTATAACACTAATGAAGAGAAAGGCCTCTGATTACAGTATTAATGATCTGCTTTGTGTTTTGACATTCGATGAGGTATTTGTGTCGAACAAAATGGATATAGAGAAAAAACAAGAGCAGGTTATTGGACCCCACACAGCTTGTTAGACAATTATGGTGCGCGGATTGATTTCTCATTGGAAACAACCTCTTTACTATAAATTTGATCAACCAATGTCAAAACAAATTCTGGAAGAGATTATTGCTGAACTTTTTCAAGCAAATTTCATTGTGGTTGCAATTTCAAGTGACATGGGTCCAGGAAATGTTTCATTGTGGAGCAAACTGAATATCGGACACGATGAAAAATGTTATTTTTTCCATCCATGTGACGATGCTCTCAAGATTTTTGTTTTTGCAGACGTGCCCCATCTAATAAAACTCGTGAGAAATCACTTATTAGATCAGGGATTTATCATTGATTATAAAGTAATAAATATTGATTATTTTGAAACGCTCCTCGATATATCTACCTCGGAATTAACCTATGCCCATAAATTTACCCAACAACACTTGAATGTAAAAGGATCCATGCGACAACGGGTACGTCCAGCAGTGCAACTTTTATCAAACTCAGTGGCAAAAGCCATAAAATATTGTGGTGAAAGTGGTCTTATGCCGAAAAATTGCTTTTGGAAAGAAGCCTCTGATATGGTCCAACTATTCAATGACTGGTTTGATTTGCTCAACTCACGTTCAAAATTCACTCAAAACTGCCCAGGAAGGAATGCTTTCGGTTCAGATATTGACAACCAAAGGAAACTACTGGATCAGATGAATCTATTCATCAAATCTATGAGAGTAGGCACTCACAATGGATTGATTCCCTTTCAAAAAGGTATATTACTCACAAATAGATCAATGTCCGAAATGTACGATTAGTTAATGGAAAAATATAATTTGGAGTATATATTAACTTCCAGACTAAACCAAGATGTTCTTGAAAACTTCTTTGCTTATATTCGAGGAATGGGTGGAAGTAACGATCATCCTTCGCCTCTGGACTTCAGGTACCGACTTCGTTGGTATATTTTGGGTAAACATTCAGCAGCAATTTTTACGGAAAGCCGAAAAACAATAGAATCTGACGAGGGGTGCTTGTTAGATATTTTACAGGACTCCTGTAGCGTGACATCTGAAGTAGAAGCCGAAGAAGTTTGCTTAACGCAGAAAATGTTATCGATCCTCTCAAAAACCGAAGAGCCACATGAAGAAAAAGAATATCTGGAAAATGAAATAATGCCAATTTTTTTTGGAGAACCACCTTATTTCGAACACGACGGTTTAGACACAGAAGTAATGGAGCTAATGCACAATTTTGAGGTGAAAGAAAGGGTGAGTCAGGAATCACTAAAATACATATCAGGCTTTATAGCACTCAAGTTCAAGAAAAAATACTCACTAGGGGAACCCACATCAAGTATGGATATGAATAAGGCCCCTGACTGGATACAAGCTGTTTCTAAAGGTTCTCTTTTACATCCAAATGATGAATTGTGGAAAGTTGCTTTGAAACTCGAGTCCGAGTTCCATAAAATGCATGGTAACTCTTTGTTTAAAGAGGAGAAAATTTTCAAGAAATTAGCCGATAGAACTATGGCACAAATTAAAACCACCTCTGTGCCTTACGAAGTTGTCCTGTACTTTGCAAGAACTCGGACATATATTAGACTGCGAGACCTGAACAGGAAAATAAGTTTCAAGAATGCTCAGAGGAACCTAACGAAAAAGATGTCTGAATTTACCAACTCCAAAAAATAGTTGTTTTACTTTTTGCTCTGGATTTTGTATTGCGTAATATAATATTTAGAAAAATTTTAGTATTTTTTCACCTTTTTTGAAACACTGCGGTTTTCCGTTTTTAATGTTTTGAAATACTTGAGAACCTGGACATAATTAATTGAAAAAGAATCTGTTATTTATTCTTCTCAAATAATAATCACAACAAAGAAACGATGAATTTTTATTGTTGACACTGATGTGCCTTGCATATAATTTAAAAAAAAACATTTCACTGACTTATGTATAACGTACAAGTTTAAAGAGAGACTACCTTATACAACTACTTCTTCAATCAGTTTTAATTGAAAAAAAGTATTCACCATAATTCTAAATTCAATAAATCTCGAGCGCGTACCGCAAAATTAGATTGGAGAGAGAGAACGCTATCATGCGCAACAGCATACCGTGTGTATGTGTATCGTGGCCGTAATCAGCTGATCGTAATCTGTCAAAACATATGTTTACTATTGTTTACGTTGTATTTTGTATTGTACTTTGTGTTTTTCGAATTTTGGCAAAGTTATGTGTAAAACAAATTAGTAGACTAATCAGTGTGTGAATGTGTTAGAGAAGTGTACCATAATTTCACATTCAGAAGTTTGTTTTTGTTTTACGTGATGAAATAGGTCAAATATTTTCCGATAGAGGCGTATCTGGATGATGAACTTCCCAATTGTTTCAGACGAACCTGTAGACAAGGCGAGGTAGAGTTCACCAGTGGCCATGAGGGCGCGCTGGTAATCAAAAATTTCTATTAATTTTCGTGATCACTCGATCCATGGAACACGCTGTTGCCAATTCTGATGTTTTTGTAAAAGGATAGAGAATTTATCGGGACTGGATATGTGACGTTATTGAAAACACCAAAACGCGCCAAATTTGTGTTCAACTTTATGCGTTATTTATTTCATGTAGTTTGAAAATTATTTCTCAGTTGGAATAAATTTGCATTGTGTTTCTACTGATCTGGATATTTTCATAGTTTATCGACCATTATTGTGCATTATGTGGCGATATTGTTACCTGTGTGGACAATCGAAAAAAGACGATCCTAGTATTAGTTTATATTCAGTGCCAAAAGTGAGAATGAGTCCGAAAATATATTTACTGTACTTGTACCTGTAGTAGCAAATCATTGGAATAGAACAATATACTGGATTTTTTAACATTAACAAACCAATTATCAAGTCTACAATTTGATATGTATAAACCACACGCATTAACGTGAATATTGGGATGAATAATAGTGTTACTACTTCTAAACCGAGATTTTGAGTTAAGATCACTGCTCGGATTATGCATAATAGTATATTATGCAACGATCGTGAAATGATGGTTATTAATACATGAGCATAAACCGGGATACGAAACGAGCCGAAGGTGAGTTTCGTATAGCCATTGACCACTGGGCCATGAAAGCTCATCTTATTTGGACGAAAATTTGTCAAATGAAAAATATAATTCTTTCGATTGTATTGCTACGATATATCCTTGGGTTCGATGATTAAAACACTAAACTTCTTTCATTAAAACTCTAAACTTCTTTCATTAAAACTCTCTATCACAATACAATACAACACAATCGCTCAAATCGCTCTGATAACTTTCCCATGTTCGCCACTAAACTCTCTGTACTAAAAATTCTATACTCCAACTCCTTGCACTTGGCAATAACAAAACTCTCTCCACTTAGCTCTACTAAACTCGCTCCACTTAGCTCTGAATACAAATTCTCTATCTGCAGCGAAGCCTGTCCCGTACATATATCTGCGTGCCAATCGAGAATCGTCGAGAGAAGCCCCGATGACGCGTCTCGAATTCTCCAGGCGGCATTGCGAGTTCTTGGAAAATGACGTTCGCTGCGACGCGATTCCTCATGTGCGTTTACGATCTGGTCAGGACCGGCGCTAGGACGTAACATTATCCCCCTCTCAATTTTGATCGTCCCGATCAAACAATATCTCTTCATTCCCATTGTAACATTTTAGTCTCTTCAGGTGTACGACTTTCATTTTTGTTCTAGGCTTGCGTTGAACACTGTACACCACATCATTCATCCTACGACGGGGGTTATACAGCCACACTCGATCTTCTTGAAATCCGCCAGTATTTGCCTTCCGAAAGTGCCGCGCTTTCCTCCTATCAGTGCACTCTAGCATCTCTTGTTTCTTAGGGAATGGAGCTCTTCTTGATGGTTGTTGAATCAAGTGCACTTGGTCACTGTTGACTTCTTGTTTGACCAAGTCAGCCCTTCCAGTTGTTTTCCTCTCGAAGATGTCACTTGTACCTCCAACGCGACACCTGGCGGCTCTCACAAGGACGGCTTCTTCTGACTTCACCCGGACTTGTCCGGAATCCGATGGCTGCACGCTGCATTCAGGGACATTATTCTCTGTGACACGAGCTACTTCCTTCGACAATGCAGGGATTCTCGCAGTTTTCAATAATCGCAGTTTGGCAGGTTTCGTCCTTTCCGTTGGAGTTGTAAGGACAAATTCTTCTTCTCCGAACCTTATGATCTTTTGCTCATTGTCGAATGAAATTCCATGGTCACTGATCAAGTCCATTCCGAGTATGACTTCATCTTCTATATCTGCGACGTAAACTGTACCTGTGATAGTGAGTCGCCCAAGAATCAACGTAATTTCAGCCTCTCCTCGAATAGGTGCGTTTTCACCAGTGACTGTCCGAAGCACGACGTTGGAAGAAATAGGCTTCACGCTTCCAGGCCGAAGAATGTCGCTGCGTACCAAGGAAACTGCAGCACCGGTGTCTATGGTGCATATAACGTCGATTTTATTCAATTTTCTTGGAATGGTAAGGCTCTCAGATGTTCTTTTCAGCCTGTTAACACGGATGACCCTGGAGGCTCTGTTATTGCTAGCCAGCATGCGCCCCGATATGCTGGCTAATTCTCGTTTTCCTGCCGCCAATTTGAGGACTCGCTGGATGACCTTGTCCTCACCCTTGCAGGTGAGCTAGATCTTGATGGCATTCTCACCCGACAGTCTTTGATAAGATGTCCAGGTTTCCCACATCTATAGCATGTCTTCTTCTTCTGGGTGCTAATTCCACTTATCATCAATTTGATTTCTTCCAGAACCTTCTCGACTGAACTATTCGCTGTGCCAAATCGATGTTCGGGATCGTCAATTGTTACCGCTCGCACTTTCGGCCTTGAGGTGTTGAAGGCCGCCTCCACTTCTAGCGAACGTACCAAGGCATCGCTACTCCTTTTGAAACTTGTAAGTCGCAGAGTTCTTTGGATTTCTGGGTCTCTAAGTCCGTCAATGAATATCTGCACAGCCAACTGCTCCTTGAAATCTCCGGGCGCATCTGGGTACGCCAGCTGGATTAGGCGTCGAACATCTGCCTCAAATTCTTGAAGACTCTCACCTGATTTTTGTATGCGAGTCTTCATTTGGGCCCGGTACAGCTGTGCTCGGTGTTGATCGCCATACCTCAACTCCAGTGCAGAAATCAGGTCCTGATATTGCTGCTGCTGTTCTATGGGTATCCACTTTTTCCTCGTCGCCCCATCCATTAGTTCCTACCGCAGCCTCAAATTGTCGACGGTACATGGACCAAGACGACTGACCATCAAAAGTCGGTGGTTTCACGGAAATTCCTGACGTGGCAACCCTGTCTTGGCGATCCTGGTTCTTGAGAAGAGCTATCTGTTTTTCTAGACCTCTCATTTCATTTCTCATCTCCTCTCGCACTATATCCACTTTATCATTGACCACATCGATTTTCTCAACGTTTTCCTTCAGTTCTCCTTCTAGATTTGCTATTAGTTCTCCCACTCGTGCTTCACTTTTATGTAAAACATTCTCGAATAACTTGTCTTGATGTTCTCGAACGTTCTGGAAGTCTGCTTTCCATTGTTTTTCTATTATAACTAATTCATTCTTTTGCTCTTCTCTCACCTTCTTCTGTTCTTCTAGAATTTTCTGGATTGCTTCCTCTCGTTCTATTTTTTCACGTTCTCGTTCTTTCCTCTGTTCTTCGAGAATTTTCTGGATTACGTCTTCTCGTTCTTTCTTTTCATCTTCTCGCTCTTTTCTCTGTTCTTCGAGAATTTTCTGGAGTGCTCCTTCCCGTTCTTTCTTTTCATTATCGAGAATTTTCTGGATATCGTCTTCTCGTTCTTTCTTTTCAACTTCTCGTTCTTTCTTTTCAGCTTCTCGCTCTTTTCTCTGGTTTTCGAGAATTTTCTGGAGTCCTTCTTCTCGTTCTTTCTTTTCCTCCTGCCGTCGCTTTTCCTCTAGTTCTTTCTCCTCCAGCCGTCGCTTTTCATCGTCCTGTCGTCGTCTTTTCCAATCCGCAAATTAGTTTTGCATAAATTTCAACATATCCTCCATCGTATCGTAAGATGTACTTCTCGTATTAACCATAAATTGTTTTTATTTACCAGCAAAAATTCCACTTCCGACACCACTGTTACGATATATCCCTTGGAAAATCTCAATTCTGACACCACTGTTACGATATATCCTTGGGTTCGATGATTAAAACACCAAACAACACTAAACTTCTTTTATTAAAACTCTCTATCACAATACAATACAACACAATCACTCAAATCGGTCTGATAACTTTCCAATGTTCGCCACTAAACTCTCTGTACTAAAAATTCTATACTCCAACTCCTTGCACTTGGCAATTACAAAACTCTCTCCACTTAGCTCTACTAAACTCGCTCCACTTAGCTCTGAATACAAATTCTCTCTCTGCAGCGGAGCCTGTCCCGTGTATATATCTGCGTGCCAATCGAGAATCGTCGAGAGAAGCCCCGATGACGCGTCTCGAATTCTCCAGGCGGCATTGCGAGTTCTTGGAAAATGACGTTCGCTGCGACGCGATTCCTCATGTGCGTTTACGATCTGGTCAGGACCGGCGCTAGGACGTAACAGTATTTTTTTCTTGTCTAAGACATCTGTGGAGGAATCGCTGGTAATTCTATATCACTGCTGTAAGACATTTTCATTCGATTATCGAAAATTGACTAAATTCTTCAAAAATTCAATACCTACTGATTTTGACATGACAAAAGTCAAAATGCAAAGCTTGCACATCATGCTTGATTGAAAAATAATGGGTTTCTATTGGTTGAAAATCTGTATCGTAATGGATTTCATTATAAAACGAATTGTGGGCATATAAGTGTATTATTAGAGTACGGGTGTAGATAAAAGTAGCTCAAATGAAAATATAAACAATCAATTAATTTTTTCAGCACACAGACCAGAATTCGCAACGAAATGGCCACTTGGCAACACAGGACTGTCATCTCCACTGCAAGAGTGTCGGTACCTGGCGGATTTTTTGCAGTACGATCACGCCTACATCATCAATTTTTGATCAAGCTGGCCATATGGGTCGTCTGATTTGCTGACAACCTCCTATATGGAGTAAACATACCAGTATATAGCCACCTTACCTATATTGGTATTAACTTTGTATATAGACTATATAGTAGGATAACCTTATGGAAATTGTATTTGACAGGAGTGGAGACTGTCACTAGATGGCGTAAGTAAAAATGGAGACTCGCTTTGGAATATCATATCCCCGCCACCAATAGAGACGAAAATCGCTTGCCTTGAAGAATTTGACCTGAGAAAGGTTTGGGTTTATCGGACAGATCCGCATTAGGGTCGAATTATAATTCATTTGCGTAATGCACAAGCGAAGCAATATATGAATTGTTTACATATATTTCGAATTACGAAAACCCAGTAGGTATGTTTCAGGTCATTTTTGTTTTTGATTTGGCTTTGCTGCCTACAATGTACTACCTACTATGATAATTATTAGAACATCAATTCGAATTGTCTTGATAATCGAATTAGTCCATCACTAATGAGTTTCCTATTCATCTTGTGTATCAGGTAGATTATTGGGATGGGATATCGGTCGTTGGATGTGCCATAATACTGGAGATTAATTATATATAGATATAAGAATGTAGGCTTTCACGGCCAGTGTTAATACATCTCTGGTTTTTCGGGCTTGAGGGCCGTGTAGTGGAATTTTTACTTCCGGAGCTTTCGGCTACATCTGCGGCAGCCATCTTCAGCGGCGTGGTCTTAGTTGGACTCCTCTATGTGAGGTGTAGACGCTTAACCCCTTTGTATATTGGATACATCTATAAACGGTAAGTAGTCTACCCATTTCAATGAAAGTCTAACTTATTTGAAAAAAAAAGGTAAATTTAGGTGAAATTCTGTTATTCCGCCGCCACCAAGTTTCTAAAAAAATATCAGTGCCTACTTTTGTGTATTTCGAGTCGCTTAAAATGAATCAGAGTCAAAACGAGACCCCCTTTCCCTTTTCCGAAGTTAAAGCCCTTTAAAGTTCAGAAGGAGGAATTCCTCGATATTGATTAAAGTTAGGTTAGGTTCGGGTAATCTGAAAATCGTGTCAGGAATTATTTCTTGACTTTTTTATTGACGAACAGTAGAAAGTTATGAAGGAGGTGGACTGATGTGTACCGAGCACCAAACGAATATAAACGTGTGTTCTCGGTAGTGTAGTGGTTAGCATATCTGTCTATCAAGCGGAAGGCCGGGGTTCGAATCCTCGCCGGGCCACCGTGCTGGGTAATCGCACGTTGAAAGGTAAGGCCTCGGTGATCCATTGCTCGCACAAGTTTCGACTTCTGAGGGTTGTCGTTCGTCAGCTGGTTAACGAAAACGAACAAATTTATTTTTAAATACTTTTTAGGTGCAAAAAGCCCAAATATGCCCTTTGAAGTTTTGAAGCTGCGTTTTGACTTCGGATTTGTGTTCAGCGATTTCAAATGCATAAGTTGGAATACTACCCAAAAAAATGTAGAAGCATCTCATTAAGAAAAGAGTTGAGTGTTCTTTTTAATTTGAAGTTTGCTATGTTAACAGTTATTGTTGTGTTTTCAGATTGTTCGAATTTGTATTCATTGAAATAGCGCGCGCCCTTGATGAGTAGAAAATTCTCCGGCACTGGCCGCTTTGTTTTTTGATATTCGTCAGAAGGAGGTTAGTAGCCTTTTGTCTGTCGAGGTGAAAGTTATTGATTTTCGAGTTTTGTTTTTGAAAGTCTGTGAGATAGAAATCCACAATTTTTGTATTATTGTTGCGAGCCGTCTGGGCCGAAATATTCATACCTTGTTACGGATGAATCTTGTAAATAGTGAAAAAAAACAGTGTATATGAACCGGAGTGTAATATATGAAAATGTAAATAGTACGACGAGTGTTTCAGTTCAAGAATATCACTGCACCAGAATGTCTCAAATAACATTTCACACATAAATTTTGGTAGCAGAGCGTGGTTGAGTGAAGTTTGAGACTCCGATTCATGGTTATCTCAGGGGTCGTGTGGAAATAAACTGACATACTGGTGTCGCGAACATTTTGTACTCGGTTTCGTGAGCTTTTTTACCGGAAGATACATTCTTGGAATAATTCGCATTGATATCAAGCTCGTGTTGTGAACCGGTGGAGGGTGCATCGACCGATTGACGAAAAGTATTGTCGATGTGTGGTGCTTTTCGTCGAGTGGCTCACGAACTGTGCTGTGAAATTTGTTATTTACAAAAAACAGGTGTTTGGTGTTTACCGTCGTGCGATTTCATCAGCTGGGGACTGCTTTGTTGTCGACCGCCTCCTTTGTTTTTTTGGTTGAATAACGGCAAGTACCTAGACAACTGATTCTCGTCAAAGGCGTTCATCAGTGCCAAGGTAAAAAACAACCATTTTGTTGATAAACTTTTTTGTGTTGCTGCTGAACATTCTTTCAACTTTTGAGTTGATTATTTCTTTTCTTGATTTGAAAAGTGACTTTGGACAATTTATGATGTCGGAATTAGCGAAACAAGTCAACCGAGCAAATCTAATAAGCAATTTTAGCGAAAATACCCTCAAACGAGTTCCGGGAAAGAAAATACCGATCTCTTATCTAGAGGCTCGTGTGAACCTTCTAGAGAAATATTGGAATGAATTTTTAGCCGCTCATTCAAGATTAATGCTAGCTGAAGATCAAACTCATGATTATTATGAAAGTGATGTATTTGATACTGTTCAAAACCAATATTTAGACACTTTGGCTTCCTTGAACGAGGAAATTGGCGAATTGAAAGTATTAAATGCCGTTCCAACTTCGAGCTCAAGTGGTTTCCAAGGAAATACAAGTATTCGTCGGGTTCCGGTTTTACAAGTACCGAAATTCAGTGGGAAGCAGAAAGACTGGGAGACTTTTAAAGAACTGTTTTGCTCAATAATCAAAGACGATGTCAGTCTCACACCAGTTGAAAAATTGCAACATCTTCTGAACGCGGTTGAGGGACCTGCAGCTAGTAGCTTGAAAGGAATATTAAAGTCGTAGGTGCTAATTTAAACGTTGCTTGGGATAAATTATTACGCCGTTATGACAATCGACGCATCAGATTATCTACTCATTTAGACTCTTTGATAAATTTGAAACCGATTTCTAAAAAAGGTGCGTATGAAATCAATCATCTTTTGGATGCCGCGGATGAAGCCATAAAAGGGTTAGAAGACTTAGCATGTTCTGTTAAAGAATTTGATATTTGGTTTGTTCATTTGATAACGCGTAAATTAGATGTAGAAACACGAGAAGACTGGGAAATCTCTCAGGAGAAATGCATAGGCTTTTCTTCATATGAAAATTTACGAAAATTTTTAGAATCTCGCGTAAGGTCATTAGAACAGGCGCATTCATCATGTAATTTGTCGAGTTCGGTTTCATCTAGTTCTAGAGAAAAAAGTTTTGTGAATAGTTCTAAGTTTGATTGTAAAATAAAGCCTTATAAGGCGAAGTCTGCAACTGTTCATAGTGTTACCAAGTCTAGGTCAAGTTCATTAGGAATTGTATGCAAATTTTGTTCAGGTGCACATAAGCTGAGGTATTGTGAAAATTTTAAAAAATGTACTGTAGGGGAACGTATAACGAAAGTTAAGCATCTCAAACTTTGTATGAACTGTTTAGCTCCCGAAGCAGCTGATTGTCAGTCCACAGCTAGATGCTTCATCTGTGAAAAGCGTCATCATGTCCGGTTGCACACTGATGATTCCGATAATCCGAATATGGCAGAGTCAGGACAAAATCAGCCAGAAGAAGTTTCTACTCATTTTGGGTCTGTAGGCTCTACAGTTCTTCTCGCAACAGCCCTTATAAAACTTCGTTCGTCTTCGGAAAATTCGATAAATGTTAGAGCTTTGATAGATCCGGGGGCTGAGGCCTCTTTCATTTCTTCAAGGGTAGCGGATATTTTATATTTACCTCGCTATCCTGCTAATGTTACTATTTCAGGAGTAGGAGCTACAAAATCTGCGGTGGTGAAAGCGAAATCACATCTTACTGTATTTTCTAATGTAGATCCCAACTTTTCTTTACAAATGTCATTTCTGGTATTAGATAAGCTGACAGCGGATATTCCCGGCTGTCGAGTGAACTCTACAGGATGGTATCATATTTCAAATTTGCCTCTAGCAGATCCGGTGTTCTTCAAACCGGCTCGAATCGATTGTATACTAGGTGCTGATATTTACAGTGACATACTGAAAAAGGAGTAGTTAAAGGTCCTCCAGGAACACCAATAGCACAGGAGACGCACTTTGGTTGGGTGCTAACTGGGTTAACTGGTGTCGAAAAGTCTATCCAAAATGAGGCGACGAAATCTTTTCACGTCTCATTGGAACCATCTATATCATCGGTTCTCGAACGGTTCTGGGAAGTGGAAAATATTCCATCGAAACCAATCTTATCTGAAGAAGATGAATATTGCGAGAATTTGTATCGCACCACTACTTATAGACGTCCCGATGGAAGGTATGTTGTTCGTCTACCCGTGAAGGAAACCGTTCCATTTCCCGGCTCCCGAGAAATTGCTCTTTCGTGTCTTAGGCGAACAGAGAAACGATTAACAAAAAATCCTGAGCTGCAAAAAAAATATTTTGAGTTCATGACGGATTATGAACAACTAGGCCATATGCAGACTGTATTGGCGGATAGGGATAATCCCGACTATTATTATTTGCCGCACCATTCAGTTCTAGGGACGAATGGGAAACTAAGAGTGGTGTTCAATGCTTCTCAAAAATGTAGCACAGGTATTTCTCTAAATGAGACCTTGTATCCAGGTCCAAAGCTGCAACATGACCTGTCTGCGGTTATAACTCGATGGAGAGTTTTCAAGTATGTCTTTGTCTGTGACGCTGTCAAAATGTTTCGCCAAATTCTCATCGCAGGGGAAGATTTGAATCGTCAAAGAATATTATGGAAATCGAACGGTTCAACAGATATTTCAGAATATCAGTTGTTAACGGTTACTTATGGTACTACTCCAGCACCATTTCTAGCGATTCGGACGTTCTTACAGCTTGCTGATGATGAAGGCAGTATATTTCCGGAAGCTGCTGAAATTTTGAGAAAGCAAACGTTCATAGATGATTTTCTAGCTGGTGCAGATACGTTTGAAGCCACTCTGGCTATTCGAAACCAGTTGATTAGTTTGCTAGTTACAGCAGGTGTTTCTTTGAGTAAGTGGTCAGCAAATGATCGAGAATTGTTGAAAGACTTACCCGATATACCATCCGAGATTCACTCACTGGAATTGAATGACTTTGTTTCGACTTTAGGACTCATATGGTATCCAAAGTCAGATTCATTTTCATTCAAGGTCACACTGCCATCAACTCCTACATTGATCACGGAGCGATCTATTCTTTCGGAAATTGCTAAGCTTTTCGATCCTTTAGGTTGGTTGGGGCCAGTTGTTATTAGAGGCAGAATTCTACTTCAGGATCTATGGATTTCTGGTGTCGAATGGGACACATCCATTTCTCCTGAGATCCGAGATCGCTGGTTGGAAATTAGAAGTGATCTGCTCTCTATTCCTCATATTCAGATACCAAGATGGTTTGAAGGAACCCCCAGCTCTGAATGGGAAATTCACGGATTCTGTGATTCATCCAGCCGCGCATATGCTGGAGTTGTTTATATGAAGGCAGTAGGTGTTACGCCCTATATTGTCATGGCTAAAACCAAAGTTGCTCCGATAAAAACCCTGAGCATTCCAAGGTTGGAGCTCTGTGGAGCATTGCTACTTGCTCGTTTGATGAAGAATATTCTGTCTGAATTGTGTTTCACTCCTCGAATATACTGCTACACAGACTCCACTGTTGTATTGGCATGGTTACGTCACCATCCTTCAAGATGGAGTACTTTTGTCGCCAACCGAGTTAGTGAAATACTTCAAATCCTGCCAAATATTTCTTGGCGTCATATATCAACTTCAGAGAACCCAGCCTACTGTGCGTCTCGTGGGATGTCAGCTGGAATTCTGAGGAACTTCGCTTTGTGGTGGCATGGGCCTGTATGGTTAGGCGAAAATTGTGATACGTACGATGACAGCCAAAACATTTATGATACGGATGAAGAAAATAATGTACGTGCTAATGTATCTACCTCACAGTTAGAGAATTCGCTTCTGGAATTCTTGGAAAACTATTCTTCTTTGTCAAAAATAATAGCTATTCTAGCATATTGCCTTCGATGGATGAAGTTTCATAGAAATGTTCAGATAAAACTTACTTCCTTGTCTGCGGAAGAGTTTAGAGAAGGTCGAATCGCACTCTGGCGAATGGTACAACTGAAGCATTTCAAAGATGACATCACATCCGTTGAAAGGCAGAAAGTTTTAACGAAACACAGTTGTTTGTTTCGATTGAAACCATTTCTTGATGATAGCTCGTTATTGAGACTGGGAGGTCGCCTACAAAATTCGCTGTTATCATACAACGAAAGGCATCCTATCATTTTACCCAGTAAATGCCATTTTTCACGATTATTGGTAAAGGAGGCTCATAAAGCAACTTTGCATGGAGGACCTCTATTAATGATCTCATATCTGAATCGTTCTGTCTGGATTATCAAAGGTAAGCGTCTGATACAAAAGGTGTACAGATCTTGCCCGAGGTGTATCCGTTTTGGGGCAAAACCATTATCCCAACAAATGGCACCTTTACCTCCCTTTCGGGTACAGCCTCAGAGGCCTTTTGCATATTCAGGGGTGGATTATGCTGGTCCCTTTCCAGTAAGAGCCCATAAAGGTCGAGGTTACCATTCTTCTAAAGGATATGTGGCTATTTTTATATGTTTGGTGACCCGTGCTGTACACCTAGAAGTTGTCTCAGACATGACATCGTCAGCATTTCTAGCTGCCTATCGACGTTTCACGTCACGTCGTGGAACCTGCTCTGTCATTTATAGCGACAATGCAACGACATTTCGGGGAGCAGCGGAAGAATTGAAAGTTCTTTTTGCTGCCACTTCTGAGTTCTGCAGAGAACTGTCAGCCACTCTGGCTAAAGAAGGAACTGACTGGTCGTTCATTCCACCTCGAGCATCTCATTTTGGTGGAATATAGGAAGCAGCAGTACGGAGCTTCAAGTATCATCTTGAAAGAGTTGTAGGTACAACCGCACTCACCTTTGAGGAATATTGTACTCTCACCGCACAAATTGAAGCTTGCCTGAATTCTCGACCGTTATGCCCTATGAGCAGCGACCCCAATGATGTTTCAGCATTAACTCCTGGCCATTTTCTGATAGGTTCTGCTCTCAAAGTGCCACCGGAACCTTTTGATGAAGACGATTTATTGAAATCACACACTTCGAGATGGAAGCACCTTCTCTCAGCAACGAAATAAATGGGTGAAGCCTAGTGACCCCATCAAAGTAGGGGACTTGGTCTTGATCATAGATGATCAATATCCTCCAACTCGTTGGCCAGTTGGTAGGGTAATAAAGCTTCACCCAGGTACTGATGGATTGGTTCGTGTCGCAGATATACGAACTTCCTCTACACAGTTTAGACGCCCTATAGTGAAACTAATCAGGCTGCTTGCTGATCAGGAGGCTACTTTTACACATTCTGTCATGTGCTCTCCTGGTAGGGTTTAGTCATGGTGGGCGGTCGAATTCTTATTCTCATAAGAACGCTTGACCAAAATCAATTCATTTTGTATATTTGTGTATATTTTTGATGTATATAAGTTTTTCTGTAAAAAAAATTATTGGCTTTTCCGCTGTGTGTAGATATGTAAGTATATTAGTTTATTTGGGTTCGATGATTTAGTATTTAAGGAAGTTGGAGGTATTTTTTACTTGTTTTCGTCCTATATCGACGGACGAGGTGGGCGGTATGTTCGAATTTGTATTCATTGAAATAGCGCGCGCCCTTGATGAGTAGAAAATTCTCCGGCACTGGCCGTTTTGTTTTTTGATATTCGTCAGAAGGAGGTTAGTAGCCTTTTGTCTGTCGAGGTGAAAGTTATTGATTTTCGAGTTTTGTTTTTGAAAGTCTGTGAGATAGAAATCCACAATTTTTGTATTATTGTTGCGAGCCGTCTGGGCCGAAATATTCATACCTCGTTACGGATGAATCTTGTAAATAGTGAAAAAAAAACAGTGTATATGAACCTGAGTGTAATATATGAAAATGTAAATAGTACGACGAGTGTTTCAGTTCAAGAATA